>CM064916.1:44413887-45613887 GCA_032727855.1 Quercus ilex subsp. ballota
CAATTGAATTGACAAGAGTTCCCAAACTCCATATAGCCACAAAAAACCACGTATGATAAGTCAAGACTTTAAATTTTGTTCTTAAGCGAAAGAGAAATCCAAGTATCCATTCTCCATGCTTACCACACAGGCTCATTCTACACTGTTCTCTATCAAGGGAGGAAAAATATCCCTCGTGAATTATGATTAAATCAATCATTCATACAATACAAGAGGGGTTGTCTTTTTGGTGTTTAGATAATTCCAAAATAAAACCAAACACTGTCATACCAATCAAGAATATTTTGTTTTTATTATGTGAACAACATTTATGAACTTACTAGTCTCATTGCACGTGTGGAGGCTTTTTCTTTTTTTTAGTGGTCCTATTTTGTAACCAAAATATATATATATATATATATATATATCTGTGCTTTTATTTTTATATCTATAATTTTTTATTTTGAGAATCTAATTTATAAGTGGATAAAGAAATTTAAAAATCAATAGGAGAGTGACCCTATTTTTTAGGCAATGCTTTAGTGGGAGTTAAAGTTGTATTTTTACCAGATTGTCCTTTAGTTTTGTCTCTGCTTAAACATAGGGACAAAATGACATTTTTGAACTAAAAAAAATGAGAATTTTAAATAGGGGAAACCCTTTAAATAGTAGTATAGATACAGTAAATCTTTTGATTTTTTTTTTTCCACATGATAAGATTTAAATCAATGGCGACACATTCATTCCATGATGATTGTTTTTAATCATTAGGCTAAGACACCAATTAGATTTGAATTCAAATTCAGGTCTTTTATTTAACAACAAAATACTTTGTCAATTGACCTAACTCGAACTAACTTAAATTGTAACAAACAAGACATGAAGGTGTGTAGTTACTTTTCCTAGAATTAAAATGGATGCTACATTGTAAGACTATTGATTTACTAGTATGACCCAAATTATTGGAAAATCTAAGGAAACTTTGTATAAAAACTCAAATAATTTTTATTTGATTATTGTCACCATTAGAGTGAGATTAGAGAAATTATAATGAAATTGAAACTTGGCCTCATAGGTGTAAAATACATCTGTGATCTATCAAAATCTATAGAGGAAATAAAGTGGAATAAGGAACGAAGTCACAAATCTTTGCCACGGGTTACTCATTATGCTGCATGTATATAATCAAACGACATAACTAGAGACGGAACTATGTTTAGAGTGGGGGGCCATGACTAGAGACGGAACTGTGTTTAGTGTTGGGGTGGTGGGGTGGGGGGGGGGGGGGGGGGGGGGGGGGGGGGGGGCAATATATGAATTTTCAAATATTGGACATGTAATCGAAGACGGAATTGTGTTTAGAGTGAGGGGGGACCACGCCCCCCCCCCCCCCCCCCCCCCCCCCCACCACTTTTTAAATAATTTTACTTTTGTATGTATATAAATAAAAATTTTAAAATATGATCCCAAAATTTATATACTTTGCCCCTCTCTCCAAAAAATTTACAAATTAATCCAAATAGAAAAAATATCTGACCTACCCTTTCGCCTAGTTGTCCTGAAAATAACCAAAAAAAAAAAAACTTATAATTTTGAGATACTTCTTTATTTCCCTATCTTATAAATCTATTGTTCCAAAAATTAGTTCCAAACAAAAACCAAATAAACATTAATTTTTACATTGGATAAAATCTCATGACTTTACAAGTCAAGAAATTGTTTGAATGTTATGTAGATGTAAAATAAATCCTTATAATTTATGTGACTTTTTATATGATTTCTAGATAATGGAAAAATCAACTATAATATTTGATTTTTTGAAAGAAAATACAAATAAATTCGAAGTCATTACTAATATTCTATTTTCTAAAAATCATTGAATAACATTTTGAAGAATCGCTATTGATGAAATAAGTAATAGTTTATTGCAACATGATTATATATTTTTGTCCACAAATACGTGATTAAGATGTTAATAGATGTTACAAAATTCAATGAAGTTATAGTAAGCTTGCCCCCCCCCCCATTGCGAATCCTGGTTCCGTCCCTGGACATAACCACTGATGAGGTTGATGTAATGGACTACCTATAATTTTGTTTTGCCATAGCCACGGGTAGAGTTGATGTAATGGATTCCTAACAATTACGTTTTGCATTTGCTGATTAGAATTGCAAATTATTGTTGAAAGCGTACCACTGCGGCTACCATGTACGTAGCAGAGAAAAAAACAAGTTACAAGTACAAGAAATGAAGCCCAGAAACACCTGTCAATTTACTCCTACGTTGAACCAGAGCCGCCATAAGGACTAGTTCTTAGTCTTTACCTTCACAATTCCAAAATAGAAAGCCTAGAAACAGCCCACATGGCATGAGTCCCCATCGCACTGATTGTGAAATTACAGGCTTTTCAACTCAATGGCCCATCTATTTTTCTGCATTACCACATGAACCTCAAATCAAAAGCAACTCATGCAGTTTTCCTCAAAACCATAGTCTGTCTGCATTAACAGCTTCAGTTTGTGTCCTATCAAAAAGGAGACATTTCAGTGAGAAAACAGTAAAATAACACATGGGATGGCCACCATTTTCTCTTCCATAATCCCATCACAAAAGGGCCCATTTTCTGATTTTCACTTTCACTACCCTTGTACTCTCTGCAAATCAGCATATGTTTCTTCACATGGTTTTGTCGACTAATTCAGGTGGGTGGACCTCTAAGGACTATCCTTACAATGTGTATTTTTATATAGGAGAAAATATTGATGGACTTTTATCCTAACAATTAATTAATCAAATCTGATGTAA
This sequence comes from Quercus ilex subsp. ballota, assembly GCA_032727855.1. Lineage (NCBI taxonomy): Eukaryota > Viridiplantae > Streptophyta > Magnoliopsida > Fagales > Fagaceae > Quercus > Quercus ilex. Next base: position 44,416,673 of record CM064916.1, read on the forward strand.
TGCCTGAGATTTAAGATATGAGAAATCGAAATTATGTTTTAGATATCTATACATCATCTTTATTAAGTTGTGTCGTGCTCTTTTTAGTACTTTGAAGTACATTTCAATTGGCTGGTTGGATGATTTTGGTGGTACATTTCCAACTTAAACATGCTGATAACTATCCAAATTAGGCCAAAGTCTGCATTCTTGTTTCTGTGGTGACAGGACTCCCTTATCGTTAATGGGAGGTCCAAATGTTTCATACTTACTATCAACTATTTTCAGAATCATTAGCTCTAGTGGAACAGTACGTTCTTACTGCATATGCATTGATTTCTTAACCTCAAACTATACACTTTGCTGTCCCCAAATTATTCCTTATCTCATCTAGTGTGAGTCTTAGATTCCATATCATTCTGATGATGAATAACTCCAGAACCTTAATTATATGACTAGGATATTGACAGGTTAAAATTAAATATTTAGTAACTATAACATCTGCCAAAAATAACAAAAGTAGGGTTCTCTCCTTCACTTCCTCATGACCATGTTCCACAGACAAACTCAAACCTCCTCAACCCAGGCTGCAACCTCTAACCTGGCATGCCTAGTTGTCAGATCATCATGTTTTATCTTGTCAAATGTTGGACTGACTTAATCAGATCACGAGTCAGGCTACAAGCAGAACATTACATTAACACATAGAAAGCCAGTGCAACTAGATCCTAAAACCAAATTATTTAATTTCAGATTTTGAATAGAATCAACAAATAGGTGAAACCATAAAACAATTTGCATTCATTTCTGATTTGCAGCTATTTATGGGGAATACACAAGCAGTGCAGGGCTAACATGCATCCTTTAGTGCTCGAAGGTTTTATTTTAAAGAGAGAGAACTTAATATTATTATGCAGAGCATTTGAAGAAAGTATAAGTATGAAGCGATTGTTTGATGCTATGATTTGAGAAATTTATATTTAGGTAGAAAATGTTTCCAGTTGTTTAGTCCAATATTCGTTGAAGCACAAGGATGTCATGCTAGTTTTTATTCTAGGCAGTCAACATATTAACTGATCATCACATGAAAGAAAAGAAGCACGTTGTAATTTTAGATATATCAGAGTATAGATTATCCTGAATTAGTCATGCCTACAACAAAACAAATTGGTGGTGCAAATTGGAAAAATTTTGCTAAAATTCTTGACTTTTATACTTGACATGAAAGTACAAAATTATCAAATCTTATTTTGAACTTAAACATTTAATGTAGAGGAATTGGAATGGGTACACTGAATTGTTTGAGAATCTTTTTTTCTACCTTCACATCAATATCCCAATTAGGTTTCCAATGAATTTTTTTTATATTTATTTTAATGAAGTAAAACATAAACAGTGACATAAGGGTAAAAAATATCTTTGCATGATTGCTTGTGAGCTCGGTTTCCATATATTTTCCAGAGTTGATAATATCACTTGATAAATATTGTTATTTCTTTCTCATCTCCAAAAAAGAATATCTAGTATTGTGCAAGAATTTTATAAAAGGACACATTTAGTAGCATATAGTAGCCCATACATAAAATGAACAGATTTGAGATACTGAGAATAGCAACCTACCTACCAAAAACAAGAAAAAAGAATAAGAACCTAAATATGTGGTAAATCAATATACCATAACAAACACGTGAATGCACAAGCCCTCCTCTGTTTAGTAGATGTCTAATTAGTCACTTCAATCTCTTCCCATGCTTGTCAAAGTATTTATTAAGCCAAAGAAAGAATGTTATATTAAACATGTAAAATATGTTCAAATGATAACCAAATTATAGAAAATTAAACAAATAACTAGCATACTAGCTAATAAAGACATTGCAAAGAAAAAGTGACAAATTATGAGAAATGAACTAAGATAAGATTAAAAAAATATATAAATAAAAAAGTTACTGTATATGATTAACAATTTGAGCAAAACTAGAATTAGGGTTTGCTGCTATCACTGTTTGAATTCTTGTGGTACATCATGGTGCTATAAATGGTCATTTCGATGATTATAAATGTATTTTAACATGTTGTGGGTTCCTTTTTTGGAAAGTACTTGCTAGGGTACTTTTTTTTACACCTAACTTTATTTGAGTACCACTTATTTATACCACTATAAGTTATTGGGTTTTCCCGAACATTTTTTTTATATTAATCACAAATATTTCATATCTCACTATCTAAATTGGATCATAATATAAACTATCACAAAAAGTAAAAAAAAACTCATATTTTATCCAATTTTATTATCATTATTTAGCTAAATCCAAAATCGGCCCTATGAACCCAATACACACATCTTATTCTATTTAAAGCCCAAGAATACTTATGCTTGGCAATATTTGAAGAGCCCATGATTCAAACCCATAGCAAAACAATTTTATCAATGGAATTCAAATCCATGATCAAAGCCCATGGTTTGAACCCATGGCAATTTATTTATCCAAAGCCCAATTCTCATTGGCAATATCCAAAGCCCAGTTCCTACTAGTAATATCAAAAGCCCAATCTTTATTGGCAATATCAAAAGCCCAAGTCTCCATTGGCAACATCAAAACCCAATTTTCATTAGCACTATTTTATCAAAGAAACCCAAGAATATTAAACGCTTGGCAAGAAAAAAAAAATATCATAGTATAATCGTTGCCTAAATATTGCGATGACAACCATCTTATAAAAAAACTCATTCGGAGTTATCTTGAAGAATATGTTCTCACATTATAACCCATGAAACACATGGTCATAACATCCATAATATGTACCTTTAATGCTCATGGAAAATACTCGATCCCACAAGCTTATCATTTAAATTATGGTGCGACTATTAGAAGCCATGAACGTTATTTATGATATGGAATCCATCATAGTAAAGGTTATTTTCAAAGGTACTTTGAAAAACTTGTCATATTGTTTCAAACATTACAATTAATTGCCTAAAAGACTCATTGTAAGTATCTATAAAAACCCAAAGAATATTTACTAATAAAAGTCCATGAGGAAGGAAAGCCCATGGCAACATGTGTTGTTGATTTTGTAGGATGCACACAACCCGACCCAAGGGAACCAGCCCAGGTGAACAGGTCCAATCTAAGGGATCCCAGCAAGAAGCAGAGGAACTGAAAGTAGGCAAAACAACCCTTGTTCATCCCTGACTGAAGTACAACAAGAGAACCAAGTCCTTAAGAATGAACTAGAGGTTGTCCCATTGGCTTTTGGTCACTCTCTACCTGACATGAACAGTACCCGAGGCTTGTAATATCAGCTGAAGTCTAAAGGGTGATGGGACTCCATCATCTTTTTCAAGATTGCACCTCCAGCGGAAGGGGAGTTGAAACCAAATTATTCAAATTCCAGCAAATTGATCCTATAAATGTTAAAAACGTTCAAGACATGATTCATGTGCCAAGCCCATGAATCCTAAAGGGGAAAAATTAGGAACATGTGGTTTGGAGGGCATAAGGGGATCTCTAACGGAACCCCTTGAAGTAGGCTTAGAACATGACACCTGGCTTGGGGTGTTGAATCTTACTACTTGGGGGGTCTAAATCTCAGTTGTAACCTTAGGATTTGCTCTTGATACATGCCCCAATCGCATTGATTAAGCTCAGCCCCAGAAATCCTGGCATTTAATGCAAAATCCCATCATTATCCAAAGAAGCAAAGTAGCCCATAAAGCAAACCTTCTACTTTTGACCAAAAAATCCCAGGAAGATTAACCCTGGTTCTCCACCCTTGAATCAGACCTACCTTTTTTGGATTCTTGTTAATTAATGCTCCTCTAAACTCCATTATAAAAGCATAAGCATCTCAGCACACAAACACAACAACTCCCTCTGAAACCTCTGGTCTATTTGCCATTTTGCTAGTAGTTTAGCTCTCTTTAAGCTCATTACTCATCCCCTTCAACCCACACTTATCTAATCTTAGAACATTCTTCCCTCTCCTTTATACAATCATAGCTTACAAATGTCTCCCACTACTCACTAACAGCCTTAACCTCAGAGTTAATCTCTGTAAGGTTAAAATTTATCAACCATTTTGTTGGCTTTATTCCATGCCAATTTGCTTGTAATTTAGCACTTAGTAACCCTGTATTTAGGTGGGATTCATGTAAGGGTAGTGTGTTAAGAGAGTGTGAAGAAAAGCTTAAGTTTGTGCAAAGAAGCAGTGTTTCGCGTCTAGGACTCGTGGTTGACTCGCGACTGGCAAGCCGCCAAATACAAGCATGTGAGAAGCACACAGGGGAGTTGAAGGGTCACGCCAGCTGTCGCACTACAGGACAAAAGTCCCAGGCTGGCCAGGCCGTTACTTCGCGACTTAAACTCACGACTTGGACAAGCTGCGAGGTCAAGCCGCCAACTTGCCTTGTTTGGAAAAAACTGTCTCTTCGTATTCCAAACACACACCACTATATATAGACCCTTATACCCACTAAATTGAGAGAGATTCTAGAGAGAATTTTTGAGAGAAACCCTAGAGCAAAACAAGATTGCTTCATCCCTAATCTTCATTTAAGAGACTCTACAAATTCCTCTACTCTCTTCCTCTCCATTGATACATACTTGAGAGGACATTGACTAAATCCTTTTCTCACCACACCCACGTCTGTGAGAAGATTCATTTGGTGCTAAGGGAAGCAGTTTGGAAGGAACCAATATACATTGGTTGATGCTATGGTCTAGTAGCGGAATCCAGGAAGCTAAAGAAGAAATAAGTTCGGCGTAACCTCGTTGGAGTAAGAAGCTTGAAGGGCTTAGGTACTTGGGTAGATTAGACTTGGAGGGTCTTCTGCTGTTCATGTATCCCAACTACATTCTTTAGTAGATTATTTGACCGCTTGGAGGGCCGCGAAGAGGTTTTACACCGAGAACTTCGGTTTCCTCTTCGATAACACATCGTGTGTTGTTCGTGTGTTTGCATCTTCCTTCTCTTTATCTTTACTTTATATTTACTGCTGTGGATGCGTTTATATTTGGCTTAGATTAGTTATCAATTCTGTGATTGGCTTATGTTCATGTTCCGAACATTAATTGTTTGATTATAAGCTTGAATTGATAATTGATAATTTATAATTTGGGGTCTAAACATTCAAGGGTGTTTTATACACATATTGAACTTTCAATCTCATCCCACTCACTCAAAACAACCCATATTGTCTCATTCATGCCTTATGAAAACACACACTCACCAAAATCTTAGTTTAATACTTGCTGCATTGAGTTGGGATCCCTCTCTCCCTTCACACCATGCCAATTAATCCTTTCCCTCTTCCTATGAAACCTTTAATTTTCACTTTTTATTTTACGGTTGAAGGATATAGGGTCCGTTTGGATTGAACTTATTATTGTTGAAACTGAAAACTGAAAACTAAAAATACTGTAGCAAAATAATTTTTAAATTGTGAATAGTACCGATGTGACCCATTTTTAATATTTTTTAGTGCTTGAATAGTGATGAACAGTGCGTGAACAGTGATTTTTGTCCCCTGCACAGTGAACCCATGTGATGTTACTGTTCATGCGCAGGGGGAAAAAAAAAATCTGAAAACACAAACTGAAAAACGCAGATGCCCAATCCAAACGGCATCATAATGTATATGTAACAATTGAACTTTTCCCTCACATTGATGTAATGATGGCTGAAAGTACAATGAACTCCCTTGACCGAGACATGCAAGGACCCCTAGGAGTTAACACATTCCTAAACTTATTTAATCATTGACCATTGGATTGTTTAAATCTGTTTTTTTGGACTAAGTGTAATTTTACCCTTACCGCTGGAGATTTTATTTCACTTGAACTATCAGACCAGGACCACTAATGTACTAATTAAGTATTGTAATGTGTTTTTCATTGGGCTTTTGTTGTTGTTTTGTCAAGTGCAGCATTTGTTTCTTGTTTGGATAGGCTTTGTCATCACACCGAAAGCCTTTGGGTACCATCTTAAGAGCCTATAGTCGAGTTTTGGCTTGGTTTCCCAACATCTTAGATAGAGGCATCAATTTCCCCCTCGACAATATCCAAGTCCGTTGATGACAAGGGATCTTGGGCCTCCAAGGATGGATGGTTGGACTAGGTCTGGTTCTCTGCGGCTTATTGGGGTTGTTATATGAATCGGTTTGTGCGCAAGTCACATAAAACTCCTCAAGGCAAAAATGCGATTCCTCCTAAGCAATAAAATACCATTATAAGTGTTTTAGTGTCATAAAATGACCCTTTACTCTTATGAAATAAGTAAAATAATTATTCATAATATTCACAATGAGAAGGAGATTGAAATAGAATATTTAAGGCTTATCTTTTATTGTGTGAACATTTAAAAGAGTCATTTACTTGGTTCCCCGAGCGTGATGTCGTGGTACCCTGAACGGGATGTCGTGGTTCTTAGGGGTACTAGCCTGTAATTCATGGAACCCAGAATGCTGATTCTTTGAACTATACGATCTTTCTACATGCTTGTTATGCAATGGAGTTTTGTCCTTTCACTTTACCTCTGTAGGTCTTGCATAAGAACAACTATACACTACACATATCTTTAAATAATTGTTAGTTCCTCAGATTAGGATATACATTCTAATACATATACATATATGTAAATGAATTTCAGAAGAATGAGTCAACCACGAGGACCTTGGCCCCAATTCTCATAGACTTGGTGCTTTTGCACAAGACTTATGGGATTTGGAACTCAAGTCCAAGTACCTTTGCTTGGGCATTGCCTTCCAAGATAGTTAGGTGAGGAGGATTTTGTGGGAGAGAGTGATATCTGATGTGTGCATGTTTTGACATATATTTCTTTGGAGGCTAAGTGATATTTTGAATGATTTCAAGGATATGAGATGAATTCTTCCTCTTTGGCTCTCTTATTTTTTTTCCTTTTCTCTCCTCTCTCCCTTGCTGGGCTCTTAAAGCTCTAAGAATTATCTTTTTGAACCTCTGAACTCTCCCTTTTTTCCTCCATTTGAATCCCCTTTCTTCCCCCTTCTGCTATGCCTTAGTGTTCATTTTATAGTGGACATGGTCTAATACCCCAGACGAGGACGTCCCTGGTTTGCTGGGTAAAACCATGTTCTCTGGAACTTGAAAAAGTGCATTGGGCAGATGTTTAGCTTAATTAGGCAATTATAACTCAAAAGGGCATTTGGCTTTAGCTACAAATGGAAGATTCCTTCTTGGAAAGGCAAAGGAGTGGGTGGGCTGTTCAATGCAATGGATGACAGCTTTGATTGAAAATGATAATTGAGAGGAAATTGTGGGGAGATGTCATGCATACGGAGGAACTGAGTTTTCCATTGGTTCATGCATTCCAAGCAAATATATGAATCAAGGGAAACCGTCGGGATCCTCCTTTAACCAGAAATCACTCCCCTACCAACCAAACCACTTCTCCCTTACTACCAACTTGGCATCCCATGGGCTTGGACCATGGGTTACAAAGATAATACTTGGTTTTGTTGGATTTTTTAATGGTTTTTGCTGGAAATCTAAACATACATCTTGGCTTTCCCATATGTCAGCCAATGTCCTCTTCTCAAGGCTTCAAAAGGACACATCAAAGTCCTAGGGCCTTGATGTTGATCATTCTTGTTGCATATCCTCTGGCCTGACCGAGATCCTTCTTCTTGCTATATTTCCACTGGCTTGACCAACTCTGGGTATTATTATTATTATTATTTCTTTCTTTTTCTTTCTTTTTGGGACTTTAGACCTTCATGGTCCTTCTTTACTTCATGTATTGGGCATTCTTTTGTTAAGGCCCATGGTCTTTCCTTACTTTTTATGGAACGGGCTTTCTTGTCAAATTTTGGTCCTCAACACATGTCTAATGTATGTATGAAAATTCCCACACAAAATTAAGGTCATTTGCAATAATTTTATGAATTTATGTGTAAATGTGTTAAAACTGCCATTGTGACAGTATCTGTGTTTATAACATGAAAATGTTGGATTCAATTCTGTTCTTCGAAGTTGGATGCTAGGAGAAGTTCCTATGAAAGTTAATACACATATGGTTGTAATGGAATTGGTCTAATAGCAATTGGATGAATATAAAAATAATAGTGTAATTTCCAAGTTGACTGAAATTCTATGAGGGCATATTTGAGCGTGTTGGTTTGTATGATTTTTAATAAATCATGGATTTATTATTTGTCTCTGAATCTGTAATGGAAAATACTAGACATCCATAGGATTAATCTATAAATTGGAATGAAAATTGGATGTGATTTGATAGCCCATTTAAATTTTGTAAGTGAAGTATGTGCTACTGGAATAGGGAGTCTACAAGAAATGTTCTCCTAACTCTATGGTGAATGGATTGAGTTGAAAATTTGCATGTATGATGTTTGATTTGTAATTGGATGACTGCCTGTTTGTTGTTTTTGGGGGTGATTATAAGAACTCCTAGTTAGGGTAAAAATTAAGAAGGAATGAAATTCTATAAGAGTTTATAGACAAGTTGTGAAATGAACACCCCTTATGAGATAGAACACATACTAAGTAATGAAACTATCATCCTTTGATCTAGGGATAGGCCAGGAATAGTAGGGAACTCCACTGCAAGCTTTGAGACTTCAAGGTATCTGCCTCAAGGTAAGAGAATGTGCCATGACCTTAATTGAATTGATCCACATCATAATGAAATTCATTTAATTGATACATAGACTTACCAATTCATTATAGATCTAAATATTTCCTCTAATATCACCGCACACCCTTGGTGCAATGGTCACTCCACAAGTATAAGTGCATATGGGGTGTAAGGGGCAAGGGCCGGATTTCAAGTTTCTAGAAGGGAGTTTCACACACATATACACATAGATTAGGCTAGAGTAGAATTTCTATCTTGTATAAAAAAAAAAAAAAAATTCCTCTAATCATTTGATAATTTTTTTTACTTGTGTCTCTAACTCAATTCATTGGGAGATCTAATGCTTGAAGTCAAATTCTATTTGATTATCATCATACGTATTTGTTTGATTTCATTAGGCCATACATTTTTTTTTTTTTTTTTTTTAAGTTGCACCTTGGCGAGCAGCACGCTTTGCGATACAAAGGAGCTATTATCGCCAAGCTCCCTAACGTAATGCGGCATCAGGCTACTAAGAAAGATGTTCACCTTTTAAAATATCCCATATATGTAAACGGGAATAAGGGAAGGGGTCAGATTTATTGTGACGGTAGCAAGAGTAATAATAATCAATATCAATATCAATCTATATATATATATATATATATATATAAAAGTTGAAACGTAATATTTATTGTTACTACATTTCTGTTAAGCCACATCATCCGCCATGTCATTGACCACACCATTAGTCTTTTTCATATTTATTTTTACCTCTAATTTTTTTTACAATATTAAATATAAAATAATATTGACTTTACAAATTTATTTAGGTGATTTTAACTTTACATATTTATCTACTTTAATTTTGATGTTATAACTAAATAATAAATCAATGAAAAATTAAAACAATAATGTTGTCTATATATATATATATATATATATATATTCTCTTGGGTGGTTTTAACTTGAAATATTATTTTGCCCATTTATATGCCTGTATTTTGACTTTTCTTATTCTCAAACTCTCACTATAAATTTACCACTCTTTCCCATTCTTTGCATATTTTTTCCATACAAAAAAGGTTATTTCTCTCTCTCTCCCTCTCTCAATTTTCTCTTTCATTTTTTTGATGATTTTTATTTTTTTATTTTTCTTGCATCTCTACCTTAGATTGATGAATATTATTGACTAATTCATATGCGCTCCTTGATGCAAGTTTTTTTTGTAATCATTTTTTTTACAACACTAAATACTTTTAATGAATGGTGTTTGTTGTTGATCTTATTTGGGGAATATCATATTATAATATGTCAAATTTTGTGTTGTTTTTAGGTTTTAATTTATTTGAAAGACAACAAAATAGTCTGAACAAGCTAATAAAAAAAAGTTAGTGCATTTTACTTTCATTGTTTGTAAATATTTTGTTTAACAAATTAGTAGTGAATTGTTAAGTCTTTGTTATATGATGTTCTTAGATGCTTGAGTAATTGCTTTAAGCGTTAATGAATATTTTATATTGTTCTTCATATTCCTTATCTTATTAGTGTATTCTTTGAGACTTTTAAGAAAACATATTCAATTTTGTGCTTAAAATTATTTATCTATCTATCCATTTTTCACATGTTGGATTAGATGTAACATTAGATGATGGCAGCATTAACACAATACTTCTTCTTTTTCAAAAAACAATTCTCTACTTTTTTTTCCCCCTTTGGAATTGTACCCTTGGTTTTTTTAATTAAAAGGAAAAAGAATTACAATTTTTTCCCTTTTTTTTTTAATGTTGAATTGTAGTTTTGTTGAGTTTTATTAATTGTTTTTAGATATTTTTCTTGGCGTTTTTGATTTTATGGTAGAAAAAATTAGGTTTGAAAAAGTTGTTTAAAACTAAAAAAATAATTTCCAAGTTATATATAATTTTTAATAATATAAAAAATATTATAAATAATTTGTATTTAAAAATTTATATTTTCACTAACTTACATTACATTTGAATTCCTTAGAAAAAAATGTATTTTATTTTTAATTTTGGTACAATAGATATTATATGCATTACATTTTGTGATTGTTACTATAATAAATGAAAATACGATTATGAATTACAATACTATTTATTAAGTTTATGGGATTATGCATTGAATATTTATATATTGTATGCATTGATCAAAGGAATTTTTTTCCTCCTCAGTTAGATTGGGAGAGCAAAACAACTTAGATTTTTGATGATTAATACTTTGACCTGAGATTTTGAAGAACCACTCTACAGTCATTCTGATATTATCATGAGAGGAAGAATCATTATGAAAAAAGGGAAGAGAGTCATCTGCAAAGAGCAGATGAATGAACGAACAGCCTTGCTTTCCATAATAATTGTACGGGAGCTCAATTAATATATGGGAGCTCATAAAGAAATTGCAACTCTATTCATTATCATCCTTCCATCCTGTAATTTATTTTGTAGCGTCTCAACAAGATCTTGGAATCCTGTAAGCATTGATCTAAGGAGTTTTTTTCCTCCTCAGTTAGATTGGGAGAGCAAAACAACTCAGATTTTTGATGATTAATACTTTGACCTGAGATTTTGCAGTACCACTCTACAGTCTTTCTAATATTATCATGAGAGGAATGATCATTATGAAAAAAGAGGAGAGAGTCATCTGCAAAGAGCAGATGAATGAATGAACAGCCTTGCTTTCCAACTGTAACTCCCTTGATAAGTTTCTCGTTCTCAGCTTGCGGTAAGGCTAAGGAAAGGATGTTAGCACCGAAAAGGAAAAGGTAGGGTGATAACGGATCACCTTGCCTCAATCCTCTAGAAGGTTTGAAAGAATTAGTAGGGCTACCATTGACAAGCAAAGCATAGCTAACAGTGGAAACACAGTTAAGGATCCAATTAACCATTGCTCATGTCAATCTTTAAGGCACCAAAATTAATCTTCATTCCTTTCAACTTAGTCAAATAGTCAAAAAATTAATGAGCAATTAGGATATTGTCTGTAATGAGTCTGCCTTGTATAAAATCATTTTGGTATGGAGAAATAAGAGCATTCATGAGAGGTTTGATTCTATTAACAATAAGTTTGGATATGATTTTATATATGACGTTGCACATGGGTCTAAAATTTAAAACATCATCAGGGATTGGGCATTTAGTAATAAAAGTTTTGAAAGTATGGTTAAGGGTTTTAAGAAGTGAACCTAAATGGGAGAAGGCTAGCACATAGTTGGAATTTCTTGACAATATTCCAAAATTCCTGGTAGAAGAAAGCTGGAATTTCCATTAGGTCCTAAGGCTTTATAGGGTCCAAGCTGAAACACTGTGCTTTCAATCTCTTATGCAATAATTGACCCCTTCTACTGTATGAGTTTAAAAAAATAAAAAAAGCATAAGTTATTGGAAAATGTAAAATCCATATGATTTTGCAAACATTATGAAGAAATACATGAAAATTACAACATATAATAAAAGCTATAGTGATTTTTTTAAAAGAACTTATTACGATTAGCCTTGTATTATTAAGAACTACTAAATGGCTGATGTAAGTGCTTGGTAGTGCTTTAGGTTCTTTTAATGGAACTCCAATTAACCCAAAAGTGAACAAATGTTAAGCAGGAAGCTTTTAGGTAGAATCCAATAAGGTATTTCAATATTAGCTTTCAAATGTTCAAAGAGTTCAATGTTCATTTGAAAGTTTAATATAAAAGGCACAACACAAGGTTGAATCTTGTACCACAGATAAAGGGTTATAAAAAAAAATTGTAACACATATAAAGAATTACTCAAGGTAACAATGTGATTTAAAAGAAAAAAGCTTTGAGCGAGGATTTTTTTTTTTGGGGGGTTGTGGACACAACGGAAATGGGAGTCGCCATCTAGTTTTTGTAATGGTTTAGGAACCATATATATAGTACCCTCTAGAGGAAGGACCATTGATCTTACTACCAGAGATATGGGTTCGGAGTTAAGGTACGATCTTAGGAAGGTGTTAGGCACCCAAAATTGTCCAACCCTAAGGTTGGCTTCCTCTCATTGTGTCTTATATTTTAACCCTATTAAAGGCACACTCAATATTGTTATCTAACTCTCTCTCTCTCTCTCTCTCTCTCACACACACACACACACTAACATGAATCTAAACACACAACGTGGCATTAATTATCCCTAACCATACATCTATCATGCTTGTCAACCAAAGCCTAATATTTATCTAATCATGCATCTCATCACATTATAGATCCTAACATAGATCTAGCATACATGTCACTTGATCCTAGTATTTATCTAATTATGGCATAACTGTGATGCCCCAATTTGATTGATTGTGTGATGTGTGTGGGTGTGTGATGAGTCCCATATCGAGCATATACTAGGTTGAATTAGGCTTTATTAACAACTACAAAAAGCCTTAATTGTGACTAGTCCTTTTGAGGTATAACGTAGATGTGGCTAGTGCTTTTTCTTGTATTGTTACATATGGTATCAGAGCCAGGTTGGTAAGCCCGTGTGAGCTCAGAGACACTACCCCACAAATTGGGCCTTAACGAGGACGTTAGGGATATAAGTGGGGGAGATTGTGATGCCTTAATTTGATTGATTGTGTGATGTGTGTGGATGTGTGATGAGTCCCATATCGAGCATATACTGGGTTGAACTAGACTTTATTAACAACTACAAAAAGTCTCAATTGTGACTAGTCCTTTTGAGGTATAGTGCAGATGTGACTAGTGCTTTTTCTTGGGTTGTTACATATGGTATCAGAGCCAGGTTGATAAGCCCGTGTGGGCTCAGAGACACTACCCCACAAATTGGGCCTTAACAAGGACGTTAGGGATATAAGTGAGGGAGATTGTGATGTCCTAATTTGATTGATTGTGTGATGTGTGTGGGTGTGGGATGAGTCCCATATCGGGCATATACTGGGTTGAACTAGACTTTATTAATAACTACAAAGAGCCTCAATTGTGACGAGTCCTTTTGAGGTATAGTGCAGATGTGACTAGTGCTTTTTCTTGGGTTGTTACGTATAGTATAAGAGCCGACTCGATAACTCCGTGTGGGCTCAGAGACACTAGCCCACAAATTGGGCCCTAACGAGGACATTAGGGATTTAAGTGGGGGAGATTGTGATGCCCTAATTTGATTTATTGTGTGATGTGTGTAGGTGTGTGATGAGTCCCACATCGGGCATATATTGGGTTGAATTGGGCTTTATTAACAACTACAAAGAGCCTTAATTGTGACTAGTGTTTTTCCTTGGGTTGTTACAATAACATCCCAAACAAGGCAATAACAAAGACAAGGCAATAAAAGGGCATGGTAATCAAGCATAGGTCATAACATGTATTCCAAACTCTTAAGCATGAAATCAAGCGTCGAACAACACAAAAAATGCATGTTCATAATAATGCATGACTTACCTCACTTACCTTGCAACAACTCAGCACCTATGGCATTATGCATGAGCATGTGAATGCATGTTTATGGCAACAAAATAAGAGAACACAAGATCAATCATGATTCTAACATGTGAAAGCAAACAAGCAATTAGACATGTGAAATGGAAGCTTAAGAATATAAAAACATGGAAAAGAGCCCAAATAGAAGTATTACATATGAAAACAGAAGCAAAAAAAGATGAAATAAAATTAGGGTTTCTGGGCTAGTTCATGCGCACGCATGAACAACCCTGTGTGCGTAAGCAAGATTATGCGCACGTGGGTTTCTGCCCAGAAACCCTAAAAACACAACAAAAACTTAAAACGCTAAATCTAACATCCTAGCATGCTTTCTAGACATAAAAAACATAAACCTACACTATATAAACATATTATAAATATTACAACAAAAAAATAAAGCAAACAAAAAGATTAAAGTGCAAAAAGGAAAAGAAAAGAAAAGTTTAGACTAGATACTTCAAACAAAAGCTCTTCAAGCTTGATTTTTGATCATTCCCCTCAGTCAAATCTATTCACAATTCAATAAAAGAGTAATTAGTAATTTTAAACTCAAAGATCATGGTCAAAAAATGCCCTAATCAAAAGAAAATTGACTTGAGGATGTTTTGCTAAAAACTCCCTCTTTGATTTACTATTTCTAGTGAATCTTAGTGTTTTTTTTAAATGAGATTTCTATGTCTTTTGAAAATATACCATGTAAGGTTACTTATAGTATGAAAATAGGGGTTTAGAATGACTCCCAGATGATGTGAGATTCGTTCCAAATCTCAACATTAATGCAGAAAACTTGCCTTGTTTAGTTTATGGAATTCGCTATGCGTGCGTATGCCGATTCTTGCGTGCGCGTAGCAAGGTTTTCGTTGGCCTCACTTTTTCAAAAATAGATTTATTTGCTCATTAAAAGTTATATTTTTCATTTTAACATTTCTCAATCAATTTAACATCTAATTGGGCCATAAACCAACATTGGATCTTAGAATTCAACATCATTGGGGAATGGGGGCCCGAGTCATAAATGGTACAAAATGTAGTGTCTACAGGGGTGTGGTTTGGGTAGTCTTCTGTTGCAATGTGAATGTTGCACATTTTCAAAAGAGGAATATAAATCTGGTCTTGTAGGATTGGAGAAACGGAAAGTAAATGCTACAGAGGAGGTACCTTTGGCTAGAATTCTATTATACAAGTTAATTGTTACAGTGGTAAAATTCTATGCTTTTAGGTCCTGAATCATTTTAAACTATAGTATGCAGGAACCTCTTGGCATGAGCTAAATTATGTTTTAGACAAGATATTGAATTTTCGGTATTATCCAGTAAGTAAAATTGCTATCTTCAGTTTCTTGTGTTCAACTTTTAATTTATCCAAGTTTAATAATTGTCAATTTTTTTTAAAAATCGTTATGGTTTCCTTAACTTTTGTGCCATTATCTTAATTTACCTGTCTTCCTTCTTCTCTCTTTCTAGCATTCCCATTCTTTACAAAAAGACGTAGATATTGCGATTCCTGCTTTTGATACTTCAAGTATTGAACTTCCAACATTCTTGATCGAGTATTCTTGTGCACAGTTTCTCCTCCAGCATCAAAAGTAAACGGCTTGTGCTGGCTCCAAACATCAACAAATCTACAGTCTAAATTTAGTAATCGGCTTGGGTTGGTTTTCTTGGTTCCATGTTGGTGAACATTTCTTTAAATTTGATATATATTTTACCATCCTAATTTATTGGGAATTCTTGAGCATAAGTTAATTGCTATTTTCCAATTTATGGTCTTTGCAATAGTTTTGTATGTCTACCACTTGAAAGTTTGCATGTAGTTGTATTGGAGCAAGAATTGTCGAATCATATTGGTAGCAGCAATCTTTATTTTACCAAACATACTACCAATAGGTACTCAGATGTTTTCTAATCCTATTGGTAGCCCATGGTAACTTGTCCACACTCACATGTGCACATGAAGATTGCTTAGTTTGATTAGTCCTCTCGAATGTAATGTATTTGATATTATGTTAGATCGCCAAAAGCAAATTCATGATGTATGAATTCCTACACCAAGTAAAAGCCAATTAAAGTTTTTTTTTTTTTTTTTTTTTTATGAACTAAAAGCCAATTAAAGTATCACAAGCAAATGACTATCAATTTCGTAAGGGTTGGCTTTGGATTTTTATTTTTATTTTTTTAAGGGTTACCATTATTAAACCCTTATAGTACTTTGACACAAACCAGCCCCTTTGCTTGCCCTTTGACCTAGTGGGCAAGTATGCATTTTAGTCTAAATTCCATGAGTTGTAATAAATTCCAATACTAAAGCATGGGTTCCCAAGGAGTGTAAAAATTGGAAATGAATATTTTTATATAACAAATTTATATAGATCAATATGAAGATTATACACACTAAGGTTAAACTAAAATTAGGCAGTTAAAGAGTTTTACAAGTGCACAAGATTCTACATGACAATGTTATTATGCTTTTACAGAATAATGTTTGAAAACTCAAGCTAAGGCACCTTTACTAATATTAGAATATAAGATGCTTCTTTCTCAAAATTTTTGCGCTTCTTAGTCAAAAGCTTTGAAGCTCCTACCCTTTTTTTTATGGGATATTTGAAGAAGCGCAGGTTTGGTACCCTATACAAGGTCTGAGGCAACTTGTTATATTGGTAGCCGTGCGTTTTAATAGTGTTAAGGATAAAGATGAGTTTGCTAGTGACTCAATCACCTGAAGAAGGGCTGAAGTTATCTTCACTTAGTGATAAGACTCTACAAATTAGATTTATCACGTAATCTTCACTTAGTGATAAGACTTTGCAGAATGTAGTTAGGCTGTAATTATCTTTCATTTGTAACTTAGAGTTGTAACTTATCAACAATCTCTGTATATTTGAATATAACACAAAATGTGGACGGTAGTGGAATGTAAGCTGCCACTTCCAATTTACAATATTTTCTTTCAAATAGATCTTCTTCTATACTAGTAGTAGTAGTGGGTGAATCGGTTTAATATGTTTTTTTTTTCTTTATTAGAAGGATAAGCATGGTTATTGCTGTTTGTCCCAACATTCAGTCGAGCTAGACTACTAACTTGCTCGTAAACAATAAAAATCTAAATAAAAGAAATGTGCAAATATACCATTTTTGTGCTTATACTTGACGATTCCATTAAAATATCATGTGGATAAATTTCCAAGAAATCATATAAACATTATGAAAATATAGATATAAAACAGCTCAATTTACTTGGTGATATTACTTACTTAAGCCAATGGTTATTTCAAAATCCAAATCTCAACTCAATATATGTTGTGAAAAAATAAAACTATCTATATATAGGAAACTACCCAGGCCAACAGCTAAAACAATACCATCACAAATGACACCACAATGTACCCATCCATACGAAGCAAGAGCATAAGCCAACAGAAAAATGGCAAGTAAACAAGGATTTTCACAAAACCCTTACAAGCAGTCTTTCAATCATATGGACTAAGCTTATGATTTGAAATTCCATTTACAATTTTATGCAAATTCAGTGAATCATCAACATCAAATTAATAAAATATATAATCATAATATATGCTATTACTTAATTCAAAATATTATTAATAAAGGATGTGTATCGAGTTACAAATGTTGGAACAGAAAATACAATATTCATAATTAATGTGGGACATAGGATTTTTATTATTGATAAGATCAAATTAGGAATTGGGGTAATTACACATAACCCACCTGTGGTTTGGGCGAAAATCACTTTGCCTACCCGTGGTTTGAAAAGTATCACTTCCCACATGTGGTATGTTTCCGTCAATCTCCGTAACCCACCTTAAGCCCAGCTGTTACAAAAACACCTCTTCACCCCAAAACACAACATAACGCGAATCAAAACACCCAAAACTCAAAAACTTTTCGAGAGAGAGACCTGTGGTGAGATCAACGTGTTCTTTGTGGT
Source organism: Quercus ilex subsp. ballota (assembly GCA_032727855.1). Taxonomy (NCBI): domain Eukaryota; kingdom Viridiplantae; phylum Streptophyta; class Magnoliopsida; order Fagales; family Fagaceae; genus Quercus; species Quercus ilex. Next base: position 44,434,668 of record CM064916.1, read on the forward strand.
TTGGAGTGTCTGGAGGGGGAGAAAACACTAGTTTCGCAACATCGAAGCTAGGGAAGGTAGTTTCGGTAAAGAAAATCAAGGTATTTGTGTCTGCTCTCGATTTAGGGTTTTAGATTTTGTTCAAGTGCTAACTTACTATGTGAAACTCTAAATTTGTACTTCAAGTGGAGCTGTTTGCTTGTAGAAGCCATTGCAAGGCTTGCATTGTAGCCAAATCAACTCACTACCAGTATCCGCAATGCCTAGGATTTGGACTGGTGGTGTACCAACAGAGTATTTCAAGAGGTATTCACATCCATTTGAGATTATATCTGCTTGAGCTGCATTGGTAGAGAGTGAAGAAGTTGGCTTAAAATGATTGACATGGTTAATGGAACGACGCAAAGCCTTGGCTATGTGCTGTGAAGGAGTTTCTAAAGGGTCATAGAATGGAGAGTTTGGAGAGTCACGGTGGATTAGATCTGGGTTATTTGGAGACAGTATTAAAATTTTTTTAAACCCAAAAAAGGAATAACAAATGTTATTTGGTTCCATAAATTGCAGATGTTGAAAGGCTGTAGGGGGTTTCCACTAGCCCTTGAAGTGATTGATGTATCATTTCGTGGGCAAAGTGCAGAGGTTCAGCTCAGTAGATTGAGGAAATGGTCTATTGACGACATTATTTCCGATATTGATCTGCATAAATGTCACCAAAGAAGCTTATAATTTTCAGGTCTTGAGGTCAAATTCAAAAAGTTTTTCATGGATTTAGGTTCATTTCCTAAAGACTGAAGGACCTACACTGCTGCCCTCATTGATATGTGGGCAGAATTATATAATCTATGTGAAAATAGCATTGCCACTTTACAGGAACTCAACATTCGGCATCTGGCTAGTCTTGTGATGACAAAGTATGGTGACATTTTATTTCAATCATCTGTTTTTTCATACCATTGATGTGGTTGGTGATTATTACAAATAGCTTGAAAGAAGGAAAGTTGTACAAAACTAGAAACAACGAGGGATTTCAACTACTCTACCAAGGGAAAGAAGGGGTTTCCAACTTCTATTTGTCTGGGAAAAAAAATTGTTGCTTGTATTGTAGATGTTTGAATTCAATTATTGTAGATGGAAATTGATAGTATTTATTTTCCTTAGCTATCATTTCCTTTTTTGGGTATCCATTTTTGGGTTTAAAAATGGATTAGATCTGTGTAGGTAGATCTGGCTCCCCTTGAATCAACGAATGGTACATCCCATCATAGAGCTTCAAACTCTTATCCTTACTCGCTGAAGAGGAAAGATAGGAGGAGTTTGTACAGCTCGCTGTTGCGGATGTGGAGGAAGAAAGATAGGGAACTTCCGGCGATTTTCTCCATGTTGCCTAGGTAGCAGCGAAGGCTGTCGGATCTGCCGTGGCCGAGGATATTGGCGGCGAAGACGGCATAGCCATAGGAGATCTGGGTAGGTAGGTCTGGGTTTTATTTTTTTTTGGGTATGTTCTTCATGTTCAAGATTTATGTGAATTGAGAGAGAGACCAATACCACTTTTTGATCTTGTTTCTCTTGCATTTTTGTGTTTTTTTTTTTTTTTGGGAGGAAAGAGACGTAAAATTTGAGCAAAAATACCTATTTACCCCTGATTTTAACAGAGGTGGGTTATGGAAAACAAACGGAACATGCCTCAGGTGGGTTAAGTGACACTTTTTAAATCACAAGTAGACAAAGTGATTTCGGGCCAAACCACAGGTGGGTTTAGTGTAATTACCCATTAGGAATTTAATCTATGAATGTGGTTGTCTTCATTATGAATGTGGTTATGTGTGCCATGTGGCTCTACAAAAGTTTTGCGTGCTTGGGTAATGAACACAAATTGGGCTAGAGAGAAAGAAAGTATCAAATTGTTGTCTTCTCTTTATGAATCACTATAAGAAAAAAATGTTTATTGCAACGAAAAAAACCGTTGCAATAACCTTAGAGTCATTGCAATAATTGATACAGGATGTTGCAATTAAGTTTGAGGTAATAGGTTTGTGCAACAAAAAATTTTGTTGCAATAAACTCCAAATATTTTAATGACAAGTTTGATGCAATGATATATATAGGGAAAATTACAATAAACCTACCTGTGATTTGACCCATTTTCACTTTGCCTACCCATAGTTTAAAACTTAACACTTTGCCCACTTGTGTTTAGCTCCGTTTGGTCTCTGTTACCCACCTTTGGCTTTTCCATTAAAAAACAACTTTTACCACCAAAACATAACATAACACGAATCAAAAAGTTAGGGTTTGAATTTTTTGAAATATATCTTTGTTCAATATTGTAGGATGCCCCAGTTGATCTGATTTAATTTCCACAAATAATCTTCTACTATTGGATACAAATATGGTACAACAAGCTTTTTTGCTTGACGTTGGCTCTAACTCTACCTTAATAATATTGTCACCCACCATATGCTCAGCCACTTTCAAAAGCCTAGTGGTAAAGATAAGTGCAACAGGATAGTGGAATCCAGACCAAATGCAACGCCAATTTAAGCGTTCATGAATGTGGCACACATCATCCAATACTATCAAGTACCTTTTTTCATTTGATAATAAGGCATAAGGGATGGAATCGTAAATCTTAGACAATAAACTAAGACCCAGCGTTTTAGCTCAAGCATAAAATAAGATCTCAATAACCCAAATCCAAATTTGTGTTTTTAAGAAAAAGACACTAATAGTCTAACATACCATGGCTCTTGTTTTGTCTTTTCTATCAAACCTCCATCAAACAGAAAGAGAATGCCAGAGTATATTAGATGCAACGTCACCAATGCCGATTTCAGACCCAGCGAAGATCTCTGAGCTGAAACCCATTTCCCAAATATCAAAATCCAACCCAAATTTTCAAAAATTATACATAATTAAAACACACAAACACACATATGTTCATTCATTTTGTAACTGAAAATGGAAAGAAATCAACTTTTTTGCGTCATAAATGTCATGATTACAATAACCAAAGAAAAACCCATAAAATTTTTTAACCAAAGAAAAATACTTTCCTCAACTAACTTTCCTCAGCGGAATCGTAAATCGTAAATTGTGAATTCAAACCCTAACTTTTTTATTCGTGTTATGTTATGTTTTGGTGGTAAAAGTTGATTCTAGGGCTTGTGAGGAAAGATTTCAAAGGTTTCGTGTTTTGATCCGTGTTATGTTGTGATTTGTATTAAAAATGTGTTTTTCTAACGTTTGAGGGTGAGGTGGGTAACGGAGAGCAAATGGATTGAAGCTCAAGTGGGTAAAGTATTAAGTTTTAAACCACGGGTAGACAAAGTGAAAACGGGCCAAACCACAGGTAGGTTTACTGTAATTTCCCCCTTTAAAAATGAAGGTACCCCTCAGTTTGAGTCAGTGGAAGAAGACAACAAAACCTCTAGTGTGTTGTAAATTGCAATGCTTCTTTCTGACCAAAACGAGTTGTTTTAGTTTCAGAAAGAAGCTTTCTCCTTGTGGGTGTTTTTAGAATCAATGGGGTGTGTTTGTGTTTTTGAGAGAGAGAGAGAGAGAGAGAGAGAGAGAGAGAGAGAGAGAGAGAGAGTGTGTGTGTGTGTGTGTGTGTGTGTGTGTGTGTGTGTGTGTGTGTGGCATTGTAGCATCTAAGATCCCAAGTGTTTGAGCATTTAAGATCCCAAGTGGTTGAGCAAGCGTAGAGAGTGTGTGGGAGAGGAGTGTTTGATCTGATTTCTTGATGAAACGTGTTAGAGTAACAGAAAAATTAGAGGTGGGTTACAGAGCATAGATAGAATGAACCATGGGTGGGTAAAATGTCAAAAATGAAACCACGGGTGGGTAAGTTAAATTCGGGCTAAACCACACATGGGTAATCGGTAATTATCCCTATATATATTGTTGCAATAAAATTTTTACTATTTCTAATATCTTGTAGATATAGGCTATTACTTTACAAAACTTATTGCAATAGATTACAAATAATTGACCAAAATAAGTCGGATTAAATTATTGTAATGATATCTTCATTGTAATAGATAATTACTTCATTTTGTCATTGCGATAGACTTTGAAATAATTGATACTAAGTTATTGCAACGATATATTAATTGCAGTTTCATGTTTGTCATTGCAATAGATTGTAAAAGAATTAATATCTAATTATTGCAATGGTAATTTCGTTGCAATAAGCTATTAATTTGAAATTTTCGTTGCAATAGATAGCTCTATTACATGCAGAAACTATATTGATCTGTAGACTTGCTTAAAAAAATCCCGTAATCTATATTGGTCCATATACATATTGGTCCATAGACTTGCTCTATAATTAGAAAGTACACATGTAAAATAGGCTGTAGAATCTGCCCAAAAATAAACATAATTTTTATCTTTTAGCTTTGCAAATTATGAATGACTTCAATAAAACAAAAATGAAGCACTAATTCATTTGAAGTTAAATAGGGGAAGCACTAATTTTGATTGGGCAAAAATAGAAGAAAGAATGTGTCGGACTTAGGAAGGCACTAATTGCATATATTGCTTGTAATTATCTTTCAATGTTAGCATTACGCTCCACCACTGGCAATTTATCTATACAACAACAAAAGAACTTAACCCTGGACTTTTGTCTCTAGGACTATGATCTCAATAAAAAGAGTTAATTTTTAACCATTTAAATAAGGTTAGCATAGTTCAGGTAATGCACTTTTGCTATAATTCTTAAAAACATCACATTCTACTTAGATGAAAATAAAACATAAATATCCCAAAATTTACACATGCAAACCTTGCATAAAATGTCAATTGTTCTAGATGAAAATAAAACATAAATATCCCAAAATTTACACATGCAAACCTTGCATAAAATGTCAATTGTTCTAGATGAAAATAAAACATAAAAAGTCCTAAATATACAAATGAAAGCCCTTTCAAAAATGTTTTATTCTAAAAAGAAGATGTTAAACTCAAACCATTTTAGAGTATATCTATATAGCTATCCAGACATAGTCCACATGAATCAAAACTCCTAACATCTGCATATTCAAAAATAAAAAGGCATATGTTAATATATAAAAGGAATATAAGCAGAGCATGTACCAGATTTGCTTTGTCTAAAAGCCTTCAATTACCAACTAACAAATTCTGAGTGCAACAATACTTTATTATTTGAAACATTTTCCCTAAAGTCAAAAACTATAGCAAACTCGGCTGGCACAATGACAAAAAAATATTTGTAGTTCAAACATTTTTTTGAAGACTTTGCAGGGAATTAAGAAGCCAAAGAGGTGGCAAGAGAGAGAGAGAGAGAGAGAGAGAGAGAGAGAGAGATAGAGAACCAAAGAATATAATATGCCAAAATTGAAAAAACCAAAGATGCATGACCTCACCATTGTCGACGCTTGGCCTTGATCGGGGTGGAAAACCGCCGTCGCGGGCCTTCGTTCGACTACCCGCCATGGCGATGCTCCCGCGCGCGGGGGGCCCGTTAGAGGCCCCTCTTGATGATTTTGGTGCGTGTGTGTAGTGTGTGGCGTGGTTTGCACGAGACTTCGGGTGCTCTCTCTCTCTCGGTGGAGGAAGGTAGGTTTACCTTTGGTGTTATGGCAGGAATTTGGGCCAAATTTTAAGGGATTACCAAAGGTAAGTGGAGTCGCCACCAATCATTGGGTTTTTCTAAGGTGTGATTGGTCACCTGTTTCTAGTTGATTTTCTTACTAATCCTAGAATAAGAAAAAGAGCATTTTTCCTAATCTAATGTGGATGGCAAAAAATCTTGATTCTTAGGTCTAGAAGTTTGGTTACGTGTGGGGAAGGTGTTAGGCACCCCACAACGCTTGTCCAATGATAGTAATTTGTTTTGATAAAACCTTAACTTTTTGAGATTAGCAGTAAAAACATAATCTTGGCATTCGCTTTCGGGGCTTAGCACGCACAGGGGCTTTGAGGTTTGGCTTTTGAATGGGTGTGGTCCTAATCTATGCTTTCCTAAGGCATTCGGGCAAAGTACCAGATTTTCACAGCGAAAATCCTCACAACATGTCACCTTACTTTCGCAGCGGAAATTAGGCATCACTTTGCCTTAGGTGATATGAGCTGTGATAATCACATCAGAAGGGGCGAGCAGGTATATATATATACATACATCATGCACAATGCAAGCATGCAGTGCAGGAAAGTAAATGCCTACATCCCTAGATCATGAACTAAAATATAAGTGCAGGAAAATGAATAGGGGTTGCCATACTCTAGAGATGAGAACGAATGGTACATGACATGATATACCTAATACAAACCATCTATGAGAGAAAGAGAGGAGGAAGGAAGGGGTTAAAAGAGTACATAACCAAAGGGAAATGCTAAACTCCTAAATCTACTGAACATTGCTGCTTGACTGTGCCCTAGCTCCAAGCATCCTCGCTTCATGTGTGTACATGCAAAGGCAAAGACAAGAAACAAACAGACAAGCAATGGAAGGAAAAGACGCAAAGAGCATATGAAAGAGGCATAAAGCAGAAAAGCATGATAGACATGGCAAGTAAAGAAACAAGAAAACAAACAAACAAGCGAGAAAGCAAACAAGCAAGAAAGCAAGTAAAAGGTGGTGTCTGCAAGGGACAAATGTAGGTTTGGATCGGATGTCCATAACTTCATTGTGTTGAAGCATAAACGACACACTAGTAAGCAAGACTCATGCATGGACATGTAAGCAAGCGTGTAAAGATGCATAGAAAGCCAACGGGTGGCACAAACAAGTATGGCAAACATATCATCACACGGAGCGGAAAAGGGGAAAGGTACGCATGAAGCAACTGGCATCATGGTGATGCATCCCAAATGATTACATCCAAACAAGGCCGCATGTGTGTCGGATGTAACCGCACAACCATAAACCCACTAAGGGCGTCAAACATGACAAATCCTAGAACTAGAGAGGCTAACACAAGCATAAAGCATAGAAGCAAGCAAGCAAGCAAGCAAGTATAGATATGCAAAATGGGTGATCCAAACCCATTGATATGGGCCAAGATGTACGGATGATGATCAAGACCATAAAGGGGTCAAGATCTAAACCTACCAAATGGCCAAAACACAAGAAGATGTTATAAAAGAAACAAAAGGGTTACAATAGCACATGGCATGACAAACAAGATCTAGGCCTAAGCACATAAGCATGGCGTGAAGCACGCAAGCACATAGATGATGGCATAAAGCACGTAGAAAACATTGATCTAAGCATGTAAACACACCGATCTACCCATATAAGCATGGAAATAAGCATGTGGGCATGTGAATATACATCTAAGCATGTGGATGTAAGCATAAAAGCGTGGGAGAACACAAATCCAAGCATACAAGCATGTGAAGGCATAGACATAGGCATAGGAGCACAGAACATGCATACAAACATGTAGATCTTTGCAAGGCATAACCATAGACATGATACAAGCATGTGAGCATGTAACCCGAACGTCAACCTAGAGCTAAAAGAGGCATAAAACGTAGGAAAACATGGCGTAAAACTCTAGGCATGTATATCTAAACATACAAGCATGTAAAGATATAGATCTAAGCATGAAACATGGCATAAGACATAAAAGTAAAGAGATTTAAGCTAGAAACACAAATAAAACAAGAAACATGCTAAAGAAAGTGATAAATCATGTTATTCAAGCAAAAATAGCAAGATAAATGCTAGAAAAAGATTTAGAAGGTTAGGGGTGTGGATGAAGCTTTTTAGCTACCATCCACACCTCTAAACCCCAAATCCCAAGTGTAGAACCAAGGAAAAGAAGATCGGGTATAAGAACAATACCTTGGGTTTTTTGGTGAAGAGAGAAGAATCAACAAACTTTGATGTGTTTTTTTGGGTGTTTTTTGGTGTTTGGAAGAGAGAAAAACGTGTAGAAAAACCAGGTAGAGAGCAAAATTCAGGAAAATGTGGTCTCTCCCAGGTCTAAGGGGTGCTTGAATTTCGAGGCGGCGGCCTTTGACTTCCTATTTCTGAAAAGGCATGGAACTTGAAAATCTAAATGTTAGATCAAAAGTTATGGCTCTCAGAAGTTAATGGTACATTGATCAGTGCGTCATCTTGGTTTTTGTGATATCTCGGCCAATTTACTTTGATTTTGACTCGTGAATAGTCGTTGGAGTGAGAATCTGATAATCTTCGCAATGGCATTGGTTTTAACCTATTTTGACAGCCGGATCAAAATTAGGGTTTTTGGGCCTACTCGGGATCGATTTCGAGTCAATCTTGGTCAAAGTTGTTAAAAATCTCTAAGAAGCTTAGGTTTGATGTAAAACCTTGAAAAATGTTGTTTTGTGAGAGTTTTGATCTCGTTTGACCTTTGGTTAAACCCAAGGTTGACCAAGGGCATTTTGGTCGTTTTGGCTGAAAAAGGCACTTCGGGTACTTTAGTGCCCGAACGGGTTGCGCCACGTCATTTTGGATGTTCTCGCGGCCCCATGGAGAGAAAATAATATTTTTGGATTTTTCGGGGTCCGGCATGCAAATCGAGGGCGGACAAAATACGGTATTAGGGAAACTTTTGTAAATCTCTAAGTTCTTTTAAGATATTTCAAAATCATAATGCTTCAACCAAAAAATTCTTTAAGATTTCCATGACCTATAAATTCATATTTTATTGTACAACTTAAGAGGTCCAAACTTAATTAAATAGATCTTTATGTCCGTCCAAAAAAGCGATTAATTGATTTGAAGAAATGAACAAAAACCAATTTGATGAAGCAACCCAACTAAAGTCCAACTTCCAATCCAGTGGCGGCTTCAGGAATTTTTGTTAGGGGGGTCAATTTTGACAATTTATTGGTCTTTATCATTATATTAACCACAAGGTTTTGAATTTCATTCTAGTGAATATTTTGAGTTGACTAATGGAATGGAATATTTGAGTAATTGTGTATACCAGTACACCATTTTAATATATTAAACTTATTATCTAATCAAAAGTTTTAAAAAAATACCTCCTTATTTTCCCTTAAGTCTTTCAATACTTCTATCAATGGTTTTAAAAATTAGATTGGTCGATAAAAAAATTGAAAAAAAAAATAGTGATTCCTGGATAGATGACATTATAATAGTTATTTAGTAATTTAATAATTTATAATTATATATTTACTAAACATATTTCCTTCTAAAAAATCTGCAAATATTAATTTAGTTGGTCATCTATAGATAGTGTTTCACTGTTTTGTGCATATATTTGACCGTAAAAAAATGGTTGCATGGCCACAACGTGGCAATCTATCAATATATTGATTTTTCTAAAAAAATAAATCTTAACTAGTAGCAAAGTAGAATGTGTCATTCCAATTAATTTCCCCACCTATCTCAATACTTCTTTCTTTCTATTTTGCTGTGGACCAACTATTTCTCTCTCTCTCTCTCTCTCTCTAAATCTATGGAGATCGCCAGCAAGCCATAGCCCATGAGTGTTTCCTCTACTGTCTACAACTAGCATGGCCACCACTAGAAGCCACCGTGATAGAGGGACCTCCTCTGCTGCAAAGCTGTGGAAAAATGATCTCCTCTATTGCAAAACGAACATTTCTCTAATCCTGCGTTGTGAATTTTTCTATATTTTCATCTTCATCTTCATTTTTTTTTGGGTCAGGGTGTTCAAGTTTATATTTTAGGGGGTCAAAACAAAATAAAATTTAAAAATACACTATATAAATTTTTTTTTCTCTTCAGGTCAGGGGGTTCATTTGAACCCCCTGCCATCAATGTAGCACCGCCCGTGTTCCAATCCAACCAAATCTTAATCAGAATTAAAATCAAATCAAATCTTAAAAAAAATGGAGAGAGAGAGAGAGAGAGAGAGAGAGAGCGAGCGAGCGAGAGCTGAAACCTAATGACTTACATTAAGAGAACTGAAAGTCTGAAACTTAATGACTTACATCAAGCAAAGTACTTAATTCTGAAGAGAAGAAAATTGTTTTTTTTTGGGCTTTAATTTGTAGAGAGAGATCAAACTCTAGTTAATTACTAAAGCTGTAACAAATATGAGAAAACAGCCTAAAGTTAATGACTTTCATCAAGCAAAGTAAACATATGCATATGTGGTTGTATATGGAAAGCAACACAAATACATATTATTGCATAATAGGTCTATCTGAGTACAAGCTTTCTACTAAATATGGCCATATTGTCTCTCCCTAAGAATATGAGCCAACATTTAGAAGTAACCCCAAATACTCATAAATTGTAAGTTACAATGAAAACAAACACAATACAAAGATGGTATAAATTTTATTCATTAAACTGCCATGGAAAAATAAAAATGAGTCCAATTACATTGTTGTAGAAAACTCACTACATAAGTTGTGCTGTCCTAATAGCTAAAATCAATTATATATTTTTGGTTGCAATAAAATTCTATCTCCTAGTTCAATTCAAGAGCAGGGTACTAATGGTAAAATCAAATTTGCTCATTACAGATGATCTTCCTATCACAATAAATTGGCGAAAACATAACATGTATGGCACCAAAACATAACATGCATCCATTGTAAGAATAATTCAGCCATCCACACAAAAGGAGAAGCAAGTAAATATCAAAGAACACAGTGGTAAAATACATTCCTTTTTTATATATAGTATAACATAACAAAATACATTAACCATTTTCTAACGTAATAAAGTTGATCTAGGCTTTAACAAAATACATCAACGATTTTTCTAACATAACAAGGTTGATTTAACACAACAAAATACATCAACCCTTTTTCTAACATAACAAAGTTGATAAACTACTACCAAAATAAAGTCTATCCAAGACATCATTTACATGTTTCAACTACCAAACTATTTACTTGATGCTTGTCTTGCAAGGATTCCCTCTTAGAGTTGTTTATAAAGAAGTTTTTGTGCTCTGGACATGCCACTTGTGTCCACACTCATAATTCTCTCATCATTTATCATACTTTTGATTTGAAGTTTTTCTCTTTCAATTATAATTCTTTCCTCCTCCATTTGAATTCTTTTCTCCTCAAATTGAATTCTATTCCTATCCCTCAACTTTTCCAATCGAATTCTTTCCTTATCTCTCAACTCTTCCAATCGAACCCTTTCTACTTTGATGTGAAGACTCTTTTTCTTGTTCTTGTAAGTCCTCAATAACTTTCATTTTCTTTGCCAAATATTCTCCAACATCTTTCCCACTAGCCTTTTTCTTTCGATTGGCCTTTTCGGCCTTCCTACTTATTGGTCTCTCAAAGTTGGTAGTGTCATCAACTAAGGACACGTCATCCCCATTAGCAATAGATATTGAATCTGGAGTTGGAGGTAGCACTACTCTCGAGTTTTCCTTAGGCATGCTCCATTTTGGTTGGTGCTTCAACACATGCCAACAATGTTCAAAAGGAAAGACTTTTTTGACTCTGTTTCTATACATAGCCTTGACATTTTCAATCTAAAAAAATTAAAAGAAATAAAACATAATTAGTATTTTCAAACTATTGGTGAATATCTATTTTGAAACTATTGCAATATAATTTATACATTGTCTTGTTCGGTTGTACCACTATGAGGTGTTGCTTCAAGTGCAGCTATGAACCCACAAAATCTACTTGTCTCCCAATTAATCATTCCCCATCGACTTGATAGGGAGACAACACTATGTGTGGTGCTAGATGGACTGTGTTGGCAGAAATATTGCCAAATTTTTTCACGGAATGTTTCTTGTTTCTGCTCATTACCATGCACAACATCAATGCTAGTATTGAGTCATGTTGAAATGAGGATATTATCCTCCTCTACACTAAAGTTGGTACCCCATCTCAGTTTATTAGAGCATTCCCATCAGCTCTCTCAGAAAAAATGCCATTTTAACACATCAAATACCTACTTTATCATTTTAGCACATCATTTTACAATTGACTATTTATCAGATGTTCTATTCTCCCTTCTAAACATTAAAATAATATATTCAACGCATTAAAATAATATATTTCCTCAAAACCCAACAATATTCAGTCACAGCCCCATGACAGTCACCACCAACCAAGAACCACCGCTACAACCACCACCACCACCGCTACAACCACCCCCACAAACTACAACCACAATCACTGGTCCTCCCAACAAATTCCAAATACAAAAACCTCAACAAAAGAGGAAAACAAAAACTCAAAACCTTCAGTGAGATCAGAATCAGAGATCAGAATCAGAACTGAAGGAAAAAAAAAAAAAAAAAAAAGTGAGATCAGAATCAGAGATCTCCACGGTGACAGCCTCATCAGTAAGGCTGAACTTCACGGCGATGGCCGATCTCAACGGCGACGGCGAGGCTGAACTCCACGGCGAGGCCGATCTCAATGGCGACGGCCGATCTCAACGGAAATGGCCTAGGCGGAGAGAAAAAAAAAGACAGAGAGGGAGAGTGACAGGGAAAAAAAAAAAAAAGAGATAGAGAAGGCGCAGACAGAAAAGAAAAAAGGGGGAAAAAAAGAAAGAAAAATTGAGAGGTGGAGGTTCTGGAGAAAGAAAGAAGAAGGAAAAAAAAAAGAAAAAGGAAGAGAGGTGAGAACTGAGAAGAAGGACTGAGGCGGAGAAAGAAAGAAGGAAAAGAAAGAGAGAGAAGAAAGAGTCATGAATGAAGAGAGATAAACCGAATAAAAAACATTTTTTTATTATAGCATATCTGTCCGTACCGTTCCAAAAATGGAACGGTACTGTTCACGTGTGTCAAATTTTATAGGATATAGAACACCTGATGAACATTCATTTTTATGTTTGATGTGCCAAATGTGCCAAATTTTTAACATTTGGCACATTTAAGAGACCTGATGAGAGTGCTCTTAGAGGTGGTGATCTCAACTTCAGGTGGAGAATTAGAAACAGACATTGGGTTATTTTGGGATACACCTAACAAAGGTAAGTTAACATCAATTTTTCCTTGTATGATACCAGTGTAAAACGGGAAGTATCCTTGTGAGCCCATAAGTAGATAATGTACAAAATGACATAGCTTACTTATTAAAAGCACTCCTACAAGACACCCAAATCACCAAGAGTATGAGATGATAAAAACAAGACAATCAACTGAAGTTCAATATAAAATACAATAAGTACTATAAAATTAGAACCAATAAAAAGAGTAAATAATTAGAACTAGAGTAAATCAAATATGTGATAAAAGTTAATGAACTATAACAAGAACAAGAACAAGAACAAAAACATAATATAATGCACAGATTACAACTAGATTGAAATGCTGAATTACTTCCATTTCAAAGCTCCATTAAAGATTCAGACCAAAATCATAGAAAGATTGACAGATATAACTAACCTATTTTGGAGTTGAATCGGCTAGAAGCTTTGCCCCAATAAGTGATGAACTTCTGACAGCAATACAAGACCCACAACCAAACGTCCAATCCCTAACGCAAACCAAAACCTAGTAACCCATTGTTTATACCTATGGAGCTTTAGTCTGACCCAAATGGAAGCTTAATCCCCTCCCTTGAATCTTTGGTTTTGAGATGAGCAGATAGGTTTCAAGATTGGGTTTTTGGGTTCGGTTAGGGAGAGAAGAGTGGGCTCGGTTAGAGGAAGAAGATAAGCGGTTGAATTTGTGATTGTGGGTTCGATCAGGGAGAGAAGAGCTTGGGTTTGCGACTGTGGGTTCAGTTAGAGGAAGTAGAGAAGAGGTTGTGTTTGTGATGGTAGGTTCAGTCAAAGGGAGTAGGGAAGAGCATATTAGGAATGTGCGCGGGTCTGATTGGGCGGTTAAAAGCCAATACTTTTATCCAATCTGCCACAAGCAAGTTGGGAAAATTCTGATCTGCCACCGATCCACTAAAGTCTAAATTTGGCGGATTGGTTACAAATTTTGGCGGTTAACTCAGCAGGTTAGGCGGGTTGTGTGGGTTGGCAATAACAAATGTTATTTTTTTTAAAAAAATTATCACAATCTACAATTTAATATTGCATTATCTCAAAATATAACTAATGCACAAAAAAAATTAAAGATAGATTTTATTGAATAATCTCGATTCCAACACAAACCTAGGGTCAATAAAAGAGATATATCATCTCTAATAGATCCTGTCTCCACAAAAAAGGAAAAAGAAAAAGAAAAAACAATAGGTACCATACAACTAAGGAAAATTATGAACGGAGGAAAATTATGAACTAAGTATCTCTTGACATGAATATTATCAAAGCTAGGTTTTGTGACAAAATAAATTATGATTTTTTGATAGATTATTTGATTTTATACATTAATAGATAAATTGTTGAAAAATTTACTCCATAATCAATTATAATGATTGTTGTGATTTAATAGAAGGTTGAAATACATTTTGATATATCACAAATGATTGAGTATAAATGTATTAAGAAATAATAATTTCAAAAAAAAAATTGTTTGCATTTGTTTAACATTGACTATGTGCTAGTTGTCTAGTTCTAATTTTTATATATTAATTTAGTTTTAAAATTTACTATTTTTTTTTATTTTTGCTTGGTAATTATAAGTTTGAGACTTTTGGATATTAAGTGATGTCGTTCTACATTTCCACCTAAGTACTTGTTATTATCAAAGCTAGGTTTGTGACAAAATAAATTATGATTTTTTAAGGATTATTTGATTTTATACATTAATAGATAATTGTTTTTCAACTTAAATAAAAGAATATATATATATATATATATATAATTGCTTTCTATTTAGAAAAGAAAAGAAAAAAAAGAAAAACATAATTGCTATTTCTCTCTCTCTCTCTCTCTCAAAGCTCAGTCTGAACTTCTCTACCTTAAACCAAAGAAAGTTGTCTTCTCTCTCTCTCATATAGTCATATGAAGTCCTTCCTGACCCCAACGTTGTCAGCCTTCACTTCTCACCTCCCCAAAACCGCTCATCTTGGCCTCCTTTCCTTGGCCTCAAAATCCTTTCCATGCAACCCCGCAATTTTCCTTCCCCTAAAACCCACCACCGTTTCTCCCACTTGTTCCATTCATTCAATCCGAAGTCGTGGCGTGCACACGGAGCAACTAACTCCGCCGTCGCCTCCCGGAGAGATTCACGTGATCGTTGGCCCCATGTTCGCCGGAAAAACCACCACCCTTCTTCGCAGAATTCAATCTGAGAGCAGCAATGGCAGGTTTGTGAACCTTCACTAGTTTTAGTTACTTTCTTTGTGTGTGTGTGTTATACACATGCTTGAAATTTATGTGGGTTGTAAATAAAATTCTAGCTCGTTTTGGTGGGTGGTGTTGTTTAGTGTTAAAGATGACATCTTTCAGGTTCAGTACTGAATTGGGTAGTTTAACCATTTGAATGGAAATGTTCCCTTTTACATTTATGTATTATAGTTGAGCTTGAGCTTGTATTTGCGTGAGTTGTTTTTGAGATTGTTGCTTTTAATGGTGAAACAGTGTTGTTATTGTGCCAAATATGAGATGTCTTAGGTGCAGTAGTGTAATGGGTTGATTGGAGTTAAGCGGCTTTTATATGCATATTTATGTATGTTTTATGATTGAATTTTGCGGGTTGGTGGGTAGTATTTTTTTTGTGCCAAAGATGAGATGTTTAGATTCAGTGGTGAATTACGTAGTATGAATATTTGACTGTCTGAATGGAATGTTGCCATTCTTACATACATTTTTATGTATGTATTATAATTGAATTTGAGCTTGAATTCATGCAGTTTGTTGATAAAATGCTTCATTTATATGGTGGGTGGTATTATTTTCTGTGCCAAATGTGAGATCCTAGGTTGAATAGTGAATTGGGTACTTTGAATATTTGGCAATTTGGATGGAATTTTCCATTACTATATACATACTTATGTATGTAATGTGATTTTTGTAAAGCTGCTCAAGGTTTGATGGAATTGACATGCGTAATTGCATATATTATTTTTAGAATTGGGAAAATGGTTGTGGCGTTATGGTTGGGAGAATGATGCCCTTTGGAGAAGGGTCATCAGGGCGAAGTATGGGAATGAGTGGGGTGGTTGGCGCACAAAATCTGTGTTGGGGGCTTATGGTGTGTGTTTGTGGAAGTGCATTAGAAGTGGTTGGTTGATTTTTTCCGAGTGCCTTCGGTATGATGTGGGTGATGGTACTCGTGTAAAGTTTTGGGATGATGTGTGGTGTAGGGATCGTCCTCTTAAGGAGGAGTTCCCAGACTTATATAATATTAGTAGGACAAGGGAGGCATCGCTCTTTGGGGTTATGTGCTACGCAGATGGGAGAGTTTCTTGGGACATTCAGTTTCGTTGCTTAGTGAACGATCTAGAGTCACTTTCTTTGGATTCGTTTTTGGTCTTGATCTTTTCCACAAAGGTCCGGGGTGTTGGTGCTGACAAACTTTGTTGGAAGCCTGCCTGCAGCCGAGGTTTCAAGGTGAGTGGGTTTTATCATTTTCTATCCCCATCTACGATCATTCCCTTCCCTTGGAAAATGGTGTGGCAATCGAAGGTTCCTCCTCGGGTTGCTTTTTTCTCTTGGACTGCGGCTTTAGGCAAGATTTTAACTATTGATAATCTACGGAAGAGACACTTTGTTGTTCTTGAGTGGTGCTTTATGTGCAAACGGTGTGGGGAATCTGTAGATCATCTCCTCCTTCACTGTTCTTTTGCTTTTGAGATGTGGAGTATGATCTTCTGCTTGTTTGGTATTTGTTGGGTGATGCCGCAAAGGGTAGCGGATTTGTTGGATTGCTGGTCTTGCAACTTCAGGCGTCATCATAATTTAGTTATTTGGAGGATTGTGCCGCACTGTTTGATGTGGTGTATCTGGCGGGAACGGAATTTGAGAAGCTTTGAGGATCGTGAGCGGTCCATTCTTGAGTTTAAGTCTTTTTTATTTTCTACTCTTCTTGAATGGTGTTTGGTTTTACCTTGTTTTTCTTGTATTTCCCTTTCTGGGTTGCTTGATCATTGTACTTTATTTTCTTGATGTTCTTGCCTCTTTCGTACATTTCCTATGTACGGGGCTGTGTTTTTTAAATAAAATTTTAAGTTACTTATCAAAAAAAAAAAAGAATTGGGAAAGAGTAGATTTTGGCAATGTACTGGTTCAATTGATGGAATGTGATTATCACCAGCTTTCAGGTTGAGCCTTACAAGAGCTACCTCCAATTGGATGCAACATTAAAGGGTCTTTGTATTTCGGGAAGATTGAGGGAAGCTGTGGGACTGTTGTGCACTACTGGAGTGCGAGTGGAACCAAGAACCTATGCTCTTCTATTGCAGGAATGCATATTTAGAAAAGAGTATAAGAAGGGGAGAAGAATCCATGCACTAATGGTTGTTGTTGGATATGATCCCAATGAGTATTTGAAGACTAAATTGTTGATATTGTATGTGAAATCAGGGGATCTAGGAACTGCTCATGTTCTATTTGATAATTTGCGGGAGAAAAGCTTGGTTTCATGGAATTCAATGATTGCGGGGTATGTGCAAAAGGGGCTTGAAGAAGTGGGGTTAAATCTTTATTACAAGATGAGACAGACTGGTTTTATTCCAGACCAGTATACCTTTGCATCAGTCTTCAGAGCTTGTGCCACTTTAGCAACACTGGAGCATGGGAAACAGGCCCATGGTGTCATGATCAAGTGTCAAATTAGGGAAAATGTGGTAGTCAATAGTGCCCTTATGGACATGTACTTTAAATGCAGTAGTTTATCTGATGGGCATCGGGTATTTGACAAATCTTTAAATAGGAATGTTGTTATGTGGACTGCTTTAATCTCTGGCTATGGTCAGCATGGAAAAGTTGTAGAGGTTTTGGAATCTTTTCATAGGATGAAAACTGAAGGTTTCAAACCAAATTATGTTACTTTTCTTTCAGTTCTTTCTGCTTGCAGCCATGGAGGTTTGCTTGATGAGGGTTGGGCATATTTCTCATCTATGACCAAAGATTATGGAATTCAGCCAAGAGGGCAGCATTATGCAGCTATAGTTGATCTTTTAGGGCGTGCTGGCCGGTTACAAGAGGCGTATGAGTTTGTTCTGAACTCACCTTGTAAGGAGCACTCAGTGATATGGGGTGCTTTGCTGGGGGCTTGTAGGGTTCATGGAGACATGAACTTGGTAAAGCTTGCAGCAAAGAAATTTTTTGAATTGGAACCCGAAAATCCTGGAAAATATGTGGTCTTGTCTAATGCTTATGCCACCTCTGGGTTTTGGGAAAATGCTGCAGAGGTCAGGGCTGTGATGCGGGAATCAGGGATCATAAAGGAGCCTGGTTATAGCAGAATAGAGGTTCAAAATGGGTCCCAATTCTTCTTCAAGGGTGATAAACAATCTAAGAAGCTATATGAGTTGATCAGAGAAATGACTTGTATTTTAAAGGATGCAGGATATGTTCCTGATCTAAGTGACAACTAACTCACGTCATGGAAAATGACTCATTTCCTGTGAATATCTCTCTGTTGCGAAGCAGGGCTATTTGAGAGAGTAAGAGCTGTTTGCCTAAAACCTTGGTGCTTTCTTAAATTTTGTAGAATCTGGAAGGCCCCCTTACGGGTGAGGCTCAATAGATATCAGTTACACATCAAATATTATCTAATTAGGCATCTGGATCATTTTAGTTATTTCATTCTTCAAGAATTTAAACATATTTTTATCTGTACCAAAGAAAATTGTTTAGTTTCAGTTTATTAATTCTGGTGACAGCAGCGATAGAGCCATTCCATCTGTCCAAGCATATAGGTCGACCTGTTCAGTGTCCTGACTCCTGCCAATGCCAAAAATTGCATTTCGAATAATGCATATTGATGCTTGCATATGTATCTATGTGTTCAGTCTGTTTAGTTTTTTTGATGATGTGTAAAGGTCAAAATTTGTTGAATTCACAGGCAATCTAGATCAATGACAAGTGTATGAAAATTACTTGTATGATATGATATACAAGACAACCCAAAATTTCAGGATTAAGGCTTGGCTGGTGTTGTTGTATGATATGATATATAATCGATGATAAATGTGTAAAATCTTGCATGATACTATATGATATATGAGAATCCAACCCCAAAAATTTTGGGATTACGGCTTGGTTGTTGTTATTTAGTGCGATATATGAGAAATGCAGCTGTTTATTCCTGGCATTTTTCACTCCTCTGCTTTCCTTAAGTTCCCAAACTAGATATAAATCATATAAAAAGAACCTCAAAATTGAAACAGAAGCTTATCAAATTATGTGTCATTTATGCAAGATATGTAATCACTTCTCCCCACCGCTTTTTCAACCTTTCCTCCTCAGTTCTCATCCTTCTAGAAATTACATGGCCCCCTCCCTTAATCCTCTTTGTCCGTATACACATCTAAAGTCATTTGTTGCAAGATCCTTATCACTCTAAACCCATTATTTTTCTTAAGCTATTTTGGATGTCATATAACTTGTAATTCTCAATTTCATTTCTTTCCATTTATTAGAAGTAGTTGATATCAAGTTTCATGGCATAATAACCTTCTCTTGAGCCTAGTAAAGTCTGTAAAACATATTATGTCTGACTAAGTTTCTTATTTGCCTCTAAATCTAGGTCCATTCTAATGTGCTGCAACATTTAAGTTGAAAATATTATGTCAGGACCCAAACCCTAAACTTAAGATCCCTTTCCTCTCCCATTATTTTCTTGAAGACCCTAGGATCCTATATAGATATTGGAATTCTAGTTTTTGGAGTATTAGAAAGAGATCAGTGTTCTATTTGGATTTCTTCCATTTGTTATAAAGCTTTTGATTTTAATCAATTTAACTATGGGAGCTTGTAACTTCTTATCACCACTGTTGATATTGTTCATTCAAGAGATACTTCAACTATGTGAAGCATCTTTCTGCACTGGTATTTGAACTGCAAAAACACCAAAACTTCTGTTGGAAAAAAATTTCCATGCTTTATGCAAATATAAGGCAGCAAATATTTAAATACTTGATTTACTGAACAATGTTTAAATGTTTTTGGAATTATTCTTATGATGCTTTGTTTCTTTTTTACATCTCTGTTATGCAGAAGTGTGGCAATAATAAAATCAAATAAGGATACAAGATATGGATTAGATTCGATCGTGACACATGATGGGGCGAAATTGCCATGCTTGGCCTTACCTGATTTGTCATCATTCAGAAAAAAGTTTGGTCTTGATGCATATGATCAGGTATTTCAATGACACAATTTGTGATTTACAAACAGTTATCCTTTCTTGTGTAAAAATACAGAACTATTTTCTTTTGTGTGTGTGTGTGTTCTCTGTGTGTGTATTGTTTGAAATAAAGTTATTGTTTTGTGGTAAATGTGCAGTGTCTCAGTAATGAGTAAGTGGTTTGTGTGTCTGAGAAATATCTCAATTTGAAATAAGCATAGTTTTCTGGTTCTTTTGGTGAGATTATTGCATTTAACTTTCATTAGTTTTTTATGTACACTAGGAGTGATACTTAGTTTTGACCTGTATTTGGTGACAGTTAGATGTAATTGGTATTGATGAAGCTCAATTCTTTGAGGACCTTTATGATTTCTGTTGTGAAGCTGCTGATCATGATGGCAAAAGAGTAATAGTTGCTGGACTAGATGGTAATTATTTAAGGTATTTAAATAAGCCACCAATTATATTTAGCTATTTTTATGCTCATGATTTTTTAAAATTTTCTTACCTAATTATAATCTACTACCATTCATATACCGGCTTTTAGGTCATTAACTATACCTTTTGGATTGAGAGTTTTAGCTTATAACTTTTTTTTTGAGAAACAATTAGGTTATAACTTAAAAAGCTTTTTTGCAATTAAATGGCATCATATCATATTACATTGCTTGGAAATTCCAACAAGATCCTCTAATGATGAATATAAATATTGTTGACAGGAGGAGCTTTGGTTCTGTGCTGGATATAATTCCCCTGGCTGATTCCGTGACCAAATTAACTGCTTGCTGTGAACTTTGCGGTAAACGTGCTTTATTCACCTTAAGGAAAACAGAGGAGACACAGACTGAACTGATTGGTGGGGCTGATGTCTACATGCCTGTGTGTCGGCAGCACTATGTCAGCGGACAAGTAGTCAAGGAAGCTGCAAAGACTGTCCTGGAATCTCAAAACGTTCAGTGTGTCTCTTATGCATAGTTCAACTAAGGAAAACAGTGGAGACACAGACCGAACTGATTGGTCTGTCTACATGCCTGTGTGTCGGCAGCACTATGTCAGCGGACAAGTAGTCAAGGAAGCTGCAAAGACTGTCCTGGAATCTCAAAACGTTCAGTGTGTCTCTTATGCATAGTTCAACTGCTTAGTAGGATATCTGAAATTTCCTAGTATGCTCTGCCTTGTAGTCTACACAACTTGTCAATAGTGAAATTGCAATTGAGTTAGGAATTTTACATCTTTAGGTCCCTATCAAGAATGTAGATATTGTTACATCTATTTATGCGGTCAATGTTTGATAGATGCTTTAATTATCATCAATATACATTGCTGGAAAATATAAAACTGTAGTGAATGTGAATTTGAAACAGGTTTTTTCCATTCTTTTCTTCTTCTTAAAGAACTATTTATAGTCGATAGTTGTATTCACGTATAGTATGAAAGTTTAAAATTTAAAATATAGTTTTCTCAGGTGCTGTATCTTAGATACCCTAATAATATCAACCAGTTGCTTGTGAACTGTTGTCTCCCTTTGAGAAGTTAAAAGTTTTTTGGGAATAGGGTTGTGTTCTACTTGGTATTAAGGTCTTTTTCTTTAGATTTATGGAAATCAAAGTTGCAAGTCTTAGTTTCTTACCTTTGTTCCAAAAGCAAATTGCCCTAAGATATTTTCAGATTTCTAGGCTTAGCCTAGAAATCACCAAAATTAGAACTAAGATTGAAGATTGTAATGAAAAGATACCTTGTCTAGTCCAACTCCTATCCCTTCCAATAAAAGGGAGGTAAAAATATCCTTTGAGTGCAAGATGTACTACCAAACTATAGATGGACATATTGTTAGTGGTTCAGAATGGGTGGTTTCTGAAATTTTTTTATTGAATCTAAGCTGTTTTAGTTGGTGGTGGAGGAAGGAGGGAATTTTTTCTCCCTTAAGATTTTTGAACAGGGAAAATACTACATGCAATCAGTTTTCATGGGCAAGAGTGCAGCAATTTGGTTAATGCGGAACCTGGAACACACTGTGATTGGAGTCAAGCCAAAGCAGTTCTTCATGCTCAGGGAAGGCGATACTGCTTACACTTTGCAACAGGGGTCAAACTTGTTTGGTCAGTATTTATCAGTGACTGAGCTTAAGGTAGGCAGGTTGTGGAGATCTATCATTATCCCTGCCGGAAAGTTACAACAAAGATGGAGGGACTTTGGGATTGAATTAAGAAGAGTGTTGGAAGCTTCCCATTATGCATTGGGTGGAATGAAATTTGTACCGTACAAGTCTAAGCAGATTCCAGAGTTTTGTTCTTGTAGATGTGTTCCCCCCACCGCCCCCCCTTCCCCTTTCTCTCTCCTGTTTTGTCTTTAATATATTTGTGGTGGCTAGCTTAACCCCCACTTTAATAAAATAAAGACTGACTGCTTTTGCCAAATTGCGGAATATTTATATATGTGTGTGTGCGTGTGTGGAATTGTTTTTAGGTGTCGCCTCATGCACCTTAAACATTGCTTGAGGCACTCACCCAGGCACTAAAGTGTGCGTAGGTATATATGTGTGTGTGTATTTGGAATTTGTTTTAGGCATTGCCTCATGCACCTTAAAGGGTGCCTAGGTGCCTAGGCATTAGGTGAACATCTCACTAAAGGTGCCTTGCCTAGACTTTGAAGGTGCGCACCTCACTAAAGCCTCCTAGCTTCAGAGCTTTTGGAGATGACCTTAGTGGTAGCTCGTCTCACTTGAGCACGTAGCTTACTCTGGACCACACTGACTTTAGCTATCAAATCAAGTTATATTGCTCAAGCCCAACATAATACACCAATTAGAAGACATTTCTTGCTCATTTGCTTATCCTGATACAAAGAAACACTTTATAAGCATTTTTTTTTTCATCTGCTTATCAGCTGAATGCCTTATTTGTTAACATCTCTTGAGAACATATAATTCAAATTTGTTTACCCTCTTTCTTTCCTTGAGTGCCTCAATAGTGCATTCAATGTAAAATTTATGTGACCACTTAATGCAATGCATCATTTAGTAATAGTTTAGATCCATTCCAGCTTTTATTGATAACTGTCCATGAATATCTTCAGATGTGCTCAACATATGATGTTCCTTTACTTCTTGCAGAAAGGTCAATTTTGATGGGTGTGTCATTTGCTGCATCAAAACCACCCAAAACATGGGTGGTTAAGCCCTCTTTGGGACCATCCACTGCCCCTGCACCTTCTCCACTTTACCAGGGTATTGCTGTGCTCATAATATTAACAGCTTGACATTACGTTGTTGTTAATAGTTTTCTCTATCTTTACTTATATATGTCAGGTCCTAGCAGTAATCCCTCACCAATATGCCGTCATCATCGTCATCATCAGCATGTTAAACCTGATGCAATTGCTCCATCCCCTTCAAAAAACCATGGTAATATTCGTCTGTCAAATTGAATTTGTCTACTTGAGAGTCTGTGTTGCTCACACGCACATTTGTATTATAAAAAAATGATACTGAGATATCTACAATGAAACAGGGCCATACCATTGTTTATAGTGCTTCGCAACTTTACAAGTGAGAATGCATACCTAATATAAGAATCAAGACATTTCAATTTTGGACATGATATGTTCAGTGGTAACTAGGAGAAGTAGATGATTTTTTTATACTGATCAATAGCATTAACTTGTGGTATGCGTGACTCTTTTGAGAGCCCAAATGTCTGTAAAGAACCCTTATGCAAAAAGCATAAGTATCAAGATATCAAGAACACTTAAAATATGTATGACAGATATATTTGACAAGTAACCCGTGAACAACCTTGTTTTTAATTTCTTAGTGTCTATTGTCAATTATTTTTGCCTTGAAATTTGCTAGATTAAAAAGTTACCACCCTAAAAGGTTAAGCTGGCACTCATGCCTTTTCTATTTTGTTTCAGATGTTATAATAGGTCTTTTTTAAAAATTTATAAATTCAAATAAAGCCAGTGCATATTAGGAAAGTCAATCAATGGCCTTTATCTTTTAAATGAGGAGCATGTTTTGGGTGGAATACAGGATCAACAAAATGGTAGAAAAAAAACTTTTTAAAAGTTGAGGTCAATGTGTTCTTATGATAAAATAGAAACTATCACTTAACAAGATTGGTAATTGTACCATCACACGCTCTCTCTCTCTCTTTCTCTCTCTCTTAATGCCTTAAGTGTGTGTTTATACTAGGGAAAATGGTTTGATTTTTTTTTGCTTGGTAAAGTGACTCACATACCCTATGGAATGGAAATCGCGTAACATTAATGCCGTAAGGCTAAATACAATTGGTAGTTTGAAATTTTGAACATTAGTTGAAAGATCAATCGTAATATCTTGTTCATCTCAAAAGCTAGAATGAAAATTAAAGGTCTTTTTCTGTTGCTCGTTTTGAGTTTTTTAACCGCTCATGTACTTGTTAATGGATTTTTTGGCAGCTTGTGATCAAATTTGTATAGAGCCACTTACTGCAACTCCCATTGATTCACCTTGTGGTTGTGTGTTTCCCATGAAAGTCAGACTTCTTCTGGATGTAGCCACTTTATCTGTTTTTCCTGTAATGGGGGAGCTAGAGATTGAGATCACGGAAGGCACCTATCTGGAGCAAAGCCAAGTTAAAATTATGGGTGTTATTGCCGATAGTCAAAATCAGGAAAGTGCAGTTGTGGATATTAACTTGGTTCCACTGGGAGAGAAGTTTGATAATACTACTGCAGTACTGACATCTGACAGATTTTGGCATAAGAAAGTGCCTCTAAATACAGCTCTTTTCGGTAACTATGAAGTGCTATACATTAGTTATCCAGGCACCTACCCCGATTACCTTTAAATTTCTAGCGAAAGGGGAAAAGAACAAAAAGGAGTCCTTCAAGTATCCTTCTTTTTTATTTTATTATCATGTTTTGGTCACTGAAATAGTTTTCATCAGGGATTCCTTCTTTACCACCTTATGGGAGTTACATTGGCAATGGACCAACAGGAAGTGTTGGAGACCTCCCAATCACAGCAAATTTTATCAACAAGAACCAGCGGATGAACCTCAAAACCATTGCCATAATATCTTTGTCTGCATTTGTGCTCCTATTAGTTTTCATTGGAGCAGTCTCTATCTTTTTGAAGTGGAGGAAGGTTAGAAGACCATCAAATGCCGTTGGTCCAGCATTTACGCCCTCTGCAAACAAAAGATCTGGTAAGTTTATGAATTATTATGTAGATGCTTTTACTCAATGCAATGTCATCAAATGGTTTTAACCTTTTTATGGTGAACAATGCTCCATCATGACTGTATATGTGTTAGTCCTCCCTAGCTTGAAAAGTTTGGTTCCTTTGCAGCCACCATTTATTTTATATGCCTGCCTAGTGCCTAATTATTATATATAAATAAAATTTCATGAATGTGGGATATGGTTTTTGGTTTATTTGGAGTTTGTTGGGTTATGCCATTGTCTGTTGTTGGGCTTTTTGCTTGCTGGCAAGGTCGTTTTGGTCGCCATCGTAATGGAGATATATAGATGGTTGTTCCTCATTGTTTGATGTGGTGTATTTGGAAGGAGAGAAATAGTAGGTGTTTTGAAGACAAGGAGTGTTCCATGCCTGATCTCAAGCTTCTTTTTTTTAGAACCTTACTTGATTGGTTCTTTGTGTGGAGAAACCCTCCTTTTTCTTCTATTTTGGATTTACTTGATTTTTGTAATGTTTGTTTTTGATTTGTTCACCCCTGTATACTTCCTGCGTACTTGGGTGTCTCTCTCTTTTTGATATCAATGAATCTTTATTACTTATCAAAAAAACAAAAAAAAAAATTTTGGTTGCGCAAAATCTAGTCATGCCTGGTGAATTATTACTCAAAAGTATGGATGTTGGTCTTGTGGCTTGTGGTCATGATTTATTTCCACATTTGCATTATATTTCCTAGATATTCCATTTGTTTTGAGTCATCCTTCTGCTAAAAAATTTGATGATAATGTTCTTATTTTTTTGTTAATAATGTCTGAAGTAAAGAGGAAAACTCTTTCAAACACTAATAATTTACCAGATCAGTAATATGAACTTTGATGTGGTGAGGAGAACGTAGGTCTAGTGTAGTAGAAGGGTTTAAGAAGAAATTCCAATAAGAGTAAGGCAAAGAAAAAGGATAATAGGAATGAAGTTGGATCTGAATTGCTTTTTCTAAGTAAAGAAATCATTGCAAAAAATAAAACATGATATATGTCTTTTATTTTTCTGTTTTGTGAAATCAAGAATTTATTTTGTTTTATATGTATTTTCCACATATGCGTTTATGTGTTTGTTGAGTGTTTCAAGAATATACAGGTTTATTCAGTCGTGCTGTTGTCTACACTAACAACTGATAGATAGTAGTTAGGTTGAATTATTTATTAGGTTGTTTTGTAACTTTGAGCATTTCAATTTTGTTATGTGTTTTGTCACGGATTGCCAAATGGGGAGTTTTTTAGGTTCTAAGACTTTAGGATCTAAATGTATTAGAACTTCAATGTGTAATGTTGGCAAACCATAATCAAAACATTTTAGTCTAGATTTAAGCTGCTCAAAGTGTGTTTATGTGTAAAGTTGGAATCGAGTGAATTACAGAATTTTTTGGCTAAATTTGCAAGGCTCGATTGATCGAAAATTAGACTCGATCGATGGAACCTTGTGCAGATTGTTTTTTTTACAGAATTTTCAATTCAACCCAAGTTCATATGACGTGTAGGGTTTTATGTTTTGCTTCAAGTATAAAAGGAAAAACCCTAGTCACGTTTTAGAGGTCATTGATATGCTGTGTGTGTGAATCTTCTGTGAGATCTAGAGGTGTTTACCTTCATACACACTTAGAGTTATCAGGATCAAGATTGATGTTAAGAACTTGATGATCACTTTGGTTACTATTTCAAGAGCTTAAAGAAAACACAAGTGGGAGTACTTGTGGCTGCTATGGATCAAGGAAAGAAGTAGTCTGTGAACTCAGAGCTATCATGTGGTCATGGTAGTAAGTTTTCCACTCGAGGTAGTAATAGGATGTTAGTGGTCTAAGTCTTATTATACAAACTTCAATTCTTTCATAATGGATCTGTTTTACCTTGAGGATAGCTAAGTTAAATCCTCCCTAAGTTTTTTTACCGGTTTGGTTTTCCTGAGTTATCATATCGTTGTGTTATTTACTTTTCTGCATTGCTTACGTGATATGATTTGAATGTGTTTGACCTAGATCTTATTAATGAACTTGTTAATCAACTTGGCTTAATATTAGGTTAAACAACTTGTGTTTTAAAGGGTCTAAAAATGTACATAATGATAAATATTGAATTTGCCTTTAATGAGATTAAGACACAAGACACAATGAGTGGAAGCCAACCTACGGGTTGGGTGGGGTTGGGTGCCTAACACCTTCCCATCCCCATACCTAAATTCTGAACCCATACCCTGGTTGTAAGATTAGTCCTTCCATGTAAGGACGCTGTATTTATGGTTCCTAGACCAAAATTAGGTGGCGATTCCATTTCTTCTTCCACTAGACCGAGGCGTACTCCCCTTTCCTAAGGAGAAAACCGTTGCGCCGACAATGGCGTTGGGCTACCGGGGCTCTCTCTCTCTCTCTCGCATGAGTGAGGGTTGTAAAATAAAAGTAGGGAAAATGAAAGTGTAAAATATTTTACTCCTTACCCACCTATATTTTATAGTCAATTGAATTGATTTTAGTTTAACCGGGTTTTCCAGTCCAAAAGGCCGTAAATGTTTTAGATAAAACCTTTTAGCTTGAACCAAATGCAGCCTTACACTACATTTCATTAAAAAAAAAAAAAAAAACTTTTTCTTTATCAATTTTTTTATAATTATTTTCCAAATCATCTCTCTCTTCCTTAAGCAAAACAAAAACCACATATGTGTCTCCCTTTCTTTTTCACCTTTCCAAACCTAAGACTCTCTCTCCTCCTCCACAACCAACTTCTTCTTCCTTTCCAAACCCACTTTTTCTCCTCCTCCATAACCAGTCTATTCATCCATCCAAACCCATGCAAAAATCTTCCTCATCCACAACCAACCACTTCTTCCTTTCCAAACCCAAGACTCTTTCTTTCCCTTCCTCCACAACCATTCTCTTATTCCTTTCCAAATTCAAGTCTCTCTTGATCCTCCTTCACAACCAGATCCACCCCATTACACAAATCAACCCATTATGTAGATCAACTTGGCCAAAACATTTCCACACCTAGATCTGCAAAAACCGAAGCAACACAATTCACCAATATGCTTAATTGGGGACGATTCCAGGATTTACAAACATCGATGAGTCCACATCATCACTGTTCTCACTTGTGGTGGTCAACTTGTTGGAGGAACAAGAAGAAAGAAGAGAGAATGAGACAGAGAAAGAAAGAAGAGAGAGAGTAAGGGGAAGAGAGAGAGAGAGAGACAATAGACCTGGGAGAAGAGAAGAATAAAAAATAAAATTCAAAACTACAGTAACTGTGTATATTTACACGGTTATTGTAGTAAATGTGTAAATATACACATTTATACAAGGACTAATGTAGTTAGTTTTTGAGCAAAAATGTGTAAATTTCATAATTTTTTATATTATATAACAACTGATGTGAATGCTCTAAAATCCATATAAAGCCACCTCTATTTGTAGTACAAGTATATGTCTTGGGTTGCAAACCAAGTATGACTAGACCTAGGCATGGACTATGTGGGATATATTTTTAACATTAGTGATGAGTCTAACACATTTAGAATGTCAAGATTTGCTCCTTTCTACGAGAATATATGGTGTCTGTTCTTTAATTGATTTACATTACTATTTTTTTTTTTTTTTTTTGAGAATCAGATTTACATTACTATTAAGTATTGATAGTTTAATTGCTAAAATTATAGGTCGCTTAAATGCAAAAACATGCATATTCTATTGTTTGTTGTAAGTTTAAATAGTTATGCTTCCTTCAAGAAAAAAGTGCGTAAATTTGTATCAAAATCAGATGAAGTGATGTACAAAATAGGATAATTTCGTACTAGCCCAAGGTCATAAATAAAGTTGAATTATTAATGATGGTGTTACGGCATTCCACTAAGTGAAATGGTCTAGGGTCTTATCATATCCTAATTAAGTGGTTATTGTAAGGACACAAAAATCAGGTGCCCAAACTCACTTACAAGCTTGCTCGAGGACGATGTTCTTACACTAGATGATACACTGTTCACTTTCTTTCTCTCAATGTTCTTGCTCTAATCTCTCTCCTTTGATTATTTTTCTCTCCATCCCTCCATCTGGAAGTTCCCTTTCTCTTATATACTTCTAAACTCATTGCATCCTGGCCCTTCATCTACAATCCTCTAGACTCTCCTTTGGACACTTGTCCCCTTGAACTTTAGTTGAAGGTGATAGAAGGAACTACTTAGCTGCGAATTCCACTGTTCAAGTCACTTCCTCATTAATGTAGCTAATAAAGTTGTTGCTGGTCATTCAATGCGGAGGCATTAGGTGAACTTCCAGTGGAAACTTCCTTCAACCACTTTAATCCTCTCTCAAAACACCATCCCCTCCATTCGGACTTCCAGGAAGTATTTTGTCTTTTCTCCTCCTATCTTCGGGCGAATCCTCTCCTCGGACTTAGAATGCTTCTATAGTGATAGTCACGGCTTATTGTATTCTTCCTCAGTCCTCGAGCCCCCACAGTTACGAAGTCAAATAAATATTTAGTTGTTTAGGATTGTTAGAATTATAATTAAATTATTAAATTCACTATTTTTTAATAACTTAATCTTTAGAACAATTATTCTTAAAATTTTTAAAAAAAAAATTTAGAAAAATTAGTAATTTAATATGATATCAGAGCAGGATGTTCGATCCATGTCTTTATCCTTCCTCTCATTTAATTTGTTCAAAATCTTACATGTTAGGCCCCATTTATTAAGGAGGAGTTTAGGCCCACATGTGAGGGAGGTGTTAGAATTATAGTTAAATGATTAAATGATGTCACGGAAGTTTGAAGAAAGCACACACGATACTCTCTTTGATGGAACAGAAACTAAATTGTTAGTTTCTGGTAGTAAACCTCGAATTTACGAGGGATTCCTTAAATCCACAAGGTGATAGGTCTAGAATCCACCAGAGAAAATAATAGAAAAAAACTATGAATTTTATTAATAATAATCTCTGAAAAACGTTTACAAACTTAGGGGCCTATTTAAGGGCTTTATAAAACTTGACATACAAGAAAATCCATCATGTTTCCGTAAGATACATCTCCTCCTCACATGAGGGTAGATCCCATAAGTGTGGGGTCTTGCTTGCACAATAAATTGGCCATTTTTTTATTGTCATGTACTGTACAAGTCTTTTGTTTAAACAGAATTGGTTTTCTTTCGTTTAGGAAATGCTTTTAAAAACCTTTTATGGAAAAAAAAAAAATCTAAAAATAGGTTTTACTATAAAGTAAAAAATAATATTCTAATATAATCATAGGCTAGAATCTAGATTACATTCCCACGTAGTTCTATCCTTATAGAAAAAAAGAGGTTCATTGACTATGGACTTTAATCGTTCTACTTCAATTAGTCAAGCATTGAGAAAAATAGCTGTTCTTCTTTGTCATCACATGATCACTTCCAATTCACAAAAACTTGTCCACTTATTCCTTGTCATGTACGGTACAAGTCTATTCTAGTGTGAATGTGTGAATTGATAGCTCTCTGTTTTCTCCATTTTCTTGGCCCCATTCATTCCTTGAATGCAAACCCACAAATGTTTTTTTTTTTTTTTTTTTCCAAATTCGTAATTATTTCTTGTGTAATTTAATTTACCGACTAAAAAAAAAAAAAAAAACAGAAAATCTTCCAAGTGAGATTGCCTTGTTATTTCGCAAGGAGAAACTTAACAATAAATCCAAAGACAAACTTATTTCATAATTAAAAAAAAATGTGAAATTTTTTGTATCTTCAAACTTGTTGATTTAAGCCCATTAATGCATTCAATCTCACTTCTTTTCCTCTTTTTAATTAATTATTATTGTTTATATATATATATATGTGTGTGTGTGTGTGTGTTGGGTTCAAGTTACACATAGTGTAACTCTAAGCAATATTAAAACTCAATAACTTATTATTGAATTCATATTTTGAAAATTCAATTGTTGAATTATACATTCTATATATTCTTAACATGCATGCCAAATTTCATACCAATCAGATGTAATTTATCATTTGATCCATAAACTAATCTTTTTTGCATTATTTCAAACTATAAAAACTTGAATTCAAACAATTGATTGATGACATGACTATTGATTTTTAGTCACTTTGAAATTTTGCAAGTATAGAGAATATATGAAGATAATGTAATCTAACGGTAGATTTGTCAAAATTTGCATCCAATTAAAAATTATTGATTGGTGTGATATTGCTTAAAGTTACACCAAGTGTAATTTGAATATAATCATATATATATATATATACGTATGTATGTATTTATGTATAAATTATAAAAGCTAGTGTGAATACAGTCAAGCATATGCATTTCTTTAGAAAAGCTTAATAATAATCAAAACAAGACCGCACAAAGGGCTATTCTATTTTAGTTCCAGAGTTCAAAGAGTATTCTGTGTCTCTCTGGTGCAAACTCATGATGCCAATAGAGAGGCCATGCATTCACTTGTGTTAGGGCCTTTTTTGTTGTAATTGGCTAATCTTTCGACAAAACGTACTTTACTTGAAATTGTATAGATTTAGGATGAGTTTAGTACTTCAAAAAACAAGTGTTCAAGTTAAGTATTGAAACCATGCAAGTCTGACCAAGAAACAAATGAAGGAATTTCTATTCATTAAAGCTTGACAGAAGTCTCGACAAAATATCTTTTCTATTGAGAATTACTGCTATAGCTCGATAGAAGCTCGACACAAGATGTATCCGTCTAGAATTACGAAATTAGACTTTTTAGATTTGATTACACGCATATCCTTGAGTATTTGTGTAGGGTTTCTTTTCTCATAACCTTAGACATATATAAGGTTTATTTTTAAGAGCCGTCACAAGCGATGTAAGGTGATGCAAAAGAATAATTCATGCATTGTATGACCGGAGGCAGAAATTGCTCTAGTTCATCATATTCTGTGTAGAAGCTACTGCATCTTTATGCCAAGGGTTTTGTGATCAAGGAGCTTCCTGATCTTCACTGTTTATGAACTGAAAAACTTTGCAGCCAATTATCTTCCTCAAGTTGGTGTGTTAGTCACGTACTAGGATTCGTGCATCATTGGTTAGTTACGTACTGGGATTTGTGCATTAAACGGAGAGATTGCAGCTACAATATAAGTCCAATTGAGTATTGGGGTAAGGGTTCAACTGTAGGTTAGTATTTTGGGATAGGCCAAAGGGTTTGGTAAGATTTCTTATACTTGTAATCGCTTGTTATTGATAATAGTGGATTCTCGGGAATGGTAACCTTAAATTCACTCGGTGGGGTTTTGCCTTGGTGGTTTTCCCCATTCGTAAACAAATCACCTGTGTCAAATTTAAATTCCGTTGCATTTAGTTATTTGGTGATTTGTTTGTGCTACCATGCTATTGCATGTAATTTGACTAATTAATTAACTTGGGTAATTAATTAATTTGCAAAGGGGTCAATTCATTTTAACCCAACAACTTGCTCTTGGCTTTTCTGTTAGTTCATGTGTACTTCAATTGTCCCAATCTGCCAGCAACTTTACTGATCAATCGGCTCTCATTGCCTTCAAATCCAAGATCAACGATACTAACTTGAATGGTAATTGGTCCACAACAACAAACTTCTGTAACTGGATTGGAGTCACTTGCAGCCTACGAAGACAAAGAGTCACAGCCTTGAACCTCTCCTACCTTGGTCTCCAAGGCACCATTTCACCTCATGTCGGCAACCTCTCCTTTCTAGTCTCACTTGATCTTTCTAAAAACAGCTTCTATGGTTTCCTGCCTCATGAGATTAGTCGTCTACGCCGCTTGAGGGAACTTTTCTTGTCATACAACTTATTGGAAGGTAGTATCCTTCCAACCATACATAATTGCCACAAGCTTGAATATTTATCTCTTTCAAGAAACAAGTTAAATGGTAGCATACCTAAAAATTTAGGCATGTTACCAATGCTTCGCTATTTAGACCTTGGTAGAAATCATCTTATGGGTGCAATTCCATGGTCCTTGAGCAATGTTTCATTGTTAGAGCTCTTGAATTTGGAATCCAATCGCCTTACTGGTCCTTTTCCTCATGTCATCTTCAACATATCCTCTCTTATCGATATTATCATTTGATAGTGTAAAGAAAATGCACTAAGTTTTATCTCGTTCATATGGGCCGTCCATGACAAAAAGTAAAGAATGGGATGAGAGAGTGTTATGCTCGTCCCTCCTATGCTCGTCCCTAACGCAAACCTCGTCCGTCCTTAATAATGGACAGACAAGGTCATTGGGCCCTGGGCTTTTGATGATTTAAGTTCCACCAAACGTAAAGGACGGGTTGCGTCATTATGAACCAAACCCTCCATTAACCGTTATAGAGCACAAATCCCAATGAGGTAACTTCCATGACAGTTATGGAAGTTATCTCTGAATCTTCTGAATTTCTCAATAACAGGAGCGGTTGTTAAACGAGTAACCGTTCCACGAATACTATATAAGCATTCCCAAATGAAGAAGTAAGGGATGTGAAACATTTCCACAAAAAAAGAACTTTAGAAATGCTTCCTTTTGGCTTGAAATAACCACTGACTTTATCATCGGAGGACTCTAGGCCGGCCTCCACAGGTCTCCTCTGATTCTATATTTGTTTTTTTAGGACTCAACCTCAAGATCACCAACGCCCGAGATTTTCAGTCCACTGATATCACAGGATTCATCATCATTCCCTCAAATTACATCTCAGGAACTCTTCCTATGGAACTTTGCACCCACTGTCCTAATCTTCAAGAACTCTCTCTTTCGGAAAACAAATTAGGTGGTCAGCTTCCCTCACAAATCCATTACTGTAGAGACCTTGTAGTAATATCTCTGTCATCCAATAAGTTTGTTGGAAGTATAACAAAACGTATTTGGAGTTTAGAAAACCTTGAACTGCTCTATATTGGTGGTAATAATTTAAGTGGCAACATACCTCCTAGCTTAGGTAACCTTTCGAGGTTACAGGAGTTCTCTATTGAAGACAACAATATTAAAGGAAGCATTCCGAGTGATTCATGGCATTTTACTACTATATATATATATATATATTTATATACATTGAATTTTGAATTGAATGATCTCACAGGGACAATACTCAACAGCATTTTAAATATTTCCTCTCTACAAGAGATCTCCTTAGTACAAAATTCTGTATTTGTAAGGAAATCTTCCATTAGATTTTGGGTCAAACTCACTCTCTGGACCAATAAACAAAAGTCTTGGAAATTTGAAATACCTTTGAAGTCTTGTTTAGTATAACAATCAGCTAACAGCAGAGTCTGGAAAGCATGAGATGACTTTCCTTTTATCTAATTGCATATTTTTGGAAGAGCTGGTTATATTCTACAATTCCTTAAATACTACAATTCCAGATTACATCGGAAACTTATCCATTTCACTTAAAACCTTCATTGCAAGTTACAACCAAATAAAGGGTCAAATTCCAATGAAAATTGGTTCCTTGAAAAACTTGACCTTTCTTGATTTGAGCTATAACAATTTGACTGGAAACATACCACCAACATTAGAAGGATTTGAAGGGTTGCAGAGGTTGCATCTTAGAGTCAACAATATTGGAGGAAACATTCTAGAAGAACATTGTCAGCTAAGGTATTTGGGACAGTTACTTCTCTCATGTAACAAAATCTCTGGATCCATCCCAAATTGCATTGGAAACCTCAATCTTTTGCAGAGATTAAACTTGAGTCACAACGGACTGACATCATCAATCCCACTGAAAGTGTGGAGCCTTGAAAATTTGCTGTTCTTGGATTTATCATCGAATTACTTTGGTGGATCTTTGTCTCCAAACATGAGAGAACTAGATGCTATTATATTCATGGACTTGTCTTGTAACCAAATTACTGGAAATATTCCAAGTATCATTGGTTTTTTTCAAATCCTAAGTGGTCATAATTTGTCAAAGAACCCATTTCAAGGAGATATTCCAAAATCTTTCGGATTCTTGAAAGGATTGGATCAGTTGGACCTCTCGAACAATAATCTCTCTGGTGCAATTCCTAAGTCTCTTGAGGCACTTCCATATCTTAAGTATTTGAATTTGTCTTTCAACAAGCTATCAGGAGAGATTCCATCTAGTGGAGTTTTTATAAACTTCACGGCAAAATCATTTTTAGGCAATGAACTTCTTTGTGGGAATCCAATTTTCAGAGTTCCACCTTGTACAAGTCAGATTTCTTCTCAACGATCAAGGGTGAAGCAAATTTTGCTTAGATATATCATTCCTGCCATTGCATCAATCATAATCTTTATAGCACTGGTTACTATGCTAAGAAGGCACCCAAAATGTAAAATCCAGATTCCAAGTTTTATTAACACATTGCGTGCAATGGATTATTGAATGATATCATATCATGAGCTTTGCCGTGGGACAAACAACTTCTATGAAAGCAACTTGCTTGGAATTGGAGGTTTTGGCTCTGTTTACAAAGGGGTACTATTTGATGGGACCATTGTTGCTATCATAGTTCTAAACTTGCAATTGGAGGGTGCTTTAAGAAGTTTTGATGTTGAATGAAAGGTGTTCAGGGCAATCCGATACAGGAATCTAGTTAAAGTCATTAGTACATGCTCCAACCCCGAGTTTAGAGCTTTGGTGCTACAATACATGTCAAATGGTAGTCTCGAAAAGTGCTTATACTCTCACAACTATTGCTTGAATCTTGTTCAAAGAGTAAGCATTATGGTTGATGTTGCATTAGCGTTGGATTATCTCCACAATGATAAATTAGAATCCATGGTGCATTGTGATTTGAAGCCTAGCAATATCCTATTGGACGAGGACATGATTGCGCATGTTGGTAACTTTGGCATTGCAAAGATTTTAGTTGAAAACAAGGATGCAACCCATACCAAAACCATCGGTACAATGGGTTACATTGCACCAGGTCTGCATGTATTAGGTTAATTTCGTGAATAACATTAATAGTGGTTAATTTTAGGAATAACTATGAGTGTGGTAGTTTCATCAGCTCAGTAATGTAGTTGCATTAGGTTCTTATGAATATACCCTTAAATTATTTGTTTTATGCATTATGCTCACAAGTCAAATACAAATTAATTTTGTTGAGAGAACAAATACAAATTAATTTAGTATTACTTTAATATTGGACTCGTTAATGCAACCATGGTATTGACATGGCTTGCCTTACGCTCACTTATAGCCCATTTTATAGCCATCGACACTATTCAAGGTAATGATCCTATTTGATAAGTTATCCTAAAATTGACTAGAAAAGTTCTCAGTTTGGGAGCTGAGAGTTGAAAATAATTACAAAACTATTCTATCAGTATTAGGGACATAGCCTTCTTTGACAAATTGTCAACATTACTGTTATATAGAACCCACATTAATACCAATTTTATTATTTGCAAATCACAATGGCATACTTGATAAATAAATAAATAAAAGAATCTAGTATACATATATACATCAATTGATGGATCATGGATAGTTACAGTAAACAAATTTTTTTAATGCATGAATGTGTGTGTATATATATATATATATATATATATATATATATTAGTGTATTAAGGTTATATTTGTAAATTGCTTTTGGAAACATATATGTGGGTCACTAACTTAAAAATTTCTTGACAAATGTGAGCATGATAGAGTATGGTTCTGAAGGGAGAGTATCCACTAAAGGTGACATTTTATTTTTTCAGGCCAAAATTTAGTTATTTTATTTTGATAATTTGGTTTGTAGCGATACTATAGGAAATTCAATGGTATCTTTTTGTAATTTTGGAATATGTATTTCTATTTAGACTGATTTTAGTAGATTCAAATAAAATAGTTATCTAAGAATTTTTCAAAATTTTAATGGATTCTTAGTTTCTTTTCCCTTGATTCGTCAAGATTTCATTGAGGTAAAACAATATCTTGCTTTACTATATTTTCGTTCTGTGTTGTAAACCTCAAATTAACCCCCAAAAAAAACCTAATTTTCAGATAAGGAAACTCCCAAATCCACGAGTTAGGTCTCCCCAAATTTGATCTCCACTAGCTTCTTCCTCAGCATAAGCAACCAACTTGCACTCCTCTGTGGTAGGAACGAAGAAATTGAGGCCAACAATCATATCAGTCGTGAGATTAGTCCTCATGCATTGTAATTTTTTCTTGAATTTCACTGCTCTTTTGAATGTTCAGTTGTACTTAATTGAGAGGAAATAATATGCTGGGAAAGTAAGTATGTATTTGATTTTAGTTTACAACTCTTTCTGACAGAGCCTTAAAATAAAAACACTTAATTCCACGACTTTGGATTCAAATCATACTACTTGAATTAGTCAAGCTCTGAGATTCCATTTCCATGTATATAATATTTATGCTACCTTTAATTCTTCTGTGTCATCATCTCACTTCCATAATTACTCGGCCATTTTTTTTCGTAATCATGATAGGGTATTGAATTCCAACTTCCGGGTGAGATTGTCAATCAGTTTACAGTTCAAAGGGCACTTCATTAAGTGCGTTTGTAAATTTACCAATTAAAAATAGAAAAATGGATTCCAATTGAGATGAGCCTAACTTCAGCGAGAAAAAAAAATCTTACAACCATTATAATTTATCCAATGTCATGTTCCATAGATTTCTCATGTTTATTCCTCTGTTTTCTTCGTCTACATTGACGGGACTAGAATTTTGGGACATGCCGCTTCTGGTAAAGTGGAAAAAAATTATATTATGTTCACACGTAGGGTCGAATAATACAAATTGTGTAGAACTATTTACAAGGTTATTGGACCAGTTACCGTTGTTGTACATCTGATTTTATGGGGGGCAAAACTAAGGAACTAAGTATCAAATTGGATCAAAGTCCGACAATGAAAAATGATCAAGGGATGACACCATTTTTTTTTTTATCCTTTTAATTCTCATTAGAAGTTATTATTTGTTGTATTTATCCATTTTATTAGTAAAGGCACGTGTCAAATAGTTTTTTTTTCTTCGTTTTCTTTTGCATTCATTTTGTAATTTTATAACTGTGAACAATAGAATTTCAACTAAAATAATGTAATTATTTATTGATTGGTGAGTTTCTAAAATTTATGACATTAGAAGAGATGAATAAATAAAAAATTATGACACTTAACTCGAAAAAAATAAAATTATGACACTTAACTCAAAAATAAAAAATCTTACAACCATTATAATTTATCCCATGTCATGTTCCATAGATTTCTCATGTTTATCCCCCGGTTTTCTTCGTCTAAATTGACAAGACTAGAATTTTGGCACATGCCACTTCTGGTAAAGTGGAAAAAATTTATATTATGTTCACACATAGGGTCGAATAACCATGTTGCATACCCATCATGAATATGATACATCTGAAATGATTTTGTATTAATAAGCTGTACCAATGAAAAGGCAAGACTATTCTATACCAAAGAGCCTTCTCTGTCCCTCTTGTGCGCACACATTATGCTAATGGAAAGTTCATACATTTTCCTCCTGTTGGCTTTTCTGTTAATGCAGCCATGCGTACTTCAGTTGTCCCAATCTTCCAACAACTTTACCGATCAATTAGCTCTCATTGCCTTCAAATCTCAAATCACTTTTAGCCCAAACGATTCTGTCTTTGCTGGTGGTAACTGGGTCACAACAACAAACTTCTGTGAGTGGTTTGGGGTCTCTTGCAGCCGACGCAGACAAAGAGTCACAGCCTTGAACCTTTCCTACGCGGGTCTCCATGGCACCATTTCCCCTCATATTGCCAACCTCTCCTTCCTAGTCTCACTTGATCTTAAAAACAACAGCTTCAATGGTTTTCTGCCACATGAGATTAGTCATCTACGCCGCTTGAGGAAACTTCACTTGTCACACAACTTTTTGGAAGGTAGTATCCCTCCAACTATACATAATTGCCCGAAGCTTGAATATTTATATCTTCATTACAACAATCTTAGTGGTGGCATACCTAAAGAATTGGGCATGTTACCCAAACTTCGAGATTTATATCTTAGAGGAAACAGTCTAAGTGGTACAATTCCATTGTCCCTCAGCAATATGTCGTCATTAGAGGCCTTGACTTTGGAATATAATAGCCTTACTGGTCCATTTCCTCTTGTCATCTTTAACTTCTCTTTTCTAACGGCTCTTGGTCTTACACAAAATCACTTCTCAGGAACCCTTCCAATGAATCTTTGCACCCAATGTCCTAATCTTCAAGGACTGCATATTTCCACAAATGAATTCAGCGGTAGGCTCACCTCACAGTTTAATAACTGTACAGAGCTTTCTGTCTTAAGTCTGTCATACAATAAGTTTGATGGAAGTATTCCAAAAGGTTTTGGGAGTTTAGAAAAGCTTGAAGTGCTATATCTTGGAGGTAACAACTTAACTGGAAATATACCTCCTATCATAAGCAACTTGTCGATGTTACAAGAGTTTGCCATCGAAAGAAACAACGTGAAAGGAGGCATTCCAAGTGATTTATGGCGTCTCCAAAATCTGAAAATTTTGGGATTTCATGGGAATGATCTCACTGGGACAATACCCCAAATTATTTTCAACATTTCCTCTCTACAACACCTCGGCTTGGCTGGAAATTCCTTGTCTGGAAATCTTCCATTAGATACTTGGATCTCTTGCCCTAATCTTGAATATCTAGAACTTGCTTTGAACAAAATTAGTGGTCATATCCCATCATATCTTTCAAATATTTCTAGCCTCTTCATAGTAGATATTTCATATAACTTTCTCTCTGGACATATACCCAGAAATCTTGGGAACTTAAAAAATCTAAAATGGCTTGATCTAAGTGAAAATCAGCTGACTGCGGAGCCTGGACATCAAGAGCATAGTTTCCTTTTATCTTTAACTAATTGCAGATTTTTGGAGGAGCTACATTTATCCATCAATCCCTTGAATATTACAATTCCGGATGCCATTGGAAAATTTTCACTTTTGCTTAAAGTCTTTGCTGCAGGTGTAAACCAAATAAAGGGTCAAATTCCAATGGGAATTGGTTCCTTGAAAAACTTGTACTCACTTGATTTGTCAGGTAACAGTTTGACCGGAAACATACCGTCCACATTGGGGGGACTGGAGAATTTGCAAAGATTGTTTCTTGACGAGAACTTGATTGAAGGATCCATTCCAGAACAACTTTGTCAATTAAAGAACTTGGGAGAATTGTCGCTCTCTGTTAACAGTCTCTCAAGATCCATCCCGAATTGCATTGAAAACCTCAGTGTTTTGCAAAAATTCAACATGAGTTATAATGCACTGACATCATCAATCCCATTGAATTTGTGGAGTCTTCAAAACCTGTTATTCTTGGATTTATCATCGAATTTCCTCAGCGGAAGTTTGTCTCCGAGCATGACAAAATTGCGCACTATTGTAGTCATGGACTTATCTTGTAACCAAATTACTGGAAATATTCCCAATATCATTGGTGCTTTTGAGAGCCTAAGTTATCTAAACATGTCAAAGAACTCATTCCAAGGAAACATTCCACAATCTTTTGGACAATTGAGGGGAATGGATCAGCTGGATCTCTCAAACAATAATCTCTCCGGTGCTATTCCAAAATCTCTTGAGACACTTCCATATCTCAAGTATTTGAATTTGTCCTTCAATAAGCTATCGGGAGAGATTCCATCCACCAGACCTTTTGCAAACTTCACCACAGAATCATTTTTAGGTAATGAAGCACTTTGCGGGAATCCAATTTTTGGAGTTCCACCTTGTACAAGTCCAACTTCTCTTGGATCAAGGGTGAAAAAAGTTTTGCTCAAATATATTGTTCCTGCCATTGCATCAATTATAATCTTTGCAGCATTGGTCATAATGCGAAGAAGACATCCACAATGTAACATGCAGATTCCAGGCTTGCCTATCACATTGCCTACAGTGGATCATAGAATGATATCATATCAAGAGCTTTCTCATGGAACAAACAACTTTTGTGAAAGCAACTTGCTTGGAACAGGAGGTTCTGGTTCTGTGTACAAAGGGATTCTATCTGATGGGACAATCATTGCTGTCAAAGTTCTAAACTTGCAATTGGAGGGTGCTTTCAAAAGTTTTGATACTGAATGCAAGGTGTTAAGGGCAATCCGACATAGGAATCTTGTTAAAGTCATAAGTACATGCTCCAACCTTGAGTTTAGAGCTTTGGTGCTTCAATACATGTCAAATGGTAGCCTTGAAAAGTGGTTATACTCTCATAACAACTGCTTGAATCTTGTCCAAAGAGTAAGCATCATGGTTGATGTTGCATCAGCGTTGGAATATCTCCACAATGGTCAATTAGAATCTGTGGTCCATTGTGATTTGAAGCCTTTCAATATTCTTTTGGACGAGGACATGGTTGCACATGTTAGTGACTTTGGCATTGCAAAAATTTTAGCCCTAAACAAGGACGCAACACAAACCAAAACTCTTGGTACACTTGGCTACATCGCATCAAGTACTTGAATTCACCTTTTGTCTATATATTTAATTACCAGGCTAATTTTGTACATAGCTTTAATAGATGCAATTTTAAATATTAATATTTGTTTGGTAGTTCATAGCTCAGTTTTGTAATTGCATTAGATACATATGAACATACACTTTAAACTATAGTGTGTCTGGTTCAATGGATAATTAATAAATTACTTGTTAGTCTCTCTTATGTAAGGGTTATTGGTGTTAATTTATCCTACAAAATTATTATTTTAAGAAAGAAAATAAATAATTTGTATTAAGGCCATTTGTTATATGAACCATGCTCACTAATCAAATATGAATTTGTTCAATAAAATCAATTTAGTGTGAGTTTCAATATTGGACTTGTTAATAGAACTACAGTAATGTTCAGCTTGCCTTACGCCACATATTAATTAGAGCTAACTTTATAGCCGTTGACACTAAACAATATAGTGGTCATGGTAGATCTGGTGATGTCAATACTTAAAATAAAAGTTGTGAAAAATATTGTGTTCCTATATTTATTGGAAATGAATACGCAAATGGATAGGTAGGTACTCGAAGATGTGTTTATATTTATAGAATTTTTTTTAAAAAAGCTTGCAAGTATGGTTGCTATTTTTACACCACTTAAACCCAGTATTGCATTATGGCATGAAACCATCTAGAAACAAATGAGACTTGCCACTAGTTGAATCCACAATTCCAAGACTCTCATGTGTGATTGATCATTTCAATTCCTACCACTAAACCACCTCCCTAAGAGACGTAAATGTGTTCAGATTTATCTTGGGTAACTGAAGCAGAAAATAATATATACATATATACTCCTATAACAAAGGTAAACCCTAAGAACATAATATCAAATGTATTTTTATTTTTATTAGAATCAAGATAATAGCAAATGGACACATCTTGATCATATCATAATTGTTTTTTCAATAAATCAAATCTACATATATACATCAGTATATTGATAATGAATGGATACAATAAACAAGATTTAAAAATTAAATAAAAAATTTGCATGAATGTGTGAATGGTTATTTTTATAAACTTATTCTCTCTCCTATTGGCAAGCATGTGGACCACTAACTTATCGACATCTTGACAAATGTGAGCTTGGCAGAGTATGGCTTAGAAGGGAGAGTGTCAACCAAAGGGGACATTTATAGCTATGGACTAATATTGTTGGAGATCATCACAAGAAAGAAACCCACTGATGAAA
The DNA here is from genome assembly GCA_032727855.1 of Quercus ilex subsp. ballota. NCBI lineage: Eukaryota > Viridiplantae > Streptophyta > Magnoliopsida > Fagales > Fagaceae > Quercus > Quercus ilex. Next base: position 44,477,634 of record CM064916.1, read on the forward strand.
TGTTTGTTGGAGAACTAGCTATGAGGCAATGGATTGCTTCACTTCCAGATAGAATGGAAGTCGTGGATGATGGTTTACTCAGTATTGAAGATGGAAGAGATGTAACTGGTATGCAAACTGTTCTTTTATCTATCTTAGAATTAGGCTTAAGATGTTCTGAAGAATCACTAGATGAAAGACCAGACATCAAGGACGTTGTGACCAAGGTTAACAAAATCAAATTGGTACTACATGGAAACATAAGCAGGGGTGTCTAATATTTAAATCTGTGTTATTACTCAAGTTTCTTTTTCTTTTTTCTTTTTTCGAGATTTGATTATGTGACATTGGTTTGGTATGTCCTCTGATTTTGTAAGGTACTTACAAATGGTGTTACTTGGGAAACCAAAATCAGTTAAAACTATCCCAAGTTATTAGTATTTGAAGTTAATATATTTGGCTTTTAATACATGGTATAAAGATGATTTACTTAAACATTCTAAAATGTTGTATGAAAAAGGTATTTGGGATCTTATGCATAAGAAAACCTATACTCTTAGTATCAATAGGCAAAGAATGAATAAAAAAAATTTCACTCTGTTAGCCCCACATACGATGGGTGTGGAACTATGTATTTATAGCAACTATATGAAGAATGGCATAAATACCAACTGTATTAAGGACTGACACATATAATTACACAAAATGTTCTCAATACATGCAAATATGTATACAATTCACTTGCAATAATTCGCGCACAATTTGTTTTTTTTTTTTTTTTTGCTCAATAACTAAGTATAATTTGAAATAAGGTTTAGATTGAATTTGATCATCTAGAATTTGGCAAAAGGAAGCGCCTTGATGAAAATATGGGCTAAACAGTCTTTTGTGGGATACATATCATATACATTAATGCAACCATTGGCAATCCTTTCTTTAAGAAAATAAAAACCAATCTTAAAGGTGCTTCGTCCTATAGCTCGGAACACAGCTTTATAATCATATATATGTCCCACCAATATCATCACAATAAAAAACGATAGACTTGAAAAGAAAACACATACGTAGGTGAACCTAAATTGTATCTATGATATAGCAACCCAAGTACATGAGATATGGGAGCAAAGAACAAAAAAAGGAGGGGTAAAAAAAGTCTTCAAAAGCATGCTATAGAAGAGATAGGAGATGTTAGAGTCCATTCATATAAGGTCTTCAAATGCAAAGCATAATCTCAAGGGAGTTCATGAACTTTGGCATTTTGGCCCCTCAAAGTAACATGCATTCCTTTTTCTCAAAAGACACCACATTAGACATGGAGGAACCACTTTCCAAATCCTCCCATTACTTTTCTTGCTAAAGAACCTCGTACAACATGATAAACCCCCCATCACATAATAAAGCATTACCTAGGAGACACCAAAGAAGCATAATATCATAAACAGCTCCCAAGTCATCACAAAATGTGGGAAGAGATCAAATCTGAAATTTTTTGAAGGCTATACAAAAAGGATGCACACGATTTAAAAAATTCTATGTATAAAAGCCTTTAGCAACTCTAGAATTCTAATCTTTCATCTTATATATAACAATTAAATCCCTTCTTCTTCACTCTCTTCTAGATTGGAGTGCTGCTTTTTACTCTTTTCCCTGTTCTAATTTATTAGATATGTTAGAGCTTTGTAATTTGAGTGTTTGATGTACTGCTACTCAAATACACCACCAGTGTACCTGGGTATTCTTTTCTTTTTTTAATCAATAAAGTTTTGTTACTTATCAAAAATAAATAAATATATCTTAACCTACCAACTTCATTAAAAGTCACATGCTAGTCAAATGACATTTTGAAATACTCGAGACATAATAATAAATGAAACATGAAATATAGAAATAAAAGACTATGGACTGATGGGCCTTTTTTTTTGGGGGGTTAAATTTTCCTACATCAGTTCTCCTTGGGATGGAGAAAATTCGTCCTTAGTTGGGCTTCAATTCTCCACAATTTATCAGAGTCCCAAATAATATTTTTAATCTTTTCATTCTTTGTCTTCTTAAATGCATCAAGAAATAGTACTTATCAAAAAAAAAAAAAAAAGCATCAAGGAATAGCTACTTAGCCTTAATATGCCAATAAGAACTTCTGCATAACAAGGCTTGGGACATTTCTTCAATTTGTGACATGAACAAGTCACATAGAACAAAGTACCATCATCTGACACCATACAACTTTGTTCTAAAATTGGCTTAACCCCATCCATGTATCTCTTGGAGCTTGTCGAATTGTGTCTTGCAGCTCTTACTCCATAAATTCTTCCTAAACACAATCAAATCTTGTATCTTTATCTTCATAAAAAGGAAGATTATCATGATTCAGCATTATGCCAATAGAAAAATTATTAAACATCACATCATTCCAAGTAAAAGTAGACATGGTAAAACGGGTCAGACCCGTTTGACCCGACCCGTTTAACCCGCAACCCGTTTGACCCGTTTAAAAATGACCCGTTTTGACCCGCGACCCGATTGACCCGACTCAAACCGACCGGCCCGTTTTGCCACGTCTACCAACGTTGAGTAGATTGGGATTGAGGTGTAATTCTTATAAAATATTTACTTATTTTTCTTTACTTAATATGTTATGTACTCCATTATAGTTTGTCATTTTTTACTTGCCACCTTCATTTTCTCTTTCTACTTTAAACAGATCAAAAATTATACCAAAATTAGCTTCTAGAAAGCTGGAACAAGAGTTGCACCAAATTTAGGTATCAAGTGTTTAGTGGTAATTGGTAAGTGGTAATAGTACCACCAATGAGAATCTAATCACAGTTAATAAACTCAGAAACAATTGACAAATTGCATCTATTTCCAAAAAAAAAAAAAAAAAAAAACTTGTTTGAAAAATATAGGTCAACTTGACCCGTCCCGCGACCCGTTTGACCCGCAACCCGTTTGACCCGTTTAAAAATGACCCGTTTTGACCCGCGACCCGAACCCGAACCGCCTGTTTTGCCATGTCTAAGTAAAAGTATCTGTCTTCACTAAAAATTTTCAATTTTGAATTCCATCAAACAGTACTAGGTTTTTCAAATCGTGTGTATGCAAATCTTCCGTGTCCAAAAGAACACTCTTAGGACTTGCATCGAACTCTTGATGTGCATTACTTTAATAAAATAATTTCTTTAATTTGTATTAAGTACTCACCCCTAAACCATCATAAAGAGAATCCCAGTTTGTGGTGCAAACTCTTTCAAAATTTTCACCCTTCAATTCAACTACACACACCAACTGATCTTCCAACCTACCTCATGCCACATGCTCTGACTGGTATGTCCAAGGGGTTGTACTTTCCAATATGTCCAAGGGGATGTAGTTTCCTTCCAAAATCTTCATGTGAGTCTCCCACTGGTTCCCATTGCTGAAAAGAACAGCTAGCAATAAATCGTAAAATATTACGCCTCATCTCATTATTGTTTTTTTCTACTAGCCTTGATTTCCTCTACCCTCATGATCTCTACCACAGCCGGCCATAGCTTAAAGTTACTACCTTTGACTTAGATATGAATTTTTTGGCTTAGATCTAGGATCCTTTGCTCTAATACAACTTGATGTGGTGAGGACTTACACTAGCGTAGAAAAAGAAATTCCAGCAATAAGATTAAAAAAAAGAGAAGAAAAATAGAGAGAATAAGATTGAAGTTGGAACAATTAGATATCAATTTCTAGGCTCAAAGCTCAAGAAATATTCAAATATGAAATTTCATAAAATAGATAAGAAAAGGTTACCCGCAACAATTCAAAAAAAATGCTATTTATAATTAGTGACTCACCAAGAACCTTGTAACTCAACTAGCACCATCTAGTGTTTCCAACGGAGATGTTTAGGGTTCAAATCCCTCCATCCCCCCAATTATCGATTTATCAGTAAAAAAAAAAAAAAAGCATTTGGTGACTCTAGAAATCTTACACTTCATCTTACATATAATTAATAAAATCGTAGTGATCCAACTTCATTGAAAGTCACATGATCTATTAAAATACAGACTAATGGGCCTTCTTTTTTCTTTGTGCTTAAAATTTTCTACATGAGACTTTCACCACTGATGGATCCCATGAAAAGCGCACACACCATGCTTTGATTCTAAAAACTTTATTTTTAATCTTTATTTTATTTTATTTTTTTCACACATACCATGTTGAAAATATTCATTTCTTTGCAAACTGCCCAATAATTGACAAAAAGGGAAGAAATAATGAGTCCCTTCAGGCCCAAAAAAATGGAAATTGTGCTATCAAAGAGGCAATTCTGTGAAAGGGGGAAGCTAGTCCCATTTGTTTTATTTTATTTTACCTTTTTAAATAATTTGTGCATTTTAAGAAAATGCTCTTTCAAACCCTAGTAATAATGTATCACCACCACCCAGTTGGGGGAGTTGGTACCTCCCCAAGGGGGTGTGGGTTCAAGCTGACGGGGTCACAGCATCTATATTATGTGAGTGTTTCTAACCCTTTTTTTTATTATTAAAAAAAAATAGTAATTTATGACATCAGTAAATAGTTCTAGACATTCACCGCTGATGGATGATGAATATCCTGTAAGGTCTAAGTTGTGCCGTGTCAAATGCTAGCAAGAGAACCATGTTACAAAATTTAGTGAAATAAATAAATATTTTATATCAATCACAATACCTTTAATAACTTTGTCATTAAGTCTTGCGGAGCTATCATTTAAAACTGATACTGCATCTTCTTAATCCACGCTGGCCAGTCTTCTAAAGCTGGGTTATTAACTTTTGACGTAACAACACACTGGCCAATCATGGAAGATTCCACTTGCATGAACAGTTGAAGAATAAGCTGATTAATATGAGTGTTACCTAATGAGCTGCATCAACACACTTTATTCTTAGTCAAAATAGTTAGTCCTCTGCATTTAACGCTGGCATAGGGTCTGTATTATCAAGTAGTATTGCAAGCTCAACATCAGTATCCCTCATGTCCACCATGGCTACCTGTGTTCTCTCTGCTAAAACATTTGCACTCGCTGAGCTTGAGAAGGCAACAGATAAGTTCAGTTCAAAGAGGACTTTGGGTGAAGGAGGATTTGGATGTGTTTACTGTGGGATTATGTAAGATGAAACTGAAGTTGCAGTTAAATTGCTTACAAGGGATAATCAAAATGGGGACTGTGAATTTATTGCAGAAGTTGAGATACTAAGTCAATTGCATCACCGTAATCTTTTGAAACTGATTGGTATATGCATTGAAGGGCGGACACGGTGCTTGGTGTATGAGCTTGTTCGCAATGGCAGTGTTGAGTCCCATTTATGTGGTATATTTTCTGCATTACCTTTTATTTTATTTTGTTTGTAATTATTTAATGGAATATAAGTTGGCAAACTTCCTTCCACATTGCCCCTGTATTAGTGTTTTAGGTGTTGACAAGAGCAAGGGCCCTCTAGACTGGGATGCACGGATGAAGATTGCCATTGGAGCAGCAAGAGGATTGGCCTATCTTCATGAAGATTCTAATCCTTGTGTAATAGTTTCTCAAAAAAAAAAAAATCCTTGTGTAATACAACGTGATTTCAATGCTAGTAATGTTTTACTAGAAGATAACTTCACCCCCCTGGTTTCAGATTTTGGGTTGGCCATGGAAGCAATCGAAGGAAGTCGTCATATTTCTACTAGGGTCATGGGAACCTTTGGGTAATCATACTATTTTAAAGTCATAGTCTTACAATTCTATAAATTCAAGTAGGTTCTTGATTGGACATGCTCTCTTTCTCTCTGTCTCTCTCCACATATTTTGTGACATACTTTGCATTAAGAAGTATTCATTTGTATAATGGGTTTGTAGGTATGTTGCCCCAGAATATGCAATGACAGGGCATCTACTTGTCAAGAGTAATGTCTACAGTTATGGGGTTGTGCTTCTTGAGCTTCTGACTGGAAGAAAACCTGTCGACGTGTCCCAACCTCCTGGACTGGAGAATCTGGTAAGTTGGGCATGGCTACTACTGACCAGTAGAGAAGGTTTGGAGCAGTTGGTTGATCCTTTTTTGGTTGGAAGTTATGACTTCAATGACATGGCTAAGGTGGCAGCCATTGCTTCCATGTGTGTTCACCCTGTTAGTGTATAGGTTAGGCTAGATTAGCCCATTGGGCTTAGCCCAGTATATTACTTGTACTGCACTCATGTTACTTGTACTGCACACATACCTAGCCTATATAAGGCTCTCTTTTATACATTGTTTTACACACATCAATATACAGATTATTCAGTCATTCTCTCTCATCTTATATTGTTAACATGGTATCAGAGCCATTGCTCTGACCTAGTGGTATTTTCCGGCGTTCTTCCGCTGCCCTCGCCTTCACCGGTAGCCACCGTCATACCCAACCACTACCTCTCGGATCTAGTCTATTCATCAATCAAATCGTCGAACCACAGACACGACGTGATAGATCAGACTTCCCCGATCAAAACCCAGCCAGAAACTGTCCCAAAGGAGATCTCACGCGCCCTCACGCGCCGCCCAAAGTTCTCGGCTGTCGAACACGCGCTACACGCGCCGTCACGCGCCGCCGCGAAGTCTCACGCGCTCCCACGCGCCTGACATTCCTCCTTCACGCGCCTTCACGCGCCCAACTCCTCTGAGTGCCACGTCAGCCCTAGTGACGTCAGCCCTAGCACGTCATCGCCACGTCAGCATCACACGTCATCCAGTGACGTCAGCAGACAGCATCGTTGACCGTTGACCGTTGACTGTTGACCAAAGTCAAAATTTTTCAACCAGACCTGTCTTGCTCAGTTTTTCCCGTAGATTCCGATTTTGAGCTCCGTTTCTGCATTTGAGGTCTCTAAATCTCATTTTTTGGTCATTCTCTTTATTATGGCTCAACAAAATGAACGAGACATCATACGTCCTATCACCATTATGTTGGATGGTCCTACTAGCTATCATGCATGGTCTCAGAATATGACTGTCTTTCTCAAGGGTCGTAAACTGTGGAGATATGTAACTGGTTCAATTCCTAAGCCAGTACCAAACCCTAAGTCCAAAGCCACAGCTGCTGAAGAATCTTCCAAGACTACAGTTATAACAGATGATTATGAAGAACGCCTAGAGGAGTGGGAGAGTATTCAGAGTAAGATCTTGTCTTGGTTTATCAATACCTCTATTCCCTCCATTCATAATCTTCTTCCTCGTCTTGAGACTGCTGAGGCTGCTTGGAAATTTTTGGCTGATCGCTATAATTGTACTAATGATTCAAGCTTGGAGTTCCACATTGAATCAAAACTTTATCAAATGCGCCAAGAGACAGGTCAGTCTATTTCTGATTTTTATTCTCAGACTTCTACTATGTGGGAACAACTCTCTGCTGTAGATCCTCCACTAGTGTGTTCTAAGGACATTGAGCTCTTTGTCAAATATCGGGATCGCCGTAAATTTATGCACTTCATGATGGGTTTGCGTGAGGATTTTGAGCCTACTAGGGCTTCTCTGCTTAGCCGTTTTCCTACTCCTTCTCTTGATGCTGCAGTCAAGGAGCTCATTTCTGAGGAAAACCGTCGGCCTACTCATCACATGTCATCATCTGATCATGTATTGGCTACACCATCTCCGCAGCCTCCCATTGCTGCATTCACTGCTCCTCCACGAATAAACTCTAGGCGTCCCACCTCTCAGTCTTCCAAAGGTACTCGCTGCGAGTTTTGCCGTGCTAAAGGCCATGACATCTCAGTTTGTCGCAAACTGTAGAAATTTATGCAAGAGCAGAATAAAGCTTCTCTTCCTCGGGCAGCTGCTATATGTCCTTCCGATCCATCGGTTCCTACAGGCCCATCTTTGGCTTCCTCACTTACTACGGCTGATATTGAGGCAGTTGTTCAACAGGTTTTATCCCGCACTTCCACTGCTCTTTCTGTCACCTCAGGTAAACAACCTTGGTTTTTTGATACTGCATGTTGTAACCATATGACTCCTGATGAATCCCAATTTTCTGATAAGGCACCCTTAGAACATCCAATCACCATTTACACTGCTGATGGAACTCCTATCCCTGTTAGTTATAAAGGAACAATCTCTTCTCCTTGTTTATCCCTTAGTGACACTTTTCATATCCCAAAGTTATCCCTCAATTTACTTTCTGTTGGTCAACTTTGTGAATTAGGCGTAGATCTTCTATTTACTAATCATGGTGTGGATGTGCAGGATCCCCGGACGGGTCAAGTGCTTGGGACAAGCCGTAAGGTTGGTGGCATGTTTGAGGTTCATGACTTGAAGATTCCTTCACAAGTTATTTCTACAGCTGCTACCACTGTCACCTCCTCACCTGATCTATGGCATGCTCGTCTTGGTCATCCATCCTTATCTCGTCTTCAGTTGTTAGCTTCTCAAGGTCATTTAGGTTCAGTTCAGTTTCAAAAATTTGATTGTACTTCCTGTCATTTTGGCAAACAAACAAAATTACCCTTTAATAAAAGTGGCTCATTTTCTTCTGCACCTTTTGATCTTATACATTCTGATATTTGGGGTCCTGCACCTGTTCCTACTGAGGGGGGATCTAGATATTTTGTCATATTTGTGGATGATTTTTCTCGATATACTTGGATTTATCTGCTTCACCATAGGTCTGAACTTGTGTCTATTTATCAAACATTTCATAAAATGATTGAAACACAGTTCAATCGCATCGTTAAAGTTTTTCGATCAGATAATGCTCAAGAATATAATGATAAATCTTTCCTATCATTTTTAGACAATCATGGTACACTTACTCAGCGATCTTGTCCTTACACCTCTCAACAAAATGGTCGTGCAGAACGAAAACATCGTCACATTCTTGATGTTGTTCGCACCCTTCTCATTTCTGCCTCTCTTCCTAAGCGCTTTTGGGGTGAGGCTGCACTCACAGCTGTATACACCATCAATCGTATCCCTTCACCAACTACACACAACAAATCACCATTTGAGCTTCTCTATGGTCAAACCCCCGACTACTCCTCTCTTCGGGTTTTTGGTTGTGCTTGCTTTGTCTCTCTTCCTCCTTCTGAACGAACAAAGCTCCAACCTAGAGCTCGTCTCTGTTGTTTCCTGGGTTATGATGTATCTCAAAAGGGGTTTCGCTGCTATGATCCCATTTCTCATCATCTTCGTGTCTCCCGTCATGTTGAGTTTTGGGAACATCGTCTTTTCACGAGTCTTCAGCAGTTTCCTACATCCTCTTCCTCTGAGTCTCTCATTTTTACTGATCTTTTCCTACCTCTCTATCCTGAACTTGTGGAGGATTCTTCAACATCGGCTGCCTCTCCAGACGACTTATCTCCGGTTCTGTCCCCGGCATATGACCCGCCTGTCTTGGATCTTGTGGCACCACCCTCTCTTGAGTCTCTTGATGGTCCTGAACTTCGTCGTTCCACTCGGGTAAGCATTCCTCCCCCTTATCTCTCTGATTATCACTGCTCTTTTGCCCTTGCCACCCTCTATGAACCTCACACCTATCGTGAGGCCCATACTGACCCTCTTTGGCAGCAAGCTATGAATGATGAACTAGATGCCCTTCATAAAAATCACACTTGGGATATGATTGATTTGCCTCCTGGTCAGCCTGTAGTAGGTTGTAGGTGGGTTTACAAGATCAAGACCAAGGCTGATGGATCTGTTGAACGATACAAGGCTCGCCTAGTTGCCAAGGGCTTTACCCAGGAGTATGGCATTAACTATGAGGAAACTTTTGCTCCTGTTGCTCGCCTTACATCTGTCAGATGTCTCATTGCTATGGCTGCTGTTTGCCGTTGGCCTCTTTATCAAATGGATGTGAAGAATGCTTTCCTCAATGGAGACCTTCAAGAAGAAGTGTACATGCAACCACCCCCTGGCTATCCACACTCAGGCAGTCAAGTTTGTCGCCTTCGCCGTGCTCTTTATGGCCTCAAGCAGGCTCCTCGAGCTTGGTTTGAAAAGTTTAGCTCAGTTGTTGCTCAGCAGGGTTTCACTTCGAGTCCTCATGACACTGCTCTCTTCGTCCGAAGATCCTCTGCTGGTATCACTCTTATTCTTCTCTATGTTGATGATATGATTATTACTAGAGATGATTCTGCAGGTATCCGCTCTCTTCAGCACTTCCTTAGTCAGCATTTTGAGATGAAAGATTTGGGCACTCTCAGCTATTTTCTTGGGCTTGAGGTTACCTCATCCTCTGATGGATACTATCTTTCCTAAGCTAAATATGCTTCTGATCTTCTCTCCAAAGCCGGTATCACTGACAACAAAACTGTTTCCACTCCTTTGGAATACAATGCAAAGCTCACACCCTTGGATGGTGAACCTATATCTGATGCTACTCACTATCGTCAGTTGGTTGGTAGTCTGATCTATCTCACTGTTACTCGTCCGGATATTTCACATGCCGTGGGTATGGTTAGTAAGTTCATGGATGCCCCTCGTTCTGTCCACTATGCTGCTGTTCTTCGGATTCTCCGATATGTCAAGGGCACACTTTATCATGGTCTACACTACTCTTCTCGGTCTTCTCTTGAGCTTCATGCTTATTCAGATGCGGACTGGGCAGGTGATCCAACTGATCGATGCTCTATCACAGGTTTCTGTTTCCTGTTAGGTACTTCTCTTGTCTCGTGGCGTAGCAAAAAGCAGGATGTTGTTTCCCGTTCCAGTACTGAGGCTGAGTATCGTGCCCTTGCCGACACCACCTGCGAGCTTGTCTGGCTCCGCTGGCTCTTGGCTGACATGGATGCTCCACAGCCCACTGCTACTCCTCTTTATTGTGACAATCGTAGTGCTATCTACATTGCTCATAATGATGTCTTCCACGAACGCACCAAGCACATTGAGATCGATTGCCACATCACTCGTCAGCATCTCAAGAAAGGCAATCTCAAGTTGTTCTCCATCTCATCTGCTGACCAGCCTGCTGATATCTTCACCAAGTCTCACTCGCCTGGTCGTCTTCTAGATCTTATATCCAAACTCCAGTTGGCTTCCTCCTTGCCACCTCGAGTTTGAGGGGGGATGTTAGTGTATAGGTTAGGCTAGATTAGCCCATTGGGCTTAGCCCAGTATATTACTTGTACTGCACTCATGTTACTTGTACTGCACACATACCTAGCCTATATAAGGCTCTCTTTTGTACATTGTTTTACACACATCAATATACAGATTATTCAGTCATTCTCTCTCATCTTATATTGTTAACACACCCAGAGGTGACTCACAGGCCTTTTAATGGTGAAGTTGTCCAAGCTCTGAAACTAATATACAATGACACAGATGAGACTTGTGGAGATTGCTGTAGTCGAAAGGAGTCTTCTGCTCAAGAATCTTCTTTAAAGGAGACTTTGCCCCTCCTGATAGCAGTTGGTGGAATGCAGGTGGGATCACCCCTCGGTTAACTTATGGCCACGCCTCTTCCTTCATCACAATGGAGTACAGTTCTGGTCCACTTGAAGAGATGGAAAACAGATTGTTTTCAGCTACAAGTTTGTTTGGGGATGAGATGTCTTTACCGATTAGGAATGGGAACAGATCAGGTCCCTTGAGAATAGTCCGAAGCAAGGCGGCCTTGTATTGATTTACAGGAAGTAGGAGTGAGCATGGGGGACTCCTTCCAAGGCGTGCTTAGAATAATGGGTATTGGGTATAAGATTTCTTTCTAGTGTTTCGAATTGTATAGTTCAAAAGAATCAGAGCTTTTATTGAGAGGATGATTGGGGTAGTTTAGGTATCTGGGATTTCTGCGGTTATCGTGTTTGGAGAGAGAGATTGATTGACTTCTAATTTTGGAAGTATTTCATTCGTTAACAAATCAAGTTCGAGATACAAGTTGAACACTCCCTGTATCATATATGTTATAATATATTTTTGTGGTTCAATCTTCTACTGAATTTTTTGCCATTTACCTACCATTTGTTAGGCTGGAAATCTCAATTTTCCTAGCATGCTCTGCCTTGTAGCCTACACAACTTGTCAATAGTGAAATTGCAATTGAGTTAGGAATTTTACATCTTTAGGTCCCTATCAAGAATGTAGACATTGCTACATCTATTTCTGTGGTCAATGTTTGATAGATGCTTTAATTATCATCAATATACATTGCTGGAAAATATAAAACTATAGTGAATGTGAATTTGAAACAGGTATTTTTCTATTCTTTTCTTCTTAAAGAACCGTTTATAGTCGATAGTTGTATTCACACATAGTATGAAAGTTTAAAATTTAAAGTATAGTTTTCTCAGGTATAGATACCCTAATAATATCAACAATTTGCTTGTGAACTATTGTCTCCCTTTGACAAGTTAAAAAGTTGTTTGGGAATAGGATTGTGTTCTACCTGGTATTATGGTCTTTTTTTTTAGATTTATGGAAATCAAAGTTGCAGGTCTTAGTTTCTTACCTTTGTTCCAAAAGCAAATTGCCCTAAGATCTTTTTAGATTTGTGGCCGTAGCCTACGTATCACCAAAATTAGAACTAAGATTGAAGATTGTAATAAAAAGATAACTTGTCTAGTCCAACTCCTATCCCTTCCAATAAAAGGGAGGTAAAAATATCTCTGTCCGACTCCTATCCATTCCAATAAAAAGGAGGTAGAAATATCCTCTGAGTGCAAGATGTACTATCAAACTATAGATGGACATATTATTAGTGTATAACAGTAACGGGTGATCACACAATAATATAATGCACCCTCACTTATACAATAACCCTTTACTTAGTTGATGATGTTACTTCACCAATATGCAAAAGAGAATAAATTTAATGTTAAAATTAGTTATTTATTGAAGAAGTATGTTTCTTAGATAAGGTATATATTTTAGAGAAAATGAATGTATTCCCAAGAGACATGAAGGAGTTCATAAATAGTATGTTAAAATTACTTTCTCTCTTTGTCCATGTTGTTGATTCCCACCCTAACTGAATTGGCATCCATATCATTAGGACCATCATATATCACCAAGGTGTGCAATAAAAAGGTAAAAATGACACTAACACAATGAAGACTTATGAGTTATGATTCTATAAAGTATACTTGTATCCAAATCTTCCCTCTATCATCTCTAAAAATCATTTTATATTCAAATGCAAACATGCAAAGTCATGATTCCGTTAGGCTTATCTCATGATGAAGCCAATGAGACAACCACTAGAATACCTTTACATAAGAGTAGTGATAATTACATAACAGTAGTGTAGTGACCCAAAAAGGGGGGTCTTGCATTCTATGGAATTCCACATTGCTTAGGGAAGCAGATGAGAATGTGTTTATAAGGAATGACCTCCCTTCAACGTGTAGAGGCCTTTTCCCCAGCGTAATCTGGGGAAGAACAAAACCGTGAGGGGTATGGGTTCCAAAGCGGACAATATCTACACAGTTGAGGCGGGGTCGTTACAGATGGTATCAGAGCCATGCCCTAGCCAGAAGTGTGGGCCCCACACGTGAGGACGCGTGTGCCCGTAAGGGGGGTGGATTGTAGTGACCCAAAAGGGGGCTCTTGCATTCCATGGAATCCGACATTGCCTAGGGAAGCACATAGGAATGTGTTTATAAGGAATGACTTCCCTTTAATGTGTAGAGGCCTTTTCCCCCATTGTTGTGTGCTTTTGGGGAAAACAAAACCGTGAGGGGTATGGGTCCCAAAGCGGAGAATATCTACACAATTGGGGCGGGGTTGTTACAGATGGTATCAGAGCCAGGTTATGATTCTGTAGACACTTGAAAACTAGGTTATGATTTTGCAGATATTTGAAACTAGGTTATGATCTTGATTTTTGTCAGAGCATTTGGTATTTAGGTTATGTTTGATGAAATATTTTAAATAATCTTAGCAATGTTACTTCTTATGTTTAGTAATAATAATTATTGCACCGTCTATATTTCTTGATTTCCTTGTTAACTAGGTATCATGCCACCCAAAAAGAAGAGAGTAGCTAATTCCAATAGCGAGGAACCTATTATTAATTTGCAAAGGCCAACCAAAGCAAGGGTTGATACTGAGGCTGAAGTCACTCAAGACATGAGAAATAATGAACGTCCTAGGGTGACACGCACTGATCCTTTGGATGAAGCTGCTGCCTGACTGTTGGACAGGTTAGCCCATGTTGCTAGTAGAGGCGCAGGTAGAGTAGAGGCAAGGGCTGGTTGCTCTTTTGAGACTTTTATGAAGTAGAATCCCCCTTCCTTTGATGGGAAGCCAGATCCTACAGAAGCTGAGAATTGGTTCTTGCAGATGGAGAAGTTGTTAGAAGCTTTAGATTGCACTGACTCTCAAAAGGTGCGGTTTGCAACTTTCAGGTTGATTGGGGAAGCTGAGCGTTGGTGGAGATCCACTAAGGCCATTTTGGAGGGAATGGACACTGAGAGAAACCCCATCACTTGGGAGAAATTTAAAGGGGTTTTCTATGATAACTACTTCCCTGAGGTGGTTCGGGAACGAAAAGAGAGGGAATTTGCTGATTTGGTGCAAGGAAGTATGACTGTTGAGCAGTATGCTGCTAAATTCATCGAGTTATCTCACTTTGGACCCCACTTAATCCTTACTGAAGCGAAGAAAGCAAGCAGATTTCAAAAGGGGTTGAATGAGAGACTTCGACACCATTTGATTGCATCAGGGGTTGATAATTATGCGGAGTCAGTTAAGAGAGCTATGAGGCTGGAGGAAGATTTCAAGAACAATGTTAGGAAGGAGAACCCACCTAGAAACACTGGACAGACAGGCTTTCGACAAGGCAATGCTCAAGGTCATTGGAACAAGAAGGGATCTTTTCGGAGGTCTGGGAGTAATTCATCATCAAATAAGCCAGAAAATAAGAATCCACCCCAGAATACTCAAGGTAGAAGTTCGAATGCTTGCTCTACATGTGGAAGGTTTCATGGAGATAAGCCGTGTTTCTTTGAAGGAAAGGCTTGTTATAATTGTGGGAAGACAGGACACTTGGCTAGAAGCTGTACATCTCCTCAACAAAACTCAATAACACAACCTGGAAAGAATGATCAGAGGAGGAAAGCACAAGGGAGAGTGTTTGCACTCACACCACAAGACGTTCAAGCTTCGGATACTGTGGTTACAGGTATCCTCCCATTATTCTCAAACTTTGCTAAAACTCTATTTGATTCTGGATCTACACACTCTTTCATCTCCTCTCGATATGCTAAGTTATGTGATAAGAAACCTGGACTTATGGATTATGACTTGTCTGTGGCCACACCTATGGGTGATTCTTTGGTGTGTAATTCTATGCTTAAGTCTTGTGTCATCCAAATTGAGGATAGGGAAATGTTAGCAGACTTGATTTTGATGGACATGTATGACTATGATGTAATTTTGGGAATGGATTGGCTAGCGGCTTATCATGCTAGTGTAGATTGTTTTAGAAAAGAAGTGGTGTTTCGGCCTCTAGGAGAACCTGAATTTCGGTTTAAGGGCTCTAGGATGCATGCTTTACCTAGAGTGATATCAGCCCTTCGAGCTAAGCGTCTGTTACAGAAAGGATGCCAAGGGTACCTAGCTCATGTGGTGGACACTAGGAAAGAAGTATTGAAGTTAGATAATATCCCTGTTGTAAGGGAGTTTCCTGATGTCTTTCCTGAAGACCTACCAGGGATACCTATAGATAGGGAGGTTGAATTCTCTATTGATTTGCTCCCTGGAACTTCTCCTATTTCGAAAGCACCATATCGGATGGCACCAACTGAACTTAAGGAGCTCAAGGAACAGTTACAAGAACTCCTTGATAAGGGGTTCATCAGACCAAGTGCATCTCCTTGGGGTGCACCAGTTTTATTTGTGAAAAAGAAGGATGGGACTATGAGGTTATGTATTGACTACCGTGAGTTAAACCGGGTTACTGTGAGAAACAAATACCCTCTCCCTCGTATTGATGACTTGTTTGATCAATTGCAAGGGGCACAAGTCTTCTCTAAGATTGACCTTCGTTCTGGGTATCACCAGTTGAAAATCAAGAGTGAAGACATACCCAAGACAGCTTTTAGGACGAGGTATGGGCACTATGAATTCTTGGTAATGCCTTTTGGATTGACTAATGCTCCTGCTGCATTTATGGACTTGATGAATAAGGTGTTTCATGAGTATTTAGACTGCTTTGTTATTGTCTTTATTGATGACATTCTAATCTTCTCCAAAAGCATGGAAGAACATGAAGAGCACTTGAGAATTGTTTTTCAAATTTTGAGGGAGAAGAAGCTATATGCAAAGTTTAAGAAGTGTGAATTTTGGCTTGACCAAGTGGTGTTCCTAGGGCATGTGATATCTAAGGCAGGGGTTTCTGTAGACCCTAGTAAGGTTGAAGCTGTGGTTGATTGGGCAAGACCGACGAATGTGAGTGAGATTAGAAGCTTTTTGGGCCTTGCTGGCTATTATAGGAGGTTTGTGGAGGGATTTTCCTGTATTGCAGCCCCAATGACTCAACTAACTCATAAGAATGTCAAGTTTGTGTGGACAGAAGAATGTGAAAAGAGTTTTCAAGAACTTAAGCAAAGGTTGGTCACTGCACCAGTACTAACCATCCCTAGCAACTTGGGAGACTTTGTCATTTATAGTGATGCTTCAAGAAAAGGGCTTGGTTGTGTGTTGATGCAGCATGGTAAAGTCATAGCTTATGCTTCCCTCCAATTGAAGAGTTATGAACAAAATTATCCCACTCATGATTTGGAGTTGGCTGCAGTGGTGTTTGCATTGAAGATTTGGAGACACTATTTGTATGGTGAAAGGTGTGAGATTTATACAGATCATAAGAGCTTGAAGTACTTCTTTACTCAAAAGGAATTGAATATGAGACAACGAAGGTGGCTTGAGTTGATTAAAGATTATGATTGCTCAATCAATTACCATCCAGGCAAGGCTAATGTGGTAGCTGATGCACTTAGTCGGAAGTCTTCTGGTTCCTCAGCTGCCTTGTTAACTACTCAAAAGGAGATTATTAAGGACTTGAAGAGGATGGGGATTGAAATTGTTATGGGTGATTCCCAAGCCTTTATGGCCAGTTTGACAATACAACCCACCTTGATTGAGAAGATTAAGAGGTCACAGGTTAAAGATGCATAAATTGTAAAGATCATAGGAGAAGTACAAGAAGGGAAGAGACCAGAATTTAATGTGTCTAATGATGGTGTTTTGAGGTTTGGAAAAAGACTTTGTGTGCCAAATGATCTTGCATTAAAGAAGGAGATTATGGAAGAAGCCCATCGTACCCCATACTCAGTGCACCCTGGTAGCACTAAAATGTATCTTGACATTCGAGAAACTTATTGGTGGAATAACATGAAGAGAGAGATAGCTCAGTTTGTGGAGCAATGCTTGACTTGTCAACAAATTAAGGCACTACACCAGAAACCTTCAGGATTGCTGCAACCACTTCCCATTCCTGAGTGGAAGTGGGAGCGTATATGTATGGATTTTGTGACTGGTTTGCCAAGATCTCCTAAGGGACATGAGGCCATTTGGGTAATTGTGGATAGGATGACAAAAACAGCACATTTTATTCCGGTTAAGATGACTTACTCACTTGATCAACTAGCACAGATATATATTGATGAGGTTGTGAGTCTTCACGGAGTTCCAGCATCAATTGTGTCTGATCGAGACCCAAGATTCACCTCAAGGTTTTGGGAAAGCCTACATAAAGCTTTGGGTACTAATCTTAGCTTTAGTACAGCCTTCCACCCACAAATAGATGGTCTATCAGAAAGGACTATTCGTACTTTGGAGGATATGTTAAGGGCTTGTGATTGGATTTCAAAGGGAGTTGGGAAAAATACTTGTCTTTAGTGGAATTTGCCTATAATAATAGCTACCACTCTAGTATTGAGATGGCTCCCTATGAGGCTTTGTATGGTAGAAAATGCAGGTCCCCATTGTGTTGGGAAGAGGTTGGTGAGAGAAAATTGTTGGGACCAGAAATCATTCAGATGACATCTGAGAAGATTGATCTGATTCGTAAAAGATTGCAAACAGCACAAAGTCGACAGAAGAGTTATTATGACAACTCGAGAAGGAAAGTTGAATTTGAGGTTGGGGATATGGTATTTTTGAAGGTTGCCCCAATGAAGGGTGTGATGAGATTCGGGAAGAAGGGGAAGTTGAGCCCCAGATTTGTTGGTCCTTTTGAGATCCTAAAACGCATTGGTAAGGTTGCCTACGAGTTGGCCTTACCGCCTACACTTGCAGGAGTGCATAATGTGTTTCATGTTTCCATGCTGAGGAAGTACATCCCGGATCCTTCACATGTTTTGAACTATGAGCCACTTAAGATCAAAGACAACTTGACTTATGAGGAAGTTCCAATCCAAATTCTTGACCGCAAGGATCAAGTGTTACGCACCAAGACCATATCATTGGTTAAGGTTCTTTGGAAGAATCACACAGTGGAGGAGGCATCTTGGGAGCGAGAAGATGAGATGAAATCAAAGTATCCAGAGTTGTTCATTAACGAAGGTATGTACAATTTCGAGGACGAAATTTTTTTGAGGGGGGAAGGATGTAACACCCCAAAATTTTGACACCAATTTATTTATTATATGTAAATTATAAAGGAGGCCTACAATTAAATGGATTAAATTGAATTGGGCCTAAGATATTAAAAAATAAGATTAATACTATGGAATAGAAAGCCCAAGTGAGGTGGCATGAGTAAATATATGGGCCTTAATAACCCTAGCCTTTTTCTCTTAAATCACATGTGTAATTGCTGATGGGAATCCTTTTTGCTTCAGCCGACTACTGAAACTTTGCCTTCCGTCACTGTGGCTGTGAGAAGAGACTACAGGTATGGTTTCTTTGACTATATCAATGGAAATAGGACTCCTACAATTGTGTTATATTAGATAAAGTTTTGGTCAATATGTCAGGAAGGAATACAGACTTTGAAATTGAGCCAAATAGAGTAATAGGTTCGGACTTGGTCACCATGTTAAAGTGAAAAGGGTGCTTATGGTTATTGCATTCACACTAGTTCAACCGTGTACTAGATTTTGAGTCTTTGGGTTGATGATTACAATATTATAATAGCAATTGTTTATATAGTCGCAGTGGAATAGTAGTTCTGAGTCCAACATTGAGGCTGAAAAACTGTGAATACATTCTGACCAATTGTCATACTATTGCCATGCTATTCCCTACGAAGTATGGTCCAAGCTTTGATTGATTATGTGGCTTTTACTTTTGTTTAATATATGATATTAAGGTCAATGAGCATTCTAGCACTAGATTGATAAATTAAATGCTATCTCACGTGGCTTTCAATGTTAAGTTGAATATATATATATATATATATAATGTTAGAGTCAATGGACATCCAGTGGCATCAAGAGGGAATGCTTAGCAACAAATTAAGGCAATACGTGACTTCCAATAGTAAATTGGATAGTTAGGTGAATAAATGGAGAATTTCAGATATATCAATATTGTTTAGGATAAAATCGTTGAAGTTTGAAAATGGATTTTTAAGTGGGAAATTGTGTATTGATGAACCTATTTTTGGTGTTGCTAGGTTCTAATTCTACTGAATTGTTGTGATTCAAGGGGAGGTTGATTTCTTTTATTTTTGCAATTAAGAGGTAAGTGGTGTTTACTAATTTTGGGGGTTTTTCCAATGCAGTGTTGATTATTAAACTATTTTATGTCAAAGAAACATGTTGATATTTTATATATGAATTGATATTTTATAAATGTTTGATGTGCACATTGACTATTCGTTTTATGAAAAACTTGTGGGACAACCTGAATGTATTTAAACTTGTATGTGTGAATATATCTTTATATTTTTGAGAATTATGAATGGATTATTTTTGTGAGCATATTGAAACGTGTTTTGGAAACCTATGGCAAGTCGTGAATAGAAGCTCAGTGTGGTATCTAGTCCTTAGCAAGGGACAATCATACTGCAGCTAGTCCTTAGCAAGGGATGGTCCCAGAAAAGGGGACAGTGCACCTTTGATAGCTCCTTAGCAAGGGAGTATATTATTGAGGATCCAAAAAGGGAGCTCCTTAGCAAGGGAGTGCACCTTTAGGTTCCAAAGGAACCATCCTTAAGAAAGGGGATGAAAAGGAGGTTCCAGTCCCAAAAAGGGGGACAGCACAACCCTGTCAACGGGGCGTAAACGTTGGCCACGAGAAAAGCCTAGGAAATTGTTTATGTGATGATATTAATATATATATATTATGATGGCTCACAATATAAAGATATTTGTTTTTTATATATATGAAGTATTTGATGATGAATATTGATGAGTTACAAGTTATGAAATTGTTGTAAAAATTATTTATTTGAAAGGTTTGTTCCCACACCCCAATGTTAGTGAATTCCACTTATTGAGTTATCTCACCCCCCTTTATTTTCCTATTACAGATACATTAGAGGGACTATTGGAGTAGAGATTCTTGGGAGACAGCAGTTACAAACTATTTAGTTGAATTGAGGATTTTATCATTATTTTATGGCATTGAACATTGTATCGGAGAATTATTTTGAGGATGTTTTGTATTTGGTGAATTAGAGCTCTGACAGTTATGATGACATTTTAGATTGCTGGTTTCTTTCATTTAATATTTTTATGGATTATTCAAATTAAATAGACTTTTATTGTTTATGATTTTGGGGCGTTACAATTGTGGTATCAGAGCCATGCCCTAGCCGGAAGTGTGGGTCCCACACGCGAGGACGCGTGTGCTCGTAAGAGGGGTGGATTGTAGTGACCCAAAAAGGGGGGTCTTGCATTCCATGGAATCCCACATCGCTTAGGGAAGCACATGAGAATGTGTTTATAAGGAATGACCTCCCTTCAATGTGTAGAGGCCTTTTCCCCAGCGTAACCTAGGGAAGAACAAAACCGTGAGGGGTATGGGTTCCAAAGCGGACAATATCTACACAGTTGAGGCGGGGTCATTACAAGTAGTGGTAATTAGATAATTATAGTGTTACACATTGTGTTTAAGGGTACACATTTGAAATCGTGTTTTTGTGTTTTCAGTTATAACTGTGAAATGAAAACAAGATTTTAGTTTTAATTGTGAACACCATTTCACGATTATAACTAAAATTGTGTTTTTAGAACATAATTTCAGTTTAAGTGTGTAGTGTATAACTCATCACATGCAACAATAATTAATGTTTATATAATATCATGCCTACTAGGCCACTACCACACCCCCCCCCCCCCCCCTTTGAAAGAAAAATCTAATAATACACTGTGGGTGGTAAAAGTCCAACCTTATATATTGAGTCTGGGGCCCTATTTGAAGATTACTGTGCCTCCGAAGAGAAGAAAGTTGTTAA
Source organism: Quercus ilex subsp. ballota (assembly GCA_032727855.1). NCBI lineage: Eukaryota > Viridiplantae > Streptophyta > Magnoliopsida > Fagales > Fagaceae > Quercus > Quercus ilex. The sequence continues at coordinate 44,498,922 of CM064916.1, forward strand.
GAAGGAGTCCATGTGGAAGAAATATACCTGGAAATGAATGAGGAGTATAGTTCGAAGAGATCACCAGTCGTCCAAAGAGGTCATTCTCCTCTGATACAAAGAGCCTTAGTCAGGCAGATACCTGGGAGGTTCAAGTAATCTTTCTAACGATTTCAATGATAAGGATAGGCTTCAGGCACGTATGGAGATGATAGGAACGGAAAAATATCTAGAAGACAAGCTGCAACCACCACATTAAATGCACTGCAGCTACTTTTCTGGCCGCATTAATGTGGAGAAGACCCCTGAACAGTATAATCACAACTACCACCACTCACAGAGAGCTAAAGAAGATACCTGATGGAATATGCATTCAAGTGGATGCTTAGATGAAGAACAAGTAGACGATGAAGATGATGGGAGAGGGTGCTATATAAAGAGGAGATGCCTCTGATAAATGGGGGGGGGGGGGGGAAGGAAGAAGCAGAAGAGAGTAACTTTACTGTAGTACTAAGAATTGTAATCACTTTTCATTCAATAATACACATCTTCGGACATCCATTTGTTGAGTTTTTCAAGTGTTTCTACGTTAATACATCTCTAAACACCATAGTTGGCTATTGTTTAATTCACAATCAGCCCAGCTCTCTCACCCACTCTCTACAAATTCATTGTTTTGGGTTTATTGGGCTCATAATACAAACCTTTTGGGCTTGGGCTACAAAAACTGACCCTACATACACTATTTGAAACGGGTGGTCAGTAACAAGTGTTACTCCTCCAAATGTTGCAGGGTTAGACATGGGTTGAATTCAGTACATTGTTAGGTGATTAGTAGCTTCTAATCAGCTTACAAAATAAATGTGTTATTTTAAATTTATAATTTGATACTCATTTTTATATATATTTCTTGTGGGATATATATATGTGTTTGTGTGTGTGAAAATTCTAGGAAAGGATGTATACATAATGATATATTTACGTTAGAATCTATAATATCAAGATTGTTCAAGGCCGACAATAATGGAATGATTTTGCCATTTATTTTATATCAGCAAATGTGTCACAAGTTGTATAGTATGATTTTTGACAATTTTTTTATGAAATGATTTTTTTCCATTTGAATAATTCATTATTAAGTTTTATTTTATTTTTATTTTTTTATGAAACAAATGACAAGTAATTTAATAATTATTAAGGTAATTTACTTTTAAAAAAAAAATTTACTACTCAAGTTCAAGAAAATTAAAATTTTACTTTAACTAAAATCAGTTTCAAGAATTTTTAAAAAAAATTAGTATTTCTCTGAGGTACAAATCACATAAGTAATATGTTAAATAAATAAAAGAAATATTCAGCCTTAAAAAAATAAAAATAAAACAGAGCAACAAAACAAGCGGGAAACCTATAAATACCTTAGATTCATAACGGCTCTTTCTCATTCAAAAAGCTCTCTGAAAGTTCTCTCTCTCTCTCTCTCTCTCTCTCTCACAAACACAAACACAAACACGCCAATTTCTCAAGGAGAAAGCTTCTTCCACTGACTCAGACTCAGACTGAGGGGTACCAATTTCTAGACTATACTTTTCTTTTCCGTTTTGGGTTTTCTTTATTGTTTGATTTTTTTTTTTTTTTTTCTCTGGGGTTTGTGATTTTTTTCTGTTTTGATTCTTTTGAAAAATTCATTATTGTTACTTGAATATTAGGGTTTCATATTGGGTTTTTCGTTGATTGTGGGGGAAATATTCTGTTTGGGTTTTTCTTGATTTTTTTTTAGGGTTTGAATTTTCTGGGGTTTGATATAAAAGTGTTTGTGTTCTTTCAGATTAAGAAATTCAGTTTCCTTTTCCGTTTGGGGTTTTTGATTGTTGTGGGATTTACTGCAAGAGGGTTTGTGATTTGGGAAATTCATTCCACTTTGTTACTTCAATCTTGGTGTTTCTGGAATTTTTGTTGGGTGGGTGCATTATTGGAATTGTCTGGAAAGGTTTCACATGGTCATGGACAATCCTGATCAGAAGAAGAGGAAGAGGAAGAATAGTAGAGACTCTGTGGCTGAGACACTGGCGAAGTGGAAAGAAAAAAATACTGCCCAGTTTGTGTCTTGTGGGGCTCCTAAAGTTCAAGCCAAAGGGTCAAAGAAAGGTTGTTGTGTGAAAGGAAAAGGAGGACCTGAAAACTCACTGTGCCATTACAGAGGGGTTAGGCAGCGGACATGGGGTAAATGGGTGGCAGAGATTCGTGAGCCAAATGGTGGAAAAAAACTCTGGCTAGGGACTTTTGAGACTGCCATTGATGCTGCTTCCGCATATGACAAAGCTGCTTCAACAATGTATGGTTCCTCTGCTCGGCTTAACTTTCCAGATATCACAAGTCGCACATCCCCAATGGAATCTGTGAAGGATTGCTGCTGGACTCCCTCTGAATCGGTCCCTTATTCAATGGGAAGTCCTGTGGGATCTGAATCCACAACTGCGGCAAACCCTTCTGAGTTTTGTGCTGATGAGGATGCACTGTATTATCCTGTCACTGAAGCCGACATGCCAAGTTTGGTGGGGACAGAGGCCGAGGGTGAGTCTACTGGTGTGTCTGAGTTTTGTGCTGATGAGGGTACTCTGTATTATCCTGTCACAGAAGCTAAGGATGAGTCTACAAACTATTTTGGGGATAATGGACAGGAGAACTTGCTGGACTGTTCAGAAAATGAAAATTTTATGTATGAAATTATGGCTCTATTAAACGATCCTGTTGGCAACACAGATTCAGTGCTGGGTTTTGGTTATGATGCTGATCAACTTGGATTGGGGAAATTTTAGCAGGCTCTTTAACAGTATGCCACTTATACCACTTATTGGAGTGAGCTTTTAAAGGTTTAGACTTCGTGTAAATGTCTAGTTTTGGTCGGTATTAGTACACTTGTCAAAAGTTTTGGTAGGATATTTTTATTCGCTTACTGATTCTGTGTTAAGGTTTATACTTCATGTAAATGTCTAGTTTTGGTCAGTATTACTATTAGTACTGTTAGTTATCACTTATCAAAAAGTTTTGGTAGGATATTTGCATTTGCATGCTGGATTCTGTTTTGAGGTTTAGCCTTCATGTAAATGACTAGTTTTGGTCTGTAATAGAATTACTTATCAACAAATTTTGGTAGCATATTTGTATTTTTATTTTTATTTTTAATTCTGGTTTACCATATAATTGTTTAATTTAAAATCTTCCCATTCTTTTGTTCTTCCCCTTTTCTCTCTATCTTTTTCCTTCTCAATTGATAATTTGCTATATGTTTCTATAATTGCCTGTTAATGTGTTTCTACAATTTCTATATGGTAGAGGTAGTGTCTTATGCTGAATTTAAACTCCTATGGTTGATGATGCTGTCAATATCTGTTATTTTGTTGTTGTTATTCAAGTTTGGACTATTCTTTAAATAATCACCTGTGGCACAGCTTGTTACTAGTGGCTGTTCTTCTATCTGTCTCTGAATTTCTTTCATTTTACAATGGACCATGTGGTTGGAAGTTATAACTTAATATTTTTGAAATATGAATGATTTCATTCTATAGACAGTTTATTTGAGGTAAGATATTGTACTGCAGAACCCTGTCGGTTTAACCTATTGATTTAAAATGACAATGCCTATAAAGACTGATAGCTAATGCTATCTTAATGGTATTTGGTAGCATAAGTTTTGAAGGATTTTAAAATTTCAATGCGTATTAGGTTAGAAAAATTTAATTCCGCCTGTGTTGGTGCTTAGTGCCATATGTTTTGTTCACAGCCGGTCCCAAGCCCGGAAAAAGGAAGAGGGTTGCGGTAGGTAGCCGCGTAAAATTTAGTCACTCTATTATTAATGGATCCATGATTGTTGACTCAAAATAATTTGGTACCAAGACTTGGTTGTTGTTGTATTAGGTTAGTTGGAATTTATTATTTGAGTGCTCAAAATTTGCATATTTTCAAGGAAGCTAACAAGTGTGCAACTAACATGATGCTGTAACAGCAACAATCAAGCCTTAGTCCAAAATTAGTTTTGATAATTTTATAGTTGGGAGTGGGGGTATTTGAGCCCTGGGTGTTTTCATTAGAATCTCCAGGAAGGACCAACCAGTTGAATTACAAGGCTTTCGGCCTAGTCTAAAATTATTCGAGTGCTCAAAAGTTGGCATATTTTTTCCAACATATTCTAACAAAAAATGATTTTGGATTTTTGTTGTATTAGGCTATTTTGTTAGCTTTTTTATTAGATTCATATACACACTTGCATACTTGTGAGTGCAAGTACTAGCTGTGCGGTGTGGAAATTTAGGCATGGAAGTTTCCCTTAATCTTTGCAACTACAGTGCCTCTCCATCCTTGGCAGTTTGTAGCTCGGTGAGTACTATTAATTAATTCCATGTAGTGCTAGCTTAAGATAGGGTTTGGACTTAGGACTGCTTGTTCTAATAGTCTGAAAAGCTTAAGTTGTTAGAAAATAGTAAATTTAATCATTTAACCAATATTCTGATGGCATTTATTCTGTTTCGTTACTGCATGTCTTTTCAAGAGAATTTTATGGAAAAGCTACATTTGAATTGGCGGTTCCAATGATGAAATGGCGCTACCCCTTTGGCTAGTGGACATTTGACAAGCTCCTCTTGTTTCTATCATGGTTAGTGCTTGGAAACATTGAGAAATACGGGTTGAGCAGGCTGGCAGTTGGGCCAATGCAGCTCAAGAACACTAAGGGGAAGACTCCTGTGTTGGAAATTTGTGTATTGGACAAAATCAAATCTGGTGCCATTATGGTGGTTCTTGATATCAAGAAGTTCTTAAGTGACCAAGTTGAGCTTGTACATGGTGAAAAGCTTGATATTGATTCAGTTGGGGGAAAATGGCTACTTGCTACTGGATACTGCCACAATGTCCCTTCTTGGCTTCAGGCGAGAAGGTTTCTAATTCCTCTGTCTATCTTATTTTTTGGGTGTTTGAAGGGCGGTTTTGATGGTTGGTTTTTAAACAAAAGAATAAGGAAGTTGTTAAGTTGATTTACATGCTAAAAAATGTCAGACTCTGCGCTTATGGTTAGGCATTTATGCCAGTTTTGAATTTGTCCTATTAACTCTTAGAAGCTTCCTTCTATGATTGTTTTGTAATTGATATTTTTGTCTGCACAAACAGGCTAATGTTGTATTGGTTTATATCCAGGAAGGTGAATTCTTCTCCAAGAATAGTTTTCCAAAGGCACCATTTCCAAATGTGTGGAAAGGAAATAGTGGGCTCTATGCAGTTGGGTTCACTAGGAGAGGGCTCTCTGGTGCTTCCTCAGATACCATGAGAATAGCAGAAGATATTGGCCAACTCTGGATAGAGGAAACCTAGCAAAAGAAGAGCACAATGGCTTGCCTTAGAGTAAAAGAAAAATAATGACATTGTATAAGCACACAAAGAAAGAAACAGATAGCACAGGGTCAGAGCCCTCTCTGAAGGCCCAAGTTTTCAGATGTTTTGGGCATTTTGCAAATTGAGGATGATGAGGTTTCTTCTTCTTGTTACCTTCTCTTTTTTTGTTGTTGTTGTCGTTGTTGTGGTGTAGCATATTCAATGATGAAGTCAAATGACAAAAACTCCTTTTTTCACTTTTATATTTTGTATGTTGCCTTGTATCTCGATTCTAGTTTCAAATCAAGAAAGCCTTGATAGCACATAGCAGAATAGTTAACATTATTTGTACTTTTCCTAGTACGTTGTCAGATCAAATGTGAGAATCTCCTTCACTTCAATTTTAAAAAGAGACTTTAGTTGAGCTAAATTAGAACCAACTTAAAGCTTCAGAGTTGAAATAGTAACAAAATAGACAGAGAGGTGAGCAATTACTTTTCCCTAGGATTAAATGGATCCCAAACTATAAGATTATTGTTCTTACTGCCTAGCTTGAGGCATAAACCCAGATTATTGAAACTTTGTATAAACTCAAGTCATTTTATCTTGATTACTGTCTCCATAGAGTAATTACTAATTAGAGAAGTTATAAATGTAAAGGAAACTTGGCATCAAAGGGGTAAAATTGTATATTTACCACCCAAAAAAAAAAAAAAAAAACAAGTGTAAAACACATCTATCAAAATCTATAAACCACTGATAAGGTTATGTAATGGATTGCTAATAATTTTGTTATGCATAGACATGGGTAAAGATGATGTAGTGGATTCCTAACAATTAGATTTTGCATTTGCTGATTAGCAAAATTATTGTTGAAACTTGAAAACATACCATTATGTAGTAGAATATGGGTTTAAGTGATAACTTGGTAGTAATGGCATCCATAATAATGTCTGATGTCTATAGTTTGAACCCCATGTCCCCCATTCCCCAAATCCTTTCCATGCAACCACACAATATTTTCCTTCCCCTAAAACCCACAACCTTTTCTCCTACTTGTTCCATTCATTCAATCCAAAGTTGTGGCATGCACGTGGAGCTGCTGACTCCTCCTGCGTCTTCCGGAGAGATTCACATGATCGTTGGCCCCATGTTCGATGGAAAAACCACCAACCTTCTTTGCAGAATTGAATCTGAGAGCAGCAATGGCAGGTTTGTGAACCTTCACTATACTTACTTTCTTTATGTGTGTTATATACATGCTTGAAATTTATGTGGGTTGTGGATAAAATTTTAGCTCGTTTTGGTGGATGGTGTTTTTTTTTTTAGCCCGTTTTATGTGGTCAGTGTTGTTTTAGTGCCAACTGTCAAACATGAGATCTTTTAGGTTCAGTGCAGAATTGGGTAGTTTAACTATTTGTATGGAAATATTCCCTTTTTAAATTTATGTATTGTAATTGATCTTGAGCTTGCATTTACGTGAGTTGTTTTTAAAATTGTTGCTTTTATGGTGGACTGTTGTTATTATGCCAAATATGAGATGTCTTAGGTGCAGCACTGTTGATTGGAATTATGCTGCTTTTATATGCATATTTATGTATGCTTTATGATTGAATTTTGCGGGTTGTTGATAATTTTTTTTGGGTGGGTGGGTGGGCAGTATTGTTTTTGTGCCGAAGATGAGATCTTTAGATTCAGTGGTGAATTAGGTAGTATGAATATTTGACTGTCTGAATGGAATTTTTCCATTCTTACATACATTTATATATATATGTATGTATGTATTATAATTGAATTTGAGCTTGAATTCATGCAGGTTGTTGATAAAATGCTGCATTTATTTGGTGGGTAGTATTATTTTTTGTGCCAAATGTGAGATCCTTAGGTTGAATAGTGAATTTGGCAATTTGAACGGAATTTTCCATTACTATATACATACTTATGTATGTAATGTGATTTTTGTAGAGATCAAGGTTTGATGGAATTGACATGCATAATTGCATATATTATTTTTAGAATTGGGAAAGAGTAAATTTTGGCAATGTACTGGTTCAATTGATGGAATGTGATTATCACCAGCTTTCAGGTTTAGCCTTACAAGAGCTACCTCCAATTGGATAAAACATTAAAGGGTATTTGTATTTCGTGAAGATCGAGGGAAGCTGTGGGACTGTTGTGCACTACTGGAGTGCGAGTGGAACCAAGAACCTATGCTCTTCTATTGCAGGAATGCATATTTAGAAAAGAGTATAAGAAGGGGAGAAGAATCCATGCACTAATGGTTGTTGTTGGATATGATCCCAATGAGTATTTGAAGACTAAATTGTTGATATTGTATGTGAAATCAGGGGATCTAGGAACTGCTCATGTTCTATTTGATAATTTGCGGGAGAAAAGCTTGGTTTCATGGAATGCAATGATTGCAGGGTATGTGCAAAAGAGGCTTGAAGAAGTGGGGTTAAATCTTTATTACAAGATGAGACAGACTGGTTTTATTCCAGACCAGTATACCTTTGCATCAGTGTTCAGAGCTTGTGCCACTTTAGCAACACTTGAGCATGGGAAACAGGCCCATGGTGTCATGATCAAGTGTCAAATTGGGGAAAATGTGGTAGTCAATAGTGCCCTTATGGACATGTACTTTAATGCAGTAGTTTATCTGATGGGCATTGGGTATTTGACAGGTCTTTAAATAGGAATGTTGTTATGCGGACTGCTTTAATCTCTGGCTATGGTCAGCATGGAAAAATTGTAGAGGTTTTGGAATCTTTTCATTGGATGAAAACTGAAGGTTTCAAACCAAATTATGTTACTTTCCTTTCAGTTCTTTCTGCTTGCAGCCATCGAGGTTTGCTTGATGGGGTTGGGCATATTTCTCATCAATGACCAAAGATTATGGAATTCAGCCAAGAGGACAACATTATGCAGCTATAGTTGATCTTTTAGGGCGTGCTGGCCGGTTACAAGAAGCGAATGAACTTGGTAAAGCTTGTAAGGAGCACTCAGTGATATGAGGTGCTTTGCTTGGGCCTTGAAGGGTTCATGGAGATATAAATTGTAGATTTTAATGAATAAAATCAAAATTTTCCTAAATTTTAAAGATATAAATTGTAATTCAATCTTTTATAATATATTGAAACTGAAGAAAAACAACTGTTATTCTGTTACTTGCTAAAGAATTCTTTAGGGTGAAATGCCCCAAAAGAATTATTTAATGAGTAATGATAAATTCTTTTATAACAGTACAGTAATCATCTTGATTCTCAAAAATTAATAAATAAAATAAAAATTACAGAATCATCTGGTAGAGAGGGTTTCAAGAAGCACCTAACGGTCCAACCCACTATTTTCTAGGATTGTAGTACTCCCAGTTTTAAATTAAGACCTTATGTGTTCAAAAATTTAGTCTGGCAATAATAGTTAGCCGCCCTTACCTAACCTGTTATATTAACCTAAAACTTTGATTTTTAAAATAATATGATATGAATGTATTGTCGTATATAGAAGTTAGATTAATTTGTGTTTTATTTTTCCTAGGCTATGTCGTTAGTGTTTGAAATCCTTGAGTGGATAACACACTGCGTGTCATATTAAAATATCAGAATAGCTAGCCATCCATATATGAATAGTACTGCTCATAGACCCAGTCAAAGTAAACTCGCTTTTATCATTGTTTTCAAGGCATCCAACCTAATTTATCTAGCAAAACGTAATTTCATTTTTTGCAAAATAAAGAATGATTTGTACAGTAGTGAACCTGACCTTTAGTCAATAATAGATCAATAAAAAATGACATCTTCTAAATTTTTTATTTTATTTTTATTATTTTGATGAATAAACAAATACTTATTCTAATTGACCAACCATAAGCTTGTAGATAAAGCCAGGGAATCAATTTGACTAGTTATATATGAACTCACTCGGGCAGGAAGAAAGAAAATCTGAGTAAGAATGGAAGAAGTAAAGCTAATAGGATTTTGGCCTAGTCCTTATGTTTACAGAGTTATATGGGCTCTGAAACTCAAGGGTATCAAATATGAATATTTAGAAGAGGATATATTTAACAAGACTGAATTGCTTTTTAAGTACAACCCAGTGCATAAGACGGTTCCTGTGCTTCTTCATGGTGGGAAACCCATCCCGGAATCTACTGTCATTCTCGAATACCTTGAAGAGAAGTGGCCACAGAACCCCTTGCTTCCAGATGATCCTCATGAGAGAGCTGTGGCTCGGTTCTGGACTAAGTTTGGAGAGGACAAGGTAATTCTACTACTAATAATTCAGATTAGCTTGCATAAAATCACAACTATAACTTCTTTTCTTCTTTATTGTTTTTGGGCTACAAACAACAAGTCTATGATATAAATTTTTACAATTATTGACATGTTTTGTAGTGACTAATGCATAATAAAAGTGATGTCAAATGATAAATTAAAGTGAAAGTGATGTTCCAATCACAGTATGTTATACCAGCAACTCGTGAAAAAAGTTATTAAAAATATCGTGTTCTTGGCATTCCTCCACTACAAATCTTACTTTCTTTTATACAATTTTAAGTTTCAAAAATTTTTCTTTCAAATGTCATTTGACTAAAGATGCAAAAAAGGAGAAAATCATAAAAGGTGATGGTCTTTGCAAACAAAAAAAGTCTGAACAACAAAGAGATTTTTTTTCCAAACCCAGATAAGATGGAGTGTAAGTGTTACCTCTTTTATGAGATTACCACAAAAAAAAAAGTGTTACCTCTTTTAACTTGATGCTTTATGTGATTTAGATGAAAATCTTTTTAAGCTTCTATGTTACTTGTGGAGAAGAACAAGTGAAAGCCACAAAAGAAGTGCAAGAACTTCTGAGAATCCTAGAAGAGCATGGTCTTGGAGAGAAGAAGTATTTTGGTGGCAATAAAATAGGATTGGTCGACATAGCTTTTGGGTGGATAGCTTGCTTTCTGGAATTTCTGGAACAAGCAGCTGGGGTCAAAGTGCTGGAAGATAATAGCTTCCCTCGTTTACAAGCATGGATCGAAAACTTCAACGAAATTCCAGTGGTTAAAGAGAGCCTTCCTGATCGCAATGCACTGTCAACATATTTCAAGGGAACAAGAGAATACTTGCTCTCCTCGGCAGCATCATAAACATCAAACGTTACTAGCATCAGCTTGGTTTGTAATTCAATAGCTTGTGTTCTCTCATTCTCTGAATCTAATTCTCAAGTTTTGTTATTCTACAAATAAGTTTGCATGGCTGAGTGCAAAAGACAGGGCACTGTGACTGGCATTTTACTAGATGTACAATTCTGCTCTACATGTAGAGGCTCGCTATTATGTAGTTTTTTCTTCTTATTCTCACTAAAAACTGGCGAGTGATGACTACGAGACCAATTTCTAGATAAAATACGAGAGCCAAATAAATTGATTTTTCCTTCTTTTTTTTGTTGTAAAACAAAAATTGTTGGTATAACAAAAATTGTGGGGTGTTTTCAATTTGCAGTTCATAAATTTCACCCCTTTTTCCTAAATAATCTAATACCTAAAAACATAAATCTCATATTTTGTCATTTCCAATACAGGTTCCAAGTTTCCTAGCACATTGAAGTAGCAGAAATGATCTCAGGTTGCCATTGCTTGAAAATTTATCCATCTTTAGTAACTTAGTTCAGAGTAATCGGTTCCTAAAAATCACATGATTTTTTTTTTCAGACCATTCTCTTTATACCCTTACAATTATTTATCCATCTTTAGATATATGGATATCAGTGAATCCATAAGAAGCTCAGCAATTTCAAGACCCCAAGTTATTTCTCACTTCCGAAATCTCAGTGCAGTTATTTCCTCATTAAACTATTTGGTACTTCTTCCAAAACATCGAATGTAACTTAAAAACCAATAATAAGAAATTAAATTACAAAGCAACCGAAATAAGAAAAAAAGGGGAGTGAGCCGGGGGGGGGGGGGGGGGGGGGGGGGTGGGGTTGTGGTTTTGGTTTTGGTGTGGAGGGGATAATAATAAAGTTACATTCAAATAAATGTACAGTTCCAACCACACCCACAGGTCCCTCAGCATTTAGATGCACATACCCTTCATCAACTGCCAAAATTAAGGATTTTATACGAATTTACTAGCTAGGTTGGTTCACTGTAAATCTAATGCATGATATTTGCAGAGACAGAAATGTGATTTGTTTTCTTGTGAAATCCCAGGTTGGCATGAAGAACAGATTCTTTGACTAGCTCTCTGTATTCTTAGTATTAGCTTCTAATAGCAAAGCTTCGAGTTCACCTTTTCGGTACAACTTCACTGTGTCTGCATTATAATAAGCAACAAACGTATAAAAAACAAAATGAAAGAAAGGAGAAGAAGAAGAAGAAGAAGAAAGAGGAGAAGACATTCTTCATAGTTCATACTTGTCTTTTATGTAAGAAATATACATGTAAACCTCACGCCACCCCCTCTCTCTCCAAACAAAATAAAAAAAACAACCCCTGAGAGGATTCTTTTAACTAGTGTAACCCATATCTATGGCAGTCATTAGAATGACAAACATAGATTATTGTTGGTGCCAAAATGTAATGCCAGAAATATTAGAAGTGTGGTCAACATGAAATAGATTGATGCATAAGCAGTTGCAGGCCAAGAATTTGGGAATCACTAGGAAGTAAATAAATGAAAATTTTAATTTGGGTGGCTACTATATCCATGAATTTATCGAAGATATAAGAAGAATTTCAGGAACAATATAGAAAAAGCTAAGGGGAGAAAAGGTGAATGTTATAATATTAACTGTCATAGATATGTTTACCTCTATGTTTATTGTATAAAAGACAAGCATGAAGAATGTATTTTCCTTCTTCCTTTTCCTTTTAATAACCATACACTGTTACCTAAACCAATGGGTAAAAAACAAGGTTTTGAACCCCTTACTTCCCCCCCTACAAAGGAGGAGAGACAACACTCGAGCACATAAACCAATGGGTAAAAGATGATGGAAGAAAACCTGTACCTGTACACCCGCCAATATGATTGCCCCCTGGTCATGGATAACAATAAGAATAAGTATCTATTTTCAATAATATCAATATCCAAATAAATCCATTATAGAAAATAGAGCATAAGAAAAACTAATTATTGCTTCAAAACCAACATTAAATCATATATTTTCTAAATGGCTCTGATAATTTTCCCATCATCAAATAAATAGTTACTAGTTTGAAAAGAAACATACATAAAAAACATCAGGTCTTACGTTGTCAACTGGTGCTTTCACATTGTTAAAATATTTTTTCTGGCATCATTTTAAAATTGGAAATTGTCATGATTGATGTCATATCTTCAATGATACTGTTACTAGACAAGGGATCAATAACAATGGGGTAATCATCATTGCATTCTTTATTTATGAACAAAGGCCATCAGAAGAAAGTCATAGCTCATCTTGTATTGACTTGTAAGATCACAACAATGGACATAATTTGAAGGACAAACTGAGATAAATATCTTGCAATGGATAATTTGCCAAATATTCTGAACGAAAAAGCATCATCTAAAAACAAAAAATGTAATATTTGATAATTATAATACTTAAGAGTTAAGACAGAACAATATCTATGGCCTTAGATTCATGGTCAACAGATTTTTTTTATGATCTTCTAAATCAGATGACCCCATATATCGTAAAATAGATTAAGATTTTTTTTTTTTTTTTTGAAATATTAAATTCATTATGCACTCAAATGTTGAACCATTTTACTAGGTATGAATAAACTCCAATTCCTAGTTTCTTTTAGAAATTGGCAAGTTATAGAAGCCTGAACCCCTCATACATTAGCAGTCAAACTGTGAACTGATTCAACTTATCCCTAGCAAACCAAATTGCAACTACGTTTGAGTTTGCTTCCAACAAACCCTAAAAAGAGTCATTAACACAGCCAAATATTCAATGGTACTAGCTACTAAGGCTGTCCTCTGTTGGTTGTTATTTGGAGAGGAGCACATATCTTTGGTGAATTGTTGTTGTATGTACTGTTGTAATATGGAATCTGTGGATCACTTGTTACTTTTTTGTCCGATAGATCATTCTTTGTGGATGTATATGCTTCGGCTGTTTGGGATTGATTAGGTCATGCCAGGTTCAGTGGTGGACTTATTATTTTGTTGGTATAATTGGCTTGGGAAGCATAGTTCTAATATTTGGAATTTGGTTCCAGGATGTTTATTGTGGACCATTTGGACCGAACGGAATCGGCGGTCTTTTGAGGATGAGGGGAAAATTGTGGTTCAGTTATTAGAGCTTTGCCATCGGACCCTTTTTGATTGGTCTCGTTGTTGGGGTTTCTCAGATTGTTCTACCCTTATGGATTTTCTTTCGTCTATTAGAATAGATTAGGAGCTGCTTCTGTCTTTTTGTTTCTTTTTCCTTCGTTCACTACCGTGAACTCCTTGTATTTTTCTTGCTTTTTTTTTAATAATATTCTCTTCTTACTTATCCAAAAAAAAAATGTTTTAAATTCCAGAGGCAATCAGATGAGACTATTTGAGTGTCCACGTAGTATATACACTTCCAGATCCTGCTTTGACTGGACAGCAGTCTAAAATATTGCTGTCCAGTGTTTTTCACTCTAGCAGGATCCCCCTTTTTTATGGCATGGAAACTCATCAAGGTAGGGCCCTTTGACACAACCCTGAGGAGTAAACCATGGATACATGACCCTACCCGCCAGAACCGTTCTCCTAGTGGGGACTCAAACCCAAGATGTCTGGGTTTACAGCTCATCCCAAGAGTCCAACCACTAGGCTACATCCTGACAGGTTCTGGAAGCATCCCCTTTACCAAATGGATCCAACAAATCAGTACACAGAAAGCTAAATTTTCAAGGTCCAAATTTCAATTTGAGTTAAACTTACTGGACATAAGATTTGGAACAACAGATGTATCTAAAATGAATACATGCATTAAGAAAAATTTTAAAAACACAAAATCATGACTACTAAATCCCAGTTATGAAGTTGGGACAGAATGTGCACCCTAAAGTCTTCAGAGATATACAACAGTTCAATCAAGCTATGCTTGCAAAAACAAAGGTGGAGACTCACACAGGTCAAACAAAGCTAATTTCATAAGGTCTTTAGAGCAAGGTACTTCCATAACAAATCCTTAGAGCGAAAATAGGAATGCATCAAGTAGTATCTGGGGTGTGAAAGCGATCTTATCTCAGGTAAGGTGGAGGATTGATGACAGGGAGAAAGTGAAGATTTGGAGTGACCATTGGCAGCCAAAGCCTTCCACGTTCATGGAATCTTCAATTCAAATCATGTTGTCACCAGATGTGAGGTAAGCGACCTCTTTGACCACACTACCAAAGTCAGGTGATCCAAAGAATTCCTCTAAGTGGGCAAAGATCTGAGGATAGGATGATGTAGCCCTACACAAAAGATGGCTTCATTTTTATAGTTAAGAGTGCACATGCTTTAGTAAATAAGTAAACTGGTTTGGGGAAACTTCAAACAGTGAAGAACAGGATGTGGAAGCAGGATTGGAATATGAATGTGCCAAACAAAATCAAATTTTGCATGGTGCGCCTACAAAGCTGAACCTTGCCCACAGAAAGTGCCCCCTAATGGGCTCTGTGTGACATGCTGTATGAGTATGACTGAAGAATCAGTTCTACAAGTGATTTGGCAATGTGCTCCAGCTGCAGATGTCAGTGTCCCAGACAGATTTCTAGTTCTTAGTGCTCAATGTTTTGAACAGGAGTAACCAAAAAGTTCTTGAGTTATTTTTCGTAATAGCCTGTAGAGTTTGGCATCAGAAGAACACTCGATGGCATGGAAAACCATCAATACTACCACAAAAAACTGAAACTGAAGCTTAGGAATATTAATTTATGAGAAATACAAGCAAATCAGTGCATGGCAAAGACAGACACAATACCATAACCGCATGCAGAAGCAGTTGCAACCTCCCAAACATGACTTCTAAAAGATTAATTTTGAAGGTGCAATATTCAAAACATTGGAAGCAGCTGGGCAGGAGTAATTATCACAAACAACAACGGACAGGTCATTGCAGCTTTGAGCTCAAGGGAACCCAAAGTCACAGACGCATTAGAAAGTAATCAAGATGATTGCACTACTGAGAGCCATAAACTTGCGTCTGAACTAAAGATCTGGAATGCTGTCTTTGAAGGAATTTTGACTGGGGTGATAAACAGAATTAACCAGAAAACACTAAAGAGCTCCAAAGTTAGGCGTAGTGCAGATGAAATAGAGAACCTGGTTCAAGGCTTACAATAGTTTTGGGTGGTACATGCTAGTAGATACTGTAATGGCTTAATTGGACAGCAGACACATTGGCTAAGCATGCCTCAAGTTAAAAACTGTTGTAGTGTGGAAGGAGGAAGCCCAGCATTTCTGCTGCACATTTTTCTCATTGAAATAAAACTGATTACTATCTTTCATCAAGACAAAAAATCCAATCATTGGTATATTCTCAGGATATGCTTGACAAGTTTTATAAAGCTGCATGTCTTGCATTCACAGGAAGCAGTCACAACAGCAATAGGACATGAATCCTTAAGTTAAACTTGCACAATTCAAGAATTTACACCAGTGACATAGCTTATTATATTGGAAATTATGCTTTTACCATTTTTCAAATTCCATATGGGAAACACCCCTACATTTGTGCATATTAAACCAGTCAATGCAAACGTATACTTTTATCCATTTCAAAAATAAATTGAAGCAGTAATCACCATGTTGTTCAGGAGAAGAAAAACCAAAAGAAAAAGAAAAAATAAAAAGTATATTCTAGAAGTATTAGAATTAAATGTTAAGTATTACAAAAGTACAACTAACCAATAAAGACATTAGGTACAGTATGTTGCCCAGTAAGCCTCTCTAGAACCTTCTGCACTTGTGGCCCTTGGGGACCTGAAAGAGGGGGAAAATGGATAGGTAAGAGTATAATTGAACTGAAAGATAAGCACTACAAAAAAAAAATGGATAACCAAAGGTCCATTTTCGTAGTAACTGTCAATTAGGTGGCAAAGAACTAACTAACTAACTATATATATATATATATATATATCAAACTTTTAGATATTTCTATTCAAGGAATGACTTTGAAAATTTTAAACATTGCAGTCACTAATATTCTCCAACAGCAATATTTGATATATCCCATGAGAAACAACATAATTAAGAAATAGGATCTCCATAGAAAGTTAATGTTAGAATTAATTGATCAGTTGGTGGTTACAAATTGAAAACCAGGTTCCTGGCATCAATAACAGCAGAAATTGCCAGCGTAGTATACAGGGCACTGAGTCACTGACCAAATCAATAGGCATTTAAACCCAAAAAAAGTAAGAAAGAAGAAAATCCTGATGATATTGAATATGGCATCAGTCCTTATGAATAACATCATTTTTGGTAATTCAATATTGGGAGAGGGGGAATTTGAACCCTAGATGTCTCCAAAGAAAGTTACCAATAGAATTAATTGATCAGGTGGTTATTCCAAGTTGAAACCAGGTTCCTGGCATCAACAACAGCAGAAATTGCCAACATGGTACACAGGGCACTGAGTCACTGACCAAATCAATAGGCATTTAAACCCAATTATCACCCAAAAAAAGTAAGAAAGAATAAAATCCTGATGATATTGAATATAGCATCAGTCCATAACATCATTTTTGATAATTCAATATTGGGAGAGGGGGAATTTGAACCCTAGAAATCTCCTACGGAAACACCAGTAGGTGCTAACCAATTAAGCTACAAGGCACTTGGCTGTCCTTATGTATAACATCATATGATTAAAACAACTCAGCCAATCTTCCAGACACACACAATGACTTTTTTTTCTCCCTGTTTAGGTACACACGCACATAAAAAAATTTATTTTAAAAAACGAAAGGGGAAGGAGGGAGAGGGAACACACAGAGGAACAAACAGAAAAAGTAACTTTCCTTCATTGGGAAAGCTCACTCCTCATTTAAATTTTGGAAAGAAAAAGGCAAAGGAAAGAATTTTTCTTTTTCTTTTTTTACCTTGTCTATTATTTCTCCCTCGTCCTCTCAAAAATCCAAACAAAGGGTTAAACATTTCAGTTTTAGATGAGAATAAGGTTTTTGGTGTTCCAAAGATAAAAATGAGTCGTAACAAACTGGTTCTGTGATTTCTTCTTATTGAATAATCTTATTGTACTCCTTCCAGAAAAATTCAGGCATCAGCTAGCCAAAGTCATTGAAGTCTTGATAGTTGAAACTTCTATGCTATGAGGAACTTCCAGAATTATAGAGAAATTTAAGACTCCGGCTTCTAAAATGCCTCAAAACATTAATGCCTAGACATGTCTTAACATATTATATCTGAAGAACAAGCAGGATCTTACAAGTCATAAATTCAAAATGCCTCAAACATCTTGCACTTAGACACACCTTAACATGTTATAATATACCATTTTATGGGCTAATAAAAAGTTACAATATAACTCCACAGATGTATTCAAAATCAGTCTTATAAGATAATCTGCATAAAAGTTGTCCAACTGTCATATATTCAAGTTCTTGGACTGCAGGCTCATTGGGGGATCAAAATAGATGGGATCTCGCATATGTTTCTTGAAGATTGGTATTGTCCTGTCCAATGTGTACAACATACATGAAAAGGAATAATCTAGCATTTGAAGGAATATGGAAGTCAATGAGAGTGATCAAAATGATCATTAAGGTGTTTACAACACAAGTGCATCTTTTCATAAAAAAATAAATTAACACACAATTAAAAATCTATTCTTTTGTTTTTTTCTATCTTAAGTTAGCCAAGAGCCTTCTAATTGGTGTTTCCAATGGAGAAGACATCCAAGGTTCAAATCCCCCCTCCCCACATTGTACATTGTAACTATCCAATTACAAAATACACACACACAGACATAAGTTATTGAAACTTTAATCATTACCAATCAACCCTACAGACATTCAACATATTTGGGAAACAACCTACTGGAACTAGATGAACAGCTTACTTTAAATCCATAATATTCAAATGCACAATAAAAACAATGTAAACAAAGATCTAATTTTATTTTTATTTTTTAAAATTTAAAAGAGATAAAACACTTACCGAGTTCGTCCAATTCAATGACTAAAGGCTGCACACCAAGTCTTTTGAACAAAGCTTTGACCTCAGAAGAGTACCTTCAATTCAACACAAACACATTTTAATTTTTGTTTTAAGTTTGATGAATAGCCCATTTTTAGATTTCCCAAAACCAAACAAAACCCACAACGTAAACACAAGAATTAGCATAAAACACTACAAAATCAAAACAAAACAAAACAAAAAACTAAAAGCAAATGAGAAAGATCTGAACCCACGAGCACCAAGTTTTGGAATAAACAACAATTGGATTCTCAGCCACTGTCTTCTTCACGCTCTCTTCGAGGCGAGACCCAAAGGATTCAGACATGGCTTGTACAGAAAAGGGTCTGTGAGTTCTTGAGGTTTTTAAGTTGGTTCTGAGGACACGAGAGTCGCTGAGAGGAATAGAGCAAAAGGAGGACTTTGGGATGGGATGAGAGAGTACGCAAGGAGAATTTACAAAGAGAGAGGCGATATGGTTGAGATTAGTAGATGTGACTGCCATTGTTGTTTTTTGCTTTCGGCTTTTGGTTGTTCTTCTGCAGCTTTGTTGGAGTTTGGGTTTCAATGGTTTTGTCTGTCGGAGCTTTTTGATTCCTTGTTGGGTGTACTACTTTGTTTGTTGCTTTTAGGCCAACATTGAAAATTAACACTGATTTCTAAATAATATAATTGAACACCCTTTCCAAATAACAGTAGATTTCTAACCATTTTGTTAGTTGGCCGGTTTTGGAAGAAAATGTAAAACTAACATCTCGAGTTTGTAAAACTCGAGATTTTATATTAGAACTCGAGTTTTGTAAAATAGAGTTCAGTTTTTGAGATATCTGACCTGGAGAAAATTGCCAGGTGGAGCCACGAGGGAAGCGAGTTTTAAAAACTCGAAATCTGAAAAATATATATATCCCTTTCATTCTCTCTGTTCAAACCCTCCGAAATTTCAAACACTCAAAACTTCTCTCCGCCCTCTGAAAGTCACCCTCAAGCTCACTCACTCTCAAACTCACTCACTCTCAAGCATTTCTAGCCCATTGTTGATCTGAGCGTAGCCCGGTGAACACACGAAACACTCTCAATCAAACCCTCACTCGCTCAACCTTCGCTCTGCCCTCTCAAACTCACTCAACCTTCGCGCCGCCCTCTGAACTCGCTCACTCAGTCACTCTCAAGCAATCGTAGGCCATTGTTGCTCTGATCGTAGCCCACTGTGCGAAAGGTACTCCTTTTTTCAATTTCGGTTTTTTGGGTTTAATTATTTTGCCTTTGTGGAATCTGTAGTGTTCATTTGCTGCACCTTCAACCTTTCATATATAAACATTTTTTAAAGGATATGAAGTAATAAAGAGAATATTAATTATCTATTAGAAATCATCAGTTCTTTACAACTTTTAGTAATGAAATAACCAAACAAATAGCACTGTTTCCCCCCCTGTAATAAAGCTATGTTTAAGAAAAAATTGAAAAGAATGTATTAAACCATTAATTAATAAACAGACCTGATAAGCCGAGGTCCCAGAACCAAACACAAAGTCAGGTGGGAAGTCATCTCTTCTAAATTTATCAACCCCTAGTACTTCAGTCACTGATATGTTTATCAGAAGAAATAGAAAGAAATAAGAGAGAATCAACATTTTTTTCCCAAAGCAATGCTTTGAAAGCATGCTTGTATATATTATCCTCTAGATTGATTTTTCTTAGGGTTTCTATTAATTGTGTAGTTGATGTATATACTGTGTTAATTATGGTTAATAAATGATGATTGAGAATATACGGTAAGAAGAAATTGTAATTCCGTTGCGACCATTTCAGAGTCTGAAATGCCTTACAATCTGGATCCTTTTGTCCTTGTATGTTGTGGCCCTTGAGCCTTGACGAGTAATTTAAGTCTCATAAACTTTATGTTGTAGTAAATTCTACATTGTTGGATGGTAGAACCACAATGTGGAAAGGAGGGAGAAGGAGTGTATATTATTTATCAAATTTATTGTCAGCATCTTTGCTTCCCTATAAAAGAAAAAGAGAAAAGTCTAAAGGCTTAAGTTTAATGCAATATACAGAAGTTGGGACACCCTTGCTAAATAACTATAATATACAAAGGATTTCGTTAGTTGCCCGGTTTGGAAAGAATATATAATACTAGCATCTCGAGTTTTGTAAACTCGAGATCCAATCTCGTTCTTGCGCTTCCTCATTTGCTGATCTGGCCAGAGTTGTCCAGGTGGAAATCTTAAGAACTCGAGTTTCTAAATCTCGAGTTCTGTTTAACGTTTTATATTGCCCTAGTTTCAGAAACAGTCTTTATACAATCACTCTCACTCCCAATACAATCACTCTCACTCACTCTCACTCCCAAACTTTCAAACTTTCAAAATCCCACTCACTCTCACTCCCAAATCAGCTACCCTGTGCTCTCAGTCTCCACGGGCTCTCTTCTGTTCCGTCGTTCTTCATCTTGCTGCCGTCGTTCTTCATCTTGCTTGCTAGGTAGTTCTCCGTTCCTCCTTTGCTGAATTTATGTTATAGAATTAGGCTTTTTGCATGGTGGGTTACACATTGTTAGAAATGTAAATGTTAGAACTTATTTTGACTGAAGGAGTTGTTGCTGCTGTTGTTTTTGTTTCTGGGTTGTGGATTTACTTGGGTTTTCAGTTGCTTTTGATACATGCCCATTTGGGTTTTGTTTAAAATTGGTTTATAGTAATTTTTGGTTACAGCCAATGGTTCATAGACTCCATTGGCTAATCCTAAACAGACCATAAATTAGATATTTGTTGATAAGTAAGATTGTTAGTAAAACCATATAATAATTCATAGACTCCATTAGGCAGCTCACTAAAAGTATTCTGGGTTGTATTTATTTTGGTAAGGATAGTAGAACTAGTGGGTAAATTTGTTATTTGTGAAGGAGATGCACTAAATGTGATTCACGAATTTCAAATCACATCGACTTCCCCACAATGGGTCATTGAAAATAGTACTATTACTACTAGAAGTCTAGAACTATAATTGTTTTAGATTCTTTTGTTGAATGGTCATGTTAATCACATGCTATTTAGAAAAAGCTGGTTTTGTTGCCCATTGTATTGTGTAACTTTGGAGGAAAAATCCTCATATATTCCATCCCTGAATTTTCCCTAAGGATTCATGATTGGGATGATTTTGTTCCCTGCTTTTGTACTTTCTCTTGTAGGTTCCTTTTCTTTTAATGATAAGTCTTATTCACCGAAAATAAAAGGATATATATATATATATATTAAAGGATTGATGTACTATAATGTTTGGTGTTTTACTAGAGTTAGGTCAATTTTTGTTACTATTTTCAATTGTAGAAAACTAGCCTTAAAATTTATAATTTGTTATTATTATTCAGTTAAAAAGTATTAGTTTATTTATTAGTTGAGACTACCCGAATTTAATATTAGTCATAAATTTTATGGAAAATGTCAATTAGGTGATATTCCACCTTCTCATATACATGGCAGATTTTGTTATGAATTTAATTAGTAAATTTTACTATAATATGAGAGAAGATAATACAATTTCCTTATACTGCTAAATACCAAATAATTACTACACTTTTGATAACTTTCTATGTTGATTCATTGAATGTAATCTGTTTATCTGATTTGAACTTTTTTGAATAGTTGATTTTAACTGTCGTGGTCTTCTTACTGTGCACTAGTACCATATCCCTTACCTTATAAGTCATCAATGTTAAAATTTGGCAGTTTGGTGACAAATTTGTATCACAGTACTAGTTTTGTTTTGTTTTTTTTAATCAAACATTACTAGTCTTGTTGTTTAAATGAACTCAAAAAAAAAAAGTGTTGTTGTTTGACGGTGGGCTACTTGAAAAGTATTAAATATAGCTTGAAATATGGGTTATAAGGAATAGGACAAACTTAAGTATAGTATTTTATGTGCTGTTCTTTAAGTTTATCCCTGCTGTTCTCTTATTCTTTCAATTGAAAGCGTTAGGAATTTGCATCTTGAGTGTCATCTTGATCTGTATCCTTTGTTCATATTTGGTAGTGCTATCCTCTCTTATTTTATTTATTTAATTAAATAATTAAAATTTTTATTTATTTACTTAATTAATTAAATATGTAGCACTCTTTGAAGTATGGAGCCTCAGATTCATGACGAGCCACAGATCTTGGAGCCTGGTCCTAGTATTGGGTCATTGTTGACGCGACAACGACATCATCGATCAGAGGACATATGGAATGGCGAGGTGAAATATCTAGTTCTAACAAATGCTTTAATTTTTACGTTATCTTTGACTTTTAGTTAGTAAGTTCCTTCAAAGTTGTATTTATAGTTCTAACAACTGCTATAATTTTTATTGATTTTGCAGGACCCGGGCCAACTTACGTGCCGTGGTCACACTAAGGAGATGGCAAATGTTCAAATGCGCGATAATCGGGTGATCGACATTATCAAGTTGCTACGGCTTGAAGGATTGTTTAGAGCCCCTTCCAGAGAGATAGATAATTGCCTTATAACGGCCCTAGTTGAGCGATGGCGGCCGGAGACTCATACATTCCATCTTCCATACGGTGAGATGTCAATCACCCTACAAGATGTGGAGGTCATTTTCGGACTTCCTATAGACGATGAGGTCTTGGTTGGGCCGACTGCTGTGTTACATGGAAGTTGGAGCACTGTTTGCATGGAGTTTCTTGGTTTTACTCCGGCGAATGACAACAAAACCTTGAAGGGGCAAAGAATTCTTATCAGCCACCTTGTTGACGCCATTGCAGCGCCACTGCCTGATGACGCAACGGAAATTCAGATACACAAGTATGCCATGTGCTATATTTTAGCGCTACTAGGGGATAAGCTTTTTATGGACAAGTCGGGAGATAGGGTACATTTGATGTTTTTGGAGCAACTGCAGAACCTCCATGATCCGCCACAGTATAGCTGGGGCAGTGGTTGCCTGGCCTGGTTGTATAGAGAGTTGTGTCGGGCAAGCGAGAAAGGGGCATCGCAGATTGGTGGGGCGTGCACCTTGATCCAGTATTGGGCATGGGCAAGGTTGCCATTCTTGTGCCCGAGGATAGAGCCCCCACCTGGATGTGATTACGGCCCGTGGCCGTATGCTCCACTTGCCTTTAAGTAAGTATTTTTTTTGATATTTAGTGTGTTATACAATGTACTCTTCTTAGTAACTAAGTAGCTACTTATCTTATGTTATTCGCTCGTAACTGTAGGTGGGTGCGGGTGCCAGGCTCTAAGAGTAGGCCATCCGGGATGGCCTTGGTCCACTATCGTGAGCAATTAGTTACAATGAAGCCGAACCAGGTAATAATATTCAAATATTCTGTTCGATTATGTTAATTTTCCTTAAGAATATGATTGCTTCATACTTTAACATATCTGCCGTTTTAATTTTTGTTTTTCCTTGTATCTATGTATTCTCCCTTATTTCACATTTTAAGATGCTATGATAATTGTTTTTTTGTTTCTATTGTAGATTGTGTGGCAGCCATACGAGGCACACTTTGTCCACCTTCTTGACTTCTACGTTGCAGGGAGGGATACGTGGACAGCAAGGGTGCCGCTTGTGTGTTTTTGCATAGTGGAGACACACCACCCAGACCGTGTCCTTCGACAGTTTGGGTTGGCGCAAGAGCGGCCTGACCATGTTGTGTACGATGAAAGGCTACATAGAATAGACTTGCGTGGGAAGGTGGAAAAGAATTGGAGGCAGAAGCATGAACCATATATCATATCATGGAATAGTAGAGAACAACGAGTTTGCCGTGCACCTCCTCAGACTGGTGAGATGGCCCGCGATCATGACTATTACAAATGGTACGGTCCGGTCACTCGAAAGTATATCGACCGAAACAGTGCTAGATTACATCAGTTGGTAATGTGTTCTAATTATATTTTATTGCTTGCTTTGTTTTTTCTTTAGTACATGTACGAATGTAAAATCA
This sequence comes from Quercus ilex subsp. ballota, assembly GCA_032727855.1. Taxonomy (NCBI): domain Eukaryota; kingdom Viridiplantae; phylum Streptophyta; class Magnoliopsida; order Fagales; family Fagaceae; genus Quercus; species Quercus ilex. The sequence continues at coordinate 44,523,352 of CM064916.1, forward strand.
ATTGATTTCGTCTTTCAACAAATTTGGTTTGGTTTGATCTTACTGACATCCAATTAAAAAGAGTTTTTGTTGCATATAGTATCATAATAAAACTTTCACTTCTTAGTTTAGATGAGTATTTAAGTAGATTAATAAGTACTATATTATGCATTCTATAATTGTTACATAAATGTGGAAAATTCTGATTGTACTGGTTCTTTCTGTGTTTCAGATTGAAAGTCATTTAGCGTTGTTGAATTGGCTTCCTGTAGGCAGCCGAGAACACAATCATGTCCGACGCATCCTATATAATGTGGCTGGGCTTGGTGGTGATCCTACAGCCACTGGGCAGGCAAACAACCGTACTGAGACTGAATCAGCAACTACTGCAGCCCCAAGCACAAGTGCAGCACCCGTAACTACACCGACCCGTGGTCGGCGTGATTCTGGAAGCCCAAGCACAAGCGCAGCTAGGGGTCGTGGTCGGCTTGCTACAGCAAGCCCAAGCACAAGCACAGCTAGGGGCCGTGGTCGGCCTGTTACAGCAAGCCCAAGCCCAACTGCAGCTAGGGGCCGTGGTCGGCCTGCTACAGCAAGTCCAAGCACAAGTGCAGCTAGGGGCCGTGGTCGGCCTGCTACAGCAAGCCCAAGCATAAGTGTAGCTAGGGACCGTGGTCGGTGTGCAACAACCCCTCGGGTTGTAAGTAGTCCTGAGATACCTGCTCCTATCCCGCATGCATCTCCCCAGCCTGAGGTCCCTCCACCCATCCCAGTTGCATCTCCTCAGTCCGAGGTCCCTCCACCCATGGTAGATGTATCTCCTCAGGCTGAGGTCCCTTCACCCACCCCACCTTCGCAGCCCAGTCCCTTCACCCCTCCTATGCACCCTGAGACACCCTTATACCCACCCACCAGCTCCAGTGCACTCACTTTACCCATGGACCCACCCAATACTGAACCCATGACAATGATCCCTACTCCTGGCCTGTACGTAGAGCATCATTACCCACCTACCTCATCCTCATCCGACCCTCTAGGACCTCCGGTAGGGATTGACCCACTACAGCCAGATATTGATGTACTGGACGAGCATCCCCCTCATCAGCCGTCACCCCCACGAGGTAGACCGCAACGTGCTAGAAGAGCACCCACTTGTAGGACAGGTGGACACAAAATAGGACACAAAGGCAGCTCTATGGTACGATAACATTAATTACGATGTTTATGCCTATTTTGCAATATGCTATTTATTCTTACCATTACACCGAATATTGATTGTATGCACCTAATGTCTTTGCAGCACGATGATGAGCCTAAGGCTGATGCCCCGCAGCCTCCTCCCCCGCCCAAACATTACACGAAGGTTAAAAAACGCAAAATTGGTGAACATTGAAAAAAAGGTTTGTTAAAGATGCATGCAGCAAATTAATTTGTGTTATGGATGGTGCATGTGAGATATATGTCATAGTAAATTCTCAAATGTCATAGTTTTTGTATGTTGAATTCAATTGGTTTTTGAGAAATATTGCAAGTTTTTGAGTTTTGAAAATTTATCTTTTTTGTAGTTTTATTAACTATCTTCTTTTCACCAATAATACATAAAAAATCATTCTATACTTTGTCTTTATCCCACTATGATGCATTAAAGATGAGATGGTGTATGTTTGTTCCCGAAGTTATGTTTTTGTCTAACTTTGGAGGTAACTTTTTTTTTTTTTTTTAAATTTTTTTATTGACAGGTTGTTAACCGGTACATTGATGAAGGTGTTGTAGAACTTGTCCCTGGACGAGAGATTTTGTGAGGTTCTTTTCAGTTTCTATCTAGACGAGAGATTTTGTGATGGATTTGAAAAAGTATTGGCACGATATAGAGAATTGGTCCCTGTTCTACGACTTGCGGGTTTGAATCTGACTATTCTTTTCACCTTCGTTTTTTTATTGGTCTTTACTTATGGTATTTTTGTCTCCCCTTCCTGCAATAGGGCCAACATCATTTGCTCCTGTCATTGAAATGGCCATCACTATTGTTGAGCAAAGTGGTGGCCAGTATCATGTGTTATTGATAATTGCTGATGGACAGGTACCTTGTCTCTGCTCTTTTCTTTGTAACAATTTATAGCAGACTCCTGATCAAGATGAACATACTTTAAAAATTGATATTATTCTGTAATTTCTAGTACCAAATATCAGAGGAAAAAGAAATAATTTAGTGTTAAATGATGAAAGTGCTAGATTTCAAGAAATTATGAAGTTTTCGGAAGTTGGGCAGGCTATTCAACTGTTGATCAATTACTTTGGTAGAGCTAATTTGTCCAAATGTAATTCCATTTACAGGATGGTTGGTGGTATAGCCCATTTCAGTTATTTTTGGGTTGTATGAACCAGTAGTCCCATTTTGATTACCTTAAGGAATTGTTTTCATGTAATTTGAATTTGTTTGATGTATTGTTGCATAAAGTACTGCCATGATTTTACAAAATTCATGGTCTTCTTGGGGGCTATTTTGATGCATTCTCGTTTAACTTTTAAATTAAAAATCAAGTTATATATAGCAGAAATCATAGATCTTAATGATTGCAATTTTGATGATCATGAGATCAAGAGAAGCCTGAATAGTCCCCCTCCCCCACTTAATGCAGGGTCTTTGGCTTCTCACCTTTGTGCGTGCATGTTTGCATGTGCATGGGTACTGCATGTAGCCCATTCTATGCCAGCGGCTGTTGTTCGGTTTCCTGACTTACAATGTCACATTTAAAAAGCCATTTTTGATAAATTATATCTTTTTAAATTAAAAGAAACAATAAAAATTAAAGGTGTATTCATAAAATTGAATGGAGACGTTGTGTAATTTTGTTTTAAGTTGCTTCAATTTTGTGCTAAACTACAGGGCGGACCACAATGTGCAAGATTTAAGGGCTAAACTCTTCCCTTTAAAAATAAACAAGGCTGTGGCACCTGAAGCTGTGCCCTTAGTTCCATTGCTAGGCAAAAGGAAAGAGAGATCTTTGTCTTCATTGGGGATTAGTACACCAAGCGTATCAGCCCAGTCTGGTCTGACTGGGAGAAGAATGAAAAGTGCTGCAAGAAAGCGTCATTCTCTACAAGAATCCACTCATTCTAATGATCAGTGAAGGTGCAAGGTGTTCGACAAAGAAGAGCTGTCTCTAAGGGATTGAAGTTGCCAGCACAAGCCATGGTTAAAGCAAATAGTAAACGTGACAGAAGATTTAGTCCAATTTGGTTCTCGTTAGTCACTTCTAATGATCAGTGAGCTTTTTATTCTTTGGTGTAATAAGATAATTCATCATCAAAGAGTTATTCTATCCTATCTCAATTACTGAGTTTTGGTCTTGTGCTTAATGGTTTCAGGGGACAAGATGCACCGTTGCCACAGATATCCTCTTGCTACTTGAGGGTTAAGTGAGTTTCATTAACCCCACTTCCTGCTGTCCACTTGTATTATTGGTTTGTTTATTCTTGTCCATATTAGTTATGACAAATAAAAAAATTTGTGGCTGAAGTCATTCTCTACACCATGTTTGTCCGTTTTGGTATAAGTTCAGCGGTATTTTGGTATTTATGAAATATTAGAATGTTATTGTTATGTTACTCTTAATATGTTCTAGTCCAAGTTGATGACGCCTTATTTGGAGCATGGGGTGTGTCTTACCATTTTTCTTAATTTTTTTTCGGTTGATTGATAGGTGCAAGGTTTTGACTGAATACTTTTTTGTCACATTCTTTTAAAAACTTAATACAGTGCAAGTGAAGATTTATTTAGGAAAAATGACAGATTAGAAAATCAGCATTTCTATGGAATTTTTGTAGTACTTTCTCAGATACATATTTAGTAGTCTGGAATTTTGTTTCCCTCTTTGGACAAGGAATATCAAGTAATTCTACATAAACATAATTTGTCAATTCCAATAGAGAAAATTTAATATCATGGATTTTTATAATCTTGCAACACCTTATCAACCAATTGCTGAACCGAAGACATAACAACTCTGAACATATGCAGGTGGAACTTTCTGATCAAGAAAAGGAAAAGTAAACAATCAATAAGAAACATATTATTTAGTATAAAACCTAAAGACATAAGCAGAAAAACCATAAAAATGTGCTTGACTAAAATTTACTCATCCAGGTGGGGAGGGGTGGTGTCTTGCAGAACACCTATCAATATCAATATTCATTGAGTGGCATCTTTTCCTGGGTTAGTTTGGGTGCTTATTTTCTTCGCCATTGTCCTATTCTGACTTCCCTTAAGTTTGTTCTGCTGTTTGAAATACCACATGCAGTCATGGATTAGGCTTATCTTGCATTAACTAAGATGATTTACGGTCAGTAAAAGTCTGTTCATTGCTCTTAATTATTGAGATAACAAATTACAAGATACCAAGCCAAATCCAATGTGTTGCTTTGGTGTATGGTCTGGCTTGAATATTTTACATAGGCTTTTGTTGTATGGTCCAGAAGTTGACCTTTCATTACTATCTGGAATTGAAACTGAAATGATTTCGACCAAGTGCATCTTCTTTTACAAGATTTGAGAACTCAGTCCTTAGAGTTCTAATGCATCTTATGATTATTCCCACCTAATCCCCCTACCTTTTCATACAAAGACCTAGGCCCTATTAAAAATGATAGGAAAGAGTGAAATAGGTTTACTTGACAACCTAGCTATTGCGGAGAAAAATATGGTGAGAGTATGGTACAATAAATCTGTAACCCAGAAACCGAGGTGCTAAAATTTTTGTTGATGGAATGCAGCTGTTCATTTCTTGTTAATTGTCTTTATTTTTTTAATATATATTTTTATTATGATTGGAAACTGTAATAACATATCAATGGAAATGCCAAAGGGTAGCACTATTCGCTAGGGATCACGCCTCATGAAGTGGTACATATGCTGGATATGGAATGCTTTTCATACTTGAATCGTGCTTTAGAGAGCTCACTATCTCCAATAGTAATCTTTGCCACAAACAGAGGGTTTTGCAATGTGAGGTATGAAATTCTTGTGCACCTTAAAAATGTTGGAGTGCGTCTTCCTTGACCATCTTTTTAACCTTAATAAGCAACTTGTTACATATGAAAGTCACTGTTGCCAGTTGACAAGTCATAAATCTTAAAGCAGAAATTGAATGCTCACATGAATTGAGGCTGATGTGATTCTATTTGGCTCATATGAATTGGGATTTCCAAGTTTTATTTTATAGGAAACAGAAGCAAAATCAAATTTCACATTCATAATCATTGTTTATATGGAGGGTTGGGTGATAATTCATGCCACAAAATAAAGTTATGAGTTTGCTTTTTATTTTTGAATGGAGCGTATATCTCCCAAGTGAGATCCATGTCAATCTATTGTGGATCCACGTGTATTTGTGCAATTTTAACAATATATTATAGAACATATAGTCATTGTTGATGGAATTAATTTTTAAAACACTTGATTACTGTATATTGGAGGAGGTAAATGGTAGGTCTTGTCCATTTCTGTTGAATTGCAGGCATTAAATAAGCCTGAAGATTTTCCTTACTATAGGGCATATAGAAATAGTTTTAGGCCTGGTCTATGATGTTTATTGCAAAAATTAACATCAGAAGCCCACTTTGTCTATCTGCTTCAGATTTAATTTAATAGCCTTTGTTAAAACAAGGCCTACAAGATTATGCATATATTGTTGTTTATGCATTGTAAAAGAATTTGTTTATTTGTTGAAGCCTAATATGCTATAGATTTTTTATTTGTTTATTTAAATTTTTATATGCTATGATATGCTATAGAATTTGTTTCCTTAAAATCTTGGTCTTTTTTGGCTTATCGTATCATTATTCTTGCAGGGGAGAATTCAACTTGAGCAATTTTGAAGATGGTGTTATTTCTTCTGCATTTATGGTAGGACTTCTTGTGGCATCGCCAATAATTGCATCCTTGTCAAAAAGGTGAACACCTTGTGCAGTATATAAGTTGCTCACCAAAATAATATCAGTGTCTTATCGTTTACCTTATTCGGATCCAAGTTCTTATACATAACGCAACATTGCACTTGCAGCCACAATCCCTTTAGGCTTATTGGAGTTGGGTTATCTGTTTGGACATTGGCTGTAATTGGGTGTGGTTGTTCCTTTGATTTTTGGTCCATCGCAATATGTCGCATGTAAGTTTAACAAAACTGTTGCTTTCAAGAACTGCACTTTTTTTAGTGCCTTTTATCACTTTCATGTACTAGATTGTGAATTTTAACGTGCAAGTTGTCTGTCTAGGCTGGTTGGTGTTGGAGAGGCTTCTTTCATAAGTCTTGCAGCTCCATTTATAGATGATCATGCTCCTGCTGCTCAGGCTTGTTTGATTTTGCTTCATCTTTTAGTTTCTATTTGTAAGTTTTTATTGAACTTTTAGAATTTTTCTGAATTTTCTAATTATTTATCTGCTGATTTTGCATTTATTTTATATAATTCTTTGTCATGGCGCCAGAAAACAGCATGGCTTGCAAAAATTTACATGTGCATACCAGCTGGAGTTGCTCTAGCCTATGTTTATGGTGGATTGGTAAGTTTCATATTTGGGTAGCTAAACCTCCAGATTTTGTAAAGGAGGTGCCTGCTCGCCGCCAGACCCTCATGTCCACAGCAACATGGCCAAAGGAGGTTCAAAAAATTGCTGCAGATCTGCTGGACAATCCTATTTAGGTTAACATTGGCAATGTGGATGAGCTTGTCGCAAACAAGTCCATCACGCAGGTGTGAAACATATTTTAGTATCGTTGCTTGTCATAATTTAGTGTGAAGCATATGTGGAAATATCTCTTTATTTGTTTACTCCTTTATTATGTATGTGTTTTGGTAAAGTTTATGGTCATTTGTGCTATAGTTACTTGATATTTCTATATTGGCATCTTGCAGCATATTGAAGTGTTGTCATCCATGGAGAAACACAGACGACTGGAGCAGATATTACAATCTCAAGAACCAGGATCAAAGATAATTATCTTTTGTTCAACCAAGAAGATGTGTGATCAACTTTCCCGCAACCTTACTCGCCATTTTGGTGTTGCTGCCATTCATGGAGACAAATCGCAGGGTGAGAGGGATCATGTGTTGAGTCAGTTCCGAACTGGGAGATCTCCAGTTCTTGTAGCCACTGACGTTGCAGCTCGAGGGCTAGATATCAAAGACATCATGTTGGGGACTCTATTTTATAGTCACATTATCTACGTTTTGGTACTGCATTCTATGGTACATTATTTTCCAAGGATCAAAATTTGGGGCAATGATATATCCTGAAACAATATCTACTGCATATTTTGGATATTGGTTTAAGTCTTTTATGAACCCTTATCCCCTGAGAATTTTTAAAACACATTACGTGGTTGAAGTTTTAATTGTAGCTGAATGAAATTTCGGTTAATTGTAGCTGGTTTTGGTTCTGGTTTTGGTTTTGGTGGTCGTGATGGGGGTCGGGGTGGACGTAACGATTTGGGTTATGGTGGAAGAGGTCGCGGATATGATAATGAGTCACGTGAGAGGTAATGGAGCTTTTTTTTTTTGTTCTTTTTTTAATCGCAAATCGGTGCATTTAAATTTATATATTGGGTTTGGTGCCTCTAGAGAATGAAGTCCTCCCATTGTACCATGGTAGAATTATTATTTCAGCCTAACAATTTCTTTGTAGGTTTTGTATCTGTTAATATTTACTTGTATAATATGCATAAATTGGAATTTTGCCTGAATTTTTTTTATTTGCATTTTTGGATTTCATTTTGCACAGTGGAAGTGTTTTCCTCTTTTCTTTGTCATTGTGGCCACAGCTTTTTGGAGGGGAGTAAAACCAATTCAATTAGGTCTTTTAATTTCAAAAGCTTGTTTCTCTCTCTCTCTCTCTCTCTCTCTCTCTCTCTCTCTCTCTCTCTCTCTCTATATATATATATATATATGTGTGTGTGTGTGTGTGTGTGTATGTGTGTGCGTGTGTGTATAGTGGGTTGGGGAAGCCTTTAGTCAGGACTTTGTTTCAAACACTTGTTTATTTGTATATATTATTTTTGTGTGTGTTGGACTTCAAATAATAGGAATTAATGTCTGAGTTATCAAAGAAAAAAACAAGAGCCATGATAATGTGTAGTTTGCACTTAAGAAGAGTATTTTGAGAAGTAATGTGTGATTTTTTACTGTTTGAGACAGGTTTGACCGTGGTAATAACTATGGACAGGATAGAGGTCGCAGCCGGAGCCCCAAGGGGCCTGCTTGGGGTGACCGCAATAAAGTTTGAACCGTGAGCGCAGCCGCAGTCGTGAGCACAGCCCGCCATGCAGTTTTCACCAAGCAATGATGGAAAGGAGTCGGCCAGCCTCACCACCTCAACACCAGCGTGGGCCACCTTATAATAGTGAGAATGCAAGGGAACACAAGGATTCAGCATAAGGGTGGGGAAGATCCTCAGGTAGTGGGAAGGATGATAGGGGATTTGCCAATGGATCTCATTCTTCTTATTTTGGGGAAGAAGAAGAGGAAGGCATGATACCTCAGGATGATGATGACATGTACCGCGCAGCTAATGAAGATGCCCATCGTTCCCCTTGAGCAATAATAATTTGAGGGGTACTGTAAAATGGTTTGAGCATGTCTTCTAACGCTGTTGTTTTTGCTTTGGCTTAGTGTTGTAAGTGGAAGTAGGGCTTGTAACTAGGGTGACTTGGGGTGTGGAAGACTTTTGTTGGATGGTATTGAGGGATAGAATTAAACCAGACCCCTCTTAAAACTTTTAGACAACCTTTTGTTTCTCTTTCTTGTTTTTGGTAGGAAAGAAAGGGTAAGCATGAAGCACCACTCAATGAGTGTTTTTTTATGTATTTGCTTTGTAATACTGACTTTGTACTCACCAGAGCCTGCACCCACTCAATGCTACCTGAGTAAGCATGAGGCCAAGTGAATATGATGTTGGATCTATTCAAATAAGTCCTTCCTATATGCTCAACATGCTTTATTGAAATGTCAATTAGCTGTGTGGATTATGCTGTTTATGTTATTGGTATTTCGCAGTCAGAGTTAGCCATTTTTACCATTAACATCAGCAATGTTGTCCCTTACACTTAACTATATTTCATAAATTGCAAGGGGTTTGTCTTACCAAAGCCTAGTCTTAATTTTTCATGCAACTGTTCAATGGCATAAACATCAAGAAAGTTTCACCATTGCTGTGTTTATATCTGTCAAACTATTTTTGTGTTTCTCTAAAAGTGAGCAACCAGTCCTTAAAAAGGAAAAAAAAAAAAAAAAGGAAAAAAAATTGTGCAACTAGCATGTGAAACTCTGATCCTTATTGCCCATAGAGGGTTTAAAGATAAGATATTATTTATTATTTGGACAGGGACTTTTCTATAATTTATATTGGTGTGTACTCTGCAACTCATGATCAGTAAGCTAAGTGTATGCATGCGGGATTCACACGAGATAAGGGAGTGCACATAAAAGCTCATAATAAGGGAAGCTAATTGAAGCATCTTTTCAGAACTATATATTTTTAGGTCATTGCTCATTAATTTCTACCTTGTTGGTTAATTAGGTGTTGACTTAATAAAAAATGTTACTACTTACTAGATATCTAGTGTTTTTGTTGATTTCATGTGTTCTGAGGGTTGATCGATTGCTTTGATCTCCTCCTTGCAGTGAAATATCCAAATTTTCTTGTCGTTGGTTGTATTTATATTGCAGTGAGATTATTGTGTTTTCTAGGTTTTCTTTTCCTAACACTCTGATTCTTTTTTGAATTATAATGGCTTGAGATTGATATAATATTAAAGGACGTTATTTTAGTTGGGTAACATATGGCTTTTCAACCACAAGTTGCAAATCAAATTTGATGCCAACCATTGGTAGGGTTTAAACCTAACCTGCGACTAAAGATCGGGCTATTGGGGGTTTTTTTTTTTATTTCAAAAGTATTGAAAGTTTGGAGCCAAGAAGTAAAAAAAATTAAAAATTTCCCAGTGGAGTTGCCCAAACTAATAAAAAAAAAAATTGCCCAGTAAAACTTGAGTTTTATAAACTCGAGTTTCACTATCGAGTTTTAGTGGATCATTGTAGCGGGTTGATATTGAGAAACATGAAGGAGAGGAGGACAACAGCGGCAAACGTTGCAGCCCGTGCTGCTGTTGGAGGAGATGACATGCTTTCAAAATGGCAACTAATGGCTGAGCAAGCCCAGCAGTTAAAATTTTTGAGGATTTAGAGTTATGGGATAATCTTATATTTTGCTACCGGTATGTTCATACTTGACTGCCCTTTATCTAAGTCAATTTCCTTCATTAGTGTATTTTCCATACTTTGTTGCTAGGAGTCTCATGTGAGACTGAATATGTAAATCAGCTTATTGGAGAAGAAAGCAGCAGCTGTGCCCTGGACCCTGCTCTTATGCGTTATGGTCGATTGGATCGTAAAATTGAGTTTCCACATCCTAGTGAAGAAGCAAGAGCTCGCATCTTACAGGTGAGTCATTTGGGGGAGTACTTTCGTTGATGACTGCTTTTATCTTTGTTATGTGCCAGACTCTTATTGAAACATTTTCCTTCACATTTTAGATCCACTCAAGGAAGATGAATGTTCACCCAGATATAAATCAAGCTTGAATTATTATGCCTAGATTCTGTTCAATTTCACGGTTTAGATCATGCAAAGGCAGGACTTCTGAAATGGTATTATGTGCCCTAAATTTCAATGAAGTCAAGCTGAGTTTACGACGTGATCACAGAAGTAAAACCTCTGTATTGTGTAATCTTGCGGACTAAACCATAAATCATTAATTTAATCTTGCGTATTAACGATGATGGGAACTGCAGATGAGATCATTAAAGCTCCAGAGAAGGGCCCTGTTTTTATGGAAGATCTTCTAGAGGAAGAGCAAGTGGTTGCTTTGGTACAGTTCATGACTCTACAGTGAGATTATTGTGTTTATATTGCAGTGAGATTATTGTGTTTTCTAGGTTTTCTTTTCCTACCACTCTGATTCTTTTTTGAATTGTAATGGCTTGGGATTGAGATAATATTAAAGGACGTTATTTTAGTTGGGTAACATATGGCTTTTCAACCACAAGTTGCAAATCAAATTTGATGCCAACCATTGGTAAGGTTTAAACCTAACCTGCGACAAAAGATCGGGCTACTGGGGGTTTTCTTTATTTCAAAAGTATTGAAAGTTTGGAGCCAAGTTAAAAAAAAAAAAAAAATTTCCCAGAGGAAATCGAGTTTTATAAACTCGAGTTCCACTGGGAAAAACAGGGGAAACAGGGCAACCCCTTCTGCCTGAATAGGGGAGTTGCCCAAACTAAAAAAAAAAAAAATTTCTCAAGTAGAACTCGAGTTTTATAAACTCGAGTTCCACTGGGGAAAATTTTTTTTTTTTTCGTTTGGGCAACTCCCCTGTTCAGGCAGAAGGGGTTGCCCTGTTTCCCCTGTTTTTCCCAGTAGAACTCGAGTTTTATAAACTCGAGTTCCACTGGGGAAATTTTTTTTTTTTTTCGTTTGGGTAACTCCCCTGTTCAGGCAGAAGGGGTTGCCCTGTTTCCCTTGTTTTTCCCAGTAGAACTCGAGTTTTATAAACTCGAGTTCTACTGGGGAAATTTTTTTTTTTTTTCGTTTGGGTAACTCCCCTGTTCAGGCAGAAGGGGTTGCCCTGTTTCCCCTGTTTTTCCCAGTAGAACTCGAGTTTTATAAACTCGAGTTCCACTGGGGAAAATTTTTTTTTTCTTTTGTGTAACTCCCCTGTTCAGGCAGAAGGGGTTGCCCTGTTTCCCCTGTTTTTCCCAGTGGAACTCCGGTTTTATAAACTCCAGTTCCACTAGGGAAATTTTTTTTTTTTTTAGTTTGGGCAACTCCTTGAGAGGCAGAGAAGTTGAGAATGTAAATGAACAACCATTACATCAAAAGGCGTTCTCGCACCAAGCTATAGAAACTGTTACGCTCTATTCATAAATATAGTTTTACAATGCAAATACATTTGCATCACAACAAAAAGGCATTCTTAATATATCAACATTCTAAACATGCGCAACCATCCTTAATTTGCAATTCTAACCGTACTACTCAAATCACAATCTTCATAGAGGTACATTGGGTAGAGAATTATAAGTACATTCAACAAAAACCAAAAAGTTAAATGTGACAATACAACGTAGTCACTTTTCCTAAGATCAGCAGTTCGCACAACAAAAACGGCGTCCATGGAAGCATGCCTGCAAAACGTAGACTAATCACGTTAGGAGAGAAGTAGTAAAAACAGTAGTTACTAGTAGAATGAACAACAATTATATTTAACCAATGCATAATATTTTTCCATCTACCTACCTACTGTGGAACATTACTGCTTGTGGAAGCGCCACGGGACTGCGGACATTTTCTACGGTTATGCCCGGAAGCATGACACAATCCACATGTTTGCTTGGGTTGACTCTCTATCAAATCTGCATCCTCCCTCCGCCACCTCGAGTCTCGATCCTTATTCCTCACTCCATCCATCTCATTCCTTATTCTTGACTTCACTGGTCGACCTTTGGCCCGCAACAATGCTGGATTAGGCAACCACTTTGGCCCCATGGGATCCCTCCACAATGATTGTGACTTGGGAATCACAAATGCATGCTGATAAGTGTTAAGGGCATTGTCCAAACCATAACATGGGTGAATATATGCGGTCGAATCAATATTCAAATAGTCACATACTCTAATTGCATGTGAACATGGGATCCCTATGTTTTGCCATTTCCCACAACTGCGTGTTCTTTCCCATATCCGAACTTCATAACTGTGGTTTCCCCCTCCTGCGCTACACGTGAATGAAGTAATTATCTGATATATCATCTGTTCACTGTTAAATGGCTTGAGATAGTGTTTCTCAGATTTAAGCTTATTTCCTTCCCACTTGTCAAAGTCATATTGACTCCATTTCTTACCCTCTGATAGGCGATTGAGGTATTCTTTGTGCCGGTCGTGGAAATATTCAACAACTTTGGACCAAGTGAACTCAACCAACGCGGCAATAGGAAGGCCCCGTGCACCTTTAAGTACACCATTGAAGCACTCTAATATATTGGTTGTCATTGCCCCAAAACGTCTTCCACCATCATGTGATTGGGTCCACATATCCACAGACTCGCTGATTAGGTATGTGTATGGAAGATAATCTTGATTCTTTTCCTTCCCATCCTTCCCCGTCACCTTCTTCTTATTCCGAATGGCCTCCATTTCCACTTGCTTAATGGACTCCATTATGGTATCAAATTTAACTACTTGAGTAGCATATCCTGCTTTCAAGCAAGCTGACTTTAGAGTCGAGTTCTGAAAATGTGTGTTGAAGTTGCTAGCAACATGTCAAAGGCAATATCTATGAAATACCCGTGTTCTTCCATCATCCCCTCTAGGCCAGTTTGCAATGGCATTTTTGATACCGAGATGTCGGTCAGAAATTATGCAAATGCCGTCGTCGGGTATCACGTGGCCAATCGTATCTCTGAGGCATTGTAAAAACCACCTCCAACTGGACCTTGACTCACAATCCACAACAGCAAAGGCAAGAGGGAATACCTTGTTGTTAGCGTCGATTGTCATTGCAACCAACAACTTTCCCTCATATTTACCATACAGATGGGTCCCATCAATACTGATAACTGGCTTGCAATATTTGAATCCATCAATGCTTGGACCGAAAGACCAAAACACATAATTCAATAATACGGTGTCATCTTCATCGGTGGATATCGTGTGATAGAACACTTGGGTAGTCGGATCCATATCAATATATGCCATAAGCAACTTTTGCAACCTCTGGTAAGACTCTTCCCAATTCCCAAACAGCTTCCCAATCGCCTTTTGTTTCGCATCCCATACCTTGTAGTAAGAAGGCTTATGGCCCTCATATTTCGACTCTATCATAGATCTGAGATGCTTAATTGGGGTAGTGTGATCCTCACTTAACTTCTTAAGGATGTCTGATGCAATAAAGTTACAATTCATCATTCTACCATCATTTCGCACCCCAGTCCGTATACATGTGTGAGGACCCTTGTACACGGTGACCATCCATAGTCTCTGGAGATTGGGCTTCACGACTGCGCAGACATACCACTTGCATGACTCATCCACGCATTTTGCACAAAGTTTTGTCGTCGTCGACCTACTGATCATATACTGTTTGTTTTCCTTCAGGGCACAAATTGTTAATACACGCTGCACCACCACTTTATTGGCAAAAGTCAAGCCTTTGTACAAATTCATCCCCTCTCTCCAAGTAGACACAAATGGTATCTCTATATGTGAAGGATCAACCATATTTTCCCAAGTATTTGCAGAAAATGACAAAGCAGGAGGTGCGTAGCCAGGGATTGTGTTCGTATTGTTTTGGACACTAAGAACATTGTCTGCATTAGGTTCACTATCGTCCAATGTCTCATTATCATCAATGTCCCTCTCAAAGTCCCTAAAGTCCCCTCTCTCAATCCTGTCTTCAATCTCATCTTCATCGACAAAATCTTCATCGTCAATGGCAGTACTCCCATCAACATAGTCGTCATCATCATCGTCATCCTCATACTCATCATCATTCTCATCCTCATCCTCATCATCATCATCGGCATGAACATTATCATGCTCTACATGTGTAAAATACTCATATTGAGCATCTGGAACTGTAACCTGTAAACTTGTTTGTGTTTGTTAGATTTCGTCGATACCAACTTCTGCACGCGGCTTCAACTGTATGTACAACTCAATGTTAGTTACTTCAGGTATTCTCTCCAACTTGTCAAACATGATCTTCACATGTTTGTCTGTTTCTATCGCCATGTACTTGTAATTAATTCGGTGCCTTAGGATTTCATTTGGCATACGATAAGTAATTTCTATGTTGTGCACAGCAGGATTCTCACACAACTCTTCCATAACCATCATCTTCAATTCGTCAAGGGTCTTGAACCTACGATCAATTTGGGTATAATAGCTCTTTATACCCGGCCCTTCAAATGGCAATCCCTTGTTCGCATTGGCATTCTTCAGGGGACCATCGTGGTATAAGATTATATCAATTTCAGGCATTGTGAACCTGTTAAAGTCAAGTTACCATGTTAGTTAAATCACATAGTCGTAAACTGGGGGGAAAAAAAGTAATGTGATCTTAAGGCAGAACATATTCAAGCCAGAATTTTCATAGGTAATTACTAGTTTTATAGCCATTATGTAACTTGTGGTACCCATGGTTCTAAGTTTGGCTTCAAAACAAAATTTGAAACATATCTAGTGGAGCAACCCCAAAAGATAAAAGGTAAGGAAAATATATATATATATATATATATATATTTAAAGAATACATAGAACAATATGAGAGACTTTACAAAGATGATGTAGCATTAACAAAACATATTAAATTCACAAAACCAAAGTATTCCATATCCTTAAGGATTAAATGTCATTACCAGATACCAAATTGTTTCCAAAATGACCAATTCTTATCCTTTTATTTTTATTTTTATAATGATCAATTCCTTATACAGCCATGTATTGTATAGGTCAGTGCATTTTAAGAATTACTTTCAGGCATTTGATTATGATATCCATTCATTCACTACTCATTTCATACCCAAAATAATGATGAACAAAGTCAAAAAAACGTGTAAGATCATGCTAAAAATAAAAGCCTAGAAATGATGAATACAATTTTGTTAACAAAATGGGCAAATAAATACCCAAAAAATTAACACTGACAAAACAAAGTTCTAATTCACAATATTGGAAAATTAACTAAGTTATGTCAACTATCTACAAAATAAATAGTCAAAATCTTTAACCCACACCCATAGACAACTAATACCCAACTACAATGATAATCAAATTATGCAAACCCTTACCTGAGATATGAATTTGTTGAGATGAAAGAGCAGTGAAAGAGGCAGTGTGGTGAGTGAGAGTGAGAGGCAATGTGGTGTGAGAGTTATGGGTGAGTGAGAGTTAGTGAGGTTGAGAGACTTAGTGAGGCTGAGAGACTGAGGATGCTCTGTTTTTGGGTGAGAAGGCTGTGTAGTGAGCGTGTTATATATATGGCTAAGTGTTAAATTTTTTTACGGGCTCAGCGTCTAAAATTTTTTGCCCAGTGGAACTCGAGTCTTATAGACTCGAGTTCCTTGAAATTTCACTACGTATGTTTTATTAATATTTCCAGTAAAACTCGAGTCTTTAAGACTCGAGTTTTTTAAAATCACATCTCGAGTCTTAAAGACTCAAGATCTAAGTGGACAAAATTAAGTCCAGCTCACCAACTGGTCCGCGACGCGGTGGAGTGGGATTGAAAACAGCATCTCGAGTTTCTAAAACTTGAGATGCTAGTTTCCATTATACTTTCAACCGATGCTTAACTAACTATATACAACTATATTACGCTGGTATTCTGCACATTTCCTCCAATATAATTAGTAGGCATTGTTTTTAAACTATATATTTTACTATCATTTCGAGTCTAAAAAACTTGATTTTGAGCTTATAAATCGAGTCTCAAAGACGCAATTTCAGTGTTCTGATCACGTTTGATTTGGCGTATTTTTCACGTGATGTCCACTTGGAAATCGAGTCTCTAAGACCCGATTTATAAGCCAAAAAAAAAAATTTAGTCTAAGTCTCTCATGTACAAGCCATTCCCAGAAATACCCAAAAAAAAATTTAAGAAATCTCAGAATCAAACAATCCCAGAAACACACATTCGCTATTTATTCAACAATGAAACAATTTTTCTGGGTTCTTCTATTTTGACTAAAAACTGAACTTGAAAACCCAAATCAGATCAGAGAGAGAAAGAATCCGAGGAGAAAGAGAGAGAGAAAAAAAAATCACCCACAGCACAGCAGCCACCACCACCACCTAAAATCCAACAACACCACCACCGCCAAATCCATACCTATAAACCCAAACAGACCGGACTCCGCCACCTAATGACCCACCAAAACCCAAACCCATAACCCACTCATCATTTCCCACAACCCAATCACCGACTCAACAACCCAGTCACCGAATCCCACAACCCAGCCACCGATTCCCATAACCCAACCATCGATTCATCGATTCCACAACCTGGCAACCACAAACGTCGATGTCCACCACAGACGCTGATCTCCACAAACCCACACCCTCCACCACACCAATCCCTACAAACCCACACCCTCTATGCTGATCTAAGAGAGATGGACCGAGACAGAGAAAGGAGAGAACAAAACAGATAGTGGGGAGAGAGGAAGAGAAGGTGTAAATTTTTTTTTTTTTTTTTTTGGGTCTGGGAATGGCTTGTACATGAGAGACTTAGACTTAAAAAATTTTGTTCGCTTATAAATCGAGTCTTAGAGACTCGATTTCCAGGTGGACGCCACGTGGAAAAAATGTCACATCAAACGTGATTAGACCATGAAAACCGGGTCTTTGAGACTCGATTTATAGCCTAAAATTGAGTTTTTGAGACTCGATATGTTAGTAAAATATATATTTTTGAAACTGTGCCTACTAACTATATAGTTAGGAAAATGGGCTTAATTCCAAATTTTGGCCGTTGCTTTTACCTTTCTACTTCCTGTTTGGGCTTTACATGGTTTGTCTCTAGTTTGTCGTATTCAAGTGGGATGAAAATTCCTTTTTTTGATAGAAAGGGATTAAGCTTAGATTAAGAATTAACAAGTCTGTTACAAAACGTCTTGAACTTATCATAGCACTCGATCTCATTCTAGCTAAAACATTTGTACATTGATTAGGTTCACAGTAGGGTGTGCTCTATCTATTTGCATTTAGACAATAAAGGTTTTATTCACAAATTTACACTATCGTTATTCATCAATTGGACAACACTCAAAGCATTCAACTCAATAATCAAACTTTTAGCAAGGGTTAGGGCTAGGATGAAAATACGAGATTTGAAACAATGGGCTCTTTTTTTCTTCTTCTTTTTTTTCCAACTATTAGTTTTTGCACAAAAAAAAAATTTTAAAAAAAAAAAAAAAAAAAAAACCTAAAGTTATTCCTTTTGTAACTCAAGTTTGCATCTGCGCGCACCTGAAATGAGACTGCTGGGTTGGGCCTCACTCAGATTCACAACTTATTTGTTTAGTGGGTATGGATTTCCTACTATGGGTCGTTCTCAGCACCAAGACTCAATGAGATCACTTTTCTCTTTCTATGTTACCACCCTCTCACTCTCTCTTTTTCTCTCCAAACTTTCCAACCCCTACCCTTTTTCTCACCTCTCTTATTTATAGCGCTCTGATTAGTGGGGGTGTTATGATTGTTTTTGCAGTTAGTGCAATGAGCGGTCCAGTATCATCAGTCGTAAGTGGGTGGTTAGGTGGGAATGGGATGGGGTGAAGGTGGCTTTGGAACTTGGCTCCCACTTCAGCGATCATGCCCGACAGCGATGCTTCTGGGCATTACCGGGCACGTTTATGATGGGTGTTCGGACGTTATTCTTCCTATATTGTCTGGTAATGATCTCCCCGAGCAAAGACCGAGTGGTAGAACCTAGGTCTACACTCCGAATGGGCTTAGGTTGGGATCTCGGATAAAGGGGGATGGGAACAATGGGCTACACCATTTGTGTTTAAACTAGAGGCCCAAATGGGCCTGGACATCTCGAGTCATTGCCTAGTGCGCCAATGAACATCCTCCTACATGGCTGCCGCACATTCCATCATGAAGCTCGGCCAAGAGCTCGCTCACCTTCTTGGGTTGTAAGCACAATAGGTATGGCCCTCCGAAGGACCTCCAATACAACGTCCGGTCTTTTAATAGCCAATATCGATGAACCATTCTGCGGATCCTGCTGCCCTCATTTTCGTCACTCGGGAGACGATCCTCTGCCAAAAAGTCAATAATGGGGTCCATCCAACACGGCCCAAGTATTGTGATTGCTGTGATGTCGATCCTAGTAGTTCCCAGATCGCTTATTGCCCTGACACTCGATCTTGGAACAAGCTCGACTTTGATTAGCCGGGGTATCTCTTCGGCCACTAATGACGCCAGCGTGGCGAGGGAATCGGCGTGCCTATTTTGTGTTCGAGCCAATTGGATAACCTTCATTATGCGGAAGCTAGCTATAGCTTGCTTCACCTGGTCTAGGTATGCTTTCATCCGGAGATCTCGGGCTTCAAAACTGCCCTGCACCTGATTAACCACCAGCCGCGAGTCCGAATACACCCCTAATTCCCAAGCACCTAAACTTGAAACTGTCCTCAGTCTGGCCAACAAGGCTTTGTATTCTGCTTCGTTGTTAGAGGCCCTGAAGCCCAACTTAAATGAGTGCTCCAGCCGTATTCCTTTCGGGGTGATTATTACAATCCCTGCACCGGCCCCCGTGGAGCTCGACGCCCCATCCATGTACACCTTCTATGGGCGAGCCTCCACATGGCAAACTATCTCCCCACTCCGTTTTGGCAAGAATTCGACGACGAAATCTGCAAGGATCTGGCCCTTCACCGAGCTTCGGGGTCTGTATCGTATGTCAAAAGAACCAAGCCGCGTCCCCCATTTGGCTATTCGGCCTGTGAAATCCGACCTCTTCAATAGTGACTATAAGGGATACTCGGTCAAGACGTACATTGTATGAGCCTGAAAGTAGTGTGGCAGCTTTCTTGTGGCGTGTATTAGGGCCAACACAAGCTTCTCTAGAGGTAAGTATCTTGTCTCGGCATTAACTAGAGTCTTGCTGATGTAGTACACGGGTTGCTGGATTCCTCGGTCCCTCAGTAGCACGGCGCTCACGGCGTGCTCAGACATCGCCAAGTACATGATTAGATCTTCACCTGGTTCTGGTGCCGATAACATGGGTGCTCGCGCTAAGTAATCCTTCAGATCCATAAAGGCTTTGTCGCATTCTTCGTTCCACTGAAATCCAGTCCACTTCTTCAAAAGTTGGTAGAATGGTTGGCAGCGATCTGTGAATTTAGAGATGAATCGATTAAGGGCGGCTAGTATCCCGGTCAAAACTTGTACTTCTTTCGAATTGCTCAGTGGCTTCAGTCTTTTCACAGCTTCTATTTGATCGGGGTTGACCTCTATTCCCCGTTTAGTGATTAGAAACCCTAGGAATTTCCCGGCCCCCACACTGAACGCGCACTTCTCGGCATTAAGACATAACTTATACTGTCGGAGAACCTCAAAAACCCCCTAAAGGTCCTCCATGTGCCGTGCTACCTGCTTGCTCTTCACCACCATGTCGTCAATGTATACTTCAACCGTACGCCCTGTCTTATCTCGGAACATTCTCGTCATCATTCGTTGGTACGTGGCCCCGGCATTCTTCAGTTCGAAGGGCATCACCGTGTAATGATAATTGGCCTCCAAGGAGATGAATGCTGTCTTTTCCTGGTCTTCGGGCACTAGGGCAATCTAGTGATACCTTTGAAAAGCATCTAGAAAGCTCATCCTCGGGTGCCCATATGTGGCATCGACCAAGTGATCAATCTTTGGCACGGGGAAAGGGTCTTTCAGGCATGCTCGGTTCAGGTCCGTGAAGTCCACACAAACCCTCCACTTGCCATTCTTCTTCTTCACTACCACGGTGTTTGCCAACCAATCTGGTAAGAAAATTTCCCTTATCACCCTAGCATCCTTCAACTTCTGGACTTCTACTTTCACCGCCTCGGCATGTTCCCAGGCTGACCTCCTCGGCTTCTACTTCTTGAGAGGGAACGAGGGGTCAACTCTAAGTTATGGACAATGAACTTGGGATCTACCCCAGGTACTTCATATGGACTCTATGCAAACACATCCACATTCTGTATCAGGAGTAACAACATTTCTACTTTTTCCTGTTCATCCATGCCCTTCCCTACGTGGAAGCACCTGTCAGCATTTAGAAGTACCTTTACCTTCATCATTTCCTCGACACAAGCACCCCCCTGCTCTCCTCGATCACCTTGTAATTGCTATAATAAGACCCCTTGTGGCGGGTCCTTCTGCTGGGCATGCTCCCCCTGATCAGCTATCTCCTTCCTCCGGTTAACTATGGCAACTAAATATTGTCTAGCCGTCTGCTGGCTCCCTTTTACCACAATAATACCATGTTCTGTGGGAAACTTCAATTTCACATGCAGGGTAGATGGGATAGCTCCCATTGCGTGGATCCATGGTCTTCCTAGTATCGCAGTGTATGGGGAGAAAGAAGCCACTACCACAAACGTTACTATCACCTCCTTGCCTTCCATATTCATTGGCAGAGAGATTTGTCCCTCAGGTATTACGATCTTGCCATCAAACCCGACCAACGGTGTATTGTACTTTGAGAGGCCCCTATCCTTCAACCTAAGTCCCCGAAACAGATCCGGATACATCACGTTAGCCCCATTCCCCTGGTTTACCATCACCCTTTTCACCAAGATGCCACTTATCCGGGCTGTTACCACCAAAGCATCGTCGTGTGGTTGAACCGTCCCCTCTAAATCATTATTGCTGAAAGCAATGAGTTCGCGGGTAAGTTTCATCTTCTTACCTGCCGGTTGCACGCCCAAGCTTCCCTCCGCAGGGATCATATTTAATAACCCTTTCCTCCCTGCCGGGGCAAGGCTTCTTGGGGTAGCGTGGATGACCTCGATTATTTCGAGTGGGGGTGGGAGGGGGTTGCCTCTCTGCGCGGCGCCCTGCCTTATTCCCCGGTCCCCTGAGTCCACCACAAACTCCTTTAAGTATCCAGCCTTGGTCAACTGTCCGAGATGATCTCTCAATACTCGGCACTGCTCAGTAGTATGGCCCTTATCTTTGTGGTAAGTGCAGTACAAGTTCTGATTCCTCCTAGAGGGGTCTTTGCCCATCTTGTTTGGCCATCTGAAGTACGGCTCGTGTTTAATCTTGTCTATGATCTTGTGCACTGGCTCCTTAAACGTCACATTTACCTCCCCCACTGGTGCTTCTGGCTCTTGGTTTCTCAAATTCCCCTGGGTCCTCAGTTGAAAACCACTCGGCCGAGGGTGATCTGTCATCGGCGTCTTACCTTTGCTTTGCATCCGGTCATCTTCCAGTCGTTTATATTCTTCAATGCGCCTCATTAGCTGCCTCATGTCCTCGGAAGGCTTTTTAGTCAACGACTCCCTCAACCCGGACTCCTCGGGCAATCCGATCCTAAATGTGCTCGCGGCAATCTTCTCGTTTCCTCTGCCGATCTCGTTGTAAAGCTCCCAGTATCAGCTAGCATAATTACGAAGGGTTTCCCCTGCCCTCATCTTCATAGACAGTAGTGCATCTACCGGTTGTGGCACCCGGCTGCATGTTACGAACCGGGTTCCAAACTCCTGTATCAGCTCTGCGAAATCGTAGATGGAGCCCTTGCGCAACCCGTTGAACCATCTTAAAGCTATGGGACCAAAGCTGGAGGGAAAAACCTTGCACATCAGAGCGTTATTGCTGGTATGTAGAGACATCATTTGGATATAGTGGCTGACGTGTTCCACCAGGTCCGTTTTCCCATCATATGAATTAAAAGGTGGGCGTGTGAATCTGTCTGGCATTGGTGCCCTCTCAATGTCTGCTATGAACGGGGATCGAGCTGCCCTACGTAGCGCACGGCTCATCGCATCCATGGCCGCATTGTGGGGCCGTCTCTCTTCTGAAGAGTCTGAGCCCCGATCTGCATATTCTCGCGACCGTGAGCGATTTTGTCGTCGGCGAGATTCCCTTGAATGCGAATGGTCTCGGCGCCGACGTGACTCTCTCGAGTGTGAGCGCTCTCGGTGGGGGTGGGACCCTGACCGATTCGATCCCGTTCCATGTCATTCTTTCCCGGCGTCAAGCCTTCTTCCTCGGTTGTCTTGATCCATTCTGCAACGCCCGTTTCTCGCTTCCAGCTCCAAATCTCTTACCAACCTGCGCAGCCGTTCAAGCTCCTCATCCTGCTCGTCAAACTGCATGTGCCCTGATGCATTGGACACTGTTCTCTGTGTTTAATATGACTCTCCTTCGAGGCCGGACCGTTCTTCCTCTTGCTCGTAAGCCTAATCTTCGCGTCTCTTCTGCCTCCGTTCTTGCCAAGAGGATCCCCGGGAAGATCCTACCAAGCCACTTTTAGCGTCACTTCCAGAACGTCTCCCAGACATCTTCCCTTGCACGAGTCCCAGCGAAACCACTGCCTTGTAGGAGTTTCTCACAGACGGCGCCAATTGTGCGCACCTGAAATGAGACTGCTGGGTTGGGCCTTACTCAGATTCACAACTTATTTATTTAGTGGGTATGAATTTCCTACTATGGGTCGTTCTCGACACCAAGACTCAATGAGATCACTTTTCTCTTTCTATGTTACCACCCTCTCACTCTCTCTTTTTCTCTCCAAACTTTCCAACCCCCACCCTTTTTCTCACCTCTCTTATTTATAGCGCTCTGATTAGTGGGGTGTTATGATTGTTTTTGCAGTTAGTGCAATTAGCGGTCCAGTATCATCAGTTGTAAGTGGGTGGTTAGGTGGGAGTGGGATGGGGTGAAGGTGGGTTTGGAACTTGGCTCCTAGTTCAGCGATCATGCCCGGCAGCGATGCTTCTGGGCATTGCCGGGCACGTTCATGATGGGTGTTCGGACGTTATTCTTCCTATATTGTCCAGTAATGATCTCCCCGAGCAAAGACCGAGTGGTAGAACCTGGGACTACACTCCGGGTAGGCTTAGGTTGGGATCTCGGATAAAGGGGGATGGGAACAATGGGCTGCACCATTTATGTTTGAACTAGAGGCCCAAATGGGCCTGGACATCTCGGGGCCGTACAGCATCAAACAATCAACATCTACTTGGAACTCAAGTTTGTCAAAATGGACTACATAACAAAATAACTTTTGATAGAAGTTTTTTAGTAATATTTATTGCAAAAATTGAATATTTGACCAAAAAAAATGCAAAAAAAAAAAAAAAAATGAAACATATATATATATATATATATATTTTTTTTTTTAGAAACAAACATATAAGAAGGAAGAGGTTGAATAAGATTCTAACACAAAGATATACTACAAAATTTCCCTAAAAAACCATGGTAATTTGGAAGGGGGATTTGAACCTCTGATATTTTCATTAAAAAATAAAAACACTGTAATGTACTTACTAGTAGTTCAACTATTGGGCAATCTAATGTTAACAATTCATATATGCGAATGTGGGGATGGAGATATTTGATTGCATGAGTCAATTTCAACATGGCCTATCTAATAATCGTGTAAAAACTTTTTAACCTGAAGGTCCTGAACACAATTTTAAGCGGCATGACACAATATGACCCATATAGTACGTTCTCTTTGGGTAACATAAATACGACTCATTTCAATTTAGTTAATAAATAGATTGTGTTTGATTGAAATTATTTGTGGGTTAATACCGACATAATCCATTTTAACCTGATTAAAATATATGATCTCAAATAATTATCATGTTTTATATTTGTAAGCACGTAAATTTTGATAGGCTAAAATGCACTTTTCATACCTATATTTATGAGGTGTTGTAATCCTGGTTATTTTTTTCTTGTTTAATTTTTGTCTTAGTTTTCAGAGTTAGGTTCAAATTCATCTTTAGCGTCATCTAACTTATAAAAAATATTGCGTGGAATGTGTTTGGGATATTACACAAAGTAATAATGAAAGAACAAGATTAACACAGAAGACAAGTAGAAAATAGATAACTTGGAGGCACAATATCGTTTTCCTTAGACAATATTTGCCCCCCACACTATTGTTGCTAAATGGTTATCGCAAATTTGTCCCCATGATACAACTAAGATGTTGAGTTCTACAAATAACAATTCTGGAGAACGACCACATGATTTTTTGTGTTTTTCTCTAACTTACTATTTCATGGAGTTAGTTATTTATACCCATAGGGTTATATTTCATCAAAAGACACATATGGAGAGTCAAAATGTTTCATGAAACCGTTCATAAAGCTTAATACCTCTTCAAACATTAGGAATAGTTACTAGAAAATTCTGCAGAAAATCATGTTTTACGACTTTCGATTGGTTGAAAGTTCCTTTCGATCGATCAAGTGCTCTTTTTGATCGATCAAATAGGAATTGAATAGCGATCGATTCATCCAAACGCTCCAAGATTATTTTCTTACCATTTCGATTGATCGAGCCAAAGCTTTGACCAATCAAAAATGTTGTATTTCGAATTTTCACTTAGAAAATTCCATAACTTGAATTTTTTACTTTAACAACTTTATGATACAATATTCTTCAAACTCAAACATCATCACTACAACCTATTTATGTATATACCCATATATACAACAGAATGCGTATAAACAAAAAGTGCATAAATATGAAATATGTATGATTTTAAATTAGAATGAAAAATAAATAAAATAAAATAGTCACCAATTCCATTGTGTAGACACTCGATTTTGCACCCATAATTTACTATTGGAAGATGGCTAAAATGACCATTTCATATACCCAAAAATCATAGTTGCATTACATGCATTAAATCATTTATTGCATACCATAAAAATGATCTTGAGATTCTAATGGTCGTGATGGTGTGCCCAATTCCCAAATTGGACCGTCGGATTGAAAGATATCACAAGATTTAATGTTCACGACCTGCATACATTGTATGGGGATGAAGCCGATCACGTGTGATTAATTGAAATTAATTTTGATTGGTTAATGATTAAAATTAAATAAATAAATTTTTGTGATTGGTTAAATATTTTTCTTAAAGTGAGATTTGTTGCATGGTATTAAAACAAATAAGTTGATAACATTTAAAGACGGTAGATAATTAGGCTTTTGGGATAATTATATTCAAAATAATTATTTTAAAAATCCTAATTATCACTTTAAAATGAGGTTTATCATTAAAATAACTCTAAAATTCGTCCAAATACAGTTTTAGAGTTGGAAAACACTTCCTTGTTCCCCTTAGGTTAAAGACGTTTTGGAAGCCTTGGCTTTAAGAATTTCTTTCCTATAAGTGAACATATTTTAGATTTCAAAGAAGTTAAACTTCTTTGATTTCTAAAATATTCTTTCATTGAATGGTACATTCATGGTAGTATGTCTCTAATCTCACTCTTTGGTTTATTTCCTATATAATTTTGATATATATGTTTTGTTCATTGCATGATTTTCAAGAATGTATGTTTGATTTTATTCATTGATTGATAACAATCTTGTTCATATTTTTTTCGGCCATGCTCACATGTTTAATTTGTTGTTTAATAGTTGATTAACATGTCTAGGTTTAAGATTTAGTTCTTCTTTAAATTTCAAAATTTGGAATAAACTACTAAAAGCATTTAAAAAAAAAAAAGGAACAACAAAAAAAAAAACAAATCTGTATTTTCATTAAATATAGATCTAATTTTTTTTTGCATATAAAAACTTATCTGTATTTTCATTAAATACATATGTGAAATTTTTTCTAAATTAAAATGGATCTGAATTTTCATTAAATACAAATCTAAAATTCTTCTGCATATAAAAACTGGTCTATATTTTCATTAAATACAAATCTGAAATTTTTTCTAAATCAAAATAGATATGAATTTTCATTAAATATAGATCTGAAAATTTTTCTGCATAAAAAACTAATCTGTATTTTCACTAAATACAGATCTGAAATTTTTTTCTGCATACAAAACAGGTCTGTATTTTCATTAAATATAGATCTGAAAATTTTTCTGCATTAAAATCAGATTTGTATTTTCAATAAATACAAATCTGAAATTTTTTCTACATAAAAAACTAATCTGTATTTAATGAAAATGCAGATCTGAAAATTTTTCTGCATTAAAAAACTTATCTGTATTTTCATTAAATACATATCTGTATTTTCATTAAATACATATCTGTATTTTCATTAAATACATATCTGAATTTTTTTGCACATAAAAAATTGAATTGCATTTTCATGAAATACATATCTGAACATTTTTTTATAATAAAAAATGTTTTCTTCAATGTAGAATATCACCAAGTTTTTTGTGTTTCTTCTTAAATAAAATTGCAGACTTTGAATCCTTAAAGAATGAATTAATCTTAAATTTGGGAATTTCAATATGTCATTATAATGCATCATTGAAATGGGTATGTAAATGGTCATTTAGAGTTTAGAAGACCAGACTCTGTTTGGGCAGAATGGGTGCCTAACATCTTCCCATTCTATAACCTAGCCCTTGAATCTAGATTTTGGTTCGTAAAAAGTGTGTTATCCTTTCCTTTTTTAGATTGTAATCTAGGAAACAAAGCCTTGTAATTTTCCTTTTTTTAGATTGTAATCTAGGAAACAAAGCTTTGTAATTTTTTACTAGATTGTAATCCAAGAAACAAAGCCATGTATATTTCATTTATTAAATTTTGATTCATTCAAGTTAATGAGAAATTGTGTTATTCAAATATGTACAATGTGTATTTCTTTTTCTTTTTTCTTATTTTTTCTAACAAAAAATAAGTGGTGACTCCACACATAATCTTGATAAGGGAAGGCGACGATGCCTCACCCCTTTTCTGAGAGCACCATTAGGAGCTAGTTTCCCCGATCTCTCACACATTGCATTGGACACGTTATAGATATAAAGTACAAGAATATGTATGGTTTTGATTTTTGAATTACAATGGATATAATTTTGGAGTCTGTTATATTATCCGGAGTCTTACAAAAAGATATCAACTTTATAATTTATACCTTCCAATCATGTTGGGAAAAAATATTGAAAGCATTTTAATAATAAACCGTAGTGAGTTTAGAAATTAAAAAAAAAAAAATTATAATAACATCAAATTCCAAATCATAACTTTCTATTATACTGAATTTTGGCATAAAAAATAGAAACAAGCATTTTCTTTTAAACAAAATTGAAAATTGAAATCAATATCACACAACATAATGGAAAACACGGCTCTCTATATACTTGATTGCTTAACTTTAATCACTTATCTTCTTAACCAAATTCCCCCATTCTTTTCTTCTTCTTTCCTCTATTCATTGGAATGTTCAACATCATGATCTTTTTTTTGAGGGGATTCAACATCTTGGTCTTGGGCTAACCATTAGGAAAAACTTGTGTACACCATTTAACCATATTTTTTGTAGGGATAAGGGCCCAAAATCATATATTGGGTCTTGGGCTTTGTCTAAGGACGTTGACAGGTCCGAGGAGGGATAAATAGTTATGAGAGATTCCAGTTTAGAGTCTCATAGATAAGAAATGAATGGAAGGCGGTTCGAGAGGAAATTCCTCCTCGGGTATGATAGATATCGCTCAGATGTGTATTCCAATGATCAAAGTAACCTTCATAGAAGCCCCAGTGATAGGAACGTGCCTCATGATCATACGAGAAGGAAGGGAACCCAAAAATATCTAAGGAAAAAGTTGCTACTACCACATTAAATGCACTATAGCTACTTTTCTGGCTGCATTTATGTGGAGAAGTCCCCTGAACAGTGCTGCCTTGGCTACCACAACTCACAGAAAGCCAAAGAGGGTGTCTGATGGGACGGGCACTCAAGTAAGGGTTCAAATGATCAACAAGTGTAGGATTAAGATGGTTCAAAGGAAGCTATATAATGTAAGAAACCCTCCATGAGGAAGGGATCGGAAAATCAAGAAAGAAACACTATAGTAATCTAGAACCAGACTTGTAATAAATCTTTAAAAGCAATACCTTAGACTCAGTCTCCTCGGACTTGGCCGAGAACGTTTTTCTTTAGTGAACGTCTATTATCTTTCTTTCTTTGTCATCAAAGTCTATTAGCTTGTTACTTAATTCACTAAAGCCCAGTTTTCCAACCCATTCTTTACAAATTTATTGTTTTGGGCTTTTTAGGCTTACGTCCATACACCTGTTGGGCTAGGAGTTCAAATCAGGTCCTTACACTTTCCTCATTGATTGGCAATTTATTTTTGCTTTTTTTATCAAAATCATAAATTTCTAATTTAAAGATGAGTTACTTCCATTTAACTTCTTGTAAACATTATATCTAATTTCAATTGTGTATAAATAACTAACCTTTAAACATGCAAGTACATGCACTTATGCGTGTGCTCAAAAGGCTCTTCTTTTTTTTCTTTTTCTTTTTTTTTTTCTAAAGATTAATAATTTTCAACCTGTAAAGTTATCACATATATACAAAATGAATACACAAATAAGTAAATTGCAAAAATGTGCTAAAAAAGACTAAAATTCACACAGTAAAATAATCATAAAATTTGAGGCAACCACCCAAAAAAATTATTGGATCCTGTTGCTTTTATTTTTTTCTTTGTTTGACATATCTACCACTTCTTCTCATAGAGTACCTTCCTTCTCTTTGTCAAAAGTTAGTGGTGGTTAATGTTAAAAATTCTCACAATTTTTGTTGTTGTAATTTTTGAAACAAATGATTGGGGGAAGTTTTGAGAATAACACATACATAATAATTGATAAGCTAAAATTTTCCTAAAATTACAAATAGTTATTTTTATGGCTTATATATATATAGACACACAAAAGCCTCCTCACACGCACTTTGCACTTGCGATGAAGTTTTTATTTTTTATTTTTTTTGGTCTAGTGTCATAATTTTCCATTTATTTCAATGTTTAGATTATGACACAACCAAAACAAAACAAAACAAAGCAAAACAAAAAACCTTAGAGCTGTCATTTAGAGAGATTAAATTGTTTAGATAAAATAAAATTAAAAAAAAAAAAACTATTTTTCAAGTTTTTTTTTTTTCCAAATTATGAGAAGTTTAAAAAAAAAAAATGGATAAGTTTGTTTTAAAGACATAGATTAGTAGAAGAGTATTCTATTTTGTAGGTATTTTAAGTAGAGTTGGAGATATATTTTTACTGGGTTATCCATAAGTTTTGTCCCTGTTAAACATAAGGTCTAGGAGTATTTCTGAATAATCGCATAAAAGTCCAATCTAAGAAAGGGAATTCTCTTTTATATATAAGGTTAAGTTCAAGTTACACCTGATATAATTCTTGTAAAGTTACACATTTTTTACACTGTAGATTTCAAAAAGATATTATTAAATGTTATTGCTTTCGACTTTTGTCTCTCTCCTTATTTATTGTTTTTCACTTGATTAAAGGGCACTTGCCATTTTCAACAACCTACTTTTCAAATGATTCTTCCTAAAAAAGAAATTAAATAATTTGAAAAGATTTTTTATTATATGGCGGACAAACTAACAACCCTTTATAAGAAAAGATTTGTGTGGTTGTAATTCTTATATTTGGGCTACATATGCAACCTTTTTAACAATATAAAAAAGAAAAAAAAAAATCCTCATGCAACTTGAGGATCTTAGATTTGGGCTAATCTGTTTGTAACTTGAAACCTGAAAGTCTAAGCAATCTGTTTAGAATTTCATAGTTTAATACAGTATCCAGATTTTATAGCATATAGCATTACTAGAACCACAAACATAGAGTTTCGATCTTTAATTGTGTCTAATCTTCAATCAATGCCAGCAACATATATGAGTTTTTACCTTTAATGCTTTGTTTTTCACATATTGATTCAAGAATCACAACCACGAACACAGACCTACCGTTGGACCTTTTGATTTTTACACAAATCATTTCTTATTTCTTGTTGAAATGAAAAGCAGTAGATTACTTTTAAATTCAATTCTATATATAATTGTATAAATTTTATTTCTTATAATATAATTTTATCGTCAAATATCTATTTAATTTCTTTTTTAGGATGAATTATCTGAAAAGTAGGTTGTTGAAAATGACAAGTGCCCTTTAATTAAGTGAAAAACAATAAATAAAGAGAGAGAGAAAAAGTGGAAAGCTATAACATTTAATAATGTTTTTTTCAACTGTTATTTTTTTTTTTTTTTTATAGAGGAAACAATAAGAGACTTTATTAATTATCATGATTTACAATGGGGAAGAGAGAGAGGGACATTCTATTAACTAAATAGTGACCACCTCATTATCTTTTGCAACACTAGCATACGCTAGAGTAACAGGATTACATCGTAAAGAAAAGAAAGAAAAGAAAAAAAAAATCTTCAAAATCCAAACTACTGTAAGAAAAACGAATCTTCACTTTAAAATCTTCGGATGCCCAAAAAACCAGAAAAAGTGCCAAACGACACCTTCTTGATTTAGAAGGACATCAAAACAAACCTTCACTTTTTTCCTTTTTCTTTTGTTCTCTCTTCTTTTTTTTTTTTTCCTTCCAACTATGGGAGTGCCAATCCCATAGTTGATACAACCCCTTGCTCATTCTCCACAGTTCTATGTTTCTTTTCTCCCTTAACAACCGTAGCCTCCTTATTCACGTTTTCTGCTTGCTTCCTTTTTTGCCTAGGTTTCACGTTAATAATTGAAGAATTACTAAGAGTCTGAGGTCTTGTGGTAAGCCTCTTCCAACTCATAATTGCTTTCGAGCTTTCAATTATAGACTTCTACACGAACTCAACTACTTTTGGGCAATGTATGGATTGACTTACACCTTTATCTTTATTACCACTTCTTTTGGGCCGGCCCTTACTAGTACCCCTGCTACCTTGCCCGTTACCATAGCCAACCTTAAAACATATCTCTGATCCCTCAAAACCCACTTTGAATCCCACTTCAGATGCTACCCCACTAGAATTAACATTACCCTTATCCACTTTTGTTTTCAAATTCCACTTTTCATTCATGGGATTATCTTCCGTTACTTCTACTTCTATCAGATCACATCCGTTATTATCTTGAAACCCCGTAGGATCAGTTTGGTCAACTTTTGAATTTGAAACCACCAAATCCGCATTGATAGCTGTATCAATATCCCGGATTAACTTCTCAAAAACCGGCGTGTGCTTCCACAACACCTGATTCTCGGTTGTCATTCTCGTTTCACCACTCACCGCGTCTTCATCGTTTCCGACGTCCTCCGTGGCTAAACCTTACATCGGCACTGCTGCATTCATAGTTGACTCGTCTCGGTTTACATAATCCACCTCCTTGCTTGTGACAGACTTGATAATCCTACTCGACATCGCTCTTCTTGAGATTTCCATGGATGACTTTGGACGATCTTAATCAAAACCCTTAACCTCAACTATTGTTTTCCTCACTGGATTGAACTGAGGAACTCTAATCCACAGACCAAATTGTTGTTCGTCTACCGTCAGTGTTCCTCTATTACTAAGCCATTATACACAATTTTTGCCGTTGTGTGATACAAGCCTGCACCAGTAACAAATATTTGGTAAACGCTCGTACTGAAACGCAACCCATCCCTCGCTATTTTGGTCCCACGAGATTTTTCGGCCCCTGCATAGTGGTTTAGAGATATCCACTTCTACCCATACCCTTATGAAACTACCTCCTTTCATCTCACCAACATCCTTCGGTTTGGTGACAGAACCTATAGTTTCTCAGATACTAAGTGCAACATCTATTGTCAACAACGAGAAAGGGAGGTTGTGGAGTTGAATCCAAAAAGCCGTCTTATCAAAACAGAGATCTTGGATCGGAACAACACCATTGTATCTTTGAAAAACCACTAAGTGTCTATCGAAAGCCCATGGTGCTCCCTGCATGACCTTCTCTGCATCCACGTCCATTTCAAAAGCTAGCAATAGTATATTATTGCCTCCATCAGACACCTCAAAGTTACCCCGAGTATGCCATAGTGATCGAAAAGTCCTTACCACCGCCTCAACATTTAATGATCTACGAGTAAAGAACTTAGCAGCAAACACGAAATCTAATTTTTTCTTTCCCCTTGAAAGGTCCACCTTAGTATCTTCAACCTCCGACAGAGACAATGTTTTCCACTTTTGAGCCAAATCCTCCATGTTATGACCTTGTGGATAACCATGACCACAACCTGAGGAACTGAAAACCACACACAAACCCTACTAGTTCTACAACTAGAAGGTACACAACATCCTTCTCAATGAGAAGGGAAACTCTATGCTACAGTGGAGAGAGTAGAGCTACCTCTTCTTGAGAACCAACGATGAAAAAAAAAATTTAACTATTAGAGTTCTTAAAAATCTGAGAGAGAGAGAGAGAGAAAAGGTCCACGTTGATTCTTGGCGTAAATAAACTTGTTCTCTATATTTTGGTATTATTTCTATTTTGGTTCCTACATTTCTATTTTACCACTTTTCATTTTTAAAATGAAAAACACGTTCCATTTTGGTCCTTACCATCACTCACTCAACGAAAATATCCTACGTGGCAAACGGAGTGCACTATTGGTGCTAACGTGGCAAATAACATAATATTAAAAATGCCACATTAGCATCTAATTTTTTTTAAAAAAATTAATTTATCAATTTTTAACACAAAAAAAAAAAAAAAAGCAGAATTAAAATTCAAAAAATACATAAAAATTTAGATTTGAATTCATCTTCAACAAGAACACAATAAACGAAAACCCAGATTTTAAATATAACAACACACACCCAAAATTTCTAGCATTTTCTTGCCATTTCTTGTTAACTAAACACATAAACATAAACACAAAAACACACACAAACCCCAGCAATCAATGGACTCAAGGTAGTGAAGAACCCCATCCTTGAACTTAGATTGGTTTTGAGGAAAATTAAGATACTCTTATCCATTTTCTTAGCAACCAAACAAAATTTTCAGTTTCACAAAAAAAAATTCCAAATCTGACAACCAACCAAATTTTTGATGTCAATCCTAAGATCTAAACATTTTTCACAAACCCAACTAATCCCCTTATACACAAGCCCAACAAATTCTCTATCACAGACCCAAAAATTTCCTTTCACAAACCCATATTATCCCTTTTCAAATTTATCAAAAATCCAAACCAAATACAGCAAACTCAACCTAGATAAAGAGAGAGAGAGAGAGAGAGAGAGAGAGAGAGAGAGAGAGAGATGAGAAAATGAGGAGGGAGAGGGGTTTCGAATCTAACTGGAAACCCATATGATGGCACCGATGGCGGCAACCTGCCACCTCACCATGCTCCTCAACCTCACCCTTACACTCACGCCAACTCTCACCACCAGCACTATCAAATGATTCTCAGCGATTAAAGTGGCGGCGACGACAAAGTCAAAGTCGAAGTCAAGGCGAACTGAGATGTGGGTCCAAGCTGGAGTCAAACAAGCACTTGTGGGAGTAGATTTCATCAAAGAAGAGAGAAATGGAGGAACTTGCTTAAAGAGTTCAAGAAGGCTAAGCACCAAGATAGAGGGAGAAAGAAGAAAAAGAGGAAGAAAGAAAGAAGACAAAAGAAAGAATGGGAGGCGAAGAAACTGAGAGAAAGATTTAGGGAAGAAGAAGAAAAAGAAACTAAGCACAAACATAACAGATCTAAACTCCACCATTTTTTTTTTTTTTTTATAATTTTTATAATTTTTAAAATTGATAAATTTATTTTTTTAAGTTAGATGTTGATGTGGATGCTGACATGGATGCTGATGTAGCATTTTTTAATATTATTTTAATGGACACATCAGCATTTACTGTGCCAATAGTGCACTCCGTTTGCCACGTAGTATATTTCTGTTAAGTGAGTGACGGTAAAGACCAAAATAAAACATGTTTTTAGTTTTAGGGACTAAAAGTGGTAAAATAGAAATATAAGGACCAAAATAGAAATGACGTCAAAATGTAGGGACCAAAAGTGCATTTACGCCTTGATTCTTCCCCCCCCCCCCCCCCCTAAAATTTAGCCTTTTGTTTTCCTTTTTATCCAAAAACAAAACACCTCCGATTTAAAAAATAAAATAAAATAAAACTACTCAATTTAAAAAAAAAAAAACTTATCCTTATCCCATTCTTTTTTTTTTTTAGAATCTAATTGCAATTTGAAAACCAATAAGTGAGTGGTCATGTTTTGTGGCCAATGCTTTAGTGGAGTTAAAAAATGTAATTTTACTAGGTTGTCTTAAAATTTTGTCAAGGTGTAAGGATATTTTTGAACCATAGAAAAGTCAATCATAAATAGGAGAAGTCTTATAAATAGTAGTATAGAATAAATACAATCAAGATTTACATTTATCTTAAAAAATTCATGATTTGCATAAATTACTAACTAAATACTTGTTATATATTAAAATAGAATGTCAAAAAACTATTTGTCTCTCTCTCTCTCTTCCACAAAAAGGGGAAGGATGGCGATGAAGAAGAATTGATAGATCTAATCAAATTAGGATAGTTTTCAGCATGTATATAGCTAGAAATGTCCCACCAAAACGATCCAAGTAGCCAATTGAAATGTGATTATAAAAATTTGAGATAGTTACAATATATTGCTAACCCCCGCAGCTCGAACATTTTTTTTTTAACTTAAAAATACTAAAAACGGGTACAACACGTCTTAATAAAGATGTTGTATAACCAGTCAATTTTATAAACTAGTTATATAACTTATAGACCTGGTTTTTAGTAGCATAACCATGTGTAAACTACTATATTTACATACCCAATACCAAACAAAACCTCCAATTATTATCAAATATAATATATAAATACATAAATTCTAAGCTAATTACTCAAAACTCAAACCATCCTTTCCGAATCTAAATACAGAACTTATAATAAAAAAACATTATTATATCTTATATTATAATATATTATGTAATGTAATAGACAGTAGACACTCAACAAGCATATATTATTTCATCAAATATATATATATATATATATATATATATATATATATATTATATTATTATTTAGGATGGTCAGAGTCGTCAGACAAGCTTGGCAATTGTATTACATCCAAACAAACACATATATTTGCAACTATTATGATTTGTGAAGTACTAGAAGTCTAGAAAACATCTATCTATTATATCAAAAAAAAAAAAAAAAAAAAATAGAAGTCTAGAAAGACTAACATTTAACCTATTTCATAAATAGTCACCAAATGCTTTTTTTTTTTTTTTTTCCTTTTTTTCTTTTTCCTAATAAATCGATAACTGGGGGATGGAGGAATTTGAACCCTAAATATCTTCGTTGGAAACACCAAATGGTGCTAGTTGAGTTACAAGGCTCTTGGTGAGTCACTAATTATATATAGCATTTTTTTGAATTGTTGCGGGTAACCTTTTCCTATCCATTTTATGAAATTTCATTTTGAATATTTCTTGAGCTTCGAGCCTAGAAATTGATATCTAATTGTTCCAACTTCAATCTTGTTCTCTCTTTTTTTTAATCTTATTGCCGGAATTTCTATTTCTACGCTAAACGTAAGTCCTCACCACATCAAGTTGTATTAGAGCAAAAGATCCTAGATCTAAGCCAAAAAATTCATATCTGAGTCAAAGGTAGTAACTTTAAGCTATGGCCAGCCGTGGTAGAGATTATGAGGGTAGAGGAAATCAAGGATAGTAGGGGGGGGGGGGGGGGGGGGGAAATGAGATGAGGCGTATTATTGAAGATTTATTGCTAGCTGTTCTTTTCAGCAATGGGAACCAATGGGAGACTCACATGAAGATTTTGGAAGGAAACTACAACCCCTTGGACATATTGGAAAGTGGTCATGAGGATGAGAATGATGATACAGAAGATGAAAACTCCTTTCATGATACCAGGTAGAGCATGCAGCATGAGGTAGGTTGGAAGATCAGTTGGTGTGTGTAGTTGAATTGAAGGATCAAAATTTTGAAAGAGTTTGTGCCACAAATTGGGATTCTCTTTATGATGGTTTAGGGGTGAGTAATTAATACAAATTAAAGTAATTATTTTATTAAAGTAATGCACATCAAGAGTTCGATGCAAGTCCTATGGGTGTTCTTTTGGACACGGAAGATTTGCATACACACGATTTGCAAAACCTAGTATTGTTCGATGGAATTCAAAATTGAAAAATTTTAGTGAAGATGGATACTTTTACTTGGAATGATCTGATGTTTAATATTTTTTTTTTTTTTTTTTTTTTTGATAGATAACAAATTTTTTTATTAATAAAAAAAATAGCCAACCCAAGTATGTTGGGGATGTACTTTGGGGGCAAAAATCAAGAACCCAAATTACAATGATCAAGTAAAAGAGGAAGAGAAAAACAAGAAAAATGTGACAGAGCCACCCTCCAAACAAGGAGAGTGTGTAAGAAAAAAGACTTATTCTCTAACAAGGACTATTCACATCCCTCAAAACAGTGAGCATTTCTTTCCCTCCAAATACACCGCATCAAGCAATGTGACACAAGTCTCCAAAAATCTATATTGTGATGTCGCCCAAATTTACCTTGCCAAGATTCAAACAACTCAATAACCTTAAGTGACATAACCCAATGTAGCCCAAACAAACAAAGCACCAATGACCACAACTCCCTGGCTAAGGGACAATGAAGCAAAAGATGATCCACCGACTCTCCATACCTCTTACACATATAACACCAATCAAGAACAACAATACGCCTTTTGCGAAAGTTATCAGTTGTAAGAATCTTACCTAAAGAAGCTAACCATGAGAAGAAAGCCACCCCTCGGGGAACCTTTGAGTGCCACACCAACCTCCAAGGGAAAGAAAGTGAAGGAGGGTAGAAGGAAAGATAAAAACTCCTAACCTCAAACCCTCTACTCCTAGCTAGCTTCCAACAAACTTTATTAGGGCCAACCCCTCGCACTTTCGAAGAGTAAACAATGTCCATGAACCAATCAAAAGATTCTTCAACCCAATCTTGCGGTGAACAACAAAAAAGAAAACTCCAATGTAGCTGCCCACCAGGGCAGCCCATTGATGGAAATATGAATGTGCGTAGTGGAAAATTTACGGATCTACTTCATTCACAATTGATAATATGTACTAAGAAAGTTTCAGAATTTAGGAATAAGAGAGTGTACTTGGTATGGTGAATTACACAACCAAAGATCAGAAGTTTTTGAGAACACTTTCAATCTTCACTCCAATTCCACTTGTTGCCCAAGAAGTGTGGACTCTCAATCAGTTG
Organism: Quercus ilex subsp. ballota; assembly: GCA_032727855.1. Lineage (NCBI taxonomy): Eukaryota > Viridiplantae > Streptophyta > Magnoliopsida > Fagales > Fagaceae > Quercus > Quercus ilex. The sequence goes on from CM064916.1 coordinate 44,561,212, forward strand.
TATGAGTATGTTCTAGAGAGAATGAATGACTCACCTTAATATACATACCATTTCAAGTTATATCAAAATTCTGTATATTTCTCTCCACATAACTGATTATCTAATTGGGTTAGCCTTTTGGGCTTTTCCAATTGGGCTTTAGTGTGTGGCTTGGAGTGGGACCAAAAGGGAACAAATAAGACTTTAGCTCCAATGGGCATTGGGCTTTTCTGTCAACTCTTGACAAGTCCAAAGTTACCATTAATTATATTTAATATCACTATATAAATATAATTGCACTCTAAGCCTTATTAATAAATTATATCACAAGACTTTATTATACATGCAACCCCTTCATTAAATATTCGTAGTAATACAAAGTCATGAATAAAGACTGCCACTTTGTAGATTACTACATCTTAATCCTTGAGTACCCGGTTTAATCATTTTAAGTTATTCATCATATATTTATGAAATCCAATTTCATAAATATATACTTTAGTAATTTTTTACCAAAGTGGTTAGGCCTAACTCTCTGAATAACTGAACTCATTAAATTGATCTCAAGAGAATATTTTATATCTTCATTAAGAGATTATGAATTCCATTTTGAGAATATATGTTCCATCAACACTAAATGTGGCTGCCCAACATACTGAGGTTTTGACCGTTACATTAGATCTCACTCCTGATATATCAAAGCAACCTACACTTTATGATCAAGTCCATTATTCTCTTAGGATTAAGAGTTCACGTAAATAGAAGTCGTGAGATTTATTATTCATTTGACAGTCCTTAGGAGAATAATAAATTTCACAGCGGTTCAATTCAATATGTCTTAACTCTTAAAACATATCAACACATCAACTAGAAGTTTTCACTTCCATGATCAAGACAAATCATCTTGGTTGATATGTTATAGTCTTCCCAGATGAAATGTCAAAATCATCTGAGTTTACAAAGAACTTGTTATTTATATCTTCTGTGACTTTTCACATAAATCACATATTATGCATCTCATGAACTATATGATAATATCTGAATATTCATGTTGCCATTATTTTGGATAATAATAAAACAAATTTATTAATCACAACATTAAGTCATACATTAAATCATACATAATGTCATAAATAATGTCATACATAGCATCATACAATAGGATTTTAAGGCATTAATCCTAACACCCATAACCTCCGCCACTAAAGAATCATTTGCTCTACTAAGACCATAAAGTTCTGGAAAAGCCTCTTTGAGGGAAGAATCCCCACACCACATGTGCTTCCAAAACTTCACTCTAGTACTATCACCCACATCATACTGTAACAGTTTAGAGAAGTTCAATCAGCCACTTCTAATAAACCTCCAGAGGCTAACACCATACAAACTAGTCACATTTTTCGTGCACCAACCACCCCAAACATTCTCATATTTCGCCTCTATGACCCTCCTCCATAGCGCATCTGCCTCTAAACCATACCTCCACAACCACTTGCCCAAAAAAAGCAGTGTTAAAACTTCTCAATCGTCTGATACCTAGCCCCTCAACCTACATTGGCTTGCAAACCTTAGCCCATTTCACCAAGTGAAATTTAGAATCATCATTACTACCACTCCAAAAAAAATCTCTTTGTAGCTTCTCCACACGATTAGCAACCTTCCCAGGTATAGGAAGAATGGAAAGGAAATAAGTAGGTAAGGAGGATAAGAAACTTTTAATAAGAGTAACCCTACCTCCCTTAGATAAATAAAGGCTCTTCCAACCTGTTAGTCTTTGTTCCATCTTCTCTAAAATAAGATTTCATATTGATACGTCCTTGAATTTGGAGCCCAAAGGAAGTCCCAAATAGCATTATGCCAATTTTTCTATTGCATAATGCTAAATCATGATGATCTTCCATTTTATGAAGATAAAGATACAAGCTTTGATTGTGTTTAGGAAGAATTTATGGAGCAAGAGCTGCGAGACACAATTCATCAAGCTCCAAGAGATACATGGATGGGGTTAAGCCAATTTTAGAACAAAGTTGTATGGTGTTAGATGACGGTACGTTGTTCTATGTGACTTGTTCATGTTACAAATTGAAGAAATGTCCCAAACCTTGCTAAGCAGAAGTTCTTATTGGCATATTAAGGCTAAGTAGCTATTTCTTGATGCTTTTTTTTTATAAGAACTATTTTTTGATGCATTTAAGAAGACAAAGAATGAAAAGATAGAAAATATTATTTGGGACTTCGATAAATTGTAGAGAATTGAAGCCCAACTAAGGATGAATTTTCTCCAACCCAAGGAGAACTAACGTAAGAAAATTTAAGGCCCCCTAGCTCCCCCCCCAAAAAAAAAGGCCCATTCTCTTTTATTTCTATATTTCATGTTTCATTTATTATTATGTCTCGAGTATTTCAAATGGTCATTTGACTAGCATGTGACTTTTAATGAAGTTGGTAGGTTAAGATTTATTTATTTATTTTTGATAAGTATTAAGTAACAAAACTTTATTGATTAAAAAAAGAAAAGAAAACCCAGGTACATTGGTGGTGTATTTGAGTAGCAATACATCAAACACTCAAATTACAAAGCTCTAACATATCTAATAAATTAGAACAGGGAAAAGAGTTCAAAGTAGCACTCCAATGCAGAAGAGAGTGAAGAAGAAGAGATTTAATTTTTATATATAAGATGAAATATTAGAATTCTAGGGTTGCTAAAGGCTTTTATACATAGAATTTTTTAAATCGTGGGCATTCTTTTTGTATAGCCTTCAAGAAATTTCAGATTTGATCTCTTTCCACATTTTGTGATGACTTGGGAGTTGTTTATGATATTATGCTTCTTTGGTGTATCCTAGGTAATGCTTTATTTCGTGATGGGGCCTTTATCATGTTGTACAAGTCTCTTTGGCAAGAGAAGTAATGGGAGGATTTGGAAAGTGGTTCCTCGGTGTCTAATGTGGTGTCTTTTGAGAAAAAAGAATGCATGTTACTTTGGGGGGCCAAAGTACCGAAGTTCATGGACTCCCTTGAGATTATGCTTTGCATTTGAAGACCTTATATGAATGGACTTTGAACATCTCCTGTCTCTTCTATAGCATGCTTTTGAAGACTTTTTTTGTTCTTTGCTCCTACATCTCATGTAATTGGGTTGCTGCCCTTTGCTTCGTTTTTTAGTTTATTTTTTGCAATGATTTCTTTACTTAGAAAAAGCAATTCAGATCCAACCTCATTCCTATTATCCTTTTTCTTTGCCTTATTCTTATTGGAATTTCTTCTTAAACCCTTCTACTACGCTAGACCTATGTTCTCCTCACCACATCAAAGTTCATATTACTGATCTGGTAAATTATTAGTGTTTGAAAGAGTTTTTCTCTTTACTTCAGACATTATTAACCAAAAAAAATAAGAACATTATTATCAAATTTTTTAGCAGAAGGATGACTCAAAACAAATGGAATATCTAGGAAATATAATGCAAATGTGGAATTAAATCATGACCACAAGCCACAAGATCAACATCAATACTTTTGAGTAATAACTCACCAGGCATGACTAGATTTTGTGCAACCAAAAATGACAAATTATAATATAACATTCGTGATATTTTATTTATATATAATAACTAGGCACTAGGCAGGCATATAAAATAAATGGTGGTTGCAAAGGAACCAAAGTTTTCAAGCTAGGGAGAACTAACACATATACAGTCATGATGGAGCATTGTTCACCATAAAAAGTTTAAAAACATTTGATGGCATTGCATTTGAGTAAATGCATCTACATAATAACTCATAAACTTACCAGATCTTTTGTTTGCAGAGGGTGTAAATGATGGACCAACGGCATTTGATGGTCTTTTAACCTTCCTCCACTTCAAAAAGATAGAGACTGCTCCAATGAAAACTAATAGGAGCACAAATGCAGACAAAGATATTATGGCAATGGTTTTAAGGTTCATCCGCTGGTTCTTGTTGATAAAATTTGTTGTGATTGGGAGGTCTCCAACACTTCCTGTTGGTCCATTGCCAATGTAACTCCCATAAGGTGGTGAAGAAGGAATCCCTGATGAAAACTATTTCAGTGACCAAAACATGATAATAAAATAAAAAAGAAGGATACTTGAAGGACTCCCTTTTGTTCTTTTCCCCTTTTGCTAGAAATTTAAAGGTAATCGGGGTAGGTACCTGGATAACTAATGTATAGCACTTCATAGTTACTGAAAAGAGTTGTATTTAGAGGCACTTTCTTATGCCAAAATCTGTCAGATGTCAGTACTGCGGTAGTATTATCAAACTTCTCTCCCAGTGGAACCAAGTTAATATCCACAACTGTACTTCCCTGATTTTGACTATCAGCAATAACACCCATAATTTTAACTTGGCTTTGCTCCAAATAGGTGCCTTCCGGATCTCAATCTCTATCTCCCTCATTACTGGAAAAACAGATAAAGTGGCTACATCCAGAAGAAGTCTGACTTTCATGGGAAACACACAACCACAAGGTGAACCAATGGGAGTTGCAGTAAGTGGCTCTATACAAATTTGATCACAAGCTGCCAAAAAATCCATTAACGAGTACATGAGTGGTTAAAAAACTCAAAACGAGCAACAGAAAAAGACCTTTAACTTTTATTCTAGCTTTTGAGATGAACAAGATATTATGATCAATCTTTCAACTAATGTTCAAAATTTCAAACTACCAATTGAATTTAGCCTTAAGGCATTAATGTTACGCGATTTCTATTCCATAGGGTATGTGAGTCACTTTACCAAGCCAAAAAAAAAAAAAAATCAAACCATTTTCCCTAGTATAAACACACACTTAAGGCATTAAGAGAGAGAGAGAGAGAGAGAGAGAGAGAGAGCCGGTACAATTACCAATTTTGTTAAGTGATAGTTTCTATTTTATCATAAAACACTTTGACTTCAACTTTTAAAGACTTTTTTCTCTACCATTTTGTTGATCCTGTATTCCACCCAAAACATGCTCCTCTTTTAAAAGATAAAGGCCATTGATTGACTTTCCTAATATGCACTGGCTTTATTTGAATTTATAAATTTAAAAAAAAAACCTATTATAACATCTGAAACAAAATAGAAAAGGCATGAGTGTCAGCTTAACCTTTTAGGGTGGTAACTTTTTAATCTTGCAAATTTCAAGGCATAAAAATTGATATTTGCCTCACCAACAAGCAAAAATTTTGACAGCAGACACTAAAAAAGTAAAAACAAGGTTACTTGTCAAATATATCTGTCATACATATTTTAAGTGTTCTTGATATCTTGATACTTATGCTTTTTGCATAAGGGTTCTTTACAGACATTTGGGCACACAAAAGAGTCACGCATAAAAAATCATCTACTTCTCCTAGTTACCACTGAACATATCATGTCCAAAATTGAAATGTCTTGAGTCTTATATTAGGTATGCATTCTCACTTGTAAAGTTGTGAAGCACTATAAACAATGGTATGGCCCTATTTCATTGTAGATATCTCAGTATCTTTTTTTTTATAATACAAATGTGCGTGTGAGCAACACAGACTCTCAAGTAGACAAATTCAATTTGACAGATGGATATTACCATGGTTTTTTGAAGGGGATGGAGCAATTGCATCAGGTTTAAAATGCTGATGATGACAATGATGACCGCGTATTGGTGAGGGATTACTGCTAGGACCTGACATATATAAGTAAAGATAGAGAAAACTATTAACAACAACGTAATGTCAAGCTGTTAATATTATGAGCACAGTAATACCTTGGTAAAGTGGAGAAGGTGCAGGGGCAGTGGATGGTCCCAAAGAGGGCTTATACACCCATGTTTTGGGTGGTTTTGATGCAGCAAATGACACACCCATTGAAATTGACCTTTCTGCAAGAAATAAAGGAGCATCATATGTTGAGCACAACTGAAGATATTCATGGACAGTTATCAACAAAAGCTGGAATGGATCTAAACTATTACTAAATGATGCATTGCATTAAGTGGCCACATAAATCTTACATTGAATGCACTAGTGAGGCACTCAAGGAAAGAAAGAGGGTAAACAAATTTGAATTGTATGATCTCAAGAGATGTTAACAAAAGGAGATATGAAAGGCATTCAGCTGATAAGCAGATGAAAAAAAAAATTCTTATAAAGTGTTTCTTTGTATTAGGATAAGCAAATGAGCAAGAAATGTCTTCTAATTGATGTATTATGTTGGGCTTGAGCAATTTAACTTGATTTGATAGCTAAAGTCAGTGTGGTCCAAAGTAAGCTATGTGCTCGGGTGAGATGAGCTGCCACTAAGGTCACCTCCAAAAGCTCTGAAGCTAGGAGGCTTTAGTGAGGTGCTCACCTTCAGAGTCTAGGCAAGGCACCTTTAGTGAGATGTTCACCTAATGCCTAGGCACCTAGGCACCCTTTAAGGTGAATGAGGCAATGCCTAAAACAAATTCCTAATATGCTCACACATATATACCTACACAACCTTTAGTGCCTGGGTGAGTGCCTCAAGCAATGTTTAAAGCACATAAGACAATGCCTAAAAACAATTCTACACACACGCACACATATATAAATATTCCGCAATTTCGCAAAAGCAGGCAGTCTTTATTTTATTAAAGTGGGGGTTGAGCTAGCCACCACAAACATATTAAAAACAAAACAAGAGAGAGAGGGGGGGAGGGGGGGGGGGGGGGGGGGGGAACACATTTACAAGAATGAAACTCTGGAATCTGCTTAGACTTGTACGGTACAAATTTCAGTCCACCCAACGCATAATGGAAAGGTTCCAACATTCTTCTTAATTCAATCCCAAAGTCCCTCCATCCTTGTTGTAACTTTCCGGCAGTGATAATGATAGATCTCCACAAATTGCCTACCTTAAGCGCAGTCACTGATAAGTACTAACCAATCGAGTTTGACCCTCGTTGCAAAGTGTAAGCAGTATCGCCTTCCTTGAGTGTGAAGAATTGCTTTGGATTGACTCCAATCACGGTGTGTTTCAGGTTCCGCATTAACCAAATTGCTGCACTCGTGCCCATAAAAACTGAATTTATGTAGTATTTTCCACGTTCAAAAATCTTAAGGGAGAAAAAATTCCCTCATTCCTCCACCACCAACTGAAACAACTTAGATTCAATAAAAAAAACTTTAGAAACCACCCATTCCGAACCACTAACAATATGTCCATCTATAGTTTGGTAGTACATCTTGCACTAAGAGGATATTTTTACCTCTCTTTTATTGGAAGGGATAGGAGTTGGACTAGACAAGGTATCTTTTCATTACAATCTTCAATCTTAGCTCTAATTTTGGTGATTCCTAGGCTAAGCCCATAAATCTAAAAAGATCTTAGGGCAATTTGCTTTTGCAACAAAAGTAAGAAACAAAGACCTGCAACTTTGATTTCCATAAATCTAAAAAAAAAGACCTCAACACCCAGTAGAACACAACCCTATTCCCAAAACCTTTTAACTTCTCAAAGGGAGACAACCGTTCACAAGCAAATGGTTGATATTATTAGGGTATCTAAGATATGGCACCTGAGAAAACTATACTTTAAATTTTGAACTTTCATACTATACATGAATACAACTATTGACTATGAACAATTCTTTTAGAAGAAGAAAAGAATAGAAAAAACCTGTTTCAAATTCACATTCACTATAGTTTTATATTTTCCAACAATGTATATTGATGATAATTAAAGCATCTATCAAACATTGACCACATAAATAGATGCAACAATATCAACATTCTTGATAGGGACCTAAAGATATAAAATTCCTAACTCAATTGCAATTTCACTATTGACAAGTTGTGTAGACTACAAGGCAGAGCATACTAGGACAGTCTTTGCAACTTCCTTGACTACTTGTCCACTGACATAGTGCTGCCAACACACAGGCATGTAGACAGACCAATCAGTTCGGTCTGTGTCTCCACTATTTTCCTTAGTTGAACTATGCATAAGAGACACACTGAACGTTTTGAGATTCCAGGACAGTCTTTGCAGCTTCCTTGACTACTTGTTCGCTGACATAGTGCTGCCGACACACAGGCATGTAAACATCAGCCCCACCAATCCGTTCAGTCTGTGTCTCCTCTGTTTTCCTTAAGGTGAAGAAAGCACGTTTACTGCAAAGTTCACAGCGAGCAGTTAATTTGGTCACGGAATCAGCCAGGGGAATTATATCCAGCACAGAACCAAAGCTCCTCCTGTCAACAATATTTTTATTCATCATTAGAAGGATCTTGTTAGAATTTCCAAGCAATGTAATATGATATGACGCCATTTAATTGCAAAAAAGATTTTTAAGTTATAACCTAATTGTTTCTCAAAAAAAAAAAAAAAAAATTTATAAGCTAAAACTCTCAATCCAAAAAGAATAGGTAATGACCTAAAAGCTGTTATATGAATGGTGGTAGATTATAATTAGGTAAAAAAAAATTTAAAAATCATGAGCATAAAAATAGCTAAATATAATTGGTGGCCTATTTAAATACCTTAAATAATTACCATCTAGTCCAGCAACTATTACTCTTTTGCCATCACGATCAGCAGCTTCACGACAGAAATCATAAAGGTCCTAAAAGAATTGAGCTTCATCAATACCAATCACATCTAACTGTCACCGAATCCAGGTCAAAACTAAGTATCACTCCTAGTGTACATAAAAAACTGATGAAAGTTAAATGCAATAATCTCACCAAAAAAGCCAGAAAACTATGCTCATTTCAAATTGAGATTTCTTAGACGCACAAAGCACTTACTCATTACTGAGGCTGCACATTTACCAAAAAACAACAACTTTATTTCAAACAATACACACACGCGCACACACACAGAGAACACACGCACACAAAAGAAAATAGTTCTGCATTTTTACAAAAGAAAGAATACTGTTCGTAATACATGTATCACAAATTGTGTCATTGAAATACCTGATCATATGCATCAAGATCAAACATTTGTCTGAATGATGACAAATCATGTAAGACCAAGAAAGGCAATTTTGCCCCATCATGTGTCACGATCGAATCCAATCCATATCTTGTATTCTTATTTGATTTTATTATTGCCACACTTCTGCATAACAGAGATGTAAAAAAGAGACAAAGCATCATAAGAATAATTCCAAATACATTTAAACATTGTTCAGTAAATCAAGTATTTGAATATTTGCTGCCCTGTATTTGCATAAAGCATGGAAATTTTTTTCCAACAAAAGTTTTGGTGTTTTTGAAGTTCAAATACCTGTGCAGCAAGATGCTTCACATAGTTGAAGTATCTCTTGAATGAACAATATCAACTGTGGTGATAAGAAGTTACAAGCTCCCATAGTTAAATTGATTAAAATCAAAAGCTTTACATAATAAATGGAAGAAATCCAAATAGAACACTGATCTCTTTCTAATACACAAAAAACTAGAATTCCAATATCTATATAGGGTCCTTGGGTCTTCAAGAAAATAATGGGAGAGGAAAGGGATCTTAGGTTTAGGGTTCGGGTCCTGACACAATATTTCCAGCTTAAATGTTGCAGCACATTAGAATAGACCAAGATTTAGAGGCAAATAAGAAACTTAGTCAGACATAATATGTTTTACAGACTTTACTAGGCTCAAGAGAAGGTTATTATGCCAATAAAATGAAATTTGATATCAATTACTTCTAATAAGTGGAAAGAAATGAAATTGAGAATTACAAGTTATATGACATCCAAAATAGCTTGAGAAAAATAATGGGTTTAGAGTGATAAGGATCTTGCAAAAAATGACTTTAGATGTGCATATGGACAAAGAGTATTAAGGGAGGGGGCCATTTAATTTCTAGAAGGATGAGAACTGAGGAGGAAAGGTTGAGAAAGCAGTGGGGAGAAGTGATTACATTTCTTGCATAAATGACACATAATTTGATAAGCTTCAATTTCAATTTTGAGGTTCTTTTCATGTAATTTATATCTAGTTTGGGAACTTAAGGAAAGCGGAGTAGTGAGAAATGCCAGGAATAAACAGCTGCATTTCTCATATATCACACTAAACAACAACCAAGCCTTAATCCTGAAATTTTGGGTTGTCTTCTCATATATCAGATCATACAAGTAAATTTTCATACACTTGTCATTGATCTAGATTGCCTGTGAATTCAATAAATTTTGACCTTTACACATCATCAAAAAACATGAATAGACTGAACACAGATGCATATGCAAGCATCAATATGCATTATTCGAAATGCAATTTTTGGCATTAGCAGGAGTCAGGACTCTGAACAGGTCAACCTATATGCTTGGACAGATGGAATGGCTCTATCACTGCTATGACCAGAACTAATAAACTGAAACTAAACAATTTTCTTTGGTAACAGATAAAAATATGTTTAAATTCTTGAAGAACGAAATAACTAAAATGATCCAGATGCCTAATTAGATAACATTTGATATGTAACTGATATCTATTGAGCCTCACCCATAAGTGGACCTTCCAGATTCTACAAAATTTAAGAAAGCACCAAGGTTTTAGGCATACAGCTCTTACTCTCTCAAATAGCCCTGCTTCACAACAGAGAGATATTCACAGGAAATGAGTAATTTTCCATGAAGTGAGTTAGCTGTCACTTAGATCAGGAACATAACCTGCATCATTTAAAATACAAGTCATTTCTCTGATCCTTGAAGAAGAATTGGGACCCATTTTGAACCTCTATTCTGCTATAACTAGGCTCCTTTATGATCCCAGATTCCCACATCGCATCCCTGACCTCTGCAGCATTTTCCCAAAACCCAGAGGTGGCATAAGCATTAGACAAGACCACATATTTTCCAGGATTTTTGGGTTCCAATTCAAAAAATTTCTTTGCTGCAAGCTTTACCAAGTTCATGTCTCCATGAACCCTACAAGCCCTTGCAAAGCACCCCATATCACTGAGTGCTCCTTACAAGGTGAGTTCAGAACAAACTCATACGCCTCTTGTAACCGGCCAGCACACCCTAAAAGATCAACTATAGCTGCATAATGCTTCCCTCTTGGCTGAATTCCATAATCTTTGGTCATAGATGAGAAATATGCCCAACCCTCATCAAGCAAACCCCCATGGCTGCAAGCAGAAAGAACTGAAAGAAAAGTAACATAATTTGGTTTGAAACCTACAGTTTTCATCCTATGAAAAGATTCCAAAACCTCTACAACTTTTCCATGCTGACCATAGCCAGAGATTAAAGCAGTCCACATAACAACATTCCTATTAAAAGACTTGTCAAATACCCGATGCCCATCAGATAAACTACTGCATTTAAAGTACATGTCCATAAGGGCACTATTGACTACCACATTTTCCCTAATTTGACACTTGATCATGACACCACGGGCCTGTTTCCCATGCTCAAGTGTTGCTAAAGTGGCACAAGCTCTGAAGACTGATGCAAAGATATACTGGTCTGGTATAAAACCAGTCTGTCTCATCTTGTAATAAAGATTTAACCCCACTTCTTCAAGCCCCTTTTGCACATACCCTGCAATAATTGCATTCCATGAAACCAAGCTTTTCTCCCGCAAATTATCAAATAGAACGTGAGCAGTTCCTAGATCCCCTGATTTCACATACAATATCAACAACTTAGTCTTCAAATACTCACTGGGATCATATCCAACAACAACCATTAGTGCATGGATTCTTCTCCCCTTCTTATACTCTTTTCTAAATATGCATTCCTGCAATAGAAGATCATAGGTTCTTGGTTCCACTTGCACTACAGTAGCGCACAACAGCCCCACAGCTTCCCTCAATCTTACTGAAATACAAAGACCCTTTAATGTTTTATCCAATTGGAGGTAGCTCTTGTAAGGCTCAACCTGATAGCTGGTGATAATCACATTCCATCAATTGAACCAGTACATTGCCAAAATCTACTCTTTCCCAATTCTAAAAATAATATATGCAATTACGCATGTCAATTCCATCAAACCTTGAACTTTACAAAAATCACATTACATACGTAAGTATGTATATAGTAATGGAAAATTCCATTCAAATTGCCAAATATTCAAATTACCCAATTCACTATTCAACCTAAGGATCTCACATTTGGCACAGAAAATAATACTACCCACCAAATAAATGCAGCATTTTATTAACAACCTGCATGAATTCAAGCTCAAATTCAATTATAATACATACATACATACATACATACATGAATATATAAAACTGTATGAAAGAATGGAAAATTTCCATTCAGACAATCAAATATTCATACTACCTAATTCACCACTGAATCTAAAGATCTCATCTTTGGCACAAAAACAATACTGCCCACCCACCCAAAAAAAATTATCAACAACCCACAAAATTCAATCATAAAGCATACATAAATATGCATATAAAAGCAGCATAATTCCAATCAACACTACTGCACCTAAGACATCTAACATGTGGCATAATAACAACACTGTCCACCATAAAAGCAACAATCTAAAAAACAACTCACGTAAATGCAAGCTCAAGATCAATTACAATACATAAATTTAAAAAGGGAACATTTCCATTCAAATAGTTAAACTACCCAATTCATGTTTGACAGTTGACACTAAAACAACACCAACCACATAAAATGAACTAAAAAAAAAAAACACCATCCACCAAAATGAGCTTAAATTTTATCCACAACTCACATAAATTTCAAGCATGTATATAACACACATAAAGAAAGTAACTAAAACTAGTGAAGGTTCACAAACCTGCCATTGCTGCTCTCAGATTCAATTCTGTGAAGAAGGGTGGTGGTTTTTCAGTCGAATATGGGGCCAACGATCACGTGAATCTCTCCGGGAGACGCAGGAGGAGTCAGCTGCTCCACTTGCACGCCACAACTTTGGATTGAATGAATGGAACAAGTGGGAGAAAAGGTTGTGGGTTTTAAGGGAAGGAAAATTGTGTGGTTGTATGGAAAGGATTTGGGGAAGGGGGGGCATGGGGTTCGAACTATAGACATTAGACATTATTACGGATGCCATTACTACCAGGTTATCACTTAAACCCATATTCTACTACATAATGGTATGTTTTCAAGTTTAAACAATAATTTTGCTAATCAGCAAATGCAATATCTAATTGTTAGGAATCCACTACATCATCTTTACCCATGTCTATGCATAACAAAATTATTAGCAATCCATTACAAAACCTTATCAGTGGTATATAGATTTTGATAGATGTGTTTTGCGGTAAATATACAATTTTACCCCTTTGATGCCAAGTTTCCTTTACATTTATAACTTCTCTAATTAGTAATTACTCTATGGCGACAGTAATCAAGATAAAATGACTTGAGTTTATACAAATTTTCAATAATTTGGGTTTATGACTCAAGCTAGGCAGTAAGAACAATAATCTAACAGTTTGGGATCCATTTAATCCTAGAGAAAAGTAATTGCATACCTCTATGTCTTCTTTGTTACTATTTCAACTTTGAAGCTTTAAGTTGGTTCTAGCTTAGCTCAATTAAAGTCTCTTATTAAAATTGAAGTGAAGGAAATTCTCATATTTGATTTGACAATGTACTAGGAAAAGTACAAATGATGTTAACTATTCTGCTATGTGCTATCAAGGCTTGCTTAATTTGAAACTAGAATAGAGATACAAGAAAACATACAAAACATAAAAGTGAAAAAAAGGAGTTTTTGTCATTTGACTTCATCATTTTTTTTTTTTTTTTTTTTTGGAGAAGGATTTGACTTCATCATTGAATATGTTAAGTTCTAACTTCCAACTACATGGTCCATTGTAAAATGAAAGAAATTCAGAGACAGATAGAAGTAGAGCCACTAGTAACAAGCTGTGCCACATGTGATTATTTAAAGAATAGTCCAAACTTGGATAATAACAGATATTGATAGCAACACCAACCATAGGAGTTTAAATTCAGCATAAGACACTACCTCTACCATATAGAAATTATAGAAACACATTAACAGGCAATTATAGAAACATATAGCAAACTATCAATTGAGAAGGAAAAAGATAGAGAGAAAGGGGGAAGAACAAAAGAATGGGAAGATTTTAAATTAAATAAATATATGGTAAACCAGAATTTAAAAAAAAAAAAAAAAATACAAATATGCTACCAAAATTTGTTGATAAGTAATTCTATTACTGACCAAAACTAGTCATTTACATGAAGGCTAAACCTCAAAACAGAATCCAGCATGCAAATACAAATATCCTACCAAAACTTTTGGATAAGTGATAACTAACAGTACTAATAGTAATACTGACCAAAACTAGACATTTACATGAAGTATAAACCTTAACACAGAATCAGTAAGCGAATAAAAATACCCTACCAAAACTTTTTGACAAGTGTACTAATACGGACCAAAACTAGACATTTACACAAAGTCTAAACCTTTACAAGGTCACTCCAATAAGTGGTATAAGTGGCATACTGTTAAAGAGCCTGCTAAAATTTCCCCAATCCAAGTTGATCAGCATCATAACCAAAACCCAGCACTGAATCTGTGTTGCCAACAGGATCGTTTAATAGAGCCATAATTTCATACATAAAATTTTCATTTTCTGAACAGTCCAGCAAGTTCTCCTGTCCATTATCCCCAAAATAGTTTGTAGACTCATCCTTAGCTTCTGTGACAGGATAATACAGAGTACCCTCATCAGCACAAAACTCAGACACGCCAGTAGACTCACCCTCGGCCTCTGTCCCCACCAAACTTGGCATGTCGGCTTCAGTGACAGGATAATACAGTGCATCCTCATCAGCACAAAACTCAGAAGGGTTTGCCGCAGTTGTGGATTCAGATCCCACAGGACTTCCCATTGAATAAGGGACCGATTCAGAGGAAGTCCAGCAGCAATCCTTCACAGATTCCATTGGGGATGTGCAACTTGTGATATCTGGAAAGTTAAGCCGAGCAGAGGAACCATACATTGTTGAAGCAGCTTTGTCATACGCGGACGCAGCATCAATGGCAGTCTCAAACGTCCCTAGCCAGAGTTTTTTCCCACCATTTGGCTCACGAATCTCCGCCACCCACTTACCCCATGTCCGCTGCCTAACCCCTCTGTAATGGCACAGGGAGTTTTCAGGTCCTCCTTTTCCTTTCACACAACAACCTTTCTTTGACCCTTTGGCTTGAACTTTAGGAGCCCCACAAGACACAAACTGGGCAGTATTTTTTTCTTTCCACTTCGCCAGTGTCTCAGCCACAGAGTCTCTACTATTCTTCCTCTTCCTCTTCTTCTGATCAGGATTGTCCATGACCATGTGAAACCTTTCCAGACAATTCCAATAATGCACCCACCCAACAAAAATTCCAGAAACACCAAGATTGAAGTAACAACGTGGAATGAATTTCCCAAATCACAAACCCTCTTGCAATAAATCCCACAACAATCAAAAACCCCAAACGGAAAAGGAAACTGAATTTCCTAATCTGAAAGAACACAAACACTTTTATATCAAACCCCAGAAAATTCAAACCCTAAAAAAATAATCAAGAAAAACCCAAACAGAATATTTCCCCCACAATCAACGAAAAACCCAATATGAAACCCTAATATTCAATTAACAATAATGAATTTTTCAAAAGAATCAAAACAGAAAAAAATCACAAACCCCAGAAAAAAAAAAAATCAAACAATAAAGAAAACCCAAAACGGAAAAGAAAAGTATAGTCTAGAAATTGGTACCTCTCAGTCTGAGTCTGAGTCAGTGGAAGAAGCTTTCTCCTTGAGAAATTGGCGTGTTTGTGTTTAAGAGAGAGAGAGAGAGAGAGAGAGAGAGAGAGAGAGAGAGAACTTTCAGAGAGCTTTTTGAATGAGAAAGAGCCGTTATGAACCTAAGGTATTTATAGGGTTCCCGCTTGTTTTGTTGCTCTATTTTTTTTTTTTTTTTAAGGCTGAATATTTCTTTTATTTATTTAATATATTACTTATGTGATTTGTACCTCAGAAAAATACTAATTTTTTTTAAAATTCTTGAAACTGATTTTAGTTAAAGTAACATTTTAATTTTCTTGAACTTGAGTAGTAAATTTTTTTTTAAGTAGATTACCTTAATAATTATTAAATTACTTGTCATTTGTTTCATAAAAAAATAAAATAAAATAAAACTTAATAATGAATTATTCAAATGGAAAAAAATCATTTCATAAAAAATTTGTCAAAAATCATACTATATAACTTGTGACACGTTTGCTGATATAAAATAAATGACAAAATCATTCTATTTTTGTCGGCCTTGAACAGTCTTGATATTATAGATTCTAACGTAAATATATCATTATGTATACATCCTTTCCTAGAATTTTCACACACACACACACACACATATATATCCAACAAGAAATATATATAAAAACGAGTATCAAATTATAAATTTAAAATGACACATTTCTTTTGTAAGCTGATTAGAAGCTACTAATCACCTAACAATGTACTGAATTCAACCCATGTCTAGCCCTGCAACATTTGGAGGAGTAACACTTGTTACTGACCACCCATTTCAAACAGTGTATTATTAGATTTTTCTTTCCGGGGGGGGGTAGTGGCCTAGTAGGCATGATATTATATAAACATTAATTATTGTTGCACGTGATGAGTTATACACTACACACTTAAATTGAAATTATGTTTTGAAAACACGATTTTTGTTATAATCGTGAAATGGTGTTCACAATTAAAACTAAAATCTTGTTTTCATTTCACAATTATAACTGAAAACACAAAAACACGATTTCAAATGTGTACCCTTAAACACAATGTGTAACACTATAATTATCACCACTACTATTATGTAATTATCACTACTCTTATGTAAAGGTATTCTAGTGTTTGTCTGATTGGCTTCATCATGAGATAAGCCTAACGGAATCATGACTTTGCGTGTATGCATTTGAATATAAAACGATTTTTTAGAGATGATAAAGGGAAGATTTGGATACAAGTATACTTATAGAATCATAACTCATAAGTCTTCATTGTGTCATTGTGTCATTTTTACCTTTTTATTGCACACCTTGGTGACATATGATGGTCCTAATGATATGGATGCCAATTTGGTTAGGGTGGGAATCGACAACACGGAAAAAGAGAGAATAATTTTAACATACTATTTATGAACTCCTTCGTGTCTCTTGGGAAGACATTCCTTTTCTCTAAAAGATATACCTTATCTAAGAAACATACCTCTTCAATATACAACTATTTTTAACATTAAATTTATTCTCTTTTGCATATTGGTGAAGCAACATCATCCACCAAGTAGAGGGTTATTGTATAAGTGAAGGTGCATTATATTATTATGTGATCACCCGTTACTATTATACACTAACAATATGTCCATCTATAGTTTGGTAGTACATCTTGCACTTAGAGGATATTTTTACCTCCTTTTTATTGGAAGGGATAGGAGTCGGGCAGAGATATTTTTACCTCCCTTTTATTGGAAGGGATAAGAGTTGGACTAGACAAGGTATCTTTTTATTACAATCTTCAATCTTAGTTCTAATTTTGGTGATACCTAGGCTAAGGCCACAAATCTAAAAAGATCTTAGTGCAAATTGCACTAAAAAGATCTTAGTGCAATTTGCCTTTGGAAAAAAGACCATAATACCAGGTAGAACACAATCCTATTCCCAAACAACTTTTAACTTCTCAAAAGGAGACAACAGTTCACAAGCAAATTGTTGATATTATTAGGGTATCTAAGATACAGCACCTGAGAAAACTATACTTTAAATTTTAAACTTTCATACTATATGTGAATACAACTATCGACTATAAACGGTTCTTTAAGAAGAAAAAAATAGAAAAATACCTGTTTCAAACTCAAATTCACCATAGTTTTATATTTTCCAGCAATGTATATTGATGATAATTAAAGCATCTATCAAACATTGACCACAGAAATAGATGTAACAATGTCTAGATTCTTGATAGGGACCTAAAGAAGTAAAATTCCTAACTCAATTGCAATTTCACTATTGACAAGTTGTGTAGGCTACACGGCAGAGCATGCTAGGAAAATTCAGACTTCCAGCCTAACAAATGGTAGGTAAATGGCAAAAAATTCAATAGAAGATTGAACCACAAAAATATATTATAACATATATGATACAGGGAGTGTTCAACTTGTATCTCCAACTTGTATTTGTTAACGAATGAAATACCTCCAAAATTAGAAGTCAATCAATCTCTCTCTCCAAACACAGTAACCACAGAAATCCCAGATACCTAAACTACCCCAATCATCCTCTCAATAAAAGCTCTGATTCTTTTGAACTGTACAATTCGAAACACTAGAAAGAAATCTTATACCCAATACCCCCATCATTCCAAGCACGCCTTGGAAGGAGTCCCCCATGCTCACTCCTACTTCCTGTAAATCAATACACGACCGCCTTGCTTCGGACTGTTCTCAAGGGACCTGATCTTTTCCCATTCCTAATCGGTAAAGACATCTCATCCCCAAACAAACTTGTAGCTGAAAACAGTCTGTTTTCCATCTCTTCAAGTGGACCAGAACTGTACTCCATTGTGATGAAGGAAGAGGCATGCCCATAAGTTAACCAAGGGGTGATCCCACCTGCATTCCACCAACTGCTATCAGAAGGGGCAAAGTCTCCTTTAAAGACAGATTCTTGAGCAGAAGACTCCTTTTGACTACAGCAATCTCCTTTTGCCTTCTCAAGCTCAGCAAGTGCAAATGTTTTAGCAAAGAGAACACAGGTAGCCATGGTGGACATGAGGGATACTGATGTTGAGCTTGCAATACTAATTGATAATACAGACCCTATGCCTGCGTTAAATGCAGAGTAACTATTTTGACTAAGAATAAAGTGAGTTGATGCAGCTCATTAGGTAACACTCATATTAATCAGCTTATTGTTCAATTGCTCATGCAAGTGGAATCTTCCATGATTGGCCAGTGTGTTGATACATCAAAAGTTAATAACCCAGCTTTAGAAGACTGGCCAGCGTGGATTAAGAAGATGCAGTATGAGTTTTAAATGATAGCTCTGCAAGACTTAATGACAAAGTTATTAAAGGTATTGTGATTGATATAAAATATTTATTTATTTCACTAAATTTTGTAACATGGTTCTCTTGCTAGCATTTGACATGGCACAACTTAGACCTTACAGGATATTCATCATCCATCAGCAGTGAATGTCCAGAACTATTTACGGATGTCATAAATTACTAGGGGTTTTTTTTTTTTAAATAAATAAAAAAAAGGTTAGAAACACTTACATAATATAGATGCTATGACCCCGTCAGCTTGAACCCACACCCCCTTGGGGAGGTACCAACTACCCCAACTGGGTGGTGGTGATACATTACTAGGGTTTGAAAGAGCATTTTCTTAAAATGCACAAATTATTTAAAAAGGTAAAATAAAATAAAACAAATGGGACTAGCTTCCCCCTTTCACAGAATTGCCTCTTTGATAGCACAATTTCCCTTTTTTTGGGCCAGAAGAAAGAGACTCATTATTTCTTCCCTTTTTGTCAATTATTGGGCAGTTTGCAAAGAAATGAATATTTTCAACATGGTATGTGTGAAAAAAAAAACAAAATAAAGATTAAAAATAAAGTTTTTAGAATCAAAGCATGGTGTGCGTGCTTTTCATGGGATCCATCAGTGGTGAAAGTCTCATGTAGGAAATTTTAAGCCCAAAGAAAAAAAAAAGCCCATTAGTCCGTATTTTAATAGATCATGTGACTTTCAATGAAGTTAGATCACTAGGATTTTATTAATTATATGTAAGATGAAGAGTAAGATTTCTAGAGTCACCAAATGCTTTTTTTTTTTAACTGATAAATCGATAATTGGGGGTATGGAGGGATTTTAACCCTAAACATCTCCGTTGGAAACACCAGATGGTGCTAGTTGAGCTACAAGGTTCTTGGTGAGTCACTAATTATAAATAGCATTTTTTTGAATTGTTGCGGGTAACCTTTTCTTATCTATTTTATGAAATTTCAAATTTGAATATTTCTTGAGCTTCGAGCCTAGAAATTGTATCTAATTGTTCCAACTTCAATCTTATTCTCTCTATTTTTCTTCTCTTTTTTTAATCTTGTTGCTGGAATTTCTTTTTCTACGCTAGCCTATGTCCTCACCACATCAACTTGTATTAGAGCAAAAGATCCTAGATCTAAGCCATAAAATTCATATCTAAGTCAAAGGTAGTAACTTTAAGCTATGGCCGGCCGTGGTAGAGATCATGAGGGTAGAGGAAATCAAGGCTAGTACAAAAAAAACTAATGAGATGAGGCGTATTATTGAAGATTTATTCCTAGCTGTTCTTTTCAGCAATGGGAACCAGTGGGAGACTCACATGAAGATTTTGGAAGGAAACTACAACCCCTTGGACATATTGGAAAGTGGTCATGAGGATGAGAATGATGATATAGAAGATGAAAACTCCTTTCATGATACCAGTCAGAGCATGTAGCATGAGGTAGGTTGGAAGATCAATTGGTGTGTGTAGTTGAATTGAAGGGTGAAAATTTTGGAAGAGTTTGTGCCACAAACTGGGATTCTCTTTATGATGGTTTAGGGGTGAGTACTTAATACAAATTAAAGAAATTATTTTATTAAAGTAATGCACATCAAGAGTTCAATGCAAGTCCTAAGAGTGTTCTTTTGGACACGGAAGATTTGCATACACACGATTTGAAAAACCTAGTACTGTTTGATGGAATTCAAAATTGAAAAAATTTAGTGAAGACATATACTTTTACTTGGAATGATGTGATGTTCAATAATTTTTCTATTGGCATAATGCTGAATCATGATAATCTTCCTTTTTATGAAGATAAAGATACAAGATTTGATTGTGTTTAGGAAGAATTTATGGAGCAGGAGCTGCGAGACACAATTTGACAAGCTCCAAGAGATACATGGATGGGGTTAAGCCAATTTTAGAACAAAGTTGTATGGTGTCAGATGATGATACTTTGTTCTATGTGACTTGTTCAAGTCACAAATTGAAGAAATGTCCCAAACCTTGTTATGCAGAAATTCTTAACGACATATTAAGGCTAAGTAGCTATTTCTTGATGCTTTTTCTTTTTATAAGTACTATTTCTTGATGCATTTAAGAAGACAAAGAATGAAAAGATTAAAAATATTATTTGGGACTCCGATAAATTGTGGAGAATTGAAGCCCAACTAAGGACGAATTTTTTCCAACCCAAGGAGAACTGATGTAGGAAAATTTAACCCCCCCAAAAAAGAAGGCCCATCAGTCAATTGTCATTTATTTCTATATTTCATATTTCATTTATTATTATGTCTCGAGTATTTCAAAAGGTCATTTGACTAGCATGTGACTTTTAATGAAGTTGCTAGGTTAAGATTTATTTATTTATTTTTGATAAGTAACAAAACTTTATTGATTAAAAAAAGAAAAGAATAACTAGCTACACTGGTGGTGTATTTAAGTAGCAGTACATCAAACACTCAAATTACAAAGCTCTAACATATCTAATAAATTAGAATAGGGAAAAGAGTTAAAAGCAGCACTCCAATCTAGAAGAGAGTGAAGAAGAAGAGATTTAATTGTTATATATAAGATGAAAGATTAGAATTCTAGAGTTGCTAAAGGCTTTTATACATAGAATTTTTAAATCGTGGGCATCCTTTTTGTATAGCCTTCAAGAAATTTCATATTTGATCTCTTCCCACATTTTGTGATGACTTGGGAGCTGTTTATGATATTATGCTTCTTTGGTGTCTCCTAGGTAATGCTTTATTATGTGATGGGGGGTTTATCATGTTGTACAAGGCTCTTTGGCAAGAAAAGTAATGGGAGGATTTGGAAAGTGGTTCCTCCGTCTCCGTGTCTAATGTGGTGTCTTTTGAGAAAAAGGAATGCACGTTACTTTGAGGGGCCAAAATGCCGAAGTTCATGAACTCCCTTGAGATTATGCTTTGCATTTGAAGACCTTATATGAATGGACTTTGACATCTCCTATCTCTTCTATAGCATGCTTTTGAAGACTTCTTACCCCTCATTTTTTTGTTCTTTGCTCCCATATCTCATGTACTTGGGTTGCCGTCCTTTGCTTTGTTTTTTATTGGCAAAAATTCAAAACTGACACTCTAACTTTCAGTCTTTTTCATTTCAGTTCTTTAACATTCAGTTTTGTCATTTTAGTCCTATAACTTTCAATTTTTGTCAATTTGGCACTCTGTTAAACTTCAGTTATGTCTTGCTGTTAATTGAGCCAAAACGACGTAATTGAGCCAAAACTACGTCGTTTTGGCTTTTTTTTTTTAATAAATTTTGGAATTAAAAAAAAAACTGAGGGTCAATTCCGAAATTTAATCTCCAACTTCTCCTCTCGCTTGTTCTCAGCCTCCGGAACAGTCAGAACCTTGACAAAACAGAACCCATATACAATCAAAATATTCAAAAAAAAAAAAAAAAAAATCCAAAAAAGAAGAAGAAAGCAAAATGTTCTTTTATTCTTTGATGGCTTACCCTTTTGTTGAACAGTCAGAGACGCCGATCATTTCATCGGCGACTTTCCATTGCCTTGAGGATCTCGCCGGCAGTGGTGGTTGTTGTCGTCGACGACGACGGTGGAGTATTCTTCGTCTTCTTCGTCTCCAACGCTCTCCTCTGTGCGTTCCTCTCCTTCTCGTTTAGAACTGGTTCTCTTCCTCTTGCTCCAACTGTTCATCAGCGATTCTCGATCTCTCTTGCTCTGTAACTTCACCGCCTATTGCAACTGCACCTGACCTTCCTCTGCAACAAAAAGAAACGAAATTCACATACATACACACAAACACATACATAAATTCGTAGCAAATCTCGTATAAAGTACATACCAGGTGAATCTCAGAGACTACTGCTTCTGTGACGTCGTCTCGTAGACTATTGACCCTCAGTTTTTTTTTTTTTTTTTTTTAAATTTTATTTTCTTTAAATTCCGAAATTTATTATTTAAAAAAAAAAAGAAGCCAAAACGACATTGTTTTGGCTCAATTAACGGCATAACATAACTGGAGTTTAAAGGAGTACCAAATTGACAACAATTGAAAGTTAGAGACTGAAATGAAAAAGACTGAAAGTTAGAGTACTGAAATGAAAAAGACTGAAAGTTAGAAGATCAGTTTTGCATTTTTGCCTATTTTATTTTATTTTTTGCAATGATTTCTTTACTTAGAAAAAGCAATTCAGATCCAACCTCATTCCTATTATACTTTTTCTTTGCCTTATGCTTATTGGAATTTCTTCTTAAACCCTTCAACTACACTAGACCTACGTTCTCCTCACCACATCAAAGTTCATATTACTGATCTGGTAAATTATTAGTGTTTGAAAGAGTTTTCCTCTTTACTTCAGACATTATTAACAAAAAAAATAAGAACATTATTATCAAATTTTTTTAGCAGAAGGATGACTCAAAACAAATGGAATATCTAGGAAATATAATGCAAATGTGGAAATAAATCATGACCACAAGCCACAAGACCAACATCCATAATTTTCAGTAATAATTCACCAGGCCTGACTAGATTTTGTGCAACCAAAAATGACAAATTATGATAGAACATTCATGAAATTTTATTTATATATAATAATTAGGCACTAGGCAGGCAAATAAAATAAATGGTGGCTGCAAAGGAACCAAACTTTTCAAGCTAGGGAGGACTAACACATATACAGTCATGATGGAGCATTGTTCACCATAAAAAGTTTAAAACCATTTGATGACATTGCACTTGAGTAAAAGCATCAACATAATAATTCATAAACTTACCAGATCTTTTGTTTGCAGAGGGTGTAAATGCTGGACCAACGGCATTTGATGGTCTTCTAACCTTCCTCTACTTCAAAAAGATAGAGACTGCTCCAATGAAAACTAATAGGAGCACAAATGCAGACAAAGATATTATGGTAATGGTTTTGAGGTTCATCCGCTGGTTCTTGTTGATAAAATTTGCTGTGATTGGGAGGTCTCCAACACTTCCTGTTGGTCCATTGCCAATGTAACTCCCATAAGGTGGTAAAGAAGGAATCCCTGATGAAAACTATTTCAGTGACCAAAACATGATAATAAAATAAAAAAGAAGGATACTTGAAGGACTCCTTTGTGTTCTTTTCCCCTTTTGCTAGAAATTTAAAGGTAATCGGGGTAGGTACCTGGATAACTAATGTATAGCACTTCATAGTTACCGAAAAGAGTTGTATTTAGAGGCACTTTCTTATGCCAAAATCTGTCAGATGTCAGTACTGCAGTAGTATTATCAAACTTCTCTCCCAGTGGAACCAAGTTAATATCCACAACTGTACTTTCCTGATTTTGACTATCGGCAATAACACCCATAATTTTAATTTGGCTTTGCTCTAAATAGGTGCCTTCCGTGATCTCAATCTCTAGCTCCCTCATTACTGGAAAAACAGATAAAGTGGCTACATCCAGAAGAAGTCTGATTTTCATGGGAAACACAAAACCACAAGGTGAATCAATGGGAGTTGCAGTAAGTGGCTCTATACAAATTTGATCACAAGCTGCCAAAAAATCCATTAACAAGTACATGAGTGGTTAAAAAACTCAAAACGAGCAACAGAAAAAGACCTTTAATTTTCATTCTAGCTTTTGAGATGAACAAGATACGATTGATCCTTCAACTAATGTTCAAAATTTTATGTTACTTATCAAAAAAAAAAAAAAACTAATGTTCAAAATTTCAAACTACCAATTGTATTTAGCCTTACGGCATTAATGTTACGCGATTTCTATTCCATAGGGTATGTGAGTCACTTTACCAAGCAAAAAAAAAAATAAATCAAACCATTTTCCCTAGTATAAACACACACTTAAGGCATTAAGAGAGAGAGAGAGAGAGAGAGAGAGTGCGATGGTACGATTACCAATCTTGTTAAAGTGATAGTTTCTATTTTATCATAAGAACACATTGACTTCAACTTTTAAAGACTTTTTTCTCTACCATTTTGTTGATCCTGTATTCCACCCAAAACATGCTCCTCATTTAAAAGATAAAGGCCACTGATTGACTTTCCTAATATGCACTGGCTTTATTTGAATTTATAAATTTTAAAAAAAGACCTATTATAACATCTGAAACAAAATAGAAAAGGCATGAGTGCCAGCTTAACCTCTTAGGGTGGTAACTTTTTAATCTAGCAAATTTCAAGGCAAAAAAATTGATATTTGCCTCACCAACAAGCAAAAATTTTGACAGCAGACACTAAGAAATTAAAAACAAGGTTGTTCACGGGTTACTTGTCATATATATCTGTCATACATATTTTAAGCGTTCTTGATATCTTGATACTTATGCTTTTTGCATAAGGGTTCTTTACAGACATTTGGGCACACAAAAGAGTCACACATACCACAAGTTAATGCTATTGATCAGTATAAAAAATCATCTACTTCTCCTAGTTACCACAGAACATATCATGTCCAAAATTGAAATATCTTGATTCTTATATTAGGTATGCATTCTCACTTGTAAAGTTGTGAAGCACTATAAACAGTGGTATGGCCCTGTTTCATTGTAGATATCTCATTATCATTTTTTTATAATACAAATGAGCGTGTTAGCAACACAAACTCTCAAGTAGACAAATTCAATTTGACAGACGGATATTACCATGGTTTTTTGAGGGGGATGGAGCAATTGCATCAGGTTTAACATGCTGATGATGACGGCATATTGGTGAGGGATTACTGCTAGGACCTGACATATATAAGTAAAGATAGAGAAAACTATTAACAACAACATAATGTCAAGCTGTTAATATTATGAGCACAGTAATACCTTGGTAAAGTGGAGAAGGTGCAGGGGCAGTGGATGGTCCCAAAGAGGGCTTAACCACCCATGTTTTGGGTGGTTTTGATGCAGCAAATGACAAACCCATCGAAATTGACCTTTCTGCAAGAAGTAAAGGAACATCATATGTTGAGCACAACTGAAGATATTCATGGACAGTTATCAATAAA
This sequence comes from Quercus ilex subsp. ballota, assembly GCA_032727855.1. NCBI lineage: Eukaryota > Viridiplantae > Streptophyta > Magnoliopsida > Fagales > Fagaceae > Quercus > Quercus ilex. The sequence goes on from CM064916.1 coordinate 44,587,184, forward strand.
AGCTGGAATGGATCTAAAATATTACTAAATGATGCATTGCGTTAAGTGGCCACATAAATTTTACATTGAATACACTATTGAGGCACACAAGGAAAGAAAGAGTGTAAACAAATTTGAATTATATGTTCTCAAGAGATGTTAACAAAAGGAGATATGTAAGGCATTCAGCTGATAAGCAGATGAAAAAAAAAATGCTTATAAAGTGTTTCTTTGTATCAGGATAAGCAAATGAGCAGGAAATGTCTTCTAATTGGTGTATTATGTTGGGCTTGAGCAATATAACTTGATTTGATAACTAAAGTCAGTGTGGTCCAGACTAAGCAACGTGCTCGAGTGAGATGAGCTGCCACTAAGGTCATCTCCAAAAGCTCTGAAGCTAGGAGGCTTTAGTGAGGTGCTCACCTTCACAATCTAGGCAAGGCACCTTTAGTGAGATGGTCACCTAATGCCTAGGCACCTAGGCACCCTTTAAGGTGCATGAGCCAATGCCTAAAACAAATTCCAAATACACACACACATATATTCGTACGCACACTTTAGTGCCTAGGTGAGTGCCTCAAGCAATGTTTAAGGCACATGAGGCAACGCCTAAAAACAATTCTACACACGCACACACACACATATATAAATATTCTGCAATTTGGCAAAAGTAGGCAGTCTTTATTTTATTAAAGTGGGGGTTAAGCTAGCCACCACAAATATATTAAAGACAAAAAAGGAGAGAGAAAGAGAGGGGGGGGGGGGGGGGGGAACACATCTACAAGAGCAAAACTTTGGAATCTGCTTAGACTTGTACAGTACAAATTTCAGTCCACTCAATGCATAATGGGAAGGTTCCAACACTCTTCTTAATTCAATCCCAAAGTCCCTCCATCTTTGTTGTAACTTTCTAGCAGGGATAATTATAGATCTCCGCAACTTGCCTACCTTAAGCTCAGTCACTGATAAATACTAACCAAACAAGTTTGAACCCTGTTGCAAAGTGTAAGAAGTATCGCCTTCCCTGAGTGTGAAGAATTGCTTTGGCTTGACTCCAATCACGGTGTGTTCCAGGTTCCGCATTAACCAAATTGCTGCACTCTTGCCCATAAAAACTGATTGCATGTAGTATTTTCCCCGTTCAAAAATCTTAAGGGAGAAAAAATTCCCTCCTTCCTCCACCACCAACTGAAACAGCTTAGATTCAATAAAAAAATTTCGGAAACCACCCATTCTGAACCACTAACAATATATCCATCTATAGTTTGGCAGTACATCTTGCACTCAAAGGATATTTTTACCTCCATTTTATTGGAAGGGATAGGAGTCGGACAAAGGATATTTTTACCTCCCTTTTACTAGACAAGGTATCTTTTCATTACAATCTTCAATCTTAGTTCTAATTTTGGTAATTCCTAGGCTAAGCCCAGAAATCTAAAAAGATCTTAGGGCAATTTGCTTTTGGAACAAAGGTAAGAAACTAAGACCTGCAACTTTGATTTCCATAAATCTAAAGAAAAAGACCTTAATACCAAGTAGAACACAAACCTATTCCCAAAAAACTTTTAACTTCTCAAAAGGGAGACAACAGTTCACAAGCAAATTGTTGATATTATTAGGGTATCTAAGATACGGCACCTAAGAAAACTATACTTTAAATTTTAAACTTTCATACTACACGTGAATACAACTATCGACTATAAACAGTTTTTAAGAAGAAGAAAAGAATAGAAAAAAACCTGTTTCAAATTCACATTCACTATAGTTTTATATTTTCCAGCAATGTATATTGATGATAATTAAAGCATATATCAAACATTGACCACATAAATAGATGTAACAATATCTACATTCTTGATAGGGACCTAAAGATGTAAAATTCCTAACTCAATTGCAATTTCACTATTGACAAGTTGTGTAGACTACAAGGCAGAGCATACCAGGAAATTTCAGATATCCTACTAAGCAGTTGAACTATGCATAAGAGACGCACTGAACGTTTTGAGATTTCAGGACAGTCTTTGCAGCTTCCTTGACTACTTGTCCGCTGACATAGTGCTGCCGACACACAGGCATGTAGACAGACCAATCAGTTAGGTCTGTGTCTCCACTGCCTCAGTTGAACTATGCATAAGAGACACACAGAACGTTTTGAGATTCCAGGACAGTCTTTGCAGCTTCCTTGACTACTTGTCTGCTGAAATAGTGCTGCCGACACACAGGCATGTAGACATCAGCCCCACCAATCAGTTCAGTCTGTGTCTCCTCTGTTTTCCTTAAGGTGAATAGAGCACGTTTACCGCAAAGTTCACAGTGAGCAGTTAATTTGGTCACGGAATCAGCCAGGGGAATTATATCCAGCACAGAACCAAAGCTCCTCCTGTCAACAATATTTATATTCATCATTAGAAGGATCTTGTTGGAATTTCCAAGCAAATGTAATATGATATGATGCCATTTAATTGCAAAAAAGCTTTTCAAGTTATAACCTAATTGTTTCTCAAAAAAAAAGTTATAAGCTGAAACTCTCAATCCAAAAAGTATAGTTAATGACCTAAAAGCAGGTATATGAATGGTGGTAGATTATAATTAGGTAAGAAAATTTTAAAAAATCATGAGCATAAAAATAGCTAAATATAATTGGTGGCTTATTTAAATACCTTAAATAATTACCATCTAGTCCAGCAACTATTACTCTTTTGCCATCGTGATCAGCAGCTGCACGACAGAAATCATAAAGGTCCTCAAAGAATTGAGCTTCATCAATACCAATCACATCTAACTGTCACCAAATAAAGGTCAAAACTAAGTATCACTCATAGTGTACATAAAAAACTGATGAAAGTTAAATGCAATAATCTCACCAAAAGAACCAGAAAACCATGCTTATTTCAAATTGAGATATTTCTCAGACACACAAACCACTTACTCATTACTGAGACAGTGCACATTTACCAAAAAACAATAACTTTATTTCAAATAATACAGCACGCGCACACGCATGCACGCACACAAGAAAATAGTTCTGTATTTTTACACAAGAAAGGATAATTGTTTGTAATACATGTATCACAAATTGTGTCACTGAAATACCTGATCATATGCATCAAGACCAAACTTTTGTCTGAATGATGACAAATCAGGTAAGGCCAAGCATGGCAATTTCGCCCCATCATGTGTCACAATCGAATCCAATCCATATCTTGTATCCTTATTTGATTTTATTAGTGCCACACTTCTGCATAACAGAGACGTAAAAAAGAAACAAAGCATCATAAGACTAATTCCAAAAACATTTAACCATTGTTCAGTAAATCAAGTATTTGAATATTTGCTGCCTTGTATTTGTATAAAGCATGGAAATTTTTTTCCAACAGAAGTTTTGGTGTTTTTGCAGTTCAAATACCGGTGCAGCAAGATGCTTCACATAGCTGAAGTATCTCTTGAATGAGCAATATCAACTGTGGTGGTAAGAAGTTACAAGCTCCCATAGTTAAATTGATTAAAATCAAAAGATTTAGATAACAAATGGAAGAAATCCAAATAGAACACTGATCTCTTTCTAATACTCCAAAAACTAGAATTCCAATATCTATATAGGGTCCAAGGGTCTTCAAGAAAATAATGGGAGAGGAAAGGGATCTTAAGTTTAGGGTTTGGATCTTGACATAATATTTTCAACTTAAATGTTGCAGCACATTAGAATAGACCTAGATTTAGAGGCAAATAAGAAACTTAGTCAGACATAATATGTTTTACAGACTTTACTAGGCACAAGAGAAGGTTATTATGCCAATAAAATGAAATTTGATATCAATTACTTCTAATAAATGGAAAGAAATGAAATTGAGAATTACAAGTTATATGACATCCAAAATAGCTTAATAAAAATAATGGGTTTAGAGTGATAAGGATCTTGCAAAAAATGACTTTAGACGTGTATACAGACAAAGAGGATTAAGGGAGAGGGCCATGTGATTTCTAGAAGGATGAGAACTGAGGAGGAAAGGTTGAAAAAGCGGTGGGGAGAAGTGATTACATATCTTGCATAAATGACACATAATTTGATAAGCTTCTGTTTCAATTTTGAGGTTCTTTTTATATGATTTATATCTAGTTTGGGAACTTAAGGAAAGCAGAGGAGTGAGAAATGCCAGGAATAAACAGCTACATTTCTCATATATCACACTAAATAACAACAACCAAGCCGTAATCCCAAAATTTTTGGGGTTGTATTCTCATATATCATATAGTATCATGCAAGATTTTACACATTTATCATTGATTATATATCATATCATACAACAACAGCAGCCAAGCCTTAATCCTGAAATTTTGGGTTGTCTTCTCATATATCGTATCATACAAGTAAATTTTCATACACTTGTCATTGATCTAGATTGCCTGTGAATTCAACAAATTTTGACCTTTACACATCATAAAAAAACCTGAACAGACTGAACACATAGATACATACGCAAGCATCAATATGCATTATTCGAAATGCAATTTTTGGCATTAGCAGGAGTCAGGACACTGAACAGGTCGACCTATATGCTTGGACAGATGGAATGGCTCTATCGCTGCTGTAACCAGAATTAATAAACCGAAACTAAACAACTTTCTTTGGTACAGATAAAAATATGTTTAAATTCTTGAAGAATGAAATAACTAAAATGATCCAGATGCCTAATTAGATAATATTTGATATGTAACTGATATCTATTGAGCCTCACCCATAAGTGGACCTTCCAGATTCTACAAAATTTAAGAAAGCACCAAGGTATTAGGCATACAGCTCTTACTCTCTCAAATAGCGCTGCTTCGCAACAGAGAGATATTCACAGGAAATGAGTCATTTTCCATGACGTGAGTTAGTTGTCACTTAGATCAGGAACATAACCTGCATCCTTTGAAATACAAGTCATTTCTCTGATCAACTCATATAGCTCCATAGATTGTTTATCACCCTTGAAGAAGAATTGGGACCCATTTTGAACCTCTATTCTGCTATAACCAGGCTCCTTTATGATCCCTGATTCCCACATCACAGCCCTGACCTCTGCAGCATTTTCCCAAAACCCAGAGGTGGCATAAGCATTAGACAAGACCACATATTTTCCAGGATTTTCGGGTTCCAATTCAAAAAATTTCTTTGCTGCAAGCTTTACCAACTTCATGTCTCCATGAACCCTACAAGCCCCAAGCAAAGCACCCCATATCACTGAGTGCTCCTTACAAGGTGAGTTCAGAACAAACTCATACGCCTCTTGTAACCGGCCAGCACGCCCTAAAAGATCAACTATAGCTGCATAATGCTGCCCTCTTGGCTGAATTCCATAATCTTTGGTCATAGATGAGAAATATGCCCAACCCTCATCAAGCAAACCTCCATGGCTGCAAGCAGAAAGAACTGAAAGAAAAGTAACATAATTTGGTTTGAAACCTTCAGTTTTCATCCTATGAAAAGATTCCAAAACCTCTACAACTTTGCCATGCTGACCATAGCCAGAGATTAAAGCAGTCCACATAACAACATTCCTATTTAAAGACTTGTCAAATACCCGATGCCCATCAGATAAACTACTGCATTTAAAGTAAATGTCCATAAGGGCACTATTGACTACCACATTTTCCCTAATTTGACACTTGATCATTACACCATGGGCCTGTTTCCCATGCTCGAGTGTTGCTAAAGTGGCACAAGCTCTGAAGACTGATGCAAAGGTATACTGGTCTGGAATAAAACCAGTCTGTCTCATCTTGTAATAAAGATTTAACCCCACTTCTTCAAGCCCCTTTTGCACATACCCTGCAATCATTGCATTCCATGAAACCAAGCTTTTCTCCCGCAAATTATCAAATAGAACGTGAGCAGTTCCTAGATCCCCTGATTTCACATACAATATCAACAATTTAGTCTTCAAATACTCATTGGGATCATATCCAACAACGACCATTAGTGCATGGATTCTTCTCCCCTTCTTATACTCTTTTCTAAATATGCATTCCTGCAATAGAAAAGCATAGGTTCTTGGTTCCACTCGCACTCCAGTAGTGCACAACAGTCCCACAGCTTCCCTCAATCTTCCTGAAATACAAAGACCCTTTAATGTTTTATTCAATTGGAGGTAGCTCTTGTAAGGCTCAACCTGAAAGCTGGTGACAATCACATTCCATCAATTGAACCAGTACATTGCCAAAATCTACTCTTTCCCAATTCTAAAAATAATATATGCAATTACGCATGTCAATTCCATCAAACCTTGAGCAGCTTTACAAAAATCACATTACATACATAAGTATGTATATAGTAATGGAAAATTCCATCCAAATTGCCAAATATTCAAAGTACCCAATTCACTATTCAACGCAGGATCTCACATTTGGCACAGAAAATAATACTACCCACCAAATAAATGAAGAATTTTATCAACAAACTGCATGAATTCAAGCTCAAATTCAATTATAATACATACATAAAAATGTATGTAAGAATGGCAACATTCCATTCAGACAGTCAAATATTCATACTACGTAATTCACCGCTGAATCTAAACATCTCATCTTTGGCACAAAAAAAATACTACCCACCAACCCGCAAAATTCAATCATAAAACATACATAAATATGCATATAAAAGCAGCTTAACTCCAATCAACCCATTACACTACTGCACCTAAGACATCTCATGTTTGGCACAATAACAACACTGTTCACCATTAAAAGCAACAATCTCAAAAACAACTCACGCAAATACAAGCTCAAGCTCAATTATAATACATAAATGTAAAAGGGAACATTTCCATTCAAATAGTTAAACTACCCAATTCAGTACTGAACCTGAAAGATGTCATCTTTAACACTAAACAACAACACCCACCAAAACGAGCTAGAATTTTATTTACAACCCACATAAATTTCAAGCATGTATATAACACACACACAAAGAAAGTAACTAAAACTAGTGAAGGTTCACAAACCTGCCATTGCTGCTCTCAGATTGAATTCTGCGAAGAAGGGTGGTGGTTTTTACGGCGAACATGGGGCCAACGATCACGTGAATCTCTCCGGAAGGCGACGGCGGAGTCAGTTGCTCCGTGTGCACGCCACGACTTTGGATTGAATGAATGGAACAAGTGGGAGAAACGGTGGTGGGTTTTAAATTTAGGGGAAGGAAAATTGTGGGGTTGCGTGGAAAGGATTTTGAGGCCAAGGAAAGGAGGCCAAGATGAGCGGTTTTGGGGAGGTGAGAAGTGAAGGCTGACAACGTTGGGGTCAGGAAGGACTTCATATGACTATACGAGAGAGAGAGAGAGAGAAGACAGCTTTCTTTGGTTTAAGGTAGAGAAGTCCAGACTGAGCTTTGAGAGGGAGAGAGAGAAATAGCAATTATGTTTTTCTTTTTTTCCTTTTCTTTTTTAAATAGAAAGCAATTATATATATATATATATATTCTTTTATTTAAGTTGAAAAACAATTATCTATTAATGTATAAAATCAAATAATCCGTTAAAAAATCATAAATTATTTTGTCACAAACCTAGCTTTGATAATAACAAGTACTTAGGTGGAAATGTAGAACGACATCTCTTAATATCCAAAAGCCTCAAACGTATAATTACCAGGCAAAAATAAGAAATATAGTAAATTTTAAAACTAAATTAATATATAAAAATTAGAACTAGACAACTAGCACATAGTCACTATTAAACAAATGTAAACAATTTTTTTTTTGAAAATTATTATTTCTTAAGACATTTATACTCAATCATTTGTGATATATCAAAATGTAATTCAACCTTCTTTTAAATCACAACAATCATTATAATTGATTATGGAGTAAATTTTTCAACAATTTATCTATTAATGTATAAAATCAAATAATCTATCAAAAAATCATAATTTATTTTGTCACAAAATGTAGCTTTCATAATATTCATGACAAGAGATACTTAGTTCATAATTGCAATAAAATCTAAACAAGTAAATAGAAATACAACTATTTTATAAAGAATATATTATTAACCCAAAAGTTGAAATATATATTTATCATTATTATATGCCCAATATTCTTATTAAACAAACTAATTAGTGTTGTTAAGTTGAAAAATAAAACTAACAAACGCACATAACAAAAAATAACAAGCACTTAGGTGGAAATGTAGAACAACATATGCCCAATATTCTTATTAAAAAAAACTAATTAGTGTTGTTAAGTTGAAAATTAAAACTAACAACACACATAACAAAAAATAACAAGTACTTAGGTGGAAATGTAGAACGATCACTTAATATCCAAAAGTCTCAACCTTATATCTTTGAGTTTCAAACATCAAATGACTTATCTTCAATTTGGGGGGAGGCAAATATAATTTTTTGTATTTATACTTTTAATCTTTAAATATGTGTATATACTAATATAATATTAATTTATTTTAAAATTTTTTTAGGGGTCTCATAGACAACATATGCAACCGTTCCTAGGTGAAAGAACCCAAAAAAAGAGTGGTTTTCAGATCTTTAATCAGACCAATAATGTCATAAAAATAATTTAATTAATCATTTAAAATTATAAAAAAAAAACTTATCATATTATTTACTAAATATATCCAAAAATATATAAATAATTTTAAATGAGTGGTTATACCTTATATTAAATTTAAATTTGTAGGACCAAAAAAGGGTTAAAAACTTAAAATACAAAGTATTCTTTAATATTTAATAAATAGGTAATATATTTGTATTCATTACCAGTCAATATTAACACAATTTATCAAAAAAAAAAAATATATATATATATATATATTAACACATGCACACAAAAAAGATTATAAGTAAAAAATACACACAACTCTCTTTCTCTCGCTCTATGAAAACACACTCTCTTGCTCTATGAAAACAAAACTCTCTCGCTCTGTGATAATGGGTTCCTATCACAGAACTCTCTTCCACAACAACACTCGGATCGAAGAACCACTAATCTCCAAAACATAAGAGTTCTTCATCGATTTTATATTCCTCTCTTGTTGATTTTCTTGTGAATTGTAGAATTTAAGAATTTTTTTTAATTTTTTTTAATTTTTTGATAAAAGAGGAATTCATTAAAATCAAAACATTACATCTGAGTAGAACATAGAGTGCGTTTGGGAAGCGCGTTTTGCGCTTCCCAAACGCGTTTGCGTTTCTATCTTTTTTTTTTTTTTTTAACTTTTCAGCGCTCCCAAGACGTAAAGGATGATTTTTCACTGTTCATAGTTACTGTGCCGGCTACTGTTCAATGAACAGTAGCTGCACTTGTTGACTTTTGTCAATAAACAGTGCATTCGTGCACTATTCACGGACCCACATTTTTCACTTTTCAGCAACTTTTTCATTAAAAATGAGTCCCACGGTACTATTCACACATTTAAAAATTATTTTACTACAGTGTTTTCAGTTTTCAGTTTTCAATTTTCAGTTTTCAGCTGTATCCAAACGGACCCATAGTCTGCTGAATGAAACACCATTACAATCATCCTCCAAAACCTTGGCTAAGTCCACAGACGGACTTGAAAACAACCTATACTCTATTTCTTGTTCAGCCCCTAGTCTAACCATCAAGTCAGCACATCGGTTGGCCTGGCAGTAGCAATGCTTCAACTGAACTTGCTGAAATCTAGTAATCAAAAGCTTGCAATCGTCCAAAATAGGAGATATTATATGATTTACATAGGCAGAATTTTGAAGGACATCCACAATCACTTTGGCATCTATCTCGATAGTAATACAAGGAATATTCAAGCTACTACACAGTAAAAGACCATCCCTAAGCCCCCAAAGTTCAGCAGCAAAACTATTTGTCGCTCCTACATGCCTTGTGAACCCGGCAACCCAATTCCCATGCTCATCCCTTATTACTCCTCCACATCCAGCATGTCCCAAAGACCCTATAACCGATCCATCCGTGTTCAGCTTTTTCCATCCTATTGGCGGTTTATCCCATCTGATTCTCTTGCTAATTTTACGGACTAGGTTTCGAGGTGAAGCTACAAAAAACATAAACTCAGCAGCTTGGTTATAAATCTCTCTATATAGGTTCGGATTTGGGCTCTTCCTATTAAAAGCAAAAGAATTTCTGCTCTTCCAAATGCTCCACACAGCAAAATTAAAAATGATTCTCCACGGCGGCTTCCCTTGTATAGGGCTGCAGCTCACTTTCCCATTATTTTGCAGCCAGTCATGCAGATTACTCCTCCAAAAATCACTACTATTCCCCTTTACACCCAGCTGACTCCAAATATGCTTTACCCTTGGACAGTCTCTAAGAGCATGCAAAATTGATTCCGGTTCTCTATGGCAAACAGGGCATTCTTTATCATCCACAATTCCTCTTCTAGCAAGGCAGTCTTTAACTCCTATGCTATTGTGTACACATGTCCATAAAAAGGTCTTAACTTTAGGGAGAGTTTCTAATTTCCAAATCCAACCAGCATCTATTATTCCCACCTCATCCACCTCTCTAGCAAGAGAATAGGCACTCTTGAGATCAAAACAACCTCTAGCATTACCACTCCATCCTATCCTATCCCTTCTTCCATCCGCTAAGGAGATTGGAATGGCTTGGATAATCCCTTTAATTTCAGGTGTAAACTCAAAGGGAATTCGATTCCAATCCCAACCTCCACTCATCAACACATCTTTAATCTTCCATTGGCTTGCATCACGGGTTAAAGGACCATGAATGAGGCTGCGTATAGGACCCTTACATGTCCAATTGTCCAGCCAAAAGTTAAGTGTGCTGCCTCTATGCACCACCCACATGCTACCCTTATTAAAAGTTTCCCTTCCCTTTTTAATAGCTCTCCAAATCTGAGAACAAGGCAGTCTATCCATATTGATAGCATTAAGTCTCCTATTACTGCAATATTTACTTTTCAGCACTCTCACCCACAAAGCATCATCTTCGGTATGAAACCTCCAATTCAACTTGGCAAGGAGAGCAGTGTTTCTACCCTTCGCCTCTTGCAACCCTAGCCCACTTTCTTCTTTCGGCTTTGTCACTTTCTGCCAACCAACCCAATGGATTTTCCTCGTAGTCTCCGAAGACCCCCACAAGAAGTTTCTATTAACCCGGTCTATGCCATCTAGAATTCTACCTGGCAAGTAAGTGCTTTGCATAACCCGGTCTATTAACCCAATGCTCTCCTTGGCTGGCCGGGCTGTTTTGATTCAAGCTTCCTCATTTTTTTAATTTGTCATATATTTATGTGTGTGCATGCGCAGATTGATTGATTTATTCCAAATCGGTCGGCAATGGACTTTGATTACGCACACTACATGCTCACTAAAGGAGGCAGGAGGAAGCAAAAAGAGAACCCATCTCCATCAAGTGTGGCGTACCGAAAGCTACTTGCGGAGGCCTTGAATCTCAATCGTACTCGAATCTTGGCCTTCAAGAACAACCCCTCCACCCCAATTCACTCACTTGTAGACCCGGGATTGCTTTCGCATTCATCATTGCCCGAACCTACCACTACCAAGCCCCCTCGACACATTCCTCTGGTATAAATTAGAATTTGAATTGGGGGTTTAGTTTTAAGACATGGGGTTTTAGTTTTAATGAATAGTTCCCTCATATTTAGGATTTCAATTCATATCTTAAATAAAATAGTAATCTTAATCTGTGTCTTTTGTTTGTTTTCATTGAATAACTATTATTGTGTAATGATTGATTAGTTCCTTCAAATTGGATTTCAATTGACTTCTTAAACAAATATATCTTTGCAATAACTTAGTATCAATTATTCCATAGTCTATCGCAATTACAAAATGAAGTAATTATCTATTAGAATGAAGTTATCATTGCAATAATTTAATCCAACTTATTTTGGTCAATTATTTGTAATTTATTGCAATAAGTTTCATAAAGTAATAGCCTATATCTACAAGATATTAGAAATAGTAAAATTTTTATTGCAACAATATATATATATATATCATTGCATCAAACTTGTCATTAAAATATTTGGAGTTTATTACAACAAAATTTTTGGTTGCACAAATCTATTACCTCAAATTTAATTGCAACATCCTGTATTAATTATTGCAATAACTCTAAGGTTATTGCAACGGTTTTTTTCATTGCAATAAACATTTTTTCTTATAGTGATTCATAAAGAGAAGACAACCATTTGATACTTTCTTTCTCTCTAGCCCAATTTGTGTTCATTACCCAAGTACACCAAACTTTTGTAAAGCCACATGGCACACACAACCACACTCATAATGAAGACAACCACATTCAAAATGAGTCATTTCAGTTTCAGAAAGAAGCTTTCTCCTTGTGGGTGTTTTCAGAATCAATGGGGGTTTGTTTGTGTTTGAGAGAGAGAGAGAGAGAGAGAGCTTTGTTTGGTCTCAAGAAGTTCAGAAAGCTTTTTGAAAGAGAAAAAGAGCCGTTATCTTAGGTATTTATAGGGTGCAATTCAAAATTCAGTGACTCACTCTAAATTTTATAATGGGATCGCTGGGTATTATGACATGGCATTTTTCTGTTGGATATTTAAATCCATGTACTTTGCCTCTGTGGCACTTTTATCACTTTCTTAAGCTTTCAAAACTTCGCTTTATGGATTTCCCGCTTGTTTTGTTGCTCTTTTTTATTTTTTATTTTTTTAAGGCTGAATATTTCTTTTATTTACAGTATTTAACATATTTCTTATGTGATTTGCACCTTATCAAATTATTTACTTCTCAAAATAATTATATATTTTAAAACTCTTGAAATTGATTTTAGTTAGAATAACATTTTAAAATTCTTGAACTTGAGTAATAATGTTTAAAAAAAAATTACTTTAATAATTATTAAATTACTTGTCATTTGTTTCATAAAAAATAAAATAAAACTTGATAATGAATTATTCATGTGGAAAAAATCATACTATACAACTTGTGACACGTTTGTTGATATAAAATAATTGGAAAAATCATTCCATCTTTGTCAGCCTTGCATAATCCCAGTGCCGGCTGAACAGTAGAGCAAAAAATGCGGTCGCTTAAGGCCCCAAGTAAAAAAAAGGCCCCCAAATTTTAACTAATAGGGTTATTTATAATCAATAAATAAAATAATATTTTTTTACCAGATGAAAAACAAATAAAAAATAGAGAAAAATGCAACGTTCACAATATTTTTTACAGCACTTTTACAATTTTGCTAAGTAGCAGGTTGTTACAACCTGTTATTGATGGCAAAAAAATAATTATAGTGATATTTTCAAAGAAAAAAAAAGCAACTTAAAACTTAGGATTTGTTGTAAAAAAATATTGTGGATGTTGTACTTCTAAAAAAAATAAGAATAATAATAAGAGCTTAGTTAGCAAACTTTTACTAGTTCTCACCATAAGTCCACCACTAACACCACTATTTTCCTTACTATAATCAATCTACCATATCAACAAGTATGAAAAATTTTGTTAAATTTTTTCTGATTATAAAATTTCTAAAATAAGAAAAAATTCTACATAGTTTATGTTAATTAGTAGTAATTTTACATCTAAAATAAAATAATCAATTTTCGCTTTAGGCCTCTAAATGCATCAAGCCGCCCCTGCATAATCCAAATATTACAAATTCAAATGTAAATATATCATTATGTTTACATCCATTGTTAGAACTTTCACCGATCATTTCCAACGTAGATAGATTAATGTCTATTTGAGAAAATTTTTTCTAGTTTTATTTATTTATTTTTTTGCTGAAAGTGTGTTAAAATATACTTATACCTTAAAAAAAGTGAGAAAAAAAGGAAAAAAAAATGAAGTTTTGAAAAGCTATATATAAAATTAAAAGTTAAAAGCTAATATCAAACTCACCCTAAGTGTGAGTTTGAGAACTGTTGAAAAATAAATTCTTTTTTATTTGTCTCAAATTTTCTTTTTTTTGCATATAATCTAATTTTTAGTTTTTTTTTTTAATTTTATTTATAAATAAACTAGTTTTTAGTTTTTTTCTAACACATTTAACTTAAAATTTACCAAAAACTGTATCTTTTGAAAATTACTATGCAAATAAGTTACCAAAAAATAAACAAGTCTCAAACAAACACTCCCTTGCATTTAAAACATCATAAAGTGTCCTCTGGTGCCATCTCGTTAACCAATTCATAAGCTGAAGTCAAACAACCTTCTTGCAAAGTCCACGATCAGTATGTTAAACCTAAAAGACGTCAAAGACACATTGCTATTATGTAGCAAAGCAATCATACATTACAGCCTTGGCTTCATCAAACCATGCACTAGTCACATACCAATCAATTAAGGTATTGACAAGCACAACATTTGGAGCCGGCATTTTGTTGAACAATCCCTTGCTTCATCAACTTGCCTCATTCTACACACTAATGCATTAGAAGTCTATAAGTTATATAATTAGGGGAGGAACCCCAAACAAGAATCCGATCAACCAACTCAGTTTGCCTCATGCATCCGATCGATTAAGCTTGCAAAGGCCATAGATCGATGAGAAAAATTTTAGACCAAAAGTTTCAATGTTTTCTTTCACTCTATGATTCTTAGAAAGTGCTCATATCAGACTCTGGTATATTACCGAATGTTGGATATATTTCAATAATTAACTTTTGTGATTAAGAAAAAAAAAACATACAGATCTAATTATAAACAATAACACAAAAATATGTGATAGGCAAAAATAATAAATAGATACTATATATATAAGAAGAAATCTGCAAGATAATTAAAAACTCACAGAAATGCGTGAAGGATAAATGATACAGATCAAGTCTTGTGTTTAACACAATCTCTTTAAAGTAGATTTCGCCCCTCACACAATCTTTGATACTTTGAGACTCATGGACATTTGCCTCCCAAGATAAAATGATCTATAGCACGAAGAATAAGCATATAAGGTCCATGTTTTGCGAACTAATCTTTGTCTATTTTGCTCTCTTTGACTCAAACGCTAATGCACAAAATATTCTCTTTGAGAAAGTTTCTAAAAAAAAAAATGCTTTCATGAATGAGGGACTATGAATGTATACGTTATTAAACAAGCACAATATTTTAGGAATAACTACTATATAAAAACTAGGGGTGTCAATATTTGACCCAACCTGCGAACACGATACGAACACGACACGAATTTTTGCGGGTTAGGGTTGTGCCTTAATGGGTTTGGGTCATAAATCAGTCGACCCGAAAGCGACACGATAAGAAACGTGTTATAGGCGGGTCAACCCGCATAACCCGCAATAAACACGTTTGACACGCCAATATATTTGTATCAACCCAAAATGACCCATTTAACACAACCTGTTTAACTCGTTGTCGTGGGTTCCTTTTACATTTCTTGTACCTTAGACACGTATCTTGATGTTATTGGGCAACACTTAGTCTAAGTTTTTTCTAAGAAGGAAGTTAGGCCTGGCGCTCCGCGGAATGGGCTTCAAAGTACCATTCTATCGCTGCCAGTTTGTGCGCAAACGTTGAGTCCAAGTCCAAGGGAAGACGCTGCAAAGTGGGCTTATCCTTTGTTTCTGCTGTAGAATGAATTTTTCTCCAGTTTCTGATGCAGGTCTGACTTTTCTGCTATGCAGCAAAACTTTCTGCCGTGTAGTAAAACTGTCTGTTGTGTAGTAAAACTTTCTGCTGTGCATTAAAGCTATCTGCTGTGCTTTAAAGCTATCTGTTGTGCTTTAAAGCCTTCTGCCATGCAGTAAAACCTTCTACAATGTGAATGACTACTCTTTATTTTTACTGCAGAAATACTTTTCTACTTCCTGCACATAAACAAATCTAAAACTCAAAAAAAAATATCCATAAAAAAAATGTTAGTTTAAATGGGTTAGTATATTCTCAAATATATACATACACATATTCGTAAATATACTTATACGTATTCACATATACATCTATAAAATATATTCTGCAGGACATAAGAAACAAGATATATGTATATATATATATATATATATATATATATATATACACTTATGGCAGGATGATGGTTAGTTTGTGTCAAAAGTAAAACACGTAATAACAAATAAATAAGAAAGTTTTGGCAGAAAAGGTTTAGCTAGTATAATAGTTAACATGGTAAATATAATAAAAAGGTACTATAGTAGAATAACTAGTACAGTAAGTAAAGATACCACTGCAGGACAATTGATGCAGCAAACGTGATAAAAATGTGTTACAACAGAATGACTAAATACAGCAAATATAAGTTATAACAAGAGAAATCAAATATATTTGCAATCAAAATCAAGTATTGAATCTTCCTGTAGAATAAGTAAACCAAGAAGGAACCTAAACTCCAATTTGAACAACTTTGTCATAGGTTTCTGCCATCAAAGTTGTGTATTTTAGAGAATAGGCCTAAATGACTACTAGCTATTACTTTTGGAGACTTCAAAGAGTGGGTTTGCTAAGAAGGAGGAAAAAGATGGTCTATTGATGCATGCGCCTATTTCTGTCACGTTTTCTCTCTTCTTTTTACCACTTTCTTTCTTTCTTTTTCTCTGTTTTTTTTTTTTTTTTTTACTTTTAGTTTCTTACTACTCTCTTGCCGTTGGTTATTTCCTTAGGTACTTCCCCCTCCCCCCCCCCCCCATGGCTACCTCCTTCTTTTATAGTGAGCTAATTCAATGAGATTTCTCCCTTTTACCCTAAGGTTTCACCAACTGTTTTTGGTTTGTTGTGCGCATCCCTTCAGGATTAGCCACCAACCCATTGTTTGCCTCAACCACTATCATTGCTCAGTACATGTTTGCTGCACGACAAAAATCCCTTTTGTTTGTTCTTACCGTATACCTCTACCTCTAGGTTCAAATGGATAAGGATTAAACTACCTCACTACCTAGCTTTATGACATGCATCAGATGGTCCTAACCATCTATTACTTCTTTTGGGTAAGATGCCATCCTAGTAAGGTATATTCCTAAAAGAAGTCATGGCAGGAAACGAAATATAGACCCCCTTTTCCTCTTACCACCAAACCACACCCTCTGAATCCCTTTGACCGTGGGTCCACCTCCCTTGTATTGGCTGGATACAGGTTGGTGGTGCTCTGGCCCTTCTGTGCTTGCTCCACTATCTTCTGTTTTTGTCTTCTTTCGTTCCCACACTGTTTCTGCCTTAGCAAATTAGTTTTGTTTCATTCTGTTGCATGTTTTTGTCTTATTTCTTCATGCATTTCCTGCTGCATTTGTCGTTTCCTTTGGTTTGGCTTTTCTTTCCTTCACGTGATTCTTGTTGCTGACACTTCCTACTGTTCCTTGTTTCTTTTCATTGTGCTTCTTCATATTAGTTTTCACACCTATCCTTTTTATACAAAAGGATTTGGGCCCTTGTGGACTAGATAATGTTGACTAGATCAAAAGGGTCTTGGGCCCAATTTGTCTTAATCTGCTAAAGCCATTCTGCTGAATAACTGTATTCTACGGTAGATCTGTATTCTGTGACAGATTTGTATTCTGCTGCAGATTTGCATTTTGCTGTAGATTGCTTTCATCTGCACTTCTTTCTTTGGATCTTTCTTGCTCTTCGGTCTTCTTGGTGAGTCTTTGGGCCTTACTTTTCATTGGGCTTTCTTTCGTATGGGCTTTCATCTGCACTTCTTTCTTTGGACCTTTCTTGCTCTTCGATCTTCTTGGTGAGTTTTTGGGCCTTGCTTTTCATTGGGCTTTCTTTCGTATGGGCTTTTGCGTTTTGCAATTTATTGAGCTTTCTTCCTTATGGGCCTTTGGGTACAGATTTGCAAAAATAGGCATTGAATGTTCAAATAATGTATAAAACACTATGAATATTTAGACCCCCAAGATACAAATTACCAATTCAAGCTTAATATTAAACAAAGTATAGGCGAAAAATGAATATAAGCTTATACCAGAATTGATAAACAATCTAAACCAAATAAAATCACATCCACACGCGACTGCTCATCTTCTCGCATGCTTCACTCATGTGCTACACTTGGTGGCTTGCTAGTCGCGAGTCACCCGTGAGTCCCAGCTGCGAATCTCTGCATCCTTGCACAATCTTGAGCATTTCTTCAGACGCTCTCACTTACTACCCTTACATGATTCCTACCTAAATACAGAGTTACTAATTGCTAAAATACAAGCAAATTTGGCATGGAATAAAGTCAACAAGATGGTTGATTAAATTCAATCTTACAGGCATCAACATTCGTATGACAAATAAATATTCATTTTATTTTAGATTTGTGAAATACCTTTTATATCCAACATATACTTTAAATTTAAAAAGAAAAATGAATAATTACAAAAACTTACAAGGAATATAATTGGAAATTGAAACTTTACAAATCCTAGATCTCTAAACCCTACAGACTTTAAATCTCTAAACCTTCTTATAAATATCTAATTTTTTTTTTATTTTATAAATTTTTATATCAGCCGTACTACTCACTCTACTATCTTATTTCTAGATAGATGTTATATTAAATATTATGCAGGTTGAAATGGATTGTGTTATATTTGTGTCAACCCAACACGACTCATTTATTAAGTGTGTCAAATGGGTTGGGTCAGATCAACCTACCTTATTAATAGGTCAGGTTAGAGTTGAAAGATCATGACACGATTATTAAATGGTTCAGGTTAGGGTTGACCCATTTAGTCGAATACCCCTACCTTGACACGACACAAACCCGACACGCAAACCCGAATTAACACCCTTAATAAAAACTTACTGACTCAGAAAATAAAATTATAAAATATTATTATTATTTGGACAATAGGGCCCAGTCCACATATATTTAAAGCCCAACTCATTGTCCAACCCATGAACATATAAACTCATTTTCTCTATCACTTCTTATGTGAGATTCAAGGATTCTCACCACTTTAGTATCATGTTCAAGTAGACACATTAGGAGTCAATTTCTTATTTACTCTATAATATTTTTCTAACAAGGAATTCTACACGTGCCAACTTCTTGTCATGTCCCTAATTTGGGAGAATGTAGAATCCGCCACATAAACTGGACAAAGTGCTTTTATCACATCACCACGTCAAATGTGTAAATAGTAGGAGAAAGAAGCACCCTTACTCAGCGTGTCATAGAAAACATTGGTGCAACAGTGGAACAATTTTCAGCCACAACATATCTAATACAACACTATAAGATCAAAAACTTGGTTCACAAGAATAAACACCCCTCATATCCAAAAGCAACCTAGTTGCTTGCCTGGGAGAACTGGCTGTCCCACAATACATAATCAAAAGGAAAAGGACCTCTCTAAAGACAATCCCTTCTTCTTTCGTCTGCATCAACAACCTATCTAATTCATATCAGATAAGGCCAAATCAGGTAAGGCCAAGCATGGCGATTTCGCCCCATCATGTGTCACGATTGAATCTAATTCATATCTTGTATCCTTATCTGATTTTATTATTGCCACACTTCTGCATAACAGAGATGTAAAAAAGAAACAAAGCATCATAAGAATAATTCCAAAAACATTTAAACATTGTTCAATAAAATCAAGTATTTGAATATTTTCTGCCCCGTATTTGCATAAAGCACGGAGATTTTTTTCCAACAGAAGTTTTGGTGTTTTTGTAGTTCAGATACCCGTGCAGCAAGATGATTCACATAGCTGAAGTATCTCTTGAATGAATAATATAAACTGTAGTGATAAGAAGTTACAAGCTCCCATAGTTGCAAATTGATTAAAATCAAAAGCTTTAGAGAACAAATGGAAGAAATCCAAATAGAACACCGATCTCTTTCTAATACTCAAAAAACTAGAATTCCAATATCTATATAGGGTCCTAGGGTCTTCAAGAAAACAATGGGAGAGGAAAGGGATCTTAGGTTTAGGGTTCGGGTCCTGACATAATATTTTCAGCTTAAATGTTGCAGCACATTAGAATAGACCTAAATTTAGAGGCAAAAAAGAAACTTAGTCAGACATTATATGTTTTACAGACTTTACTAGGCACAAGAGAAGGTTATTACGCCAATAAAATGAAGTTTGATATCAATTACTTCTAATAAATTGAAAGAAATGAAATTGAGAATTACAAGTTGTATGACATCCAAAATAGCTTGAGAAAAATAATGGGTCTAGAATTATAAGGATCTTGCAAAAAATGACTTTAGATGTGTATACGGACAAAGAGGATTAAGGGAGGGGGGCCATGTAATTTCTAGAAGGATGAGAACTGAGGAGGAAAGGAGTGATTACATATCTTGCATAAATGAGACATAATTTGATAAGCTTCTGTTTCAATTTTGAGGTTCATTTTATATGATTTATATCAAGTTTAGGAACTTAAGAAAGCGGAGGAGCAAGAAATGCCAGGAATAAACAGACTGCATTTCTCATATATTCCACTAAACAACAACAACCAAACCTTAATCCCAAAATTTTTGGGGTTGGATTCTCATATATCATATAGTATCATGCAAAATTTTACACATTTATCATCGATTATATATCATATCATACAACAACAACAACATCCAAGCCTTAATCCTGAAATTTTGGGTTGTCTTCTCATATATCATATCATACAAGTAAATTTTCATACACTTGTCATTGATCTAGATTGCCTGTGAATTCAACAATTTTTGACCTTTACACATCATCAAAAAACCTGAACAGACTGAACACATAGATACATATGCAAGCATTAAGATGCATTATTCGAAATGCAATTTTCGGCATTAGTAAGAGTCAGGACACTGAACAGGTCGACCTATATACTTCGACAGTTGGAATGGCTCTATCGCTGCTGTACCTGGAATTAATAAACTGAAACTAAACAATTTTCTTTGGTACAGATTAAAAATTGTTTAAATTCTTGAAGAATGATATACTTAAATGATCCGGATGCCTAATTAGACAATATTTGATATGTAACTGATATCTATTGAACCTCACCCATTAGTGGACCTTCTAGATTCAACAAAATTTAAGAAAGCATCAAGGTTTTAGGCATACAACTCTTACTCTCTCAAATAGCCCCACTTCGCAACAGAGAGATATTCACAAGAAATGAATCATTTTCCATGACATGAGTTAGTTGTCACTTAGATCAAGAACATGACCTGCATCCTTTAAAATACAAGTCATTTCTCTGATCAGCTCATATAGCTCCTTAGTTTGTTTATGAGATATATCACCCTTGAAGAAAAATTGGGACCCATTTTGAACCTCTATTTTGCTATAACCAGGCTCCTTTATGATCCCCAATTCCCGCATCATAGCCCTGACCTCTGCAGCATTTTCCCAAAACCCAGAACTGGCATAAGCATTAGAGAAGACCACATATTTTCCAAGATTTTCAGGTTCCAATTCAAAAAATTTCTTTGAAGCAAGCTTTACCAAGTTCATATATTCAGATGGCTTGTAATGATGTCTTCTGCGAACGGACCAAGCATATCAAAATCAATTTCAATCTTGTTCGGCATCACCTCCTTCATTGCTCCTTTTGGTTGATCTTTGTTGCCTTTCAAGATCAACTTGTAGATATCTTTATCAAATCACATCCTCTGGATGCTTTCGTAATCCAGTTTCTAAATTTAAGTTGGTCTCTCATCTTTCATCTTGAAGTTGAGTAGGGCTATTAGTGTACTATCACTATACTTATGTACAATACTGTGTCATTGGCTGTAAGGTTGAATTTAATCAACCATCTTGTTGGCTTTATTCCGTGCCAAATTTGCTTGTAATTCAGCATTTAGAAACCCTGTATTTAGGTGGGAATCATGTAAGGGTAGTGTGTGAGAGAGTGTGAAGAAAAACTCAAAAGTGTGCACTGAAACAGGGCCTCGCGACTGGATCGCGACTTGCAAGTTGCCAAAGCTGGCACACGCGTGAAGCATGCAAGGGAGCTAAAGAGTCATGCTAGCTATTGCACTATAGGACAAAAGTCCCAGGTTGGCCAGGCCGTTAGCTCACGGCTTGAACTCACGACTCAGTCCAGTCGCGAGGTTAAGTCGCCAAACCACTCTGTTTGGGAAAAACTGACTTTTCGCATTCCAAACACACACCAGTATAAATACCCCTTATACCCACGAAATATAGAGTGTTTCTAGAGAGAATTTTGAGAGAGAAACCCTAGAGAAAAACAAGATTGACTTATCCGCAATCTTCATCCTTGTTTCTCCAAATTCCTCTACTCTCACCCTCTCCATTGTTACATCCTTGAGAGGTACATTTAGCCAAATCATTTTCTCACCATACCCATATCTGTGAGAATGTTATTTGGTGCTTGGGAAGCAGCTAGGAAGGGACCAATTGATATTGGTTGATGCTATGGGCTATAACGGAATCTAGTAAGCTAAAGAAGACAAAGGTTCAACGCTTGGAGGGCTTAGATACACTGGGTAGATTAGGCTTGAAGGGTCTTCTGTTGTTCATGTATCCCAATTTCATTTTTTAGTGGATAATTGACCGCTCGGAGGGCGGCGGAGAGGTTTTATGTCGAGGACTTCGATTTCTTCTTCGATAACACATCGCTGTGTTGTCTTTGTATTTGCGTCTCTCTTTCCTTAATTTTTGCCATTTAATTTCTGCTGTGGTTGTGATTTTATTTGGTTTAGATTGTTTATCAATACTGTTGTAGCTTATTTTCATGTTCTGCATATATATTGTTTGATAATAAGCTTGAATTGGTAATTTGTAATTTGGGGGTCTAAACATTCATAGGTGTTTTATACACATTTTGAACATTCATTTGGTATCAGAGCGGGTGCACTTGCTATGGTTTAATTACCTAAGTGCGATCCTAGACCCCTTAGCTATGGATGAAGATATGGAAAAGGCTATGATGAATTGTGGTTTAAATGTTTGTGATAATGATTCTATGAGTATGTTTGAAGGGTGTCCTAACAGTGAACTCTTAGAGTTATTAAAAACAAAGAAACATGCTAGGATGTTTGTTCACATGCTGAAATATTTTGAAAATAAGAATCACATCTTACACAATAGTCTATGTGAGTCTAACTCTTTGATTAAAAAGTATAAAAGAAGAAATAGAATATTGTGTGAGAAAGTTGATAATCTGAAAAAGAAAATTCAATCTAACAAAAGCATGATTCTGTTTGAAGGTCAAGAATGCTTGTCCCGTGCTTGCCTATTTGTGCACACCTTATTGAAGGTATTTAATTCATTTTTATGGTATCTTGATAGTGGTTGTTCTCGTAATATGACAGGAGATAAATCATTGTTTAAGTCACTGAAAGAGAAGGTTGGTGACTATGTGACTTTTGGCAATGAGAGTCATGCTCAAGTTCTCGGCAAAGGGACTGTTGAGATACCAGGATTACCTCTATTGAAAGATGTCTTATACATCAAAGGGCTGAAGGCGAATCTCCTAAGCATCACTCAAATATGTGATGAGGACTTCCTTATTCAATTCTTAAAGAAGGGGTGCATAATCATTCTTGAAGAAGGGATTCAAGTCTTGGAGGGAAATAGGACTACCAATAATTGCTACAGAGTAGTTCCTACGGCACCAATTTCCTGTAGAAGTGCTCAAGTTAACATGTTGGAACTTTGGCATCACAGATTTGGGCATGCAAATTTCAAACAAGTAGCTAAAGTATCTAAACTTGAAGCTGTTGAGGGACTTCCAAAGTTTGGAAAAGTTGAGAAGACAATGTGTGGTGCATGCCAAATGGGAAAGCAAACGAAGGATTGTCATCCCAAGGTGAATGTGATTGCTCCCTCTCGTTGTTTAGAGCTCCTTCATGTTGATTTAATGGGGCCTACAAGAACTAAAAGTCTAGGAGGAAAGAGGTACATTATGGTCATTGTAGATGATTTCTCAAGATACACTTAGGTTGAATTTCTTAGAGAAAAATTAGAAGCATGTGAGAAATTGGAAATTCTTTGCAAGAGACTATAAAACGAAAAAGGGGTTCCTATTGTCAAGATAAGGAGTGATCATGGCAAGGAGTTTGAGAATGCAAGATTTGAGCCATTTTGTGAGAAGAATGGAATCAAAAAGGAATTTTCAGCCCCCAAAACTTCTCAACAAAATGGGGTGGTTGAGAGGAAGAATCGGGTGATTCAAGAAATGGCAAGAGTTATGCTACTCAACAAGAAAATTCCTCAAAAGTTTTGGGGAGAAGCCGTGAAAACCTCATGTCACATTGGTAATAGAATATTCTTCCAAGCGGGAACAAAGAAGACCGCCTATGAAATTTGGAATGGAAAGAAGCCAAAAGTGAAATAGTTCCGAGTATTTAGAAGCAAGTGTTACATTCTAAACGATCGAGAGAACTTTGGAAAATTTGATGCAAAAAGTAATGAAGGCATCTTCCTTGGGTATTCTACTACTAGCCGTGCATATAGAGTCTACAACAAGAGAACAAAGACTGTAATGGAGTTTGTCAATGTGGAAATTGATGATGCTATAACAAAGGTAGAGATGGTTGATGATGGAGAAAGGCCAAGCTCCAAAGAAACCACAGAAGAGGTCGAAATACAAGATATTGAAGTTGAAGGACCTACACCAGAAAAGGAATAAACTCCTGTGAACTCAAGAATGGAAACAAGATCAATGTCTAGAACATCAAGTCCTCTCACTTCTCTGGAAGTTCATCCTCCTATCTCTTGGAATGATGAAGTGTCCACCTCAAAGAAGCCATCATCAAGAGTGATCAAAAACCATCCGGGTAGTAACATCATTGGATCTTTAGATGAAGGTCTTCGCCTTAGAAAGAGAAATTATTCTGTATACATGACCATTGCACCTGTGCAATCTTTGGATGATTTGAGTGTGTTAGTGGAAGAGCTTGGTGAGCACACTAAATTGGAATCAATAGGGATAGTAGAAGAATCCGATGATAAGGAAGATGAAAGAACAGTGGGACTGCAAGAAACCTACAATTCCCTCCTTAAGAAGTTTGGTGAATATGTAAGAGTGGCTAAAGCAGCCACTAAAAAAATCAAGAGAGCAGAGCAAGATTATAAAAGTCTTCTAGTGCGATACAAGGAGACTAAGTGTGAAGTTGAGGTGCTAAACGGAGAGTTAACTGATGCCTACTTAAAGATCAAGTTTCTTGAGCTTGAGGTGATTCAAGTCAATGCTAAAGTAGAGCGGGTTTCTTCCAAAAAGCTTGATGAAATGCTTGCTCACCAAAAACATTTCTCTGACAAAAGTGGATTAGGATACATCGGAGAGAGCAGTTCAAGTGTCAAAGTGTCCAAGGATATGAAATTTGTGAAAGCTAAGGAACAAGTGGTAGAAACTTTAGTTGTTGAGAAAGTGAATCTGGAAAAGAAGCAGAATGTGACTGACCAATGGTTTTTGACTAAGCCTCTTAACCAATCAGTGATCAAACCTAAGGGTAAAGGGAAATCTCTCCCAAAGTCATAAAGAGGTCCTAGAACTCAACACTTCTGCCATCATTGTGGAATTCAAGGACACACCAGACCCAATTGTCATAAGCTTCAAGCATTGAAGAATTCAAGTGCTCAAAGGTCGAGAGGACCAAGACATTGCAAAGGGAATTGGATTGCTAAGCAATCAAAAGGTCAAGAAGGTGATCCCGGAGTGAGGGATGTGATGAAGATAATTGATGCCTTCACCACCTGTTTGGCAAGCTTCTCAAGAAGGTTTGACAACCATAAATCTCGTACCCAATCCTCTAAGGATATCACCCCAAACGCACATGTCGTGTGGGTGAAGAGGGGTACTCATGCATATGCATTACAACATGTCCATGCATTAATACTTCCTATCCTTTGTGACTTTGATTGGTTGTGTTCTTTTTGTTTTTCTTCTAGCTTGTGCTGAAAAAATTTGTGTTTGTTTGTTTGCAATTGTTTTAAATGTTTTTACATTTTTTTTTTGGTTAATCCTTTCTTCTTTTATGTCAAAAAATCCAAAAACACATAAAAAGTAGAAAATCCAAAAAGTTTGATCGACATCATTGTGTATTGTCACAAGCATGTTTTGCCTTATACTTTTGTGCTAATGGCTTTGTGCATTTATGAGTGTAGCTTGTTTTCAATGCTCTCATATCATTGTGGGAAAAATCTTGATATCTATGTGTTTGTTGTAAATAGATCTTCAAACTTGTCATGAGTGATTAGTCAATGGTTTTGTTGGTTTTGAGACATACATAGACTTGTGCCTATATATCTTCCCACTCTTTTATTTTCTTTTATTAAAGAGCTCAATAAATGTAAATCTCAAAATGAAAAGAGATAATGAGCTGCAAAAGCCTTTATACATACTAGTATTTGACTAGGAAAAAGGGAAAGCGACTTTTGTGAAAAATGTATGATGCCCAAAAAGTCAAAGACTTACTTATCAATTTGAAATGTCAAAAATTTCAGGTATCGATCTCTAAATGAGATGTATTGATTCAAATAGATCAAATATTATGTACATAGAGCCAAATGAAAAGCTCATAATGATGTTATCAAGTTTTGTGGGAGGTCATATATGCATATTTTTATAATTGAGATAGGTCACTTTTCCTAGTGTTAATTGTGTATGCCTTGGTTGAATTGATCATTGAAGTTTCACAATAAACTAAGGACTGTCTCATTTTTGGTACCCACACACATCACACATGTCTATGTTCAACGAATGTCTTATTCATTTGTGTGATTGTACTTGATTAAATATGTTGCACATGCTCAATTATATGCTGATTAAACACAAAAAGATTTTTGAGTGTTTTAATTGTTTTTGGAAAGTGTTTTTAGTTTGAAAATTTTCAAAAATTGTGCAACCCTATTCTGGCGACTTGCCTCGTGGGTCAATCCAGTCGCATGCCCCAGTCGTGAGCTTACTCAAAAGGTTTTCGTGACTCACTGGCGGGTCAAGGTCTTAGTCGTGAAAAAGACTTAGAAAAATTTCTAAATTTTGGGTTTTTGGAATTTTCGTGACTCATGCTGGCGACTTGTTCGCGAGTGGAAGCTTCAGTCGCAAGGGGTACTCAAAAAGTTTGGCGACTCAAGTCATGACTTACTCGTGGGTGAAACTTCCAGTCCCGAAAAACACTTAGACAAATTTTTCCAAATTTTGTCACAAAGGTTTTTGGCGGCTTAGTTTGGCGACTTGTTCGTGACTAAATACAGTTGCGAAAATTGCATGTTTGTTTTTTTGAGGGTTATTTTCAAGGTAGTTTTCAAAAACTTTTCATTTTTCCCTCATGCATCATTATCATTGTTCATACCTTCATCTCTTGCCCTCTTTACTCCTTGACCCATTTGTCTATTCATGTTAAAAAGAGGGAGAGTATACTCTAGAGTAGTACACTAGAGAGTTTTGTCATTTCTATATGACTATTGTGGTGTATGATCAAGTTGCTCACATGTTTTACATTATATTTACTTGATCGCAATTTACTTGTTACATTATACTTGTGCTTACTTGCTTTACCTTGAAGGTCTAATGTGCTTTGTGCAAATGTTTCAGATTACACGTATATATGTTCCAAGTTCATAACAACTCCTATAATTCATGATAGGGGGAGTGATATGATCGGGGGAGGAAGAGCTTGATCAAAGGGGGAGTATTGATGTTGAAAAGAAGGACTATGTTGCTTAGTATTATCATATATCAGGACTTATGTTATGTTTTTTATATTTTACTATGTTTTATATCCATGCTTTGTAGCCTAGTACTTGTTGTTAAATGTTATGCATTTTCTTTAAGTACATCACTCTTGTGCCTTTGTTGGATCGTATATCCTTAATGCAATTTCCTTGCGTTGTTGCATTGGTTGAGTGTTGGATATGCAAATGATACTTTGCATTGAGCTTATTGGCTTGCATGTCCGGATGTTCATTCCATGTGTGAATGAGCACTGTGGTCACTATTTATAGTGATTGTCATTTTTGGTCAAGCCTTGGTCTATTGCTTTATTCCTTTTTGCTTGATCGCATTGTGTTTGCTCTATATGCATTACAAGTTTTCTACATACAATGATCATATTGTGTTGTTGTTTTTCAGGAGATACTTGTTCTTATGGTTCAAGAGCTACATAGATTCTAGAGTTAGATGTGAGTGAGTTATGTTCAACTGTGCCCAACTCACTTGTTAAGTCTAGAGTTTGTTTTAGAGTTTTGTTACGGAATAGCTAAAATGGGAGATTGTGAGGTTGAATTTAATCAACCATCTTGTTGGCTTTATTCCGTGCCAAATTTGCTTGTAATTCAGCATTTGGAAATCTTGTATTTAGGTGGGAATCATGTAAGGGTAGTATGTGAGAGAGTGTGAAGAAAAGTTCAAAAGTGTGCACTGAAATAGGGCCTCGCAACTGGCTCGCGGCTTGCAAGTTGCCAAAGCTGGCACACGCGTGAAGTATGCAGGGCAGCTGAAGAGTCATGCTAGTTGTTGCACTATAGGACAAAAGTCTCAGGCTAGCCAGGCCGTTAGCTTGCGGCTTGAACTTGCAACTCAGTCTAGTCGCGAGGTCAAGTCGCCAGACCACTCTGTTTGGGAAAAACTGATTTTTCATATTCCAATCACACAACAATATAAATACTCCTTATACCCATTAAATGTAGAGAGCTTCCAGAGAGAATTTTGAGAGAGAAACCCTAGAGAAAAACAAGATTGGCTCATCCACAATCTTTATCCTTATTTCTCCAAATTCCTCTACTCTCACCCTCTCCATTGTTATATCCTTGAGAGGTACATTTAGCCAAATTCTTTTCTCACCATACCCATATCTGTGAGAAGGTTATTTGGTGCTTGGGAAGCAGTTAGGGAGGGACCAATTGATATTGGTTGATGCTATGGGCTAAAGCGGAATTTGGTAAGCTAAAGAAGACAAATGTTCGGCGCAACCTCGTTAGAGCAAGAAGCTTGGAGGGCTTAGGTACACTGGGTAGATTAGGTTGGAGGGTCTTCTGCTATTCATGTATTCCAACTTCATTCTTTAGTGGATTATTGACCGCTGGGAGGGCGGCGGTGAGGTTTTACGCCGAGGACTTCGGTTTCCTCTTCGATAACACATCGTTGTGTTGTCCTTGTGTTTGCATCTCTCTTCCCTTAATCTTTGTCATTTAATTTCTGCTGTGGTTGTGATTTTATTTGGTTTAGATTGTTTATCAATTCTGTTTTAGCTTATTTTCATATTCCGCACATACATTGTTTGATAATAAGCTTGAATTAGTAATTTGTAATTTGGGGGTCTAAACGTTCATAGGTGTTTTATACACATTTTGAACATTCATCGGTGTATCTCTATATAAAGGACTCATCTTGGACAATATTCTATGCATCAATATATTGAGAATTAATTCTCAATTCTAGCATATCTATAATGCTGAGAGTAACTGTAGATGTGTTGGAAACTATATTATATTTGAATGTAAGCTTTGTTATAAACCCCCTCCTCTTTTTTTGATTGCTTTATAATTTTTTTAGAGAGTTTCAACCTATGGTATCTGCTTCTAATGATGGCTCTTTATCATCAGACCAAGACACCAATCGATTTTTAGTGTAGGTAGAGATTGAATCCCAAATCGATTGCTGATGATAGCTCTTATTCAACTATCAAAGGCT
Organism: Quercus ilex subsp. ballota; assembly: GCA_032727855.1. Lineage (NCBI taxonomy): Eukaryota > Viridiplantae > Streptophyta > Magnoliopsida > Fagales > Fagaceae > Quercus > Quercus ilex. Next base: position 44,616,674 of record CM064916.1, read on the forward strand.
TTGTGATCCATTTTCTTATTTGGTTTTTAAGTTACATTCAATGTTTTGGAAAAGTACTAAGAAATTTAATTTGGAAATAACTATTCAGAGAGTCCAAATGTGAGAAATAAATTGGGTCATAAAAATGTTGAGCTTCTTATGAATTCCCTAATACTTTTTGGTGTGGACACATTGATAACTGGATGTGGGGGAATTTGAATTTTGAATGTCTCATTTAGAAACACTAGGAGGTGCCAATTTAGTAGACATGAAAAATGGTCAGGTCAGGTTAATCGGGTAATAGGCCAAAATGGGGCGGGTTCAAAAATGGGTCGAGATAATCATGTTGAGGGTGGGTCAGGTCGGGTCGGGATGGGCTGACTCGTATTTTCACATGAAAAAAAAAAAACTTAAAATATATATATATATATATATATATATGCCAAATTTTTAGAGAGAATGAATCAAATCAATCAAGGAAACGAATTGCACATAATACTCTTTGTTTTTGTTTTTTTTTCTTTCGTTAAGTGGATACCTACTATTATTAGACTATTGGTGTTACTATTATACATTTGAAGGGGAAAAAACAAACAAATTAAAAAATATAAAACTTTCCATATCCTTCCAATTTTGATAGTTTTGTGTATAACTAAAATTCTTTATATTCATCATAACAAAATCTTCTATATTAATAATTCAAAGCCAGAATGCTTATAATTACAAATTTACAACTTGAGATAGAGAGATAGATTCTAAGGAGCACAAAAAGTATATATTTTAAGTATACACACTTCAGATTCAAAGTTTACGAATAGTATGTACTTTTGGACTTTTCTTTTACTTTACTTTTGTTTTTGTTCTAGTTAGATTTAGTGTTAGTAACTTAGTCATGGTATTTAATTCTGCTACTTAGTATTTAACTTAGTATTAGATGTTTAGTAGTGTAGGCATGTAGTTGTAGATGTTTTTACTTTTTGTATTTTTTTTCCTTTTAATTAACTTTTTTTAAATAAATGGAGGCGCAGTCACTACCATTGGTGGCTACTAAATTGCTAGGTAGTGTCAGTGCAATGCTTTGTACTATTATGTTTATGCACCTAGTACCTTGGCATGTAGTCTACATATTTTTCAGGAAAAAAAAGTTTAAAAAAATGGGTGAGGTCATGGGTTAGCCGTGTTGGGTTGGGTTGGCCCCAAAAGAAGGGCAGATTGCGGGTTGGCGCTTCGGATTGGGTCAGCAAATTTTTGCCCATTTTGCCATATCTTTGAGCTACAAGACTCTTAGCAAATTCCTTTATATCTATATCTTTACTAAAGATGTATGAATAATTAATAATTAGTTGTGTTAAGGGGTATCAATAGTGGTCTGAAACCCTGCAAAAATTTGAGTTAATAATAAAAATTCATGTGATTTACTGTCCAGGAACAGATTTCTCTGCACTTTTTTATTTGGGGGGAGAAAGATTTCAGTACATTGGGTTATTCACTATTGTAAGTTTCTTCTTGGAGGTAAAGTTTCAAGCAATGGCATCCTGAGATAATTTCTGCTACGTAGATGTACTAGCAAACTTGGAACCAGTACTGGAAGTGACCAAGGTGATATGCTTTTAGTTTTTATTTTTATGAAGGAAAAAGGGAGGAAATATATGACTTGCAAATTGGAAAACATCAATTAGCCAAAACACCCGACAATTTCATTCTTCCAAAACACACACACACACACACACACTCACACAAAAACAGTAAACATCAATTTATTTGTGACTTCTATTTATCTGGAAAATTGTCTCAAAACTTGACCATTTTAAAATATAGGGGAAACAACACTCAATATTTACAAACCTCTACTTGTAGCATTATACATCTAATAAATTACCAGTCACACTGCCATGTTTTTTTGCACTCAAACACACAAACTTATTTTAGAATAACATATCTTGAGAACTGGATTCAGAGAATGCAAAAGCACACAAGCTGTTGAATTGTAAACCAAGCTGATGCTAGTAGTGTTTAATATGTTTATGATGCTGCTGGAGAGACAAAGTGTTCTCTTCGCCTCTTGAAATGTGTCAACAACTCATTGCGATCGTGAAGGTTCTCTTTAATGGCTGGAATTTCATTGAAGTTTTTGATCCATTCCTGTAAGCGAGGGAAGCTATCAGCCTCCAACACTTTGACCCCAGCTGCTTCCTCCATGGTTTCAAGCAAGCAAGCTATCCATCCAAAGGCTAAGTCAGCCAATCCTATGTTATTGCCACCAAAAAACTTCTTCTCCCCAAGACCATGCTCTTCTAGGATTCCCAGAATTTCTTTCACTTCTTTTGTTGCTTTCACTTGTTGTTCTCCAGTAGTTACAAAGAAGCCAACCAAGTTGTTGTTCTAAATCACACAAAGTATCCAGTTAGAGTGGGTAAAATCTCCATCTTATATATTATCCGAGTCTAGAAAAAATGTTTAAAGCTTGTTTGTGTGTGCAGTTCATTATAGTTAGATTAATCAAATCTACTTAGTTTCAGTTAACTCAATTTGAAAGTTTTTTGTCATTCAATAAGGAATTTGAGTTTGCACTTAACATATACCAAAAATTAATTGATGTCTAACAATTATTATGAAATTGATGAATTAATTTTAGTTAAATGATATTTACAAGGGAAATACTTTTAGAACTTTCACATGCATGTATAAAACAAAAGTAATAACAACAAAGGAAACTCATAAAAAAAACAACAATAAAGGAGAGAACAAAGTTGTAGGTGTGATTTTATGCAATGTAAGAAACAACATAATAATCAATTAGTTGACGCATAATTACCTTATCCTCTCCAAACTTTACCCAGAACCAAGCCACAGCTCTCTCATGAGGATCATCTGGAAGCAAAGGGTTGTGTGGCCAAGTCTCTTCGATGTACTCGAGAATGACAGCGGATTCTGCTATGGGTTTCCCACCATGAACAAGCACAGGAACCTTCTTATGGACAGGGTTGTACTTCAAAAGCATATCACTCTTGTTGTATATATCCTCTTCTACATATTCATATTTGATACCCTTGAGTTTCAGTGCCCATATGACTCGATGAGCATATGGACTTGACAAGGCTCCTAGTAGCTTTACTTCTTCCATACTTGACAAGGCTCCTACTCCTAGTAGACCCTGCTTCAGCTACAAGCATATACAATTTGGACAAGTCTATATAGGCCATTATTGACTAATGGAGGTTGATAATGTGGGCCCTGGAGGTTGACAATTATTATTATTATCATCTTTCTAACCCCCAAAATGGGACTAGGAGGTGGAGTCGTGGAGAGAGAATATAAGTGAATTAACTTTAATCGGTGATCAAAGAGGCTTACGGTGTAACATGATCTTCTTTATTAGGAAAATTGGGTTCAAATCTCCTTAACTTTACTACAATATCAAAGTTTTTATTTTATGTACTAAAATTGGTGAAGAAGTACATGGATCTTACACCAACGACATAAAAATTCAGAGAGTCCAAGTGTATTTTACCCAATTTTTTTGGCCTCTCATTTCCTTAAAAGTTATTTTGGCTTTTGAGTGGAGTTTGTACACGCCTTTGTATTAGAATCATTTTTCTTCTCTCTTGTGTTTGTGTGTGTTTGTTTCTAAAAAAAAACGGGCAATTGTTGCACTTTACTTAAGAGAGTATGTTGTGTGTAGTATAACTTATCTCATATTCCCTTAAAAATTACTATGACTTTTAAGTAAAATTTGTGATGTTCTTTTGTATTAGAACTTCTTTTTCTCTCTTTTGTGTGTGTGTTTGTTTCTAAAAAAAAAAAATGAACTTTTTTTTAATAATAATATGCTTAATATGAACTTAATGATATACTTGTATTGGATTTTGAGTTTAAGAGCGTGATATTGAACCCAAGTTTGAGCTTGATATTGAGCTCAAACTTGTCAAGATGCGCTTGAACATTTTATTTTTGTTGTTGAGATGAGTTTAAACATTCAATACTTGGACAAATTTCAGCTTGTTTATTGCCACCACTCAAATACTAAGGACTTTTGAAATTGAAATAGCCTATCCGGCCTTCAATGGCTGACTAGAAAAAATAATGCATAGAAATTCATCTTACACAACACATTCATATCATCTTATTTCAAATCATTTTAGATTATTATAAGAGCTTCAGGTAACCGCGGCTAATTATTGGTGCCAGACTAAATTATGAATTCATAACTTAAAATTGTGGGTACTATTGTGGAAAATATGTCCAAATCTAAAAGGTGTGATGAAGATACTATTTCATCCAAAACGCATAATACTTATCACACCTCTAAGTATTTTTATGATTGAAAAATGTAGAAATGCCAAATTATAATGGATGCAAGTTATTAAGCTTTTACCAAAAAAATATAATTAAGAACCTTTGAACACGCGCATGAGCGCATGCTCAGAGGTTAGTTAATTAATAAAAAACATTACATCATGATGAAAAGCTTATTCCTAAAAACAAAGATTCTTTTTCATCCAAACTATAAAAAAAATCAACAATGACAAGAGCATGTTTAGCTAAGAGATGAGCAAGTTTATTTCCTTTACATTGCACATGAGAAAACCTTACATTGCGAACCTCATGACAGGAGTCAAGAATCCCATACACAACAAGAGCCACCATAGCTGATGGAGGAGATAATCCAGCAAGAGCACAATAAACAAGAAGGGAGTCACCCTCTAAAATAAATTCCTGTAATCCCAAATCCTTTGCAAACTCTGGATCGGACAATAGTTTGTATTTCTATCATTTAGTATATAAAGAACTGAGCTCTTGTAATGTAATCTTATTTAGTTAGCTTAATACATAATTAATTTTTCCACATTTTCTCTTAAAGTTTGTTACTATATAAACTTGTTTCATAAGATAATTATTTCAGCATGAGATAAAAGATCAAAGGACCTGGACAGTGGGTTGATTTTACATATTGTGATTTTGGGTCCATAACAGATTGCGTCAAAGTGGGATAATGTTTCCCTTTAATTGTAATAGCAAAAGTTTGTTTTAAAAGTTTTGTTTTGCCACATAACCAGGCATGTGGAGAGAAAACCATGAGTGTGAGGCTTGGGGACTTGATAAATACTGTGCCCACTAATGAATAAGTTCTAACTTCCAAATAAAAAACATTGAAGTTAAATTTTCTTATATCATTACTGATTTTTAAGTTCAATCATTTTCACTGTACTATAATTCAAAATAACGGATTCCATATTTTAAACTTAAAAAAAAAAAAAAAAATACTTCCAACACTAAATTCTTATTGCCTAGCCTCCATCCTTTCATTAAGGTTTTTTTTTTTTTTTTTTTTTCAATCACTTGACTTTTTATAGATTCAAACTCTGGTCTTTTGCTATAAACTCAAATATGAAATAATAACATGACTAGAGAAAGAAATTGGAATTCTACATATTTTTAAAAAGCAATCAAGGAAGTAAGGCAATATACTTTTTTATTAATATATATTACTATTCTTTTAACACTTATACTTTAATTTATTTTGAGCAATCAAATTTTAGAGTATACTATTATATTATTGTTTATTTATCTTTGTTATTGTCAATTAATTGATTTTTTTTATATTTTATTTTTTAATTTTATCACCCCTAAAATGAAATCCAAACTCTGACACTGTATGCATATATGCAATGTGCGACACTTTTAGGCTCTAGGAGAGGAAACGAAGGGTGCAAATATCTGCAAAATGAGAGAGAGAGAGAGAGAGAGAGAGAGAGAGAGAGCACGTTTCAAAACAAAAAGTTCATGCATTGCATATATACATGATACGTGACACTGACAAGGACTTCCACTTACAAGTTTTCAACTTCCTCATTGAGCCGACCGCAAAAATCACATGACAAAGAGATTGTCGGCAGAGAGGTACGTAGGTGGTTCTGATTGATTGTTGGTATAACAAATAAAAATCTAGCTATATATAGCTACCTCTTTTTCTGCTCAATTATGAGATTTTAATCTCCTAATTGTAATAATTACTTTCCTTTAAACCATAACCACAAGGTGATAACACTAACTTTTGGGCACGTTCATCACATTCCCATGTTTCACACCTTAATAATTGCATTGATGTGCAAGGTGCGTGTACACCTCTTAATTTTACTGAAACCACTAAGAATGCATTCCTTTTCGGCTGCATGGTGGCCATGGCCATGAAAGATTATTGGAGATCTATATCTACTTTAAAAAGAGACCTGATTCAAAAGAAAAACGTTTAAATTGATACGCTTTCACTAAAGAAAAAAAAAAAAAAATCTATCTTGAGTACTTTTTGAAATGCTTAAAACAAGAAGAAAGAGATGAGCATGACACGGGTCAATAATCAATTTTTGTGCTGCTTTTCTTGTCCAAAATCCATTGCTTCGTATAATCAGTTAATCACAAGGTATGTTTGGATCCTCACTTTTGTTAAGAGGACAAGATAATCTTTTCACTGTATACTTTTGCAAATAAAAGACAAAATAGGGCGGATCACCGAAAGGCGAGATCACCGAAAGTAGACCTGATTGATTTGAATTGTTCTAATCAAATTCTAATAGTTATAGTTTGGCAAGCATTGGTCTCAAATCAATCTAATTACTTTTTAAAGAAATTTGATTCCCTAAAGGAAATAAATAAATGAAAGGAACTGTTAGTAATTGGGTCGGATTATGCCCAGTCCATGACCCATATATGGAACATTCAAATAAGAGGTTCATGGGTTTGAATTAGAATAATACTAGTTCCTAACCCGTGCTATGCACGGAACCTACCTATTTGTGAGGTGAAACCATATTCTCCAAACTCAAACATTATTATTACAACCTATCCTTGTATATACCTGCATATACAACAATCTCCCACTAAGTTGTAATAATATATGTCTCACTTAATTGATATCCTATCATGCATAATGGAAGGTGTCTTTCAACTTAAACCTCCCTTTAGTGTAATTGCTTAAGAAATCGACAGAGTTAATGGTGGCTTGGTGCTTAAACCAAAATTGTTTTGTGTTGAAATTGAAAACAATACATACATGAGAACACCCACAACATATTTAGAAATCCATTGTTGTTAGCACTATTATGGCATTGCCCTTTTCCTGGTTTAGTGAAAATTTACAAGAGAAAACCCTTTACTCTTGCTAGAAGTGGCACCACTTCTATGTTCACAAAGGTGAAGTTTCTTCTTATGTCATTGTTACACAGATATTTATTCTTTATGAACTTCATTAAGAGTGTAAAACTCATCCCCAATTACATCATAACAGTTTACACTAATCCATCCTGAATGAGACACAAAATTAGTGCTCTTACTAACCACATATCAATAGCTTGTTGTTACCCTTTAAAACTCTTTAGATTAAATCAATTCGAGGTTGGGTTCCTACTATTGGTGATTCTCTCAAAAGAAGGGTTTTAGTCCCATTCCAATAGATGTTACCCCAACCATATCTCGAGTCACTACTTTGGTTAAAAGGTCTGCCAAATTATTATTTGACCTTACATAGATAATTGAAATGGTACTAGATTTTATTAATTGTCTTATGTAATCATGTCTTGGACCTATATGTCTAGACTTACCATTATACATTTTACTGTATGCTCTGCCCAAGGTGACTTCACTATCACAGTACACCAAAATGACTGGTATTGGTTGTGGCCACAACTCTATGTCTAATAACATATTTCTTAGCCATTCTGCTTCCTTGCCTACTATCGCCAAGGTTATAAATTCTGATTTCATGGTGGAGTGAGAAATACACGTTTGTTTCTTTGATGCCCAAGAGATGGCACCCCAACCAAGAGTGAATATCCAACTAGACATGGATTTGTTATCACTCACACTAGTAATCCAGCCTTCCAATACAACTGGAAATTCAGAATAAAAGAGTCCAAAACTTATGGTTTTCTTTAAATAACCAAGAATTCTACCAATTGCTTTCCAGTGATCCACACTTGGATTACTTGTAAATCTAAAAAGTTTGCCCACTGAAAATGATATGTCTGGCCTTGTACAATGCATCATACATCATGCTACCAATAGCACTAGCATACTCAAGTTGTGCTATTGCTCTTCCAATATTTTCATCCAACTTTATGCTTCGATCAAAAGGTGTATTTGCTTCCTTTATATTAAGATGTTCAAATTTTTGAAGTACTTTCTCAACATAATGAGATTGACATAGTGCAAAACCCTCACTATGTCTTTTAATTTTGACTCCCAAAATAGTATCTACTTCATTTAAATCTTTCATTTGAAACATAGAAGAAAGATACTTTTTGGTTTCACATACACCTTTCATACACATCAGAATGTACAAGTTCAAGCATAACAGAATTTCTATCTGACTTCGAAAAAGGTTTCTTTGTCATCTTTGCTTGAATACAAATCTCACATTTCTTTTCATCATCATGCTTAAATGAAATCATACCATACTTTGACATAAACTTCAAGTATTTGAAATTTAAATGTCCAAATATAGCTTGCCACAAATATGAAAAATCAATAATATAAACACAACCAGAAACTTCTTTATTAATAATACTTAGTTTGTACATACCATCAGTAGCATATCCCTTTCCTACATATATCCCATTCTTGGACAAGATGAACTTGTTCGATTTAAGTACAGCTTTTACACTACTCTTCCATAACAAATTGGTAGACACAAGATTCTTCTTGATATCAGGTACATGAAAAATATTGGCCAAGATCATCATCTTGCCGAAACTCATCTTCACTTCAATAGTGCCCTTTCCAAGAACCTTTGTTTTATTATGGTTGCCCATAAGCACTTGTTGTTCTATGGAAGACTCATCATAAGTCTTGTATTGCTCCTTGTTGTTGCACACTGTTACTCCCAAATCAAACCACTAATCAAAAGGATTTGCAATTACAACCATATGAACTTCAATGATCATATCAATACGTATGCCACTTACCATAGCAACAATGTCCTCAATGACATTCGTTTCAATGACATTGCCTTCTTCATCCTTTTTCTTGTTCTTTAAGAGTTTACATTCGCAAATGTAATGACCTTTCTTTCCATAATTTAAACATGCTTGATTCTTCTTGTCCTTGTTGGGATTCTTGGAGTTGTTCTTCTTGAAACCACTCTCACTTTTGTTCACTTTCAAGTGCTTATTGATCTTACTCGAACTCTCACTTTGAACATTGCTCACATTGTTCACATTCACTTTAAAATCGGTGTTAGTCACATCTCTAATCCGACTTTCCTCTTCAATTCGAAGATGCTGTTCGAATTGTTCTAAAGCGAGATCTTCCGACATATACAGAAGCTTCTTCCTAAAATTATTCCAACTTGGTGGGAGTTTTGCAATGATTGCACCCACTTGGAATGATTCAGGAATATTGATTGACAAATCATAGAGTTTATTGACCAAAATTTGTAACTCATGCAATTGATCTAAAACTGAGACATTATCAAGTATTTTATAATCAAAATACTTTTGAATAATAAACTTATTAGTACCTACTTTTTTAGTTTTGTACTTTGCCTCCAAAGCATTCCAAATCTGCTTTAGTGATTTCATTGATATGTAGAGATCATAGTGACGATCCGAAAGAGTATTGAGAATGTGCCCTCTGCATATCAATTCATCTTCCTCCTATTTCTTTCTTTGTGCCTTAATCTCATAAGTATTTTCATCACTTGCAGTAGGAAAAGGCATCAAATTCGGGTCTAAGACATAGAAAAGTTTTAATGCAGTAAGTAGAAATTTCATCTTATCTTTCTATCGAGAGAAATTGGTTCTATCAAAGCGATCCAATTTCACAAACTCATGATTCAACATCTTTAACGCTGAAACATCATTTGTTCCTTCCATTGTAAGAAATATTGTCTAAGATTGTTGGGGATATTACATGTTAGGTTTTTAGACCCCTTAAAATACAATTGGATTAACCTAGTAAACAAGCCAAGTTATTACTTAGTCCAAATTTCAAATCTAGGTTATCACAATCAAACAATCATATCATGCATAGCAGAGGAAATATAAATAACACAATGATATGATGACCTAGGAAAACCAAATCGGTAAAAAACTTGGAGAGGATTTAACTTAGCTATCCTCGAGGTAAACTTGAATCCACTATAGAAAGAATTGAAGTTTTACAATAAGACTTAGACCACTAATATCTTATTACTACCCACCAGTAAAAACTTACTGACACGACCACGTGCAAGCTCCGAGATAACGAACTCCTTCTTTCTTTGGATTCTTTAGCAAATACAAGCACACTCGCTTGTGTATCTTTAAGCTTTTAAGGCAACAACTAAGTGATCATCAAGTTCTTGAACGAATCTCCTCTTGATAACCCTAAACTTGTGTAAAGGAAAGCTCCTCACAGATCTCACAAGAGATTTACACAAACAGTAATATGAGCAACAAAAACCTTAGAGATGTTTGAGTACAAAACCCTAGATACAAAAGAGGCACTCTCTTCTCTCTCTAAAAAACTCTTAAAAACGTGCTAAGGGTTTCCTTTATATAATGGGAGAAGTAGATCTGAAACCCTAATCCTTAATGGACTTGGACTGAGTTGGAAATTCTGCAGAAAAATGCATTCTGCCCGATTTTCGATTGATCGAGTCTAAGTTTCGATCGATTGAGCCAGGCTGAAATGCACTATCAATTCTGCATCAACTCAAATCCAACTTTACATAAAAGAACCAACTTTGAGCAAGTCTAAACAAAACTAAACAACTTGTTTTGATCATGGTTTGCCAACATTACACATTAGAGTTCTAAATACATAAAATCATAAATCTTTAGAACCTAACATTACACAAAGTAATAATGGAAGAACAAGATTAACATAAAATACAAACAGAAAATAGATAATTTGGAGGCACTATATCATTCCCCTTAGACAATATTTGCCCCCCAAACTTTTGTTATTAAATGGTTATCACAGATTTGTCTACAGGATACAACCAAGATGTTGGGTTTAACAGATAGCAATTCTGGAGAATGACTACAAGTGAACATAAGCCTCTATTTATACCCATGGGGTTATGTTTCATGAAAAGGCACGTATGGAGAGTCAGTTATTTTTTCAAGTGAACATAAATCTCTATTTATACCCATAGGACTATGTTTCATGAAAAGACACGTATAAAAAGTTAGTTATTTTTTCAAGTGAACATAAGCCTCTATTTATATCCATAGAATTATGTTTCATGAAAAGGTACGCATGGAGAGTTAGTTATTTTTCATAAAATGGTTAACAAATATTGAAACCTCTTCGACTTTTCTAAATAGTCACCAGAAAATTCTGCAAAAAATTCCAAAAAAATTCAAATTTTCGAATTTTCACTTAGAAAATTCCAAAACTTGAATTTTCATTTTATGAAACCATATTCTCTAAACTCAAACATCATTATTACAACATATCCTTGTATATATACCTATATATATAGCATTTTTCCCTACACACTTCTTCTTCATTAGTAAAAAATTACAATATCGTTCCAACCAACATATTTATATTTATCTCTATGATTATTTATTCATTCTCTCTATCGCTCTTTCTCCCTTCTATATACATTTGGCAAAAACCACATTTTCGTCTCTATATTTTCATGTGATTTCTACTTTGGTTACTATATTTTATTTTCACCGCTTTTAGTCCTTATTTAGAAAAACGCTATCCATTTTAGTCCTTTCCATCAGTGCTCTAATGGCAAAGTCCTACGTGGCAGACAGAACTATTAAAATAATAATAAAATTTTTTATTTTGGCATTAAAAAATACCACGTCAGCATCTAAATTAAAAAAATTAATTTATTAATTTTAAGTAAATAAAAAAAATTAAAAACTAAAATAAAAACCAAAAATCACATTAATTGAGATCTAAGTGTGTCTTTAACAAGAAAAACAAGGACACAAACCCAGATCTAAGAACACAAAATTAAAATCCAAAAATCACAAACCCAGAAAATAAGAACAGAAAATTAAACTATATACCACATCAAATTAAACATGAGCAAGAAATTAAACATGAAAACAAACACAAAACACAAACCAAAAAAATTAAAATAAAACCAACACAACACACACACACACACACACACACTCTCTCTCTCTCTCTCTCTCTCTCTCTCTCTCTCGTGTAAATTCTTTATATCTCTTTCACTCTCATTGAGCAATCCCAGCCATGGCCGACTCTTATTCACTCTCATTTTATACTTCTTTTTCTTTGTTCTTTCTAGATCCATTACTTGCTCTATTTGTGTTTGTATCTTTGTTTTTCTTCTTTCTTTTCAAATCCATGACTCTCTCTTTCTCTCTCTCGATGCTTGTTTCTTTTCAAATTTTGAATTTGTGATCTTGTGTTTATGTTCAAATATTAGCAACTGATGGGTGTGGCCATGGGTCTTGGCCATGGGGTTCGGCCAATAAAAAAATAAAATAAAATAAAAACCCAGATCCATACATAGTCACAAACCCATGATGAAACTGAGAAACTCATTTCTAAAAGCACATGAATAAACCAACCCATACCCATGAACACACACACAACATACAACTCTTCGTTTTGATCTAAGAAATGAGAGAGAGAGAGAGAGAAAGATAGTGGTGGTGGTGGCCAACATTTTCACGATGGAGCAAGGAGGCTCCACCACATCAACCATGCCATTGTCGCTCTTCGATTCTTCTCTCTCTAATTTCCTCTTTGCCGAGTCCTTCACAAATAGCTCTTCGTTTTGATTTAGAGGTAAGTGAAATGGGTTGTTGCTAGGTTGAATTTTCTGGTTTGGTTTTGGAATTTTTGAGATTTGATGACTAATGTGTTTTTTGGTTTATTTTTCTTGTGGGTATTTTGAATCTTTTGGGTTTACTGGAGATGGGTTTAATTGCAGGCTGTTGGTGGTTGTGGACAGAGAAAGATCGTGGCTTGGTGGTCGGCTAGTTCCGGTGATGGGTGGGGTCGGATTTGGGTTTGTGTTTGGATTTGGGTTTTTTGGATTTTCTGAAGATGGATTGCAGGTTTTCTAAAGATGGATTGTGGTTTGTGTTTGTATTCTTATTGATGTTTGGGTTTGTGTTTGTTATTTTTGTGTTTGGTTGACAAGAAAAATCAGTTGTTGGGTTTGTGTTTGTTGCTTTTGTGTTTGGTTGACAAGGAAGATCTGTTGCTGAGTTTGTGTTTGTTGCTTTTGTGTTTGGTTGACAAGGAAGATCTGTTGCTGGGTTTGTGTTTGTGTTTTTATTCTTGCTAGAAATCAGTTTGTGTTTGTGTTTTTGTGATTGGTTGACAAGAAAGGGCAAGAAAATGCAAGAAAATCTGGGCATGTGTTCTTATGTTTAAATCTGAATTTGTGTTCTTTAGAGTTCTTGTTGAAGATGAATTGGATTTTAATTTTGTTTTTTCTTTTTTATTTTGTAAAAATTGATAAATTAATTTTTTTTAAATGGTCGGTTGACGTGACATTTTTATTATTATTTTATTAGCCACGTCAGTATTTACTGTGCAAACAGTGCATTTTGTTTGTCACGTAGGATATTTCCGTTAAGTGAGTAACGATAAGGATCAAAATGGAATGGTTTTTGATTTTAGGGACTAAAAGCGGTGAAAATAAAAGATAGGGACCAAAGTGGGAATCGTGTGAAAATGTAGGGACGAAAATGTGGTTTTCGCCTATATGTTTTCTTAGCTTTTATCTTTGTTTAATCAAGTAGTTTTCTTAGCTTTTATACCTGTTTGCTCCAATTCCAAGAGAGTAACCACGTGTATTGTTAAAAAGTCATGCACTTCAAAAGCAAAAATTTATATATATATATATATATATATATATATATATTTTTGGAAGTTTCACAGTTACTCCTAATCCTACTCCTAGGTTTGTTATTATTCTTCTTTATCATATATTTTTATATAATTAATATTACATATAAATATAATAAGTTATTATGCATTCAATGATTATTGTCTTACTAATCTTTTAACTATTAATAAATTTTTTAGACTAATATACGATATAGTTGTATTGTATACTAAATTGTATTCATTTTAGATTATTGTATATAATATGAAAATTGTATATATAAAAAAAAATTAATCATTTTATTTTTTAATCTCCCCCATGACAAATTCCTAAATCCACCACTACTGACCTCCTAGAAAAAAAAAATCTTGGATCCACCACTGATGTCATCTAATTTTTTTTTCTTTCTCCAAAAAAAAAAAAAAAAAAGTCATCTAATTTTCAATCAAAATTTTAGATCTTTAATTGAGGGAGGAAGATGTTAGTACTCTAAATAAATCGGAATATTCATATCATGTAAGGTTTTTTATTTATATTTTTTTGAGTGGTAAAACTTTCGAGCAGTGGCATTCCTGAGGTCATTTCTGTAACGTATACGTAATGCGCTAGGAGACCTGGAACCTATACTGGATATGACCAAGGGTGAGATGTGTTTCTAGAATCTAGACTAGTTGAATTTTATTACTTTCAAATTGAAAAAAATCAATAATTGCAAGCCTCTACTTGTAGTAAATTACCAGTCACACTGCCATGTCTTTTGCACTCAGACACACAAACTTATTTGTAGAATAACATATCTTGAGATTTAGATTCAGAGAATGAGAGCACACAAGCTGTTGAAAGACCAAGCTGATGCTTGTAGTGTTTAATATGTTTATGATGCTGCTGAGGACATCAAGTGTTCTCTTCGCCATTTGAAATATGTCAACAGCTCATTGCGATCGCGAAGGCTTTCTTTAATGGCTGGAATTTCATTGAAGTTTTTGATCCATGCCTGTAAGCGAGGGAAGCTATCAGTTTCCAACACTTTGACCCCAGCTGCTTCTTGAAAGATTTCCAGCAAGCAAGCTATCCATCCAAAGGCTAAGTCAGCCAGTCCTATGTCACTGCCACCAAAAAACTTCTTCTCTCCAAGACCATGATCTTCTAGGATTCCCAGAAGTTCTTTCACTTCTTCTGTTGCTTTCACTTGTTCTTGTCCACCAGTTATAAAGAAGCCAAACAAGTTGTTGTTCTAAATCACTCAAAAAGTATCCAATTAGAGCGGGTAACATCTCCATCTTATTATCTAAGTCTAGAAAAAATGTTCAAAGTTTGTTTTTGTTCAGCTTATAATAGTTGGATTAATCAAATTTATGTGAGTTCTGATTAATCCAACAGTAAAATATTTTTTCTTCTAATAAGAAATTTAGGTTTGAATTCTGCCTATATATACTAAAAATCAATGTCTAAAAATTATTATAGAATTGATTCTATAAATTTGAATCCTATCATATCATATCATGTCTATATAAACAAATAAAAAATAAAATATACAAAAAAGAAAAAGAAAAAGAAAAGACAATCACCCTTTTTTATTCTCCTCTTATTTTTTTCATCTTTAGTTAATTGACATTTACAAATCAAGCAAATACTTCTAAACTTTCACATGTATAAATGAAAGTTAAAAAAAAAAAATACTAACAATTAAGGAGAACAAAGTTGTTGGTGAAATTATATAAAAAAAAAGGTTGTAGGTCTGATTTTATGCAATGCAAGATTAAACATAATAATGAATTAGTGATGCATAAGTACCTTATCCTCTCCAAACTTTGCCCAGAACCGAGCCATAGCTCTCTCGTGAGGATCATCTGGAAGCAAGGGGTTCTGTGGCCAAGTCTCATCAATATACTCGAGGATGACAATTGATTCTGCGATGGGTTTCCCACCATGAACAAGTACAGGAACCTTCTTATGGACTGGGTTGTACTTCAAAAGCATATCACTCTTGTTGAATATTACATCCTGTTCTACATATTCATATTTGATACCCTTGAGTTTCAGTGCCCATATAACTCGATGAACATATGGACTTGGCCAGAATCCTAGTAGCTTTACTTCTTCCATAGATAGATTTTCTTAATTTTCTTCCTACGTTGGGGGGAAGGGAGGCCTTATCTACTTGAATTGTATACAACTTCGAGTAAAGGGCAGTTGATAATGTGGGCCATGTGGCTCACATTATTGGCTTTAAAAAAAAAAAAAAAAATCATTTTTTATTTATTTTTTATTTTATTAACATGATGGGCTCTTTTCCCATGTGAGATTCTCAGACCCCTTTGTTAGAAAATTTCCCCCTCAAAGCATTCTGTTAAGATTTTATTTTTTATTATTATTATTATTATTTTAAAAAATTATTTTCTTTCTAACGCCCCAAAATGGGACTAGGAGGTGGACCGTGGAGAGAGCATATAAGTGAATTAAATTAACTTTGATCGGTGATCAAATTAAGAGGCTTAACTCAATGGTGTAACATGTTCTCTTTTATTAGGAAAACTGGGTTCCAACTTCAGATCCTCTTTTAACTTTTTTTCATGCTAATTCAGTGCATAAACTTGATACTTTATAGCCAAAAAAAGAAAAAAGAAAATCTTTTGTTAAAAATCCGTCAATTTGCTAAAGGAAAATTGGCTGAAAAAAAGACTTGACGCAATCTTTCTGCACAGCATAAAATTTCAAGAGGTAGTCTTTATACATTAATTATGCATAGTCACGTCACATTTCCATTTACAATTTGACGGAATTTTAAAAGAAGGGGTCTATTTTTACTACAATATCTTTATGTACTAATTGGTGATAAAAAAAAAGTGTGTGGGCTCTTTCTATGACAACATAAAAAGTTTCATTCTAAAAAGGAAAAAAAAAAAAAAAAAACAACATAAAAATTTAGAGTCCAAGTATATTTTACACTTTTTTATTTAATTTTTATATATGATAGAAATTCTACTTTAATTTAATCTAAATGTATATGTGTGTGAAACTTCTTCCTAAAATCTTGAACTTCAGCCCTTAACATTGTACTTATAAAATAACCATCACACCAATAATACGTGGTTATGATAGTCCCCAATTTTAAATATGATGCTCATTGTGTCAAAGAAGCAAGACAAGAAGATAAGGGATTGATAAGGTGAGTGGAGGTCGGTGGGGTTAAGTGGGTTTTGAATTTTGAATTAAGATAGTGGGGGTAGGTGGGAAAGTGTGGGAAGGAGTTGATTGATTTTTTTGGATTTTGGTGTTTGCAAACGTTGCTATAAGTCCATTATTTATTTATTTATTTATTTTTTTTTGGTTTAGTTTTGAACTTTGTTTTAACCTTTTTTATTTATTTTTGGTTGGGGTCTATAGGGGCTTTAAAATTTTTTTTTTGGTTTTTTTTTATTGAATATTATGGAATATGCCACTATTATTTTTTCTTTTTCTTTTTTATTTTTTTTTCCTAACCGTATGTTTTAGGAATTAGATAACTTTTTTTTAAAAAAATTTCTTTAAGAACCTATAGTGGCGTTTTACAAACGCCACTATAGACCCTTTTAAGACAAATGACCTATCTTATGAAATAAGTAAGAAATCAATTTTTCCATAACTGATTATGATTTGTCTCTCCTTGTTCATCTACCAAGCATGTATGAATTATATTATACGCTGCTGGCCTGCTAAAACCACTGTATTTATATTACTCTTTTAACTTTCAAATTAGTTATGTATATGCTAAAGTTGGAAACTAAGCAAGAGTATACGAGGCAAGGTTTACACTTCAAAGTCCTAAGAATCCAAGAGATAATACAAAAAATATCCAAGCAATGAGGAGTCTGGAATTGATTTATTCCCACATAGACATCACTTCTTGGTTGTTATGCACGTTGAACTAAGATTCATGTAGTAATTTTCCAACAATGAGACATAAAGAACAAATTGTGCAAGCCACATTTATGATCCTTATTTATATTTATGAATCTATATTTATGTTGTTGCTGATGCAATTAATTTTTCCCTTAGGCTTTTGAAATATGTCAACATTTCATCGTGGTCAGGAAAGTTCTCTTTGATCATGGGGTCTTCCTTGAAGCTTTTAGTCCAAGCTTTTAATCACTAACCGTTTTTGTCTGTTATGAGCACCCTTTCAGAGTTGCCCACTAGCTCAATAGTTGTTCGACCTCCACTACACCTTGACATGACATGCCTAGGGCTTTCTCTCTCTTCCATTACTTATTTCACGACAAATCCTTATCTGTTTGGTTTTACCACGGGTCTATCTCTCTCATTCCGATGGGCAAAGTTTTGAGTTTCTCTCTACCTATCTCTATGGTATGCATCAAGTGGTCCTATCCATTTACTACCTATTTTGCAAAGATGCCTTCCCAGCAGAGCACCTCCCAAAAGAGGCAGCTAGATACTAGGAATAGACCCTTCCCCCTCCCACCCCACACACCCCCCCCCCCCCCCCCAAATCAAACAACACCCTTTGCAAATCCCTTAACCATGGGCCCACCTCCCTTTCATTGGTTGGGTACAAGTGGGGGTACTCCAGCCAAAATGTGGTTGTCCCATTACTTCCTATTTTGTCTTCTTTCTTTCCCACGCCATTTCTGCTGTTGATGTATGACTTTGTCTCGTTCTACGCCTTGTATTCTTTCTGCTTGTGTTTATCTTTTATGGGAGATGGAATGGGCTTATTGGGCTTGCCCCACTTTTGCCTCTTCTTAGGCTAGTGGGTCTGCTTACTTCAGCTTTTTGTTTCTGCCGTTACTTACCAATCTCTAATTATATTCATTTTTCACTTTTTATTGGAGTTCCCTGCTGTTGGACCTTAAAAAAAAAAAAAAAAAAAAAAAAAGCATCAACAAACCGTAAACAACAGGCCAAGCTCCCAATAGCTTCACTTCGTTTCGTTAAAGTATACGCTATTCTTTCTAACTAGCTATTTTGCCTCTTCTTCTTAGGCTAGTGGGTCTGCTTACTTCAGCTTTTTGTTTCTGCCATTACTTACCAATCTCTAATTATATTCATTTTTCACTTTTTATTGGAGTTCCCTGCTGTTGGACCTTAAAAAAAAAAAAAAAAAAAAAAAAGCATCAACAAACTGTAAACAATAGGCCAAGCTCCCAATAGCTTCACTTCCGTTTCGTTAAAGTATACGCTATTCTTTCTAACTAGCTAATAAGTTCATATACCGACCAAATGGATTGGTTTTCTTGGTTTTTTTAAATTTAAATTTTATTTTTTTTGAGAAAAACAAATTTTAAACCTCAAATTCAAAAGATTAGGAGAAAATTTGTTTTTATTAAAGTAGTTGCCACGTTTGACTCCACTTAGGTAGGTCCAAATATGGTGCAAACAGATACATTTGATCATGTATGATGAATCAAATATAAAATATCCTCTGCCGTTTATCCTCAAAAAAAAAAAAAAAATATATATATATATATATATAAAATATCCTCGGCCCTTCTCTTCATTGACATGATACATTTGAGTGGCTGCTTAGTGTCAGTTTGTTACACAGCTTTTTTCTTTTTTTTATAATTTCTTTTTAATTTTTAATTTTTTTTAATTTTTATCTCAACCGTTTTTTCAAAGATCTAACTTTAGTTTTTTAAAAATAAGCCAATTTTTAATTTTAATTCCGCATTTTATAAGTAAATTGTACCTAAACACATTAGTTTCATGGTGCATAAGAAGCAACCCTAGAAGATCCTATCAATTAACAAAAGTTTATTATTATTATTATTTATATCTTGAGATTTTTGGACGAGCGATCTAACAACTAAGTGAGATGACAATAAAAAATTCAAGCTGAAATCCAAAAAAATTGGTTTCATTTATTTATTCTAATCTATTCTATTTTCTTGGAAATTAGTATTTTGATTTTCTGAACAAGGTACTTGAATTCAGTTTCTCAAAAAAAAAAAAAAAAAAAAAAAAAAAAAAAAACTTGAATTCAGAGGGCATGTATACCAGATGACTTAATCCAAGAAATAATTTTGCTTGGCCCAAGAAATATATAAGTATGCGCCAGAAATGGGCTAAAACTAATCTTCTTGGCCGAAAAAATAAGCCCAATAACTTAAATGGGCGCAACATTCCCAACCACAAGCCTTGTCAAATATACGAGAACATTTGCTGCTATTTGGTTGATATGTGGCGAAAGTTATCCTTGAATGCCGTTACTCTTGACTTTGCTTTTGTAGGTTCTTTTAAGCGTGCAAACATGGGATGAATTTACTCCCCATTAAGAAGAGAGAAAGGAGAAAGGAGAAAGTTCCTGGTAACCAGTATAAAGTTTTGTGTACACTTTATTTTGCATTTTTGAAAAATTTTTAATTCTTCAAAGAGAAGTATTTTAGTGGAAATTTGATGACAGTTTTATTTTATTTTTAGTTAAAAGGAATTTGATAATAATTACACTTTACACATTCTGCATGTAGCAAAAGAGAAGAAAGATTAACTTATTGGTGGCTAGCTATGAAGTCCTGTTTATATCGTTTTGACAAACTATAAAGAACTTATTGGTGGCTAGCTATGAAGTCCTGTTTATATCGCTTTGACAAACTATAAAGAACTTATTGGTGGCTAGCTATGAAGTCCTGTTTATATTGCTTTGACAAACTATAAAGTTCTATTCATAGTGCTTTTTGACAAACTACAAATTTCTAATTCATATTTGCGATGTGTCACTTATAAATGCTCAGTAGAATCTGCAAACTTTATGAGTAATACATCCACTATCTAAGTAATACTACAAAAAAATTTGACAATTTTTTTTTTTAATATCAATTAAGTTGGCAAGATTTTACTGGATTTTATTTAGATTCATCATTTATATTACTTTTTTATTTACTATTAACAATCTATTGCATTAATTTATGTCAAATTTTTTGTGTCCCTGATTTTCTCTTAGAAAATACCAATTTGAACTTCGAAGTATTAAAGGCTACCAGTTCTTTTAACCAGTGTTCTTAATAACCACAAACACCATGTAGATCAATTCGAAGTTTCTAACATAGCCCTCAGACCAAAGCAGGTGGACCGGGTTTGAATGTCACTGGGTCAACAATGAATAGGCCCACCAAAGTGATTGGACTTTCTCAAGCGAAGCAAACCCACACAACTTTAGCCCGTTGTTAAGATCTCAGGCAAAACCCAAAAATGAAAACCCCGGTAAAAGCCTAAATAAAATGATGGGAGGATTTTAGTACGGTGCCTGAGAGTAAGACGAAATAAAATGTTGAAGTTAGAGATATATTAGCTAATAGTATAAGCTCAAGCCCAAGCCTAAGCCCAAGCCCAAGCCCAATTCTAATTTGTGTATAAGTCAAGTTTTCTACTTGTACTACAAGTGTATTAATCATAATTAATGTATGGTTAGTTTAGGATTAAGCCTATTATATATACCCATATTTGGTTGTCATAGTTGGGATTGGAAACTAATGCTGACTTGGCTCCATTTATCCACAGGTTGAAAATATGGCAATACCAATTGAATGAATTGTGTAGTTCTTTTGCTATTTGATTTTTGTTCTTGCAGAAAATAAAACCATAAAAATATCATCTATGAATAGGAGGTGGGAAATGGGAGGTCCCCCCCGCCCCTTTCTCAATTCAACACCTCTCAATGTCCTTTGTTGTTCCATGTGCATCAATGCACAGGACAACACATTAGTACAAAGGATTAATAAGGGACAACACTTTAGTACAAAGGATTAATAAGGATAAGAATAGTAGATCATCCTGCCTGAGACAAATAGGGTCTTGTTCATACACATTACAGGAACGCGTATCCTATGTCCTATTGATCCTGTTCTAATTCATGTACCACTAGTGAACTTATGACATGAATCTCTTTATTATTATTATTTTTTATTCTTAACACTACTAGCTAATGTCTCTCTTTTTGACTAAATGAACTTCTTAACGTTAACGTTATTCTTTCTCAAAAAAAAAAAAAAAAAAAAAAAAAACAAACAAACAAACGTTAACGTTATTTTAGTTCGCTGAATATGTCATCTCGTTTTTTAGTTTTCATACTTCTTTCGCGAATTAAAGGAACGTTGACGTTGCGAAGTTCAGTTGGTCAATAAGTGAGATATTAGCTAGCAGTGTTTAGAATTAAAAAGTAATAATAAATAAAGAGACGCATGTCATAACTTCACTTGTGGTACATGAATTGGGAGAAAAACAGTGAGACTGAGGATGTGCATTCACATTATAATTATATGACTTGCTTGTATCCGCAACGGACTAAAACCCATATGGGATAGAACTATTTTGATTAAATTCTAGCTTAATTTGTCATAGGTTTTGCTAAGAGTCCAAGATCAAACTTTAGTGCAACTTGTCTTAATTGCTCCCTCTTTCTCTTTTGATGATGAATTCATTTGTGCAGCCAATCATCATATCGTTTGTGCAGAGACAGAAAGGGGAGAATCCTTTGGAATTGGGCAAAGACTGAGTTAACTCAGCTGTGAGTTTGAATTTGTATATTTTATAATTCATTAGTCAAAAGGGTACCACGCGCACCCGTGATTTGTTGCATCACCCTCAGACGGGTACCACCTGCACCTAAGTTTTGGCTTTAACATACCTCCAATAAACCAGTAATGCACTTTCACACACACTTTACTCTATATTCTCTTACTTTACTTTTTCTTCTATTTAAGCACACATAAAAAAAGAAAAAAAAAGAAAAAATGAAAAACCACATTTCAAAACTTATATTCTCTCATTCTTACCATCATTATTTGGCTAAGCTAAGCTTTCTTCTCCTCTTTCTTCCCCTTCTCCCTTCTCCTATTTATTGCACTTAATATTACTCAATTAATTGATAGACACATTCAAATTTATATTGCCAATAGTTTTTAATTTTATTTTATATAAATTCAAATTCTCACATCTAAAATAACTAAGTATTAACTCAAACAAAAATTAAACCAAAAATATAAGAGGGATAGAGACTACTTGTGATGGAAAACTAAAAAAATACAACATTAAAACGTATTAACCCAAAATTTTAAAAAAGCACAATGATTCATCAACCTAAAGTAGAATTGCAAGAAAGAATAAAAAATAGAGAGAGAGAGAGAGAGAGAGAGAGAGAGAGTATAAGATGAGAATAAAAAGAGTAAAAATAAAATATATAGTAATAAATAACAAAATTTCCAAGTTACGCTATATAATAGAATAATATTATATTCTTATCTACTATCTTTATCATACAATAGGTTGTCATCTATGAAATCAAAGAAAAGAAAAAAGATAACAACTGAAAGTTACAAAACAAAGTCAAATCAACCTAAATTAGAGTTCTAAAGAATACAAAATTCATCAACATAAAGTAGAGATGCGTGAAAAGAAAAAAAAATCCACTAAAAAATGAAAAACAAATTGAGAGAAAGAGAGAGACATAACTTTTTATGTGCGGGAAAACTATGCATAAAATGAGAGAAAGAATTGAAAATTTAAAGTAAGAGGATAAGAATAAGAAGAGCAAAAAATAAATGAAGATAGAAGGATAGAGAAAGAGTGCAATTAAGGTAATTAGTAGTGGTGAGATGAAAATGTAAAGGGGAGGAAGAAGTGTTTGAAAAAATGTAACAATAAGTTAAGAAAATTAATAAGAAGAGAAAGAGTTAAAAAGAGAAAGAGAGAAAGAGTTGGAAGAAAGTGAATGATATGGCCACTGATGTGGTTCAACAAAAACGTAGTAACAGCAAATGTCAATTTCAGTTTTTAGATATACTAGTCGATAACCCCTGCAATGCACGGAAATAGCTACTGGATTAGTTTTTGAAAAAAAAAATGTTTTATTTATTTATTAGTCATTTGTGGGAAGGAATAAAAGACATAATGTTTCGTTTCTAGTTTAGTTTGTATTGTATATATAAATATATACAAGATAAGTTGTAATATATATACCAAAAGAAACCAATTGATAGGTCATAACTATTTAAATTAGATATACTAAAAAGTGTTATTGAACAAAAAGGTGCTTATTGGCCGAAAATGTGCCTATTAAACGAAAAAGTGTCTATTGACTGAAAATGCGTCTATTGAATGAAAACTGCTTATTGAACAAAAATATGCCTATTGACTGAAAATGTAACTATTGAATAAAAAGGTGACTATTGACCGAAAAAGTACTTATTGAATGAGAATGTGTCTATTGGCCGAAAATGTGCGTATTGAATTAAAATGTACCTATTGATACTGAAAATGTGCCTATTGAATGAAAATGTATTTGTTGAAGAGTCATAATCATCTGATAACTTTGGGCATAAATAATGGTTCATATTCATTTGATACTTTTCTCAACTTTTTCTCTTTTATCTTTCTTAAAAACACAAAAAACTTGTGAGTCCTCCAAATTACTATTTGTAAGTCGGGTTTGTGTGTGTGTGTGTGTGTGTGTGTGTGTGTGTGGTTAAATCATGAAAGAGTCTAGGAATCAAGCCACACCAACGGTAGCAACAATAACACTGAACAATTTCTTCATTTGGTAACTTCTCAAATTCTTCTCTTTCATCTTTCTTAGAAACACAAGAAACCTGTATCTCTTCTCCGAAATTACTATTTGTTAGTCGGTTTTTTTTTGTTAAATAGTGAAAAGATCCAAGAATCAAGCCACACCAACAGTAGCAACAGTAATATTGAACAATATCTTTATATGTCTTACGAATACTATTTGATGAGTCAAAAAATAACATGAGATCGTCATTCCATGTCAATGACGACCTGAACGAGCATTACACATTTATTGTGCGCATTGATGATGAAACGTAATGGGCAAAGCAATGGTAACAAGTGAATTGTGTGCTTTAGAGCTCCCATTGATGACATACTAGTTGTTGCTCATAATTGCCAAGATTCATTATCCATAAAGACAGGAAAACAACTATAAAAGAAAGGAACAACATAATCCAAAGGTACACACAAATACTTAACCCAAAAAACCACTCCAATTCATTTTTCTCTCTAACCATTTTCTCCTTGTCTAACTTAAGTATCGAAGTATTTTTGGCAAACACCACACTGGTGTATTACACTTCTTTCCCAAGCTTTCTTGCAGACTTTCATCGGAGACACGACCAACCTCAGGATTGTCCATCCAGTGAGACGAGGTCCTCAACTTGGTGATTTTTCGCATCATCACTATTTTTATTAGATTTCTCATTTTTTTTTTCATTATGCCTTACCAATGTTTTTCTTCTCAATGATAGTTTTTTGTTTTAATATATACATCTTATATGAAACGATGAGTAGATACTGAAACTTAATGGGCCGGTAAAATGAAAAAGCATAACTGTTCGGTATTTTAAAATGTAAAGCTATATGGTGTAATAAGGAGTGATCAACAAAAAGTGAAATGTTTCGTTTTTATATTATATATAGATATATAGATTTCTATATAACACAACACATTCATGTCATCTAATTTTTTTTTTCTTTCTCAAAAAAAAAAAAAAAAATGTAATCTAATTTTCAATAAAAATTCTAGATCTTTAATTGAGGGAGGAAGATGTTAGTACTCTATATAAATAGGAATATTCATGTCATGTAAGGTTTTTATATTTATATTTGTTTGAGTGGTAAAACTTTCGAGCAGTGGCATTCCTGAGGTCATTTCTGTAACGTAAATGCGCTAGGAGACCTGAAGCCTATACTGGAAATGGCCAAGGGTGAGATGTGTTTCTAGAATCTAGACTAGTTGAATTTTATGAAGGAAAATAGGTTGAATTTTATTACTTTCTAATTGAAAAAAATCAATAATTGCAAGCCTCTACTTGTAGCATTATACATCTAGTAAATTACGTACCAGTCATACTGCCATGTCTTTTGCACTCAGACACAAACTTATTTGTAGAATAACATATCTTGAGATTTAGATTCAGAGAATGAGAGAACACAAGCTCTTGAAACTTGAAAGACCAAGCTGATGCTAGTAGTGTTTAATATGTTTATGATGCTGCCGAGGACATCAAGTGTTCTCTTCGCCATTTGAAATATGTCAACAGCTCATTGCGATCGCGAAGGCTTTCTTTAATGGCTGGAATTTCATTGAAGTTTTTGATCCATGCCTGTAAGCGAGGGAAGCTATCAGCTTCCAACACTTTGACCCCAGCTGCTTCTTGAAGGATTTCCAGCAAGCAAGCTATCCATCCAAAGGCTAAGTCAGCCAGTCCTATGTCACTGCCACCAAAAAACTTCTTCTCTCCAAGACCATGCTCTTCCAGGATTCCCAGAAGTTCTTTCACTTCTTCTGTTGCTTTCACTTGTTCTTGTCCACCAGTTGTAAAGAAGCCAAACAAGTTGTTGATCTAAATCACTCAAAAAGTATCCAATTAGAGCGGGTAACATCTCCATCTTATTATCTAAGTCTAGAAAAAATGTTCTAAGTTTGTTTTTGTTCAGTTTATAATAGTTAGATTAATCAAATTTATGTGAGTTCTGGATAATTCAACAGTAAAATATTTTCTCTTCTAATAAGAAATTTAGGTTTGAATTCTGCCTATATATACTTAAAAATCAATGTCTAAAAGTTATTATAGAATTGATACTATAAATTTAAATCCTATCATATCATGTCTATATAAACAAATAAAAAAATCAAATATACCAAAAAGAAAAAGAAAAGACAATCATCCTTTTTTATTCTCCTCTTATTTTTTTCATCTTGAGTTAATTGACATTTACAAATCAAGCAAATACTTTAAAACTTTCACATGTATAAATGAAAGTTAAAAAAAATACTAACAATTAAGGAGAACAAAGTTGTTGGTGAAATTATATCAAAAAATAAAAAATAAAAAGGTTGCAGGTCTGATTAATTTTATGCAATGCAAGACTAAACCTAATAATGAATTAGTGATGCATAAGTACCTTATCCTCTCCAAACTTTGCCCAGAACCGAGCCATAGCTCTCTCGCGAGGATCATCTGGAAGCAAGGGGTTCTGTGGCCAAGTCTCATCAATATACTCGAGGATGACAATGGATTCTGCGATGGGTTTCCCACCATGAACAAGTACAGGAACCTTCTTATGGACTGGGTTGTACTTCAAAAGCATATCACTCTTGTTGAATATTACATCCTGTTCTACATATTCATATTTGATACCCTTGAGTTTCAGTGCCCATATAACTCGATGAACATATGGACTTGGCCAGGCTCCTAGTAGCTTTACTTCTTCCATAGATTTTCTTAATTTTCTTCCTACGTTAGTGAGTTCATATATACCTAGGACAGTGTTCATAAAAAATATATATATACACACCTACAAGCATATACAATTTGGACAATTAGAAGACATTTTATTTATATTTTTTTATAGGCTATCAATTATTGACTAAGGCCAGGTTCAATGTAATTCAATCTTTATTCTGCAAAAATTAATTAGCTTTAACTAGATAAATTATGTGGGAGGAAGGGAGGCTTTATCTACTTGAATTGTATACAATTTGGAGTGAAGGGAAGTTGATAATGTGGACCATGTGGCTCAAGCCTTAGGTCAATGGGTAATTATTGGCTTTTAAAAAATAAAAATAAAAATCATTTTATTTGTATTTTATTAATATGATGGGTTCTTTTTCCATGTGAGATTGTCAGACCCCTTTGTTAAGATTTTATTTTATTTTATTTATTATTATTATTTTTTTAAAGAAATTATTTTCTTTCTAACGCCCCAAAATGGGACTAGGAGGTGGAGAGAGCATAGAAGTGAATTAAATTGACTTTGACCGGTGATCAAAGAGGCTTAACTCGGTGGTGTAACATGTTCTCTTTTATTAGGAAAACTGGGTTCAAACTTCAAATCCTCTTTTAACTTTTTTTCCTGCTAATTCAGTGCATAAACTTGACACTATAGCCAAATAAAGGAAAAAAAAAATCTTTTGTTAAAAATCCGTCAATTTGCTGAAGGAAAATTGGCCGAAAAAAAGACTTGACGCAATCTTACTGCACAGCATAAAATTTCAAGAGGTAGTCTTTGTACATTAATTATGCATAGTCTCGTCACATTTCCATTTACAATTTGACGGAATTTTAAAAGAAGGGGTCCATTTTTACTGCAATATCTTTATGTATTAATTGGTGATAAAAAAAAAAAAAAGTATATGGGCTCTTTCTATGACAAAATAAAAAGTTTTATTCTAAAAAGGAAAAAAAAAAAAAAAAAACATAAAAATTCGGAGTCCAAGCATATTTTACACTTTTTTATTTAATTTTTATATAGGATAGAAATTTTACTTTAATTTAATCTAAATGTATATGTGTGTGAAACTTCTTCTTAAAGACTTGAACTCCAACCCTTATCCTCGCCTCACAAGAACATTGTACTTGTAAAGTAATCATCATATCAATAATGCGTGAGTATAGTAATCCCTAATTTTTAATATATAATGCTCGTTGTGTCTGAAGAAGCAAGATGTGGAGACAAATTATTGATAAGATGAGTGGGGGTAGGTGAGGTTAGGTGGATTTTGAATTTTGAATTAAGATAGTGGGGTTAGGTGGGAAAGTGTGGGAAGGGGTTGATTTATTTTTTTGGACTTTGGCGTTTGCAAACGTCTTTTATTTATTTATTTTTGTTTAGTACTGAACTTTTTTTAACCTTTTTTTTAATTTTATTTGGTCGGGGTCTATAATGGCCTTTTCAAAAAAAAAATTTGGTTTTTTTTTTACGAAATATTTTGAAATATGCCATTGAATATTCTAGGAATATTCCACTATTATTTTTTCTTTTTCTTTTTAATTTTTTTCCTAACCGTATGTTTTAGGAATTATATTACTTTTTTTTTTTTTTTTTAATTTCTTTAAGAACCTATAGTGGCATTTTACAAACGCCACTATAGACCCTTTTAAGACAAATGGCCTATCTTATGAAATAACTAAGAAATCAATTTTTTCATAATTGATTATGATTTGTCTCTCCTTGTTCATCTACCAAGCATGCATGAATTATAATATACGTTGCTAGCCTGCTAAAATCACTGTATTTATATTACTCTTTTAACTTTCAAATTAGTTATGAACATGCTGAAGTTGGAAACTAAGCAAGAGTATACAAGGCAAGGTTTACACTTCAAAGTCCCAAGAATCCAAGAGATAATACAAAAAATATCCAAGCAATGAGGAGGCCGAAATTGATTTATTCCCACATAGACATCACTTCTTGGTTGTTATGCATGTTGAACTAAGATTCATGTAGTAATTTTCCAACAATGAGATATAAAGAACAAATTGTGCATGCCACATTTATGATCCTTATTTATATTTATGAATCTATATTTATGTTGTTGCTGATGCAATAAATTTTTCCCTTAGGCTTTTGAAATATGTCAACATTTCATCGCGGTCAGGAAGGTTCTCTTTGATCATGGGGTCTTCCTTGAAGCTTTTAGTCCAAGCTTCTAAGCGTGGGAAGCTATTTGCTTCCATCAGTTTTACACCAACTACTTCTTCCATGACTTCAAGCCAGGCAGATAACCATCCAAAGGCCAAGTCTGCCAATCCAATCTTATTGCCTCCAAAAAATTTCTTCTCCCCAAGGCTATGATCTTCTATTATTTTCAACAGTTGTCTGGCTTCTTTTGTTGCCTTCTCTTGTTCTTCCCCTACACCACGAAAGAAAGCAAAAAAGGCTGGGCTCTGTGGAGCCCAAATATGTGGTTATCTTAATCAACTGTTCTAGTCTTGAGGTTGGAAGAATTCATATGGGTTCCCAAATTTTTAATGAAAATATTGTTCATCTTGTATCCGTTTGGTACAGTTTATTTTTATAATTTTTTTTATATTAAACTTTTTAAAATCAAAAAATTGTATTTAAAAAAAGAGAGGTTTAATAAAGCTTTACACCAAATGGCCAAGAAAACATTGGTTTATAATCATAAACAGTGAACTTTGTAATAAGCATTTGAAAATTTCTTGAGAAATTTGAATTAAAGGGGAAGAAAATTGCATAAATTTGAGAATTTCATTCTTAAATTGCAAATTGGTAAGCATAGAGATAAAGATATTATAATGGAAACTATTTTTTCCAAGGAAAAAAGAAATACATTACCTTGTCATCTTCAAACTTTGTCCAAAACCGAGCCAAGGCCTTCTCAAAAGGGTCATTCGGTAGCAAGGGATTTTGTGGCCAAATCTCCTCAATGTACTCAAGAATAACACTTGTCTCAGCAACTGGTTTTCCGCGATGGACGAGCACTGGAACCTTCTTGTGAACTGGGTTGTACTGTAAAAGAAGATCACTCTTGTTGGAAAGATCCTCCTCTACATATTCATATTTCACACCCTTGAGTTTCAATGCCCATATGACTCTATAGCAGTAAACACTAGGCCAAGCTCCCAGTAGCTTCACTTCTTCCATTTTGTTAAGTTATATGCTCTTCTTTCTAACCAGCTAATAAGTTCATATACTTGACCAAAATGAATTGGTCTTCTTGGTCTTTTAAATTTTAGGCATCAACGTCAAAAGATTAGGAGAAAATTTGTTTTTATTAAAGTAGTTGCCATGTTTGACTCCCCTTAGATAGGTCCAAATATGGTATTAACAGATATATTTTATCATGTCTGTTAATCAAATAAAAAAAAAAAAATATATATATATATATATATATAAATAAATAAAATATGTCCTCCGCCCTTTCCTTCATTGACTTGATACATTTGAATGGCTGATAGCGTTGATTGTTACAACTTTCAGCTTTTTGGTTTTTTTTTTTTCGGTTTTTTTTTTTTTTGAACTTTTTTTCAAAGATCTATCTTTAGTTTTTTAAAACTAAGATAATTTTTAATTTTTTTTCCAAATTTTATAAATAAATTATTAAATAAACTGTACCTAAAGCATTAATTTCATGGTGCATAAGAAGCAACCGTGGAAGATATAGATCCTATCAATTAACAAAGTATTTTTTTTTTTTAATTTATAACTTGAGATTTTTGGAAGAGGGATCCAACAGCTAAGTGAGATGACAATAGAAAATTCGAGCTTAAATCCAATTTTCAGTTTTTAAATAACATTACACGTATTTTTATACACTTTTTCACTTATACATATTTCCACACAAATTTTCAAATAACAAAACACATATTTTTAAGTGTATGTGCCAAATATCCCATAATATTTTGATTTTCTAAACAAGGTACTTGAATTTAGTTTTTCAAAAAGAAAAAAAAAAGAAAAAAAAGGTACTTGAATTCTAGCAGCAGGTATACCAGATCCGAACTTAATCGAAGAAAGAATCTTGCTTGGCCCAAGAAATATATAAGCATGTGCTAGAGATGGGCTAAAACCAATCTGCTTGGCCCAAAAAACAAGCCCAATAACTTAAATGGGCACAACATGCCTTCGAGTTCAAACTAGTACATTTGCTGCCATTCGATTGATAATGTGGCGAAAGGCGCTCAAGAACTTCTATTCAATCTTGGAACAACACGCAGATTCAAGTTGTTTGTTTCATTGCATCGGGGCTCATCTCCACTTCTTGATCTCTCTTAAATAAATTTTTTTTTTCATTTTATTTCTCGATAATTTGTTTTGCCATTTGGTTTTTGGTTTTTGGTTTTTGCTTAAGTAGTTCTTTTTTTATCTTATTTATTTTTTAAATTTAACATTTAAAAAATTTTAGTTTCATACTACTATTATAAGGTCTAGCAAGGATAAAGTTTTTGTTCAGTGCACTATAGTTCACTAGATCTAAAGAGGCCACAGACTAACATGTTTTTAAAATTGGATTCCAAATTGGACACAGGTAATATCTGATATGCGTTCAATGTTTCAATGCATTGACCACAAGCAAAACCTGTCTACTAATATTGTTATTTATGCTTCATGAATGAGAACAAAAGAATTATTAAATTTTATTTAAAGATTTTTAATTTTTCAAATTAAATTTTATTAAAAAATACTAATAAATTAGTCAATGCATTTTTAGTCCCTCACAATTTACAAAATGATCATTTTGTGTATTATGATATCTTAAGAACATGTAGGTTTTAATTAGCTTAACTAATAAAATCTCTTGTTTTTCGAATAAGAGATTTGAGGTTTGATATTCATCTATACCAAAAACTAATTGGTGTCTTGATTTGACGATAAAAAGCAATCATTAAGAGCCATTTTGCATTAAATAGATAGTATAAGAGGTCTATTTGAAATTAAGCCAAACTCGAGGCCATTTTGCATTTTATCAAATGTCAAAGTCATGAGTCTACTAATTGAGAATTGAGATTGAGAAGGATCCAAAACTTTTCTTTTAAGAATTTATGTTGAGAAGGAAGAACAGGTTGGGTGGGGATTCAAGTTTCATATATAGGGTGTCAGATTTGGGTTTGGGTTGGGCCAATCCAAACCCGTCCCATGGCCATAACAACTCTTATCCTGAAGCCTAATGCCTAATGGGAGAATGCAGTAGTTTAGAGTGAGAGTTGGTAGTTGGAACCAACCCCTACTACTTTTTATAAATTGTTACTCAAAATCATAAGTTCATAACCCATGGAAGACTGTAATACAATTTCATGTCGGAAAACTAGTTCTCGACCCACACTGATATAATAAATCCTGTGCATATGAAATAATGATGACAAACCAATAATGAGACTATCTGCTTCATTCTCTAACCTTTATTGTATTCTAACTAATTTGGTACTTGACACATACGAAATATTATTTCATAAAAGAAAAATACAAAATACTAATGCCCATGTAGCCTACGTTGAGTTAAAAATAATTATTGCAAGGCATGACGAAATAATAATATATTATTAAGACTGCATTAGAGAGATAGTTTTAAGTTATGCAATTTTTGATGCCAAAAGGACCTCCCTTTTCTGCTTGGAATGGGCCAATAGTTCATGGGGATCAGGAAGGTTGGCCTTGATTACGGGGTTTTCCCTAAAATTCTCAATCCATACTTGCAAACGAGGGAAGTCATCAGTTTTCATAACTTTGACACCAGCTGATTCTTCAAGTACTCCCAGCCAAACTGGTATAAATCCAAACACTAAGTCAGCCAATCCAATTTTGTCGCCACCAAAATATTTCTTCTCCCCAAGCCCTTGCTCTTCAATGATTTTCAGCAGTTCTCTTACTTCTTCTGTTGCCTTCTCTTGTTCTTCTCCAACAGTTAAATAGAACCTCAAGAGTGTAGGGCTCTGCATCACAAGATTCAAGAAACACTTATTAATTAGGAAAACAAATATATTAATATATCCAGTTTTTCGTTTTCTAATTTTATTAGTTGAAGAAACAATGATGCTACTTGTTTTATTGGAAACGAAAATGAATCATGAGATCATTGCTGAACAACTATTTCATCCCTCTTGTTATAATCAAGTACTATGCAGCAGTTGTTTGATTAAGAAATTATTCAAATCATTATTAATGAAATAGATATATCTGAATAAATAATTAGAACAGTCACAATTTTTTTTTTGATACATCAATAGTTGGAAGTGTAGAAATTTGAATCATGGATATCTTCATTCGAAACACTAAGTTATAACAGTTGAACTATAAGGCTCTTGACAGTTGACAGTTACAAATTCTGTATTGTGAAAAATGGCATATAGATAGTGGAATTGAATTGAATGCATATTATTGACCATATGCACTAATTAGCCACAATATAGGTAAATTGTCTATAATTTTAGCTCAAAAGATAATCCAATAAGAAGAAAACATTGCAAAGAGTTAAGTGTTTGAGTTTGGATATTCAGCAAAAGTGTCTTTCTAGAACCTGTGTTAGATCAAATTCAATTATAAAACACATAAATACTTGGATTATTGGAATACATATAAATTACCTTGTCGTCTAGAAACTTGATCCAGAACCTTGCGAAGGCCCTCTCATGAGGGTCAGTAGGAAGCAAGGGGTTATGTGGCCATGTCTCCTCAATGTATTCAAGTATGACAGTAGACTCTGCAATTGGTTTCTCATTATGAACGAGCACAGGGACCTGATGATGAACTGGGTTATATCGTAAAAGCAAATCACTCTTATTAGCTAAATCCTCTTTCACATACTCGTAAACTGTATGGGCTCGGCCAAACTCCTAATAACTTCTTCCATTTTCTTTTAGGTTTTTCAACCCTGTCAAATTCGTGTATATATAGAGAGAGATGATTTTGTCTTTGTGTGACAATTTGGGGTTTATCTTCAGTTTTTGACCATTTTGTAGCCTTCTTTTTTGACCCTTTTTCAATTTTGGTTGCCTTCTTTTTTGACCGTATTTTAACAAAAAGACTAAGAAAAGCATTTAAACACTGTATTCAAGATCAATTTTCAGTTTTTTAGTAACAGTATTGAATGACATTATTGTAATTATATAAAAAACTGTGGAACCCACCAAATCTGACATGACATAGAGAACCGGTACTATTTTTCTCTCTTTCACACCTCTCTCGTTACTGGTATTATCTTCCTCTTCATCTTTCTCTTTCTCTTCACCTTTCTTTCAACTCCATGAACGCACTGTAACTGGAAGCAAAAAAAAAGTTGGGCTTACCCAACAAAAACCTAATCACGAAAGCAATTCTAACACCAAAGATACAATTATTATACTCCAAACTATTAGATCCACTAAAACCAACAATTGCCGTTAGTCACTGACGCCAACAACAAATAAAAAAAAGGCCAAACCCAAAAAAAAAAAAAAAAAAAAAAAACCATTTGAATTTAAATAGTTCGGATTGGAGGGAAAATAAAAAGCAAGGAAACATTTTGTACTGAGTTGTTTTCACAACACTTTTTAAATCATAATTTTCACAACATTTTAAACAACAATATTTAAAATATGCTACCGACCATGTATCCCTGACCCTGAGAGTAGAGACAAGTAGCCTAGATTTCTGATTTTCTTTTGAGAAAAAGAAGTAAATTTTCTTTTGAGCTATAGGGAAAGACTTGAGCCTGCCACTACTATATCTACTGGCTAGAGAGATACTTGAATTTATGACTAACGTATACCTCTTAATTATGCTAAAATATTTTTTTTTCTCTAAATTTGTAAGAACTTTGCCTTTTATCCTTAAACTTTAAAGAGTTGATTTTTTGTCCTTTGAACCCCATATGTAAAGACCCTTTCAAATATCTGAGGATCCTCTTAGCTACTATAAGATTATGTTGAGTAGGCTTGCTCATAAACTGATATGCTTGCTGCACAGCATAGGACAAATCAGGTCTAGTAAAGGTCATATACTGAAGTACCCCAACCAAACTCCTATAGACAGTAGGATTAGGAAGAGGAGGACTATGAGCTGGTACAAATTGATGATTAGAGGCACAAGGATTAGAGCAAGGCTTGCAGTCAAGCATGTGAAACTCAGTAAGCAAGTCCTAAGCATACTTGGACTGATGAACAAAAGGGCCCACCGCCCCATAGCATGTTGCTGCCAGAAGCATAACCTCGTATTTCTTCTATAGAATCTCCTAATTGTTCCAGTTACTAGAATTTGTTTGTTCAATTTAAAGCTCAAGAAAATAATTTAAGCAACCAAGGTCCTTAAGAGCAAAGGAAGCACCAAGTATACTCATAATCTTAGTAACAAAAGAAGAATAATTGCCAGTGATGATAATATCATCAACATAAAGCAGTAGATACACAATATGAGAGGAATGAATGAGAATTAAGAGATTATTATCAGCACAAGAGGCATGAAATTCAAGATGAAACAACTGAGAAGTAAAACTATCAAACCAAGCCCTAGGAGCTTGCTTGAGGCCATAGATAGCTTTAAGTAAGAGACACACATGATAAGGCTTGGAGCTGTCCTTGTAACCTGGGGGTTGACACATATACACCTCCTCATGTAAAAACCCATGAAGAAAAGCATTGGACACATTCAATTGCTTAAGAGACCAGCCAAACTGCACTGCCAAGGCAAGAACAATTCTGACAGTGGCAGGTTTAACAACAGGACTAAATGTCTCTACATAATCCAAACCGTATTGTTGAAAGTAACCATTGGCCACTAACCTTGCCTTATACCTAGCAATATTACAACTGCTATCCCTCTTAATTTTATAAACCCATTTTCAACCAACCACATTCTTACCATAAGGGAGAGGAACAAGAGACCAAGTATGCTGCTGCTGAAGACTAGTAAATTCTGAATCCATTGCGTCAACCTAATGAGAAAACTTAGAAGCCACAACATGAGAGGGAGGCTCTGTAGCAGTGTAGTCAACCTAAACAGAATAGGCTTTGGGCTTAAAGACACCATTCTTAGACCTGGTAAGCATTGGGTGAGTATTGGTAGGAACACTAGGGGCAGATATAGGTCGAGACATAGAGGTAACAACGGCAAGAGTAAAGTCTTGAGGAGGGAAGGAAGCAGTAGTGTCAATAGTTGGACCAATGTTAAGAGTAGGGTCAAGATGAGGCAAGGCAGTAGTGACACCATTGGGAGCAAGAATAGGACTAGGACTAGGCAAAGCAGTGTCATGTAGGGAACCAGAAATTGAAGGAATAGATAAAAGAAGCAAAGTAGCTAACCAAGGATAAAAAACAGGAAGAGAGGAAGAAGGTGAAGAAGGCACAGAATCCACACTTGACAAGGAAGGAAACACGGTTTCATGAAAGATACAATGAGGGGAAATGTACACTTTCTTAGTGGAAACCTTTAAATAGATGCAACCTTTGGAAAGAGGAGGATAGCCCAAAAAAATACATAACCTAGACTTGGGATCAAACTTATGATAGGAGTAAGGCTTCAAAAAAGGAAAACAAGCACAACCAAAGACCTTTAAAGCATGACAAGAAGGCTTCCTAAGATATAGTTTCTGCCAAGGAGATACAGTTCCTAAGTAGAAACAACAACAAAACACTTGGAATTGAAAGAGGATGTAGGTGGAGATGAAACAGAAGCAAAGGATGGAATAGGATAGACCCCATCTTTACTTAACCTTTTGTATAGGACTTTCCCCGTAGGTAAATCCTAAATTGAGAATTGATGAGCATCAAAATAACCAAAGGCATTATTTTGCAAACAAAGCTTATGCACTGAAAGTAAATTTGAAGCAATCTGTGGTACCCTAAGGATGTTATTAAGGATGAAATTGTGTAAAGGAGTAAGAAGCTTACCATTCCCAATATGAGTAATTGGTAATTCTTGCCCATTTCCTACTATAATAGTCTCACCAGCTGTAGGTTGTTGATGTAGAGAGAGCTGAGTCAAGTCTGGTGTAACGTGATCAAAAGCACCTGTGTCAGTGAGCCAATTCTAGTTTGAAAGAGGGCCTAAATGTGCAGCCATTGAACTTGTAGCCATTGAAGCAAAATTAGCTAGAGGATAGCTCCCTTGATAAGCAAAATTCATCGTATGATAACAATCCTCAGAGCAGTATGGCCATTTTCACCACAAATTTGACACACTAGCCTTTGACCTTGTTGAAAATTAGACTTGGAATGAGGCTAGGAAGGAGAAAACTGACCTTGACCATTGTAGGATTGGCAAAAAAATTGAGACTAGCCAATAGTAAATTGATTAGATTGACCACTAGAGAATTGACCGTTGCTATTACCTCTTCCATTACCACGACCACGATTGTTGGCATTCTTTCCCCTTCCTCTATTGAATGATTGATTGAACTGATTAACTGCCATATACTGAAGATGAATCTTGAAGATTAGACCTTTTCTTGATGGATCTTTCTTCAGCATTCAGCAGAGGATTCAACTCTTCAATTGTAATTGCATCACTTCTAGTTCGTATAGCAGAACAAAATGCATCATATTCTAGTGGCAAAGCTTCAAAAGCTAAATAAATAAGCTCCTCCTCATCAACACAAATTGTCACTACACCAAGCTCATCACGAATTTCTTTGATTCTTTGAAAGAAAATGTTCATGCTCTTTGAACCTTTCTTGAGGCTCATTAATTCATTCCTTAAGCAGAGAATGTGAGATCGAGAAACAGAAGCAAAACGTTTCTCTAAGATCTTCTAGACTCCTCTACCAGATTTCTAACCTACTGTGAGAGCCAAGATTGATAAAGATAGAGTAAAATTGATGAAAGTGAACAGTGCTTGTTCACGATTCCTCCATTGAATATACTCTGGATTAGCTTTAATGGTATAATTCCCTAAGCTATCCTCAAGAAAAGGATCCGGAGCTTCAAGATTGTCTTCAATGAAGTTGATCATTGAGTAAGCTTCCAAAATCACCTCAATTTGGTGTCTCCAAACCAAATAGTTGTTGTAATCAAGCTTTACTGTCATCATACTTGCCATGTTAGATAGAAGCAGCAACGAAGGATTAACTCCATGAGTAGAAATTGAAGTGTGTACTTGTGCTTGAACTTGAAGTAGAAGAAGTTGAACTTGCAGAGGACACCATTGATGGCTCTGATACCATGAAAGAAAACCTTGATTCTAGAGAGAAATGAGAGAATCCAAGGAAAATGAGATTTTCTATTATCACACACTAATCAACACATTACAAGATCTTAATATATATATATATATATGCTGTGTTATAGCTAATCTATCCTAACTAACCCCCGAGATTTCAGCAGGATTAACAAACTATCAAAAGATCCAATCAAGACTATATATGTGGCCATTAACCATAACTAAATCAGCTATTAATGATTTACACTAAGCTACAGGTAGTTTTACAAACATGCTACTAAACTACATGCCATTTCTGCAGCTCATGAACCTTTGCCTTCTGCTCTGCACCTTGCTCTGCATCTGCTGCCTTTACAAATAGGAGATGGATTGCTGTTTAGGTTTAGTGAGTAAGCATGGGATTGCGAGTTTCTTAGAGTAACATAACTATAGGTGTTGCAATAACACAGAGTCCTAAGAAAATTGAAAAATAATTGCTTTGATGCATCACAAGCGGAACATGTTCTAAGACCTTCCACGAAGAGGAAAAAAAACGAAAGAAGTAATAGAATAACCGAAATAGTTTAATAGAAAAAACGAAACAGAAAAGAGACATGATAATTGATAATCTTCAACGTAATTCATTAGCTGTAATAGGAAAAAAGTGAAGGAAACAAAAAATGTTAATAACAAAAATTAAGCTTTTGTGTCTATAGTAAAAATTGATAAAGCAGCCCAGGAAAATTTGATCGCAACAATTATGGTGTTGTCCCTTTTTTTTTTTTTTTTGTTTAATAATAAATGGTGTTGTTTTATTTTAAAATTTTTTTTTTTATTTAGTCCAAAGATATTTGACAATCATGATTCAAATAGGAAAATCACTTGGCTTAATCATGACTTCTAAAACTCTGTTTTAATTATATAGTATAGTATATGATATAATTTTGTAACAATAAATTTATTATATAAATTTATTTATTTATTTTATTAAAATAAACTAACACTATCAAAGAAATCAGGATGGTATATTAAGCTAACCATTAAAAATATATTTCAATACGTCTTGAAGGCGTCAAGTCCAAGTAATTAATGGCGCCAAACTTGACATATGCCGAATGCAACACTTATCCCCCTTAGATAGAGTCTTAGAAGAAGTGTGAACATGTACATGGTACCAAACAATAGGTTTTGTTCTCCTCGACCGGATGTGGTTGGGTTGAGCACTCAACTCAATTTGACCCATAATGTGAACATGAATTTTTGCCTTAATTAAAAAAAAAAAAAAATAAATAAAAAAATAAATCCTTTATATTTGTTTTCAGATGAGACAAACAAAATTAAAACCCTGAAAAAAGACGAGCTGGAAAAAATGGGAAACAATTGGCTCAACACAATTACAATTGACTCTCCAGCAGAAAAAAAGAAAAAAAAAACAATTACTTTCATGTATCCTTTGTTTTCTTGGCAGTCTTATCTCTTATGAGAAAACCGGTCACGGTGCTAATTATGGACCTCATTTTTGTTTGGAATTATGATATTTTCTTACCAGAAAGAAATTAAGTAAAAGTTGGGAAATTCTTAGCTCCTTAGTCCCTTCCTTCAAGGAAAGTTCCAACGTGAGGAAAGATAGCCCCTAGTCCCTTCAAGGAAAGTTCAAAAACTTAAAATGAAAATCCTCTACATTTTGTGATCCATTTTAGGAGGAGAGGGGGACGTAATAGTTTGCCGTATACAACCATAATTTAGGGATCCACAATTTTTTGTGTTCTTTGGTTGCAATTCCATATTCCACACACTCATTTCATTGACTTGACCAAACTGTGAGAGTGAGACACAGACTTCACTTATAGTCTGTGAATAAACTTGATCCAAGTAAGTTCTCATCTTTTGGAGTGTGATTTCCTTGCCTGTTTTGTTAGCATTTTCCTTCAGCTTTCTATATCATTGTAGAAGAGTTGCCCAAGGGCCATGATCTATAAAACCTCCATGCACTCATTTCCTTGCTTATCCAAGAGTTTGTACTAAACATAAAGCATTGCTAAATGAGAGGTCTGCCTTATTCAGGAAATATGAGTCTAACACCATCTTACTTCATGTTCTTGAGCTCACTTCTCATTTTCTCACTTTTCTTACTTTTCACTTTTCAACTCAGTTACTCTTTATCTTCTATGCATCCATTGTGTCACGCAGATGAAAGGTCTGCCTTGTTGCAATTCAAGGAAAGCTTTATCATCAACAACTCCACCTGTAGATTTTTTTATGATGATTATCTTCCTCCGGTTGCATCATGGACTCTTGAAAATAGCAGTTGTTGCTCGTGGGACGGGGTTGATTGTGACAAGAAAAGTGGTCATGTGATTGGCCTTGAACTCATCAACAGTTGCCTCTATGGTTCCATCAACTCTAGCAGCAGCCTATTCCAACTTGTTCACCTTCAACTACTTGATCTCAGCTACAATGACTTCAACTTCTCTCAAATCCCATCTAGTATAGGCAATCTTTTGAAACTTCAATATCTCAGACTCTCCGATTCTTTCTTTGCTGGTCAAATTCCATTGGAAATTTCACAGTTATCCAAATTGTCTTCCCTTGATCTATCCTGCAACTCTTATCCATCTTCCTGCAGTTTTTTCGGTCTGTTGAGTTTTGATCCATCTTCTAAACGGTTGTTGGAACTCAAAAGGCCTCATTTTGAAAGCCTAGTACAAAACTTAAGTAACCTAGAAGAATTATCGCTCTCTTTGGTAAACATACCTTACCCTGTGCCAAGTTTATTGGCAAATATGTCATCGTTGTACTCTCTCATTCTCACCAATTGTGGATTGCTTGGGGAACTTTCAACTAATATTTTTCAGCTACCAAATATTGAACTTTTACATTTGGTGCAGAATCCAGGTCTTATCGGTAACTTGCCTAACTTTAATCGGACTAGTCACCTTATGTATTTGTTTGTTATGGGAACAGGAATGTCTGGTGAGATACCTGCTTCAATGGGAAACCTTGATTCCTTGAAATATTTGTCTCTCAGTTTAAACAATTTCTCAGGGTTGGTTCCGTCTTCAATAGGTAACCTTTCCAAGCTTACTGTTATGACGCTTTCAGGTAATTCTTTTAGGGGCAATTTACCTTCTTTTGCTAATTTGAACCATCTTGCTTCCTTGGATCTAAGCTCTAATGATTTTGCTGGTCCAATCCCATTTAACCTTATGAACTTGACCAGCTTAACTTCACTGAACCTTGAATCCAATAAGTTTAAAGGTCCAATTCCAAGCTCAATATCTGGACTCAAGAATCTTATGTATCTTGACCTTTCTTTCAATAATTTGAGCGGTACAATGGAGCAAGACTCGTTGCATGTGTTAAAAAATTTAACAACCCTCGGTCTATCATTCAACAAACTATCGTTGCTAGGCAAAATCAATTCCAATGCTTCTTTTCCAAACTTAGCGATGTTGAGGTTGGCTTCATGCAATCTAAGTGATTTCCCACAATATTTACTAAATCTGGAAAAGTTGATATACTTAGACCTGTCTTTTAACAATATCCATGGCCTTGTACCCCAATGGTTTTTGGAAACAAGTAAAGAAACCCTGCTGATTTTGGACCTCTCTCACAACTTTCTGACAGGCTTTGACCAATCTCCTCTTGTTCTTCCATGGTCTAGTTTGTTGACTCTGAAAATTGATTCAAATAGGATCCAAGGATTACTCCCAGTTCCACCATTTTCTACTGTGTCTTATATAATCTCAAACAATTCACTGACAGGAGAAATCCCACCATTGATTTGCAATCAAACTTTGCTTCAAGTTCTTGATTTGTCTAAGAACAACTTAAGTGGCCAAATTCCAGAATGTTTGGGAAACATGAGCAATTCTCTGTCAATACTGAATTTAGGAAACAACGGCTTTTATGGCACCATTCCTCGAACTTGGACACGTGGGAGCAAATTAAGGATGATTAACTTGGGCCAAAACAAATTGAAGGGGCTGATCCCAAGATCAATGTCAAAGTGTGCAATGCTGGAGATTCTTGACCTCGGACACAATCAAATTAATGATACTTTCCCGTTTTGGTTGGGGACTCTTCCTGAATTGAAGATTCTCATTTTACGATATAATAAATTCCATGGTGCCATTGAAAGTCCTAACTTCAAGTCTACCTTCCCTAAGTTGCACATCATTGATCTGTCTTTTAATGGTCTTGTTGGTAATTTGCCTTCTGAGTACTTCAATAGCTTCAATTCCATGAAAATTACAGATGCAGAGCAATTGGCTTACTTGCAAGCAGACATCAGTTTTGATATGGGGCTAACTAACAAGCTGTTTTCTTTTTTAAGTTTCCCAATGATGGCGCGTGAGTATTATGACTACTCAATAGTAGTTAAGAACAAAGGTTTGAGGACAGAATATGCCAAGATCATAGCAGTCTTTGCGCTCTTGGACTTCTCAGGTAACAGATTTGAAGGTGAGGTTCCAGAATCCATTGGAACGTTGAAGGGGCTTATTGCACTCGACCTTTCCAACAACTCACTCTCAGGTCACATCCCATCAGCCATGGGAAACCTAACAAAACTAGAGTCCTTAGACCTTTCTCTAAACAAACTCTCAGGAAAGATCCCTCAGCAACTAGCACAACTCACTTACCTTTCATTCTTTAATGTGTCTTATAACAACTTCACTGGACCTATACCGGGAGGGAACCAATTTGATACCTTCCTAAGCAATTCATTTGAAGGAAATTTAGGATTATGTGGAAACCAATTATCAAGAAAATGTGAAGGCCCTAAAGCCTTTTTACCACCTCTTTCAGCCTCCACAGATAATCAGGAATCGGGATCTTTAATTGAATTTGATTGGAAAATTGTTGTGATAGGGTATGGAAGTGGTTTTATAATTGGAGTGGTTATTGGACACATAGTGATCACTAGGAAACATGATTGGTTTTTGAAGAATTTTGGAATTAGGCAACCAAAAGCCAGCAAAGGAAAAAAAAAGTAGGGGATACAGAAACTAAAATTTTTTTTTTTTTGGTATGCCTTATAGATGTTTTGTTTAGTTGTTAGTGCAGTTATTACTGTGTTTTGCTTTGCCATTTGTTTTGGCTTGCTTTGGTTTTATAGTTTTGTTTTCTGGTTGCTGTAGCAGGGAGGTTTCCCTATGCTGGTTTATTTTGGAATTTCCCGTTGTAATATGTGTTTGTTTCAATGAATAAAAGCTTAATTACCCAAAAAAAAAAAAAAAAAAACTAAATTTGTTCAAGCAATTTTTCCTTCATGCATAAGAATTTGTATCCGGTTGTCACTCATGTCTATTGTACATGTCTGTCATTTATGGTTTTTGAGAGGGGGGAGGGGATGAAATAATATGTAGCACTACATACTAGATGTAAAAAATTATAGTGATTACAACGAATAAAGGCGAGAGGTTTGTGCTTATTTATTTATTATATATTTGCTTGTGGTTTCATATATAAGAGACTCAAAGGATGCAAGGTTGAAATGATGGCTGCCATTTAAATGCATAAGAGAAAAATTCAAAGAAGCAGAGGTCAGTGAAGCAAAGCCAAAAAGGTTGAAGCTCAACCTGATGAATATCACTCTAAACTCATCCTGAAATTGCTCTAAGAGTACCTAACAGGAAACACCCAAAACTTAAATATCAAGCAAGGAAGCATTCCAATGCGCAAAGGAACCCCAAACAAATATCTCTCTGTGAGCTTATTGATTCAAATGTAGCTACGACATCACTGGTTGAGGAGGCAGGCCTAACCATGCTCAACAACCTATTGAAACTGTCGTGGGTTAGACTGAGTCACAGCTATTCGTCATCTTCTAGCTATGGTGGATGGAACAAGAACTATTATGGCTCATTCCAATAGAAGCTGAAGGATTTGGAAGCTGTAACAACAAAGATGCAATTAGAATATCCAACTGAAGACAATACTTAAACAAAAAAAAAAGACAGTCTCACTTAAAATTCAAGTGTTACTTGTTCCTTTTCAAAAAAAATTCCGTTCTCTCTTTCTCCATTGATGCATTAAAAAGTAAAAATCAAGAAAGGCACCAAGAAAAAATATATGTCAGGTCATGGTTGGTAGCTCTAACTTCCATCTCTTTTTTAATTGGTCAGTACTCAGTAGTAATATAAGCCCATTAACTATATTAATTGTTGACTTCTAGTATGCCATTCTGGCCATATACTTCCTACCTTGCATCCAATAAAATTAGACTAGCATTTTTGCAAAAGGGCTTCATTGTCATGGATGTCCCTATTTTATTTTTGATCATTGAGGATATGGAAATATAAAATGAATCCGATTCATACAATATATTAGAAACTGGTACACTTTTTCCCAATAT
The DNA here is from genome assembly GCA_032727855.1 of Quercus ilex subsp. ballota. Lineage (NCBI taxonomy): Eukaryota > Viridiplantae > Streptophyta > Magnoliopsida > Fagales > Fagaceae > Quercus > Quercus ilex. The sequence goes on from CM064916.1 coordinate 44,661,187, forward strand.
ATTAGAGCTTTACTAAGCTAACACCATTTACTCAGCTTTTGTTTTATAGTATCAAAACTAGAGGTTCTAAGTTCAATAATTGTTGTCACTCAAATTCTCATTTAAAATGTTAAAAATTCCATGTAGTGGGCCTTACTTATTAAGGGAGAGTTTAGGCCTATAAGTGAGGGAGACTGTTAAAATTATGGTTAAATGATAAAATCTACCATTTTTTAACAATTTAAACTTTTAGGACAATCAATACTTTATCATATTGCATCTTTGGATTCACAAATCAATGTTAAGAAGGTCATCAAGCATCACAAGAATAATTAGACATTGCTTCCTCTGCATGCTCCTACAAGAATCCCTATGAAAGGTACCAATTCAAGATCTACCTCTTTGACTTGTTGCCCGTTCAATAGCGCAGTTTGTGGTGTAAAATAATATCTTTTGATGAAATGCGGAGAATAGATAATTAATTTGTAATTATGGTATAATATATAATTTGTTTCTAAATTTGTTGAAAATACTTTGTTCTTTTTAAAAATTAAACAATTTTCAAAATTATTTTCCATCTTTCTATCTCTACCAATATATCATTCTATCATTTTGGGTGTGTTTCATTGAGATTATTCTTTTATAAGGTGGTCCATATTCTTCAAAAGTATGCTATAGTGTGCCATGTTTTTCATATTCTTTTTTTTTTTTTTTTGTACAACAAAACATTTTAAGTTTCAAATAAATTATTCAAATTTCTTATTATTTAAAATGAGATTATCATGATGATCAAAACTTATAACAAAATTACACTTGATAGGTTTGTCAACTTGCAATTTGTGAGTCACATGGGTTGACCCCTTTTTATCAAAGTGATTTTTTCCCCTTTTTTGGTTGCTTCTTTTATTATTATTATCATTGGCTCTTTGTTCAAGTTCTTTTCTTCTCACAAATTATTTCTTCACCTGGTCGAGGCTCGAGGTTTCAATTTAATCTTGATGAACTTTGGATGTATAAACTTAAAAATTAATGTAAAATTTAACTTTTATTTTTTGGTATTTTTATATATTTTTTTGTTATACATATAAAAAGGAAGACAAAAACAAATATTATCAAATTTCTTTTCCAAGTTCCGTTCTTTTCACTTTTCTTTCTTTGCTGGATTACTGTGTTATTTAACTTTATATAATTTTTAGTTTCTTAATTATTTGTTCTTTTATAAATATTGAAATGAAGACAAAGACAATATTATCAAGTTTATTGTTTATTTTTTTATTTTTTATATATTTATTTTTTGTATATGAAAAAAAAAAAAATTGGATTATACTCGATTGATCCGACCCTCAAAACTGAAAAGACCAAATATGGTCATTTGTTTTACAATCCGTTTTGGATGACCTATTTTTCACTTGAACTCAATTTGACCCGAACTCGGCTACATTGAACCAAACTCAACCAACACAACCTGTTAGCCTGGTCTAGGTTGGAGAACCATTAGATGAGGATGGCTTGGTTCTCTAGTTTCTCCACGGGTAGAACCCCTGAATTGTTTTTTTTCTTTTTTTCATGAAAGACAGTTTCGGTTGGTTGAATGCAATGAAAGGTTCTTACAATTTTGCATATGGTGTAAAAGAGGATGAAGAATGTGACAAGGAACAAGAGCTCTCAAATAAACTTGCTGCTATTACGTCCCAAGAACTAGAAGGACATCTTATTCATGATCAAGGCCTCTGTTGACGGCGTGATATTAGCTATCAAAAATCCATTCATGTACTTCTAGATGGTTTCAAGAGCTTGGTGTGACCTTATCTTAATGAGAACCTATGGCAAAATTTTATATTCGCTGGAAATTGAGAAGGATTGAGATCATTACTCACGGTTATACAAAGGTATTACACAATATTTCACAGGACATTAAGACAACATCAAGCCCATTTGGCCAAGAGAGTCATAAGACCAGTCCCAAGAAGAAGTGCTACGTTTGCTCCTATTTGAAGCCTTCCATTGTTTTGCATCCTTTCGCTCATAAAATCCGCCGCAAGAAGATCCACAAGCGACATATAGATTAAGATCCCAGCTGATGCCGAATCAAAAACCCCTTGAACTATTAGAGCAGTTGGGCTGCTCTCACTGTAAACATTAGATATTGCTAGTCCAATTACAATCCCAACTGGGGTTGTAAGGGAGAAGAATAGTGACATAATTGCAACAGCTTTGCTCTTAAATTTTGCCTATAAACGCAAAAGTGCATGTTATACAGAATGATTTAATAAACCAACTAATGCAGTCATAAACAATGCACTAAACAGATTAACCTAGCATACATACTATTCTTAAAGCATATTCACCGGTCACGTGCAAAACTTGTATGAGTTATGGACATACTAATTTTTAGTTGTTTAGTCAGACTAGCTAACCATTTGAAACTTGTTTTCCAAATAAAAAACCAATTTGAAATTTAGAAAATCATGATCGATATTTTAATGTATTCATCGTCTAGATCTGAATTTATATAAGATAAAATTCAAATTAAATAAAAGAGAGTATATACTAGCATCATTTAATTTTATTATCAAAAAAACTAATCATAATTAATCTTAATCTAAACTAATTTAATCATATCATAAAAATATAACACATTCATATAATTATTTATCCAAGACTAATTAGAATAAATTAGACTCATGAAAGTTTTATGAAAACTTAAACTAAGGCCCTTTCCAAAAAAAAAAAAAAAAAAAACTAAGGCATTTTGTGAAACAATTGAAAAATACTTCCTATCAAATATGAGCTGAAAATTTAAACAAACGAACTTATTCAAAAATTGGATGAAAGTGAATCAAAAATCAATACAGTCCGAATAAAAATGTGTTTCTTTAAAATGAATAATTAGTATATATTTTATAATTTTGAAAACAATAAATGGTATTATATACACTGTGATATTACCTGAGTGATGCATCCACCAAGTCCCATGCCCTCAAAAAACTGATGGAATGTCAATGCAGCTATAAGAGGCTTTAATGTTTCGGGATTCATAGAAGTACCCACAGCAATTCCAATTATGACTGAATGTACCACAATCCCCAACTCTAAAACCTGATGTAATCAGAAGCTCAATTAAGCACTTAATTCTTCCATGATCAAAATCAATATTTCACCATTAGTACCACCACTTCATAGTTTAAAATATTAAACTACATAACTAAATGGGACACAAATTTAATTTGCATTGTGAAAACAAATCCAAAAACGATACCATAAAAACACACAAACTACCTGCGTTATGACACGATGCCTCATAAGGTCTGATGTAGCCGAATTGAGAAGCAAAGTAGCTGAACCATGAGAATGACCATGAGTTGTATGTGTATGAACGTGTAAGGGACCCTCCTGTTCTCCTTCCTTCTCCGCATCTCCAATCTCCTGTTGAACCTTGTCCGATTGAGAATTCTTGTAATAAGAAGTCGCAATGGCATCAACCATTAAAGTTCCAATTGCACCCATCATCGCCACGAATCCCGTGAATGGAAAATCCTGCCACGGGCTCTCACTCAGACATGGCGATGTCAAGTTCTCGAAAGCATCGGGAAGTACATGGATGAAGCCGGTTGACAATATCACACCGGCAGCAAAAGCCTTGATTAGGAAGAAGATGTCCTTCTCGGGTCGCAAAGCTGGTACTGTCCTTCCAAGTAATGGAATACAAACCCCAAGTGCACTCGCTAGAAGTATGGAAACAAAACCAACTATTTTATATTTGAGAGCTTCGGGCTTGTCGTGTCCTTCATCCTCGGATTCACAAGTGCACTCTCCAAAAACCGAAGATGGGAGTAGGAAGAGAATGCAAAAGAGTGTGATGAGGAGTTGTTGAAACTTGGCCATTGTAGTGTTTGTTAGAGAAAGGCCAAGGAATTAGAGAGGAGCATGAAAAGGGTACGAGGGAAAGAGAGGTCTTAATATAGTGTGTATTTGTGTGTTAATGTGTAAACTTGAAAGTGAAAAAAAAAAAATGACGACTTGTGTTACCCATAATTTGACTGTGATGCTTTGTTTAGTTAGCTTGAATTCTCATGACATTTGGAAAAGAAAATAGGGAAAGCAATGTTGGGAAATAGATTAGATGTAAGATTACGAAAAGAGGGTATCTGGGTTTCATTTTTGTTTGTGTTGTGTGTGTATTAATGAGAAATGACAGGGTTAAATTGGTCAATTTGTACATGCAAGATTTGGATACCTTTGACGGCGTTCGTGGAATAAATCAATCTCTGCTAATTACATTGCTAATGGTGAAGAAATAATGAGGTCATTCCTCTATGAATTAGGAAGCAAATTTGTAAATTTCTGATTATGTGCTTTTTTTAAACGTGAAGGTAATATGAGGAAACCGTATTTGAAGTAGTCACAACTAACAAATACTAAAATTATGGATGTAGGATTCATTGTAAAAAAAAAAAATAGGAAACTGGATTACTTGAAAACTTATTCAGAAAGTGTTGAAAGAATGTCGACATTAACAAGAGATACATAGGAAATCAAAGTTTGTTCACATTATTGTGGCAATTAATTTGGCTGTATTCACCCAAAAATGAAAAATGACACTATTATGTGTTAACCGCGAAATATTGATAAAAGATTAAGTTAGAATAAAATTCTATTTCAAGAGATATATATATATATATATATATATATATATATATATATATAAAATAACATTTCCTTTAATACTCTTGCCAACCTGCTAATTGGTTGAATTAGGCATAAACTAGCTTTGTCAAAAGATTAGTTTTTTACTCTTTTTTTCCACAAATTTCCGGCTTAATAAGATTAAAGTAACTTTAAAGGGATATTCCCCACATTTATAGAACAAGACGTGTATAAGAAGTTTAGTTTTTATTTTTTATTTTAGTAAAAATACGAAAATTAGAAACCAACAAAAATAATGAACTCGGTAAAAAATTAGAGAAACGTTAATTAGAAATCAATTTATATATATATAATAATAGGTGAAACTGAAAGAAACTCAAATTAGAATTCCAAATTAGAGTTCTAATTTTACTGCCATATGTCCTAAATTATTTATTCTTAAAGAGTTTTAGAATCAAATGTAGAACCACATCATAAATATTCATCCAAATGAATTATTAAGTACAAAAACCAAAGAGTCTAGAATAAATAAATCGTAAAAAATATATATATGTTTCATCATAATTATAAAAAAAAAAATGAACAATTTACATTTTATATCTAATAATATCCTTACAAAATTTTTAAAAGAGTTAACAAAATATAAAAATGACTATCAATAGTATTTAAATTATATATATAGGAATTATATTATGTATCTTATTGTATATCTTTAAGTGTATCCATGCATATGCACGTGGTTACAAATTAGTTATTTATAAAAGCAGAGATCTCATGCAAGATTGCATGAACTCCTACCATGTGGCGCTCTAATATTTCATTTAGCATTTTTAACCTCTTTTCATTAATTTTTTTTACTGTTATCCAAAAGACCGCATTAACTTTTTTTAACTGTTATCTAAAAGATGGGCTATAGTTCAAAATTAAATTAAAATCAAATCAAACCTCATGAAAAACCCAAATCTATTTATTACCTTACATATTATGACTTAGACTTGACCCTTTCACAATAACTTTTTCACACATTCTTCAAAATATGGGCTGGCATCATAAAATAGGACACACATTTTGAAAAACTCTCTCTACAATCTTCCTGATAAGATTTTTATTATTAAGTGCTACATCAATATGCTCTTTTTTCTTCCTATCGCTGATAGTATTTTTGCACAAAAATAGATTATTTCTACACCATCTTCTTTTATATGGTGGAATCTATGATAAAATAAATAAATAAACAGTTTATATGATGGAAACAATAATTCCCTCAATTTGTTTTTTTTTTTTTTTGTTTTAATTTCTAATGTAGAAGACTCTTGAAGCCAACAAATTATATGCCCAAGTTGATGTAAAAGATAATTGTACACTTTGATTAGCCAAAATAATTAAATAATTGTGAAATTCATTTAGGCAATATATATTCATATTCTTAATTATGTATATTCATAATAATTTGGGTTCTTTTTATTTTCTTCCTCTTAATGATATGTATATTATAATTGAACATAAGATGTGTGTTTTAGGGCCATAAAGAATAGCTAGAAATTATTTCAAAAATAAAAGTCTAAAGTTTCCGCACATCGCGCAGGACATCGACTAGTATGATCTAAAAAATAAAAATGATATATATAAAAAGATAAGGGTGGAGATTCTTGAGCAAATATTGGAGTAGATAAGAGTGAGAGGCTTGTTGTTTGAGGTGTTCGATGTTTGTAAAGGGGTATCAGAATTCAAAAAAAGGTTTTTGTTTTAAACAAAAAGTTTATGTGGGGGAAGAGACAAATAAAAGGAATAAAAAACTTGTCCTCACGAGTCTTCTTTTTTTTTCTTTTTTCTTTTTTTCAGAGAATTTCAATTTATGGTGTCCGCTCTTGAAGATACCTCTTTATCATCAAACCAAAACACCAATTAGTTTTTAGTGTAAGCGGGGATTGAACTCTAAATCTCTTATACAACCATTAAAGACTTTACCAGTTGAACTAACTGGAACCCACTCGTTCTCTCCTTTTCTCAACAAGACTTTTGTAATCCTTTCTCTTGTAATCTAGTAACCCTTCTCTTCCAGACAAATATAATCTTGTAACCCTTTACAGATTTTACTTTGTAATCTTGTAACTCTTCAGACAGTGTTTTATTTTCAAACTTGTCTCAAAGACAGTTTGTTTCAAGTTTAATCAAAGACAGAAGTATTTTGAAGTAAGATTTTATAGTTTCTGTTTTATATTCCATACTTTGTTTTAACTTATTTTTAAATATATCTATTCTTTATCATCTATTTTATTAAGAAGTTACTAGGAACTCATATTACTATATAGCCACTACTTGCTCCTTGATAGCGTTGGTCAGCCTCAAACTCGTTGGCAAACCATAGGTCCGCGTTGGTCAGCCCGTTTTGTTAAGCCGACGTACAGGTGTTGTTTGGGTGGTCCCGCAATGGAGTTTCTCGAGGAGGTGGTCTTAATAGTAAGGATACCAGTTGATGATGCCGAAAAAATCACCAATGAGCCACACTGTTCCAACTTCTTTCGATACCAGACCTGCCCAACACAAAAAAGAAGAAGACCTTACAGAGAGTACCGGTGTGGTATCGGCCAAAGACCCACCGAAGGTTGAGTCAGAAGAGAGCTCCAACAATGCTAGAGAGTATGAGCTTTAGAGAAATTGTGCGTACCCTTTTCTTGAGGGTCTTTGGGTTTTTATAGTAGCGTAAGGCTAGACTCCTTTGTTTGCGGAACAAGTCTTTTCCTTATAGGGAAGATACTCATTAATGCATGTATATTCTAGAATTCTACTCATGTTAGGATCTACAAACCAAGGCTAATCGTGTGTCGCATGTATTTTCTATTTAAGGTTCCTTGGAGACCACATAATAATGGGCCAGATACCACGTGGCCGTTCGGTCCGTACATGCCACGTCTGTTCATGCCACCTCCGTCCAGATAGCTTTGTCATGCATAATTTTTCCTCTTCAGTTGCCCACTTCACCCTATGGGTCCATGATCTCGGAGTGAAAGGACTTGTGGGGTGACGGTTCGATTTGGATCTTGAGAGACTTGTCAGTCTTTGACAGGCTAGCCCGAAATTATTTATGGTGTAGGGGACCTAAATTTTGACCAAGGCACTTTTGGGTGACATGGTTCGTCTATCTTCCCATAGGTAAGAAGACTTAGGATTTTCACCAAGGCATTCGCGGGTGACTTGGTTTGTCCTTCCACCCATAGGTAGTAGGACTTAAAATTTTTACCAAGGCATTTGTGGTTGGCTTGGTCTGTCCTTCCACCCGTAGGTAGTAGGTCTTAAATTTTGTATCAAGGCACTTGTGAGTGACTAGGTTCGTCCTTTCATCCGTAGGTAGTAGGACTCAAAATTTTGTACCAAGGCACTTGTGAATGACTTGGTTCGTCCTTCCACCCGTAGGTAGTAGGACTCAAATGTTGTACCAAGACACTCATGAGTGACCTAGTCCGTCCTTCCACCTGTAGGTAGAAGGTCTTAAATTTTGTACCAAAGCACTTGTGAGTGACTTGTTTCGTCCTTCCACCCATAGGTAGGAAGACTTAGATTTTTTTACCAAGACACTCGTGGGTGGCTTGGTTCGTCCTTCTACCCGTAGGTAGGAAGACTTCAAATTTTTTACCAAGACACTCATTGGTGGCTTGGCTCGTCCTTCCACCCGTAGGTAGGAAAACTTAGATTTTTTACCAAGACACTCGTGGGTGACTTGGTTTGTCCTTCCACCCGTAGGTAGTAGGACTTAGATTTTTTACCAAGACACTCGTGAGTGACTTGGTTCGTCCTTCCACCCGTAGGTAGTAGGACTTAAAATTTGTACCAAGGCACTGGTGAGTGACTTGGTCCGTCCTTCCACCCGTAGGTAGTAGGTTTTAAATTTTGTACCAAGGCACTTGTGAGTGACTTGGTTCGTCCTTCCACCCGTAGGTAGGAAGACTTAGATTTTTTATCAAGACACTCGTGGGTGGCTTGGTTCGTCCTTCCACCCGTAGGTAGAAAGACTTCAAATTTTTTACCAAGACACTCGTTGGTGGCTTAGTTTGTCCTTCCACCCACAGGTAGGAAGACTTAGATTTTTTACCAAGACATTCGTGGGTGGCTTGGTTCGTCCTTCCACTCGTAGGTAGGAAGACTTAGAATTTTTTACCAAGACACTCGTTAGTGGCTTGGTTCGTCCATCCACCCGTAGGTAGTAGGACTTAAAATTTTTTACCAAGACACTCGTTGGTGACTTGGTTCATCCTTCCACCTGTAGGTAGAAGGTCTTAAATTTTTTACCAAGACACTCGTGGGTGGCTTGGTTCGTCCTTCCACCCGTAGGTAGGAAGACTTAGAATTTTCTACCTAGACATTTGTTGGTGGCTTGGTTCGTCCTTCCACCCATAGGTAGTAGGACTTAAAATTTTGAATGAGAATCAGGTGCTGTTGGCATCCTTGATCATCAGTATCCTTGGTTGTCGATCCATCCCATTGGGATGAGGATTAGGTGTCCGTCGGTTTCCTTTTGTAATGTTTAGCCCTGAGGTTTTACTAAAGCGTTGGCATTTGTCTTATGCTTATACATAGGATTGAACATCCTTTTGCACGGTAGGCCATTGATACACTGCCCCCGGGACGTGTGATGAAATTTTCAACCTTCGGGACGCGTTGTAGTCCTCTATTAGCGTCCCATTCTTAAGGTATTTTATCTGTCTACTTTGAGTCATGGATTTGCCAATGTGACTGAGTGTTACCTCGTCATCAAAACTTCTTTTTTTTTTTTTTTTTTTTTTTTCTTTTTTTTTTTTTTGCTTGGACTTGCATCCGTCCACTTTTATGCATCCGTCCCTCCATTTTTTTTTTTTTTTTTGTCCGTCCAGGACTTCATCATTTTTTTGTCCGCCCACATTGGTCATGGTCTTCTTTTTTTTTTTTTGGGTCCGTCCACTTTTGGGTTGTGGACTTGTTGTTGGTACCAAGTGTGACCTTGTTACCTTGTTGGTCGTTCACTTGAGGTCGTGGACTTGTTGAGGTAACTAGTGTTACCTTGTTGGTCGTCCACTTAAGGTCGTGGACTTGTTGAGGTGACTAAGTGTTACCTCGTCACCTTGTTGGTCGTTCACTTGGGGTCGTGGACTTATTGAGGTGACTAACTGTTACCTCTTCACCTTGTTAGTCATCCACTTGGGGTCGTGGAATTCTTGAGGTGACTAAGGGTTACCTCGTCACCTTGTGGGTCGTCCACTTGGGGTCGTGGACTTCTTGAGGTGACTAAGCATTACCTCGTCACCTTGTTGGTCATCCACTTAGGGTCGTGGACTTCTTGAGGTGGCTAAGTGTTACCTCGCCACCTTGTGGGTCGTCCACTTAGGGTTGTGGACTTCTTGAGGTGACTAAGTGTCACCTCACCACCTTGTGGGTCGTCCATTTGGAGTCGTGGACTTGTTGAGGTGACTAAGTGTTACCTCATCACCTTGTTGGTCGTCAACTTGGGGTCGTGGACTTGTTGAGGTGACTAAGTGTTACCTCGTCACCTTGTGGGTCGTCCACTTGGGGTCGTGGACTTGTTGAGGTGACTAAGTGTTACCTTGTCACCTTGTGGGTCGTCCACTTGGGGGACTTGTTGAGGTGACTAAGTGTTACCTCATCACCTTGTTGGTCGTCCACTTGGGGTCGTGGACTTGTTGAGGTGACTAAGTGTTACCTCTTCACCTTGTGGGTCGTCCACTTGGGGTCGTGGACTTATTGAGGTGATTAAGTGTTACCTCGTCACCTTGTTGGTCATCCACTTGGTATGATCCGTCTACTTTGTGGACTATAATTTATATCTGTCCTCTTTTATGGACTTGTAATTTTCATCCTTCTTGGTTGATCCGTTCACTTTGTGAACTTATAATTTTCATCTTCTTGGGATGATCAGTCCACTTTGTGAGTGTGTTTACCCTTTTGAGGTGATCCGTCCATTTTGTGGACTTTGTAGGAATGCAGGTAGGAAAACATAGTTATGTTTGAATATTCCTCTTATTAAAAAATCATGCATTTGTAGAAAAGTACTTGCCCCATTGAGCTTAAAAACATATTATAGCAAAAAATTGACTAAGTAAAACTAAATAAACTGGGAAATTAGGGAGCGCCATTGTTCTTCATATTATCTCTACTTGTAGTATTTCCGTAGGTGCTCCGTGTTCCATAGGTGCTGCAGTTTTTGCCCGTCCAGCGTTTCGAGGTAGTAGGTTCCCTTCCTCTGCCATGGTCCGTTGCTCTTCTATGCACATGGTCTGCTGATGATCTTCCATCTCCATCATGGCAATGTAGCACTCGCGTGCGGCCACCTGATTTCCTCGTAGCTCTCCAACCTCGTACTCTGTAGGAAACTTGATCATTAGGTGGTATGTTGACGTTACCGCCTTCCATGAATTAAGGGTGGGTCGTCCGATGATAGTATTATAAGCGGATGAGCAGTCGACCACAAGGAAAGTCACATCCTTAGTGATCTGCTGAAGATAATCACCTAATGTTACTGAAAGCATGACCGCGCCCAATGGGAATACCCTCGTACCTCCAAAACCAACCAGCGGAGCATTTGTCAGTATTAACCGTTCTCTATCAATCCTCATCTGCTGGAATGCCGAGTAGTATAGGATGTCTGCTGAGCTACCATTGTCGATCAGAACCCAGTGCATGTTGAAGTCTCCCACTCGTAAGGTGACGACAAGCGTGTCATCATGAGGGTGGTGAAGACGTCGGGCATCCTCTTCTGAGAATCCTACGATCGGGCTCTCTATCCGTGCTATCTTTGGTACGGAGCCCGTTTGCTGGACATTATGAACCATCCTGAGGTATGTCTTTCTAGCCTTCTTAGACGACCCAGTAGTTGTCGTATCCCCTATGATCATTCTTATATCCCCTATAGGTGGTCTGGGGCACTTATTTTCTCGTCGGGGTGGTTGCTCTTGATGTTGCTGATCCGTCCTTTCCTTGCTGACGAACTTCTGCAATTTTCCCTGTCTAATAAGGGCTTCGATTTGCTGTTTCAAGTCATAGCAATCAGCCGTATCATGTTCGTGATCATGGTGGAAACGGCAATACTTGTCCCTAGATCGCTCATTGGGATCTCCCTTTAATTTTTCAGGAAAGGTCAGGGATCCTTCGTCCTTGATCTGCATTAGTACCTGGTCTATTGGGGCAGTCAACGGGGTGAAATTCGTGAATTTCCCCGCAGGGGGCTTGGAGCATTTGTCATCCTTTCGATCTCGGTCCTGTCGGGCATCTTCTTGCCTCTCTCTTTTTCTTGGCTTTTCGTCCCGAGCCAAAAGTGCGTCCTCAGCGTTCATGTACTTAGTAGCCCTATAGAGGACCTCCGACATCGTTTTTGGTTCGTTCTTGTATAAAGAGAACAAGAACTTACCCTTTCGCAGCCCGTTCGTGAAAGCTGCTACCAGTATTTTGTCATCGGCTTCATCGATCGAGAGCGCTTCCTTATTGAAGCACGTTATGTAGGATCTCAGCGTCTCATCCTCTCGTTGCCTAATACTCATCAAGCACGCCGTGGACTTCTTATACTTGTGCCCTCCAATGAAGTGCGTGGTGAACTGAGCGCTTAGCTCCTTGAAAGTGCTGATGGAGTTTGGCGTCAGTCAGCTGAACCATATCCGTGCGAGGCCCTTGAGCGTTGTAGGGAAGGTCCTACACATGATCTCATCTGCTACCTCTTGAAGGTGCATTAGGGTCTTGAAGATTTCTAGATGGTTCATAGGATCCTTTACTCTGTCGTAATTGTGTATATGCGGCATGCGAAATTCATGGGGTAGGGGGAAAGAGTTCACGGCCGTAGTGAAGGGCGAGTCGGTGCGGTTGACTAAATTGTCAAGATCACTGGAAACTCGCCCCTTGAGCGCGTTCATCATAACCTCCATTTTCTCCTTCATCGCCTACATCTCTACGACAATATGTGGTGGAGTTGCATCCGTGAGGGATGGCATGCTCAAATTCTGCCTCTCCGGTTTGCTTGGGGCATGGCTGCCCTCAGGTCTCTCCTGGTTTTTTCTTTCAGCGCTGGTCCCTTCTTGATCTTCTTGTTGGTCATTCGGTGCTGCATTCTTCTGGCGCAGTTGTTCTTCCAAGTCGCGGTTCTATTTGGTGAGGCATTCAACGGCAGTAGCAAGAGTTTGAACTTGTCTCTCGAGGGCAGTCGTGGGTGGTTCCTCTCCTTGAACGTCGTTAGTGGTTGCCATTGAGCGAGTGAGTACCATGCAACCCTTTTGTCCGGGAAACGATAATATGGCTTACGAATCTCAACTGTTGTTTCCCACAGACGGCACCAACTGATGATGCCGAAAAAATCACCAGTGAGCCACACGGTTCCAACTCTTTCGATACTAGACTTGCCCAACACAAAAAAGAAGAAGACCTTACAGAGAGTACCGGTGTGGTACCGGCCAAAGACCCTCCGAAGGTTGAGTCAGAAGAGAGCTCCAACAATGCTAGAGAGTATGAGCTTCAGAGAAATTGTGCGTACCTTTTTCTTGAGGGTCTTTGGGTTTTTATAGTAGCGTAGGGCCAGACTACTTTGTTTGCGAAACAAGTCTTTTCCTTATAAGAAAGATACTCATTAATGCATGTATATTCTAGAATTCTACTCATGTTAGGATCTACAAACCAGGGCTAATCGTGTGTCGCATGTATTTTCTATTTAAGGTTCCTTGGAGACCACATAATAATGGGCCAGATACCACGTGGCCGTTCGGTCCATACATGCCACGTCTGTTCGTGCCACCTCCATCCAGATAGCTTTGTCATGCATAATTTTTCCTCTTCACCAGTGGTTAGTAATAGTTCCGCCAATAATTATTAATTGCTTAGAAAGAGAACAAATACATTTATCAGCTCATCATCTATTTGCTTGTTCACACTTAGGCTAGGCACACACTAATTTGAAACATGGACTATGATGATATAGATTATGATGAAGGTTATAGCATGAGAGATATAGACAATAATTGGTCAAACAGTAATATGGATTATGAAACAGATTCTGATTTTGATAGTGATATGGATGATTATAATTATAATAATAATACAAATAACTGGAGTATATTAACATGATATAAAATCAACCGACAGACTAATAGATACAATAATAGCTTCTTAGACATAATTAATAAAAAATTAGAATCTTTAGAAAATGATGAAAGATCTACGATATATACTAAAGTAGAAAGAGAAAATGATAGTTTTTTGGACCTCTATGAAAAAATGGAAATTTTAAATTTACCTTTAGATATAGACAGAAAAAGAAATATAGCAGTTTTGAATAATACTGAAGTATCAGATAATGAGAACACTGACAGACATACTAGACATAATATATGTAAAGGAGATGGACACCATGTCACGGAATGTGGAAAGAAAGAAAAATTTAAAAATAAGAAAGAAAAGACAAAAATAAAACAAGATGGAGTAGATATAAAACCTGTAACTTTACAAGACTTAATGACAGAAGCAAAAATACTAAAACAAGAAATTAAAGAAGATAATTCTACAGACATAGATGAACAAAATATTGCAGAAATAACAAATTTAAAAGAAAGTTCTAAACTCATGATAGACCCACCTTTATTAGAAAAAGACGATGGCAATAGACAGAATTTCTTTAGTTTAATTGACAGAGTAATTTTTCAAAAATGGCATACAGAAATTACTTTAGTAATTAATAAAGAATTTTCTTTGACAGAAATTGCTTTAATAGACTCAGGTGCTGACATGAACTGTATACAAGAAGGATTAATACCTTTAAAGTATTATGAAAAATCATCTGAAAGATTAACTAAAGCTAATGGAGAAAAGTTAATAATTAATTATAAAATACCTAGTGTCCACATATGTAATGACGGAGTATGCTTTGAAACAGTTTTTGTTTTAATTAAAGACCTTTCTTCTAAAATTATTCTAGGAAACCCCTTTATGGCTTTACTTTACCTGTTTTTAACTACAGAAGAAGGAATTAAAACCAATGTGTTAGGGAAAGATATACTTTTTAAATTCATCTTGCCACCTATCCCGAAAGAAATCTATTCCCTTGATAACATTTCCATAATAAAAGAAATTGATAGAGAAAAAATTGACAGAAAGAATAGACATTTAGAATCTTTAAAATTAGAAATAATATACAAAAGAATTGCTGATCAATTAACAGACCCCATGCTACATCATAAAATAAAATCATTCAAACAACAGATTGAGACAAAAATTTGTTCTAATCTCCCCACTACTTTTTGGCACAGGCATCGTCACATAGTACAACTACCTTATGAAAAGGACTTTAATGAAAGACAGATACCTACTAAAGCTAGACCAATACAAATGAATAATGAACTGTTAGAACATTGTAAGAAAGAAATTGAAGATCTTTTAAATAAGGGTTTAATCAGAAAAAGCAAGTCTCCTTGGAACTGTGCTGCTTTTTATGTTAACAAACAGGTAGAATTGGAACGAGGAGTTCCAAGATTAGTTATAAATTATAAACCTTTAAATATAGCATTACAATGGATAAGATATCCCATCCCCAGTAAAAAAGACTTACTTGACAGACTTTATGAAGCAAACATATTTTCCAAATTTGATATGAAAAGTGAATTTTGGCAAATACAGATAGATGAGAAAGACAGATATAAAATTGCTTTTACAGTTCCTTTTGGTCATTATGAATGGAATGTTATGCCTTTTGGATTAAAAAATGCACCAAGTGAATTTCAAAATATAATGAATGATATATTCACACCTTTCACAGAATTTTCAATTGTCTATATAGATGATGTTTTAATTTTCTCTAAAACAATTGATGATCATTGGAAACATTTAGAGGTATTTGTCAAAGTAATTAAAAACAATGGATTAGTTGTTTCAGCCACTAAGATAAACTTATTCCAAGATAAAATCCGATTTTTAGGGCATAATATCTATAAGGGAACCTTAAGTCCCATTGACAGAGCCATTCAATTTGCAGATAAATTCCCAGATGAAATGAAAGATGAAAATCAGTTACAAAGATTTCTTGGCAGCCTAAATTATGTTTCAAACTATTTTCAAGGACTAAGAAAAATATGTAGACCCTTATATAAGAGGTTAGAAAAGAATCCCCCTGCATGGACAGACAAACATACTATGATAGTTCGACAGATTAAAAAATATGTTAAACAACTCCCTTGTATTGTTATTCCTTCACCCCAAGCTTTCAAGATTGTTGAGACAGATGCTTCTGATATAGGCTATGGTGGAATCCTAAAATAAGTAACAAAAGATGATGCTAAAGAACAAATTGTTAGATTCCATTCTGGCTCCTGGACAGCTACCCAGCAGAATTACAGTACTATCAAAAAAGAAATTTTATCTATTATATTATGTGTTTCGAAATTCCAAAATGATCTTTTTAACCAAAAGTTTTTAATCCGAGTTAACTGTGAAAGTGCTAAGGAAGTTTTACAGAAAGATGTTCAAAATCTTGTTTCCAAACAAAGTTTTGCAAGATGGCAGGCTATTTTAAGTGTTTTTGACTTTGTTATTAAATATATTAAAGGAGAATCTAATTCTATTCCTAATTTCTTAACCCATGAATTACTACAGGGAAGATGAGCTCCCCTGCAGAAAAGAGCAACTCCCCAAAACCCAGAACCAGACAGTCTTATGCTGCTCCACCAATCCCTCCTCCCCCTAGTAGATTTCTCCCTTGCCCTTCCTTCAACTCACCTAGTTTCTTTTCAAATAGACCCCAAGAGAGATCCCCAATACCCTGCAGCCCAAACCCTTTCCAACCACTTTCCCCAAGCTCCACTCCAACAACTAAACAATATTATGCTATGCCTTTAACTCCTCCTCCTTTAAAAACACCATTTAACGTAGTTGCCTCTTCCTTCCCATCATTAACCTCTCCCTCTAACCAATCAAAGGACAGACCCTCTACCTCTCAAACTCAAGCCCAAGTTCCAAAAGAAGATCACAGTGTTGAACTCCCAAAAAACTCCTGGAATTTTATTTTATGGATTGAAAGAGAATACCAGCATATTTACAGACCCCCTCTCACTAGTTAGTCAACTGTTACCCCCAGGATGGGAACACCCTAAGACAGAAACATTAAAGACCCAGACATTTTATGAGTTTATTTTAGTAGACACAGACTCAATCCTAGTCACACATATGCCTTGCTCCCAAGACCCAAACAGATTTGGTTATTCTAAAGTAGTCATAAAACAGATTCTCACCCCTTCCCAGTGAAGGGCAGAGCCCTGGATTCCCAGGAAATTTTCTCAAATCTTTGAGCCTCAGTTCTATAATTATTATGACTATATGGAAGTGTGGGACAGATTCCTTTTATTCCAAAATAATATTTACAGACACACTTGGTTTTTCCGTTTTGACATGTGTAGAAAGAAAGACATGATGATACCAAGATGGTTTATTGATTGGTGGATTTCCTATGGTCCTGAAGCTATGATTCTTCCTCCTGATCTCCTCAAAGCCTATGAAAGTTTCACGAAAGAACCAAACATACCGCATCTTAAAGACTTCCCACATCTTTTGCAGTTCTTCTACAGATTTCTAGATCTCCCATGGATCATCAGATGGGAATACAAGATAGAAAAGCATCTCCAGTATCCTTTTCCCGTGCTCACTAGGAAGTTTAAATTAAAATGGTGGAATAAGTTTAACTTTGATCATATTTGTCAGGAACTACAAAAAAAGACCTCATCTTCCTCCAAGACAGAAAATTCTAATTTCTTTTTAGAAAAAAGTCAAGTCCAATGCCAGCTTGCCTCCGTCTCAGACAGAAGACAGCTTAAAAAGCAACTGCTTGAAGCTGCATCACAGATATCAGATGATGAAGATGACACAGTAATGGAATCATCCTCTCCAAACTACAGGACTCACCCAGAAGCATTCCAAGATTCTCAAGACCTCTATAACATGTGACAGATAAGACAAAATGACACAAGATCCAGAAAGATATTATAAGCACCCTGACAAATTTCCACAGATAAGTCAAAAGCTCCTTTTGAAAGATCATTGTTCACCAGCATGCGTAAAAGACTTCAAAGATTCCCAGACAGACTACTGTTGATGAATAGTAAAGCTTTCTACTATTCAAGATCCTACAAGATTCTACCAATAGATTAACTTGGGTTCACTTTACTTAACTCAAGTTACTTTTGAAGATTTACCATGGTTTATTTCATCTATAAAAGGACAGACTCCGAAGACAGAAGACAGGTTCAAGTTTTAGGTCCAAATTCTAGGTCCCAATTTCCAAGTTCAATTCTCAATAAAAGCTTAAGTCCAAGATAGCTCTCTCCCTTTCTCAAAAAGACTTTTGTAATCCTTTCTCTTTTAACCCTTCCCTTCCAGACAGATAATCTTGTAACCCTTTACAGATTTTACTTTGTAATCTTGTAACTCTTCAGACAATGTTTTATTTTCAAGCTTGTATCAAAGACAGTTTGTTTTTAAGTTTAATCAAAGACTGAAGTATTTTCAGGTAAGATTTTATAATTTCTGTTTTCATATTCCATACTCTATTTTAACTTATTTTTGAATATATCTATTTTTCTATTTTCTTTTGTATCATCTATTTTATCATTGTTTATGCTTCTATATTACTGTTGTGCTCTCTCCTGGGTAGTTAATGTTAATGGTATGTAACACTAACCCACCTTTAAGTATTTGAGTATAACACTAAAACCTCATGGGAGTTTTGAGTGTAATTAAAAACACCCCTATGATAGTGGTTTATGTGAAAATAATATGAGCATGTATCAACACATGAGCAATTCACTGCATGTTTTCACAAATGTTTAACAATTTATAAATATAACAATACCACATAAGTATTCCACTCAAAACTTTTAAGGATTTTGTGTTTTGTGAAAAAACAACATGGGCTGGGGTTTTTATGTGTTTTTTTCCCATATTAATTTTTTTTAAAGTAATTATGGGACAATACATAAAAATTTTTACTGCGTTAACACGTTATGATCAGATTGTGCTAATTCTTTTTTATGAAAAAAATTAATTTTTTTTTTCTAATTTTTTTTTTCATCCAATGGTTAGTATGTCAATTAAAGTAAAAGTTTATAATTCCATTTAAGAATCACTGATATGGAAGTCATAAGTTAATTCATTGAGTTTGAAATCAATTTAGATTTTTTTAAGAACTAATCTTAATAACTTGCAAACAAAACTTCTAGGCTACACCAAAAGGATTATTATCATTTTTTTTTTTTTTTGTATAACCAACTTTTGTATTGACATTCATAGTAAAATTGAGTGTAAGTTATACTTATCTTAACTTTAAGCAATATTACACAACTAAGTTTTTGTTTTTATTGAATGTGAATTTAGATAAATCCATTGTTAAATTACATTTTCTTTTTATACTTTACTTGCTTGCAAAATTTCAAGATAATCAAATATCAGTGACTATTCCATCTATCAAATGTTTAAATTATTCAATTTTTAATTATACATACAAGATGAGGTTTAGATTGAATCATCAAAAACATATTTATAATCCGACAGTAGGATTTTTAAAATTTTAATTATTAAGTGATCTAATATTTTTAAAAGTGATACAAGGGGTAACTTAAATTCAACTCTTATAGTATTTAAGTAAGTTCATATAAGTCCATAAAGAACAAGACAACAAGTATCTTAGTTGCTTTTTTTTTTTTTTAGATTGACATGATATAATTTTATCATATGACGTTTGATTTACGATGATTTTTCTTTAGACACAAATTGGTTTTTGGTGTAGTCATAGTTTGAACTTCAAATTTCCTACTCAATAAGTGATTTACCAATTAAACTAACTAAAACCTACAACAAACAAGTACTTTAGATATTATAATTAAAAATAGACATTCTAGTGATTCCGAAAATATTAAGCACCTATCTCACCTGACCCAAAGGTTAATCTTAAACAAATGATTTTTATTTTAGCAAAAATACAATTAACACCCATTAATAAAAGGGTACGTTAAATAGGGGGTATAATTATTACTTAAAAAATAGAACTTTTCAAACCATGAGTGTGTGGATATCCACCTTAATTTTAAGAAGGGAATCCATAAACCCTTAAAATGAGAATCAAGGCCCTTGGGCATATGAATTCTCTTGAACTATTTGTAATTACATGTAGGAATGTTTGGGTATCTAAGAGGATTCTATGGAAACATAATCGACTACTTTGAATCAAACACAACCCAATAATGCACAAACCAATAATATGAATTCATTTTTTGTTATACTAAACTTAACGTAAATTGATTTTTTTTTTTTTTTGGTCAAGGGACAGAACACCCCTTCCTCCATTCTCACAATCCTCTCATTCTCTTATATTTTTTAAGGACAAAATTTAGTTACAAAAATGGTTGTAGCCTAATACTATATAAATAAAATAAATAATTCTATATATTTTGAAAATCTAACCGTTGAATTGTATATTCTTGACACTCTTAATATAAATGTCAAATTTTGTGCCAATCGGATCTTATTTACAATGTAATCTATAAGCTTATATTTTATACATAATTTTAAACTACAAAAACTTGCAATTTATACAATTTATTAATTATATGGCTATTGATCTTTAATTTTCTATAAATTTTGCCAGCACGAAGAATATATGAAAAAGATGTAATCTAATTGTGGTTTTGTCAAAATTCACCTCTAATAAAAAGATATTGAGTAAAGTTGTAGCTTTCGACTACAACTAATTTTATAACTAAACTTTATCTATTTTTTAATATAAAAAAATAAATTATGTGTAAATTTTATTTAAGGATAAATTTTAACTACAAAATTAGTTATAGTCTAATTACAATCTTACTCAATATCTTTTTATTCGAGGTAAATTTTGATAAATCCACTATTAGATTATATATATTTTTATCTTATATCCTCCATACTTGATAATTTTCTATAAAATTAAAGATCAATAGCTATATCATCAAATATTTGTTAAAATTTCAAGTTTTTTTAGTTTAAAATAATGAATAAAATATAATTTTAAAAATCATATAGTTAATAATATCCGATTAACAAAAAATTTAACGTGTATTAAAAGTGTAAAGAATATGCAGTCTAATAGTTAGATTTTTGAAATATGCAGTAATGTTAATAATATTGAGTAATGTTGTAACTTTAAGTTGCAATAAATTTTTCCTCCAAAAAAAAAAAAAGCTACCACAAATTTATAGCTAAACTTTGTCATTTACTTAATAACTCCCTTATATAATTTTTTTTTTTTTAAGTACAAATACTTAGTATATATTCTGTTAATAAGTTAAACTCAATATTCTTTTCAGACTAAGCATCTAAGTTTTTGTTTAAAATTTTGGACTAATTGTGGTGTATTGTATATCGCGTATGAGAACTTGTATTCCCGGATTCTGAAAAATCAATGGTTCCGTTTCTCCTTTAGGTACTCTTTCATCTTCTGTCTTTCACGCCATGTGTATTGTAAAAATTTATGCATAAACATATGTGTGCAAGTGTTTTGGTTGTCTTATTAAATGGTCAATTTTTATTTATTTTTACATTATTTTTTCACATTATCTAGATTATACAATGTATAATTATATACGGAATATTAAAAGCATTGTCTTAATTTGTATGCCGGAATCTCTGTTTAATTTGTGAGTAGTAATATAAGCCAATTTCTGTTTGATTGGTCAATAGTAATATAAACCCATGAACGGACCTTTATATATGCCATTCAGGTAATATATACTTCCCACCTTATATCTAATAAAATTAGATGAACATTTTTTGCAAAGGGGTTTCAATGTTTTGGATGTTACTTATATTAATCTTTCATCATCGAAAATATGAAAATGTAAAATGAATTGATTCTATAAAATATATTTTTCTCTTTTTTCCTAGCATTTAAAATAAACAAGACAGAGAATATAATAACTAAGATTGACACCTAATTAATTAAAGAAAATGGTGTAGGTCATATTACCTTGCAGACTGATATAATTAGCAATAATTGATGTAAAATTGGTGGCTTTGCCACAGGTTTATTTATTGCAAAAGAGGAAAAGAAAATGAAGGTAGATAGTGTAATATATCTCAAAGTTAAAAAAAAAAATATATATATATATATATATCATTAGAAATGTGATCAATACTATTTGTACACGTTTCATTTCTTAAATAAAATTTCTACTATATATCTCCCAAAAAGAAGATTAGAGGGGAAAAAAAAAAGTATAACCATCAACTGATAGATCAAAATGCAAAAATAAGCTTCAATCCATCAAATAATTTCATGTCACGGCTCCTGACGCCTGAGAGGATATCTTTGCTCTGGGGTAGGTATGAGGATGTCCAATTTCAAGTTCAACGACATTCTTGCATTTATTGAAGCCCTACCATGCTGTGAAATTAAACACAGTTTAAATCATTTTTTTATTTTACTAACATACAAATTATCAATGCAACAAAATTAAATGTAGCAAAAATCAAATTGATTCTTACAATGGAAGGAATCGAATGGTAATTTGGAGCACCAAATACTGGGGGCCGCATTTGAGCAAGTGATGGAATATGCATGGAGACATGTGGGTATTGGTTCACCAATGCCAAGGCTTGAGAGCTACTAGCCTATTCCAGTAGAAGCCATAAGAAATAAGTCAAATGACATCTTGTTTTACACTATATATATATATATATGTGTGTGTGTGTGTAAAAATTTGGGGATGGATGGAGTTATACCCCTAATGACGACGTTTTAGTATCACTTTTCTCCATATGTGAAACTGAAAAATCCTTTGGAGCTAGTTCCTGTAAGTGCATGATTATAGTCACATCTATGAAATATGCGTGTGAGAGAGCAAGAGAGAAGAAGGGAGAGGGAGAGAAATAGTACAGTTTCATTTAGAGATACATCGAATACACTTGATCTAGGTTTCTTCTTATCGATTGTAGCTTTTCGCAAAAAATATTTTTGAGCATGACTTGCAACCTGGGATGGGGACCTGGTGGTAACAAACTTCTGTGAAATTCCTTTCCAATCACCTCTTCCAAGCTTCTTCAAACCAATTAGGAAGATTTTGTGCTCTTCTTCAGTCCATCGCTTTCCTGAACAAATAAACAACAAAGTACCTTACAAAGTATTTTACAAACTGCTACTAACATTTATGTTCAACACAACTTCATTTTAGTAAACACCAAATTGACACAAGATTTCTTTTTCATTTTCAGTTTTTTTAGGAAAAAAAGGAATTTGATGGGGTCAACCGTTGTTGTGCTACAAGCGTGGATATATATATAAGAATTTAAATTTATGAATAGTTTAATAAATGCTAGTCAATTTTACTCTCCACAAATCAATCTAGAAAGAATGTTCATGTGTAATCATAGCCTGTAAGTAGTCATGAAACTTGGAAATCAGATTTCATTCTAAAATATATCGGACAAAATACCACAATAAAAAAAATCCCATCTAAAATTATAATTTCTCATATAAATATGTTTTACTGAAGATCCATTCACCCAACAAAGCCAATACTATAAGGAAAAACAGTGATGAATTCCATCAGAAACTAAAATTAAAATTTTCTTTTTATGAATTAAAGTAGTAAAAATTAGTCATTAATAGACAAATATAGATTGCCAATTTCTAATATTTTTAAAAAAATAGAAAAAGATAAATAAGTAAACTATTTTTATAGAACAAGAAAATATTAATTTGCCAAACCATAATCCTTTAAATATAAATTAAAAAATTAATCATCCACCCAAAAATATAAATAAGTAAACCAAAACCAAATTAAAATTGAAAGTAGTTTTTCTTTTAATGAATTAAAAGTACTATTTTTAAAGAACAAGCAAATATATAGATTCCCAAACCATAATTATTTAAATATATTTTTCTTTTAAGAAAACAAACAAACAAACAAGTCTCACATTCACAAAACACAATATGTACTTATAAATCAAAATTCATCGAAACACACACAAAAATTAACTTAGAAACAGGAACACTAACAGAAGAACTAATAATATCGAACACAATATATAAAAACTAAAAAAAGAATTGGACATAATATTATGTATATATAATTAAACTCTTCGTTCTCTCAAGAACAGCCTTACGTTGACTAACGCCATCAGCAAGATCCTCAGCATCATCTTCGCTATCGTTGTTCTCGACCTTTTCCGAGCTCGGATTTCCCATGCTATCGCTCTTCTTCATAGGATTATGATTGTCTACGTTGTTCTGGAAACACACACCAAAAATCTTGACGCAATCAGCTTTGCTATTGTGATTGCTAGTGACAAAAATACTATAATTATTATTGTTACTAATACTGCTATAGTTGTGACTCTACAGATTGTTACACCTTCAGATTCACTCTCCATTTTTCTCTCTTCCCAAAAAAAAAAAAAAAAAAAAAAAAAAAACCTTACTATATTTCTCACTCTTGTGTAATAAAAATAAATAAATAAATAAAAAGAAGAAAATTTTAGTTAGTTCAACTAGTAAAGTTGAATGATAAAGAGCTATAATCAAGAACCAACGCCTTAGATTAAAACTCTCTCCAAAAAAATAAATAAAAATAATAAAAAAATTGGATAAGTCGGCAATCTAAGTTTTCAGACTTTTAAACTTTTAAAATTTATAGTTTGGCCCTCAAAGTTTTTCATTATTCCTAAAAGAAAAAACTTATAAATTTGAATTGTTAAAAAAAAATCCAATACAAGACAGCAATTAATTAAAGAAACCTTTTCTCTTCAACCAAATTTCAAATTTGCAAAATATATAAATATATAATCTGATATTTGAAACCATACCTTAGGAATGGGTAACTGAGTCAAGAGCTCCTCACTCATTTCTGCCCTGATCTGGTTTTTGAGCTTTTTATATGGTGTGACTGTGTGCGAAGGTGTAGAAGATTTATTTAGCTAAAAGAAAGCGTAAAAAAATTTCTATAAAAAAATGACGACTTAAGGTCCCATAATTAGTCAATTCATACTTGCATGATTGGCATCCTTTTGATGGTGTTGGTATAATAAATCAATTTCTTCTAATTATGACAATGGTAATTGTGAAGAAATAATGAGGACATCCCTCTACGAATTAGGAAGTAGACGTAACAAATATACTAAAATTATGGAGATAAAGATAATGATCTTGTTGTTGAAAGAATGTGGACATAAGAAGAGTTTGAGATAGGAAATCAAAGTGTATTCACAATGGTTGGCAATCTAAGTTCACCCAAAAATGACGCTATTATGTGTTAACACTTGAAATTTCCCTTAATACTCTTTGCCAACCTGCTATTTCGTTGCACATCTTTGTCTAATAATATTAACCAACTTTTTTTGAAATTTTGAACGATCAGTTTCAATTTTTTATTTGTTTTTTAAAATGGCCAACTTAATAATATTAAGGGTGAGTTTGGTTGAGCTTTTTATAAAAGTGCATAATGAAAAAGTGGAGTTTCAAAAAGCTGAGTGTTTGGTAAAAACTGTTAAAAGCTGCTTTTTGAAAAAGCTGAGTGTTTGGCTAGCACTTATAAAAGTGGCAGTTTGAGGGATAAATTACCAAAAATGACAATGTATATATAAAGAAATTTATTTCATACTCTTTTTTTTTTTTTGGATGTGAGTTTATTTCATACTTATTAATAAATCAACTACTTTATATACTTACTAAAAAATAATAATAATAATAATAAATATATATTATTGGTATTATTTTAATAATGTTTGGGCAATTTTTATTTTTTAGTGTCATAATTTTTTGTTATTACCATTAATGACTTCTTATTAATATTAATTAAATCTAAATAATTTTCATCATCATAAAGTACAAAATGAAAATGTAAAAAGATGATAAAATATACACCAATAATCCAAGTTTAAATTGTACTACATAAAAATGTAAAAAGATATAAAATACATATCAATAACCTAAGTTTAAATTGTACAACACATAAGGTTGGTCACTTCTTTTGGTTCAAACAAATCATTTCTTGTAGCCACTCCAGCTGTGACTCTGGCTCCTTGAAAGTTAGGAACATCTCCCTACGTGACTTTTTTTAGTAAGATAACGGAAGCTTGAATCGCAAACTTACTATCCCATAATGCTCTAGCCTTTTTTTCCTCGGGGTTGGAAGTGGTGTTTTTACCCATCTATAAAGTTAACCAACCACAAGAAATGCAAAAAATAGAATTCATAAAAATAGAACATATGCAAAAAATAGAATTCATAAAAAATAGAATTCATTAAAATATAAAAATTCTCACAGCAGCCAAGGTTGAACTAAAAAACAGTAAATGGAAAATAAGCAAACAATATTTGGATATACGTTAAACTAGCAATGTTTAAAAGCATAAAAACAAGCCAATGAGCCTTATCATAAAAAACCTTGATCTCATTCATGAATCCTCCAGTATAAAAGCAAAGTGTGCTTGACAAGTGCAAATAGTAAAAAAGAAAAAAAGAGAAGACTGAAATGTTACTACAATCACTGCAACTGTAAACCTTTACAATACTCAAAATTGTCCACCTTTACAATACTCAAAGTTGTCCTGTAACTAGACCATAATGCAATTTCAAGCCAAGTATCTACTGTAGTATTCCTTTGTTGAAGCACTGAAAAACTTGAGTGCTGTTATATTGAAATGCAGAACAAAATTGTAAAAAACTTTGGAGTCCATCACACTCCAGACAAACATAAGTGTCCGAGGAAAACTCAAAGAAACCCTTTCTCAAGTATTATTCATATCTATACATAAATTATATATATATATATATATATATATATATATATATATATATATGACAACCAACTCCTTACTGATGCATAGGTTGCCTTACACTTTCATGTGGCAGGAATATTCCCTTTCTCATATTTCTCAATTTTTCACAATCACTCCCCCCACCCCCCCCCCCCCCCCCCCCAAAAAAAATCAACAAAAAAAAAAAAAAAAAAGGGAACCCCATAGAGGTTAGAGAATCAAATATAATGAATTGTTATAATATAAAGTATAAACGGCTAACCTTTTGGGGAAAAAAAAAAAAACCTGTTACAAATTAGAACAAGATCAGAACATATGATCTAAAACATAAAAGCCAGAAATAACATTTTGTTCCTTATATTTTCAGCCAATTTTCTTTTTGATCCCTATTTTTTTTTCTTTTCTGTTTTTATCCTCCAAAATTAAAAAGTCATTCTCATTTTAGTCCATACCGTTATCTCACTAATGAAAATTGCATACGTGGTGTGACCATTATAACAATGTTAAAAAATTATCTGGGATTTAAAAAATGTCACATCAGATTTTAATATAAAAATAAAAAAAATTCTCAATATCAATTTAAATTGAAGAAAAAAAACCAAAAAAAAAATATATATATATATATATATATATATATATATATATATATTAGTTTTAGAGATTAAGAAAAAACGTTTATAGTAACTTTCTCAACTTTTCTTTAATTTTCCTAGCAATCAAACACAACATCACAAAAGTTTACCAATTTTTAAACACGACATAAAAAACATTTGAAACTCCAACCCACTAATAATATTAAATACTCTCTCTCTCTTGTTGGACTTTGTAAAGCCTATTTATGTTTGATCCGAATTATGACCCGACCCGAAATAATGTTGTTACAGTTTTTAATGGGAGATTTTCTGAGACTTAGTCTATGGAGCGAAGGCTTAGGCCTCGGCCCAAACCGTAATAAAAACTGTTGTTTTAAAGATTATGGTTTTTAAAGTCGTTTTTTAGAGAGAGATACTATACTGCTGCAATCTGTATTTTCCCTGAGAATAATGAAATCACTGCAACTTCGTGAACGTAGGCAAATTGCTGAATCACGTAAATACTTTCTAGTGTGTGATTTTTTTTCTTTTTTTTGCATATATTTTCCCTATTTTTGCATCTCACAGGTCTGGAAATTTCATACATATTTTTGCCTCTCTCTCTCTCTCTCTCTCTCTCTCTCTCTCTCTCTCTCTCTCTCTCTCTCTCTCTCTCTCTCTCTCTCTCTCTCTCTCTCTCTCTCTCTCTCTCTCTCTCTCTCGTAGATTTCTCTAAGCTCAGGTTGTGATTTTGGGATATGGTTTTGATGGGTGAGGGTTGACTTGGTTTTGAGATCTGGGATAGAGAGCGAGAGAGAGGCAGAGTTCGATAGTGGTAACGGTTTTGGGATCTGGGTTTGGTTGTTGTTGTTGTTGTTGTTGTAAGCTGAATTGTTTGACTGTTGTTGAGATTTTTTGTTTGGGTTAGTTGTGTTTTTGATTGATTTGGTACTTTGGAGCTTTAGGATTTATGAATTTTTTTAAGTTGAATTTTCTAGGTTTTAATTTTGTGTGATTGTTTCCGAAGAAAATTTTTGGGTTTATGGGTTTGCTGGAGATTGGTTGGTTGTTGGGTTTATGAGTTTGATATGTTGGAGGTTTCAGTGTTGGTTGTGTTAGAATTTGCTGAGTTTGATCATTAATGGGCTAGCCAATAGGATATGTCTTGATTTGGGGAAAAACATATATGTTCTTTTTGAAAAAAAAATAATAATAATAATGAAAAGCAAACCAAAAAAAAAATTTATTTCATTTTAATTAGAATGAAAAAAATTTTAAATTTTTTTATTAAAGTTTTTGACATGGTTTTCTTAAATTTAAAATGTTGACATGGCATTTTTAAAATATCATTCTAATGGCCACGTTAGCTTCATGCATGCCGACAGTTCACTTCGTCTGCCACGTATGTAATTTATGTTATTAAGATAATGTTAGGAACTAAAACGAGAACAATTTTTTTTGATTTTGGGGACTAAAAATGGAAAAAAGAAAACGTAGGGACCAAAATAGAAATTGGCCAAAAATATAAGGACGAAAATGATATTTATCAATATAAAAATGATAATTAGAAAATAAAAAATAAAAACAAACAAACCATGAAGGTGGAGATTGTTGAGCGGAGATTGGAATAGAGAAGAGAGTGAGCTTGTTACGTTGTTTAAGGTGCTTGACATTGGGAAAAATGTATAAAAAATGGTTTTTTGTTAAATAAAAAATTAAAACAAAGTTTATGTGGGGGGAGAGAGACCAATAAAAGAATAAAAAATTAATTCTCACAAGTCACAGAAACGGCACTGGTTTCCATTATGAGTTTTGTTAGTCAACCAAAAAGAATTTTGGTTAAAAAGTCAACAATTGTTTTTACCATTAAGCCCCCATTTGGAATGAGAGAAAGGAATGGAAAGAAAAAAAAAATTTATAATATTATTTCATTCCCTTGTTTAAAAGTTTTAATGGAAGGAATGAAAAGTTCATTTCCTTATTTGGGAGTTCTAGTGAGAGGGAATAGAATGGACAAGAGGGAACACTCATTCCTTTCTATTTCTTTAAAACCTCAAATTTTCATTCCCTCCAAAATTAGGAGAAATAAGAGGAAATGAAATTAGATTTAATGATTTTTTTATTAAAACTCCCAAAATACTCCTATATATTCAACATTTTATTTTAAAATAAGAGTCTAATAGTAATATTTTCATAAAATGATTTCATTTCATTCTCTCTCTATTAATCTTAAACAAAATTACTTATATTTCATTCATTTTCATTCATTTATTTAAAAACATCTAATCAAGGTTACTTTATTCAATTCAATTCCATTCCCTTACTTAAATACATTTCATTTCATTCCATTTATTTTCATTCCCTAATGAACGAAGCCTAAGTAATCAACAACTTGCCACTTGATTATTATTATTATTATTATTATTATTATTATTATTATTATTATTATTATTATTATTATTATTATTTTAAGTTTTTTTTTATCTCTAGAATTATTGGTAGTTTAAGGGTATTTTTTGTGATATCATTTTAGAGGATATATATGGAAAGATCAATTTAAAAATAATTATTAAAAATAAACAGTAGTTTATCTATTGTAATATTGTTAATGTTGGCTCTGAATTGGTTGTGTTTAAAGTTTAAATTTTGTTATATTTCTGAATTTCTTTTTTTTTTAATTACTTGTATTTACAGTTTAAATTTTTTTAGATATCAGAATTCATAAAAATAAAAAATAAAAATAAAAATAAAAGTGAATGATAAAAAAAAAAAAAAAAATTCAAATTGGGTCAAACTTTAAAGAATAGAGAATATGGTGTAAGAGTTTGTGAAAAATAAATGGTTAATCGTGTAGCATTTAACCCTCTCAAGGCTTTGAGTATATAACATTTAAACCACATGGGGTTTTGAGTTTAATAAAAAAAAAAATCCTCTAATAATGGTTTATATGAAAATAATATGGGCCCATATTAATACATGAGCAATATATTGCTTTTATTCATAAATGTTAAGCGATTTATGCATATAACAAATTAATAACCCCACATAAGTATTCCACTCAAAGGGGTTTAGTGTTTTATGAAAAAAATGATATGGGGTTTTATATATTTCTCACTTTTTTATTTTTGAAAAAAAGATGACGATACCTATATAATTGATGCTACCAGCTACATTAAGATATTAATTATACATATTTTATTTTTATAATTTGTTAGATTATGCTAAATTTTCATTTATAAGAAAATTACATGTAGGAATGTCTGAGAATTTAAGAGGACCAAGGAATTGTAAATGACTATTCTGAACCAAACGCAACCTTTCAATCCACAAACCAAACCAATAATAGGAATTCATTTTTTTTTATACTAAGCATAATGTAAATTGAATTAAGAGTCAATTTTACTTAATAACTCTCCTTCATAATATTTCAAAAAATGACACAAATTGAAAAAGAAAAAAAATTATAGCCATCAACTGATGATAAAGCAAAA
This sequence comes from Quercus ilex subsp. ballota, assembly GCA_032727855.1. Taxonomy (NCBI): domain Eukaryota; kingdom Viridiplantae; phylum Streptophyta; class Magnoliopsida; order Fagales; family Fagaceae; genus Quercus; species Quercus ilex. Next base: position 44,691,668 of record CM064916.1, read on the forward strand.
TGCAAAAATAAGTTTCGAAGCATCAAAATTTTCATGTCACTCTAATAGCTGTAGATGTCTGAGAGGATAACTTCTCTGTGGTGAGGTAGTCCAATTGAATGCTCCACACGGCAAGCTTTTGGTTTCTTTTCTTTTAGCTATTACTTTTTATGAAAACAATCTTTCGAGAAGGAAGAGGCTGAAAAACAGAGTGCTTCATCGATGGTTTTGAGCCACATAGAGTTCCCGACTGAAGTTGTGTCTGTAATTTGGATTGAAAGAAAAATAAAATCAGAAATCACCGTAATATAGAATGTCTATTGGGTTTTTTTTTTTTTTTTTTTTTTTTATTAATCATACATTATCAAGATGTTTTTCTCATAATAAAATTTTTGTTATATCACCAAGTAACAGTTACTTGCACACAATCAAACAAAATAAACAATAGAAAGCCCAAAAGAAATTGACAAAATCATTCCAATGGCAAAACAAGTCACTTCCAAATGAGAGTGGAAACAAGTACCAAGTAAAATTATTAAGGACAAGAAGTTGATATAATATAAGACACAACCACCCATAACCAAATAAATCAAAATATTGGATGAAGAAATTAAATCAGATTCATGAATATTACATAAGTATGGAGTTTTAGCTATTCTCAATTAAATTGAAAACGCTATAGGACAAAAATTATAAACACAAACAAAAGAATAATAATAGTGGGCACATCCTAGGGCAATGCTCAAATATCCAGAAGAGGGTAACTAGTATTGAAGGATTAGAATTGTAAATTTGACATGGTTTAGTTAGGACCATTAGATTTCCTATCAGCCATGTGTCTTACATTTGTTTAACAACGGAAGAGAATGGGAAGGGAGCTGGACCCATCTAATTATCCAATAATACAGATAAAACAACCACTATATTGATATCTTAAAATCAGTTAAAATCAATTTAATTTTACAACCATATAATATATCAATTTAACAAATAAAATGTGGTAAAAATCAAATTATATCTCACCATTGAAGGAATTCGACAGTAATTGGAGCACCAAATAAAGTGGATGGAATTTGAGCGTGTGGTTGAACAGCCATGCAAACATGTGGGAATCGATTCACATTATACTGATATGCTGAAGCAGTCTAGAACATTGAAGTAAGCTATTGAAGATTAGTAGACGCCATAACAACACTTTTCACTGTACTTGAAACTGGGGATTCTTTGGAGCTAGTTCCTGTAAGCACACGATTCTAGTCACATCTATGAAATGTGTGTGAGAGAGAGGTAGAGAGAGGAGGGGAGAGGGAGAGAAATATTACAGCTTCATTTAGAGATAAGTCAAACACGCTTGTTTTCTTCTTATCAATTGCAGCCTGTCGCAAAAAATATTTTTGTGCATGACTAGCAACTTGAGATGGGGACCTGGTCTTCTCAAATCTCCTTGAAATTCCTCTCAAATCACCTTTCCTAAGCTCCTTCAGACCAGTTAGAAATAGTCTGTGCTCTTGCTCGGTCCATCCCTAAACAAACAAAAAACAAAATAAATTACAAAATACTAATTATATTTATGTTCAACGCTAAATTATTTTTAGAAAACAACAAATTGTCACAATGTTCTACGTTCTTAAAAAAAGACGACAAACAAAATACAGGAATTTGATGGGGTCAGGCATTGTTGTGCTACAAGTACAAATATATGTAGGAATACAAATTAATAAATTTTAATTAGTGAATAGTTTAATAAATGGTACTCAGTATTACTCTCCAAAAATCAATCTGGAAAAAAGCGTGCACACACACAAAAATAACACCCCATCTAAAATTATAATATGAAATATAAATTAGTAGATTTTACTGAAGATCCATTAACCCTGAAAAACCAAATATAAAGAATAAGCACTGGAGAATTCCATCAAAAACTAACATTTAAAAGTATGTTTGTTTTTTAATAACGAATTAAAGTTGTAAAAATTGTAATAAACAAGCAAATATATAGATTGCCAAACTATAATTTTTAAAAAGTACAAAAAGATAAAAATCAAAATAAACAAATCATATATACACACTCAAAACACATGTTATAAATCAAAACATATAGAACAACACTAATATATATGTATATAAAAAGTGAATTTCAAAATTATACCCTTCTTTCTCTCAGCATCAATTTTAATTTCGTTTCTCAATGTTTTTGGAACTCCGATTTTCAATGCTAACGCTCTTGTTCAAATCATGATTGTAGAGAGGAAAAATTCCTGACCTATTACAAGCTGACACGTCACACTACTAAGTCTACAAAATACAACCAATTACAAGACTCCACGTATTGCTGTAAGGTTTTGCTATCACTACTCAGAAACCAACAGAAATTTGCCAAGTGTCATGCAAAAACCAATAACGCATCAGCGCATGTAACCGATGACATAAGCAGCCTCGCACGTGTAAGCGATGACATAATCAGCCTCGCACGTGTAAGCGATGACATAAGCGGACCAATCAGACTGTGACAAGTGTCACTAATCAAACTCCGCCACATGTCGCTCATCCACTCCCAAACTCCTATAAATAGAAGCCTTCCTAAGACATTTAGGAGGACACCAAGCCACTTGAAGCACTCAGAAGCCCAGAAGCTCTGCCGGAACCAAGCCCTAAAGCCTCCAAGAATTTAAACTTCGAATACGAAGAACATTCGAAGAGAAATCATCCAAATCATCTTCCTAGATCCTAAAGTTTGCTGGAATCAAGCTCAAAATCCTCCAGAAACATCAACAAATCACAAATTAGTGAAGTTCTACGGATTCAAGCCCCTAAGGCCCCGAAGAACTTCCACCTCAAACCTTCAGAATATGAAGAACACACGAAGAGCACACAAAGAACACGAAAAACGTGAAGAACAAAGGATTTCTAACAAGCTCATAGCCAGAGATTCATTGTAATTCCGTTTCAACAATCTTCGATCCATCCCTCAACCAAATTGAAGGATATTTTGTGTTCAAGTCAAAATCACATTACCACAAATCCAATCAATAAATCTTGCAAGGAGATCGAATCAGAGGATAACTTTTTTGTATTTCAGAGAATTGTACTACACAATCATCAATTCAAATCCGCATTTGTGAAACTATTTTACTTGTTTGATTGATTTTAAACTAGAAATTTAGTCATCTACATATTCTAGCACGCGCGGTGGGACCTTTCTGCCTCTCATCTCTTTCTCCTTCAAAAGAAAAGAAATTCGAAATCATTTTGCTACTAGCTTCAATGGCCTCTAGCAAGAACCTCCAAAAATCAGTAGTTGATGCTTCCAGTGCTGATGATTATGTCGGCCCAATCACTCGTAGTCGATCCAAAGCTCTTGATTGACTTCAACCCAACCAACCAAAGAGAGTGAGCTTCCTACTGTCATCTCTTTGGACTTTCTTGCAAATAGGAAAGCTACCAATAAGGATTCATCTGTCTTGAAAGATTTGGAGATCAATAATGAATCATCCCCAACAAAGACCTTTTCTATCAATTCTTCACCCGTGACGAGAAACTTAAGGAATGAAGTACCTTTGACTCATCCTATTTCATCATTTTCTCCATCATATCTAGAGGTCATGCCAGTGATGATGACTAACACCTCTACAATGGAAGAAAAAATGGCTGAAATGGAGGTCATCCTTCTCACCAAAATACTTGAAGAAAAGGACGTCAAAATTGCAAGCTGGAGGTACAAGATTGGAGTGAATCAAGTCTTGACCCTGAGCACCCACCTGGCTTCACCTTGAAAGGAGAAAACGCTAGGGTTGATAAGGGAAAAGGAAGTGAAGGCACTTCTCAACACGGACATTCCACCTCAATGGCCTCGATATCTATCCAACAACTACAGGACATGATAACGAACACCATTCGAGCACAATATGGAGATCTTCTACGAGTTCTTTCATATATTCGAAACCCTATACAAAGCGCGTCGGTAATATGAGGATGCCAAATGGGTATCAACCCGCCAAGTTCTTGCGATTTGATGGCAAAGGAAACCCTAAGCAACATGTGGCTCACTTTGTAAAAACCTGTGAGAATGCAGGGACTCAAGGAGGCCTCTTTGTAAAGCAATTTGTCCGTTCACTAAAAGGGAATGCCTTTGATTAGTATACAGACTTAGAGCCCGAGTCAATCGATAGTTGGGAACAACTTCAAAGAGAGTTTCTCAACCGATTCTACAGCACAAAGTGCATGATAAGCATGATGGAGCTTACCAATACCAAACAGTGGAAAGATGAGCTCGCCATTGATTATATCAATCGATGGCGTTCTTTGAGTCTAGATTGTAAGGATAGACTTTCTGAAATATTTGCTGTAGAAATGTGCATCAAGGCATGCATTGGGGACTCCTTTACATCCTTCAAGGGATAAAGCCCTGAACATTTGAAGAGTTGGCAACTCGTGCACATGACATGGAATTGAGTATCTCTAGCCATGGAAATAAGAAACCTCTCGTACCTGAGGAAAGGAAAGAAAGATAGGAAATAAAGAAAAATGACGGGAATGTGAAAAGTAATGTCAAAGACTCAATGAATGTCAACCCTACCCCAATCAAAATTTCAACAAGAAATGTGAAGGCCAATGAGAAGATACCCGAGGTAGGCCAACAGCGTGAGACGCGACACTCATCACTTAAGGAATGGGAATAAAAGGTGTATCCTTTCCTAGATGCTGATATGCTCGAAATGCTAGAACAACTACTCAAGTTGAAATTAATTGAATTGCCAGAATGCAAACAACCGGAAGAGATGGGAAAAGTTGATAACCCGAACTATTGTAAGTATCATCGCATCATAAGCCATTCAATCCAAAAATGCTTTGTTCTTAAAGAACTCATCATGAAGCTCGCCAAGGATAGGAAAATCGACTTGGATTTTAATGATGTTGCTTAGTCAAACCTTGCAACATTTGCTTGTGGGTTACCTAGTTGCATGTCTCCAACTACTAAACAGGGGGCAAATACCACTCTTGTCCAGTTTGGTTCTCTAGAACCTGTTCAAGTTCAGCTCTCACAAAAAGCATTTGATTATAATTCAAATGATGATAAAAGGTCAACAATGGATGAGGAAGAAGGCTGGATGATGGTTACTCGCAGGAGATGGAAGAAGAGACGAACATTCCCTCTTCATTTGATCACCCAAGAGTCTAGAAGAGCACAAAACCAAATCCAGCCTTGATCAAGAAGAAGGAGTGATAAAAGGCAAGAAAGACTAGGAACAAAAATGTTTGACGATTCAGCACAAACCCAAAAACTTTGAAATCTCATCACATTCGAAGAATTCTTCCCAAAAAATTCTTTCAAAATGACTCAGCCGAGGCCGTTCACACGGTCTCTCGTTGCGAAATTCAGGATGAAAAGAAGGATGTTAACCATGGTGGTCTAAACGAGACTTTGTCATCTTTGGAGGAACTCCAATCTTGGGTTGATGAAGTTGAACCCTTGCAATCCTCCATCTCACCAAAAGAAGCGCTCACTCAAGCTCTTGAAAAGCCAAAGATGTACACTCCTTCTACCAACACACTTCAACAAACCCAGGAATGTTACTCGTGCTCTCCAGACTTAACTTTCACTAATGAGGATCTGTTGTTAGGCTCTAAGCACCACAATCGTCCACTTTATGTCTTTGGCTATGCTAGTGAACAAAAGATCGATCGTATTCTCATTAACGGAGGTTCAGCTATTAATATACTACCAAAAATGACGATGAGATGACTTGGTCTTACTATGGAGGAATTATCACACAGTCGTTTGGTCATTTAAGGTTTTAACCAAGGAGGACAATGCGCAATTGGCATGATACACTTGGAATTAATCATTGGATAATTGACAAGTAACGTTTTGTTCCATGTCATTGATGCCAAGACAACCTACAACATGTTGTTAGGACGTCCATGGATCCATGGAAACGGAATAGTGCCGTCAACTTTGCATCAATGTTTCAAGTAATAAAAAAGGTCAACGCCGACTTGAAGCCTTTCGCCGAGACTGAAGCTCACTTTGCTGACGCAAAATTTTATGTAGAAGATGAAATTCTTAATGAAGTTGTCCCAGTTGAGATCCCGTCTATGGAAAGCAAGCAAGATGAAAAGGAGCATGTTAGATTCATTACTGAAAAGGATATTTCTTCCCCAAAGGAAGGTCCAGAATATGAGAAGGATTATTCTAGTGAATCTACTAGTGATGCAGCGAGAGCGAAAATTTCAACACCTTCCAATAACCCTCCATTCCTCTGTTATGTACCATTATCACGCCGCAAGAATGGACAATCACCATTTGTGGAATGCCTTCAATCTACAAAAGACATGGAAAGGCCTCTTGCAAAGCTCACAATGGAGGATGTAGCCATATTGAAAGAAAATCATGTCATGCCTTTAACTTCATCCACAAATCCCTTGCCCTCAAAACCACTAAATGGATTCGTGAGGTCTTCACAAAGTCTGACGGAGCATGGTATTCTACCAAGTGAATGGACGAAAGAATGGTTCAACCCAAAGGTATACATGCTGTTAGCTAGAGCAGGCTATGATTTCTCAAAAAAAGGGGACTTAGGGAAGCTAATTCCAGAAGCCACCGGAGAAAAGATGCATGGCCTTAGCAATGCTTCAAGTTCCCAATACATAACAGTGGAGGTCGGCGAAAGTTTGAATCAAAGAAAGATCACTCTTCATCGCATGTCTCAGTGTTTGATCGCATCGAGGCCTCATCGTCATGAGTCACAGTGTTCGACAAGTTAAATACAACTTGCTTAACACAAAATCGTGACACTCTTTCCTATAAATCAGTCTTTGATCGATTGGGGGCAACAAAAAGACCTGTTGATAGTCATTCTCAAAATTCAATAAACTTTGAGGTTCAAGTAAAAAACAAAGCTAATGATGAGATCTGCAGTAGCATTCCTTCACGCATGAAACGTAACTTTACCTTAGATATCAGCACTAAAGGATTGCTCAAAATCAAAAGACGAACGATTGTACACACAAGTCAGTCACTCGTCCACAATGAGCAAATTGAAGAGGTTTCATCCTCGTTTCATATTACAATAGAAGAGGATACACTTTCAGATGCTGAAGCAGCCAATGAAAAGGTTGATGAAGCTCCTCCAGCCTTAGAAGATGAAGGACAGGCTATAGTTGATGAACATAAAGAGATCAATTTAGGAACTGCTGAAGAACCTCGGCCAACTTTCATCAGTGCGCTTCTCACCCCTGAAGAAGAAGAAGAAGGGTACCTCAAGCTCCTAGTAGAATACAAAGATGTGTTTGCTTGGACTTACAAGGAAATGCCCGGACTCAATCCAAGTATTACTCTACACCATTTGGCAGTAAAGAAAGGCGTGCGCCCAGTTAAACAAGCCCAAAGACGCTTTCAGCCGGAGCTTATCCCTCAAATAGAAATTGAGGTCAATAAGCTAATTTGTGAAGTACAGTACCCGGAATGGATCGCTAACATTGTCCCTGTCAAAAAGAAGAATGGACAAATCCGGGTGTGTTTTAACTTTCGTGATTTGAACAATGCATGTCCCAAGGATGATTTTCCATTACCCATCACTAAAGTCATGGGTGACGACACTACTGGTCATGAAGCTTTATCTTTCATGGATGGTTCTTGAGGCTACAACCAAATTCGAATGAATCCTAAGGATGAAGAGCTCACAGCTTTTCGTAACCCTAAGGGCATTTACTGTTACAAAGTGATGCCTTTTGGACTAAAGAACGCTGGTGCTACCTATCAACGGGCCATGCAAAAGATCTTTGATAATGTACTTCATAAATACGTGGAGTGTTATGTCGATGATCTGGTGGTTAAAACAAAAATGAGGGAAGACCATTTGGGAGATCTGCGATCCGTGTTCAACTGCATAAGAAAATATCAGCTTAAAATGAACCCTCGCAAATGTGCTTTTGACGTAACATCTGGGAAATTTCTTGGTTTCATTGTGAGGCATCGCGGTATTGAAATTGACCAGTCCAAAATTGAAGCTATCCAGAAAATGCCAGAGCCTAAGAATCTGCAAGAACTTAGAGGCTTGCAAGGAAAACTAGCCTACATACGACGATTTATCTCCAACTTGGCTAGTCGATGTCAACCTTTCAATAGATTGATGAAGAAGGATATGCACTTTGAATGGGATGAGGCTTGTAGCAATGCTTTTGCATGCATCAAAAGATACTTGCTTAATCCTCCAGTTTTGGGAGCTCCTATTCCAGGAAAGCCTCTGGTGCTGTACATCGCGGCACAAGAAAAGTCTCTGGGTGCTCTTATGGCGCAAGAAAATGAAGAGGGGAAAGAAAAAGCCCTTTATTATCTAAGTCGAACTCTCAATGGGGCTGAATTAAATTATTCTCCTATCGAAAAGATATGTCTCGCTCTTTTCTTTGCCATAGACAAACTGGAGCACTACATGCAAGCATATATAGTTCGTTTGATAGCAAAAGCGGACCCAATTAAGTATGTCCTCTCTAGGCCAGTGGTTTCAGGTCGTATAGCTCGATGGACGGTCTTGCTACAACAATATGACCTCGCGTATGTTCCACAAAAAGCTGTCAAAGGACAAGCATTGACAGATTTCTTAGTGTTTGTCTCTCCACAATGGCAAATTATTCTATACTCGTTCTCATTAAGAAAACTTTGCTCTAACAACGTAGCCGAATATCAAGCATTGATTATTGGTCTACAAATGGCCATTGAAATGGGCATATTGCAACTTGAGATCTTTGGGGATTCCAAATTAATTATCAACCAAATCTTAGAGCAGTATGACGTCAAGAAGGAAGACCTCATCCCCTATTGCAAATATGCGAAGAAGCTGCTAGCAAATTTTGAGGCCATCACATTGGAGCATATACCAAGGAATGAGAATAGACAGGCCGATGCTTTAGCTAATTTGGCTACCACCTTGGCATTATCCCAAGAAGAGACCACCAAAGTTGCTATTTTCCAAAGGTGGGTGGTGCCTTTCATGGTTGAAGAAGAAGAAGAAGAGCAAGCTAACATCATTTATGTATGCCTTGTTGAAAAAGAAGATTGACGACAAGTGATCATTGAATACCTTCAACATGGAAGACTCCCGGATGATAAACTCCATAAGACCGAAGTTCAGCGGAGGGTTGCTCGATTCATTTACTATATAGACACTCTCTTCCACTGTTCATTTGATGGATTGTTTCTCCGTTGTTTAGGAGAGGAGGAGGCTAAACAAGCCTAAGAGGAGGCTCATTCCGGAATATGCGACGCACATCAATCGGGTCCTAAGTTACACTACAAGATCAAACGAATGGGTTACTATTGGCCTACAATGGTGCAAGATTCCATGGAGTGCACTAAGAAATGCAAAGCTTGTCAGTATCATGCGAACTTCATCCATCAGCCGTGAGAACCTCTACACCCAACTATAGCTTCTTGGCCTTTTGGTGCATGGGGGCTTGACGCGATAGGACCATTACCAAAGTCATCCGATGGTCATTTATACATCTTGGCTGCAACTAATTACTTCTCGAAGTGGGCGGAAGCTGTGCCCCTTAGGGAAGTGAAAAAAGAGATGGTGGTCAATTTCATTTGAACTCATTTGACCTATTGGTATGATGTCCCTCGTTATATCATAACTGATAATGGAAAACTGTTCTACAATAGGATGATGACGGAACTATGTGAGAAGTTTGAGTTTAAACAATACAACTTCTCCATGTACAATGCCCCGGCAAATGGACTAGCTGAAGCGTTTAACAAAACACTTGACAGCTTGTTGAAGAAGGTGGTATCCAAGACAAAGCGAGACTGGCATGAAAGAATCGAAGAAGCATTATGGGCATATCAAAAAACATTTCGAACACCTACTCAAGCGACACCATATTCTCTTGTCTATGGAGTGGAAGTCGTCCTTCCTTTAGAGCGTCAAATCCCATCATTACGGATTGCCATTCAAGAAGGATTGACTGGAGAAGAAAATGCCAAGCTTAGATTGCAAGAATTAGAGGCACTTGATGAGAAAAGGCTCGAGGCCCAACAACGCCTTGAGTGCTATCAAGCTCGTCTTTCAAGCGCATTCAATAAAAGAGTTAAACCACGATCATTCCAAGTTGGTGACTTAGTCCTCGCCGTTCGAAGACCTACCATCACAACTTATCGTACAGGCAATAAGTTCACTTCAAAATGGGATGGACCTTATGTTGTGCAAGAAGTCTACACTAATGGAGCTTACAAGTTGATTGATAATGATGGTGTAAGGATCGGCCCCATCAATGGGAAGTTCCTCAAACGTTTCTATGCTTGAAAGTCAAGGATTGCTCCTTGGTAAGAGTTTAAACTACCCACTGTAGCGCTGTAAGAGTACATGATGTCTTCCCATTACCTCTGAAAGCGTGCCAATAAGGAGAAATTAATCCCACTCTATGTCACCAATTGCTAGTGTGGCATAGTGGTTGGATGCTCATGTCGCCCTTGAGGCCAAGGTCTTGGGTTTGATTAGTGGTGATACCCACTATTACATACTGAGCCCTCCTTTTGTAAAAAACAACAACAACCAAAAAAAAAAATCCTTTGAACTACGTGATGACTTGATCCCTTTCAAGGGTACGTAGGCAACTTAGTATCTTTTGCTAAGTTCAGTCTCGCAAGAAGAAAAAAATTTATTAAATTATGAAAAAAAAAAATGAAGGAGCAGAGAATAAAGTCTTCTTTATTGATTGACAAAAGGAAAATAGTACAGAGGAAAGCATGATGACACATGTGAAGGGATTTAAAACAAAAAGATTACAACATCCATTTCAAGTCTTTCAAGCTAGAGCGATTATCTTCCAGAAGCGCTCGTATCTTCTCTAACGCCTCCATGTCCTGCTCTTCAAGAACGGGGGCAGATTTGACTTCTTCAAGTTGTTCTTCCAAGGCTTGCACAACATCGTCTTGTTCAACTTAATGAGTTTCAATTTGAGACATTGATTGCTCTAGTTGGATGAGCTCGGTTTGCAGGTCAGCCATCCTCAATCTAACAGTATCAAGCTCGGTCTTCAAAGATGCTTTCTCATGCGATGCTTCAGAAAGGAGAAATTCAACTTCAGCCTCGCATTGAATCAAGAAAACAGGACTTGGTTGTTTGTTCAGAGATTCTTTCATCTTCAAATAGTCTACGATACCCTCGCAATATTTGTCAACATTTTCACACAAGTGCTGAGGGTCCACTCCAAAACTTTCAACCCCACTATAAATTTCATGTACTTCAGCTTGTGGGAGGATGTTGTCTACAGAAAGATTTGAAAGCCTGTTTAGAATAACATCTCCTAGCATAGAAGCCCCTTTCCTACGCACGGAAGAAATATGCGCCTTGGCCTGAAACATCAAGATTTCTAGAATGTTAGTCGGGTGCAAGGATGAGAGAGGTGCCCTTTCTATCTCCATAAAAAATTTGGACGACGTACCAACATCAGTAAACTTACGCTTCTTGAGATCCGAACTCTTCACAGATAGCTTTGAGATAGAAGACTCACTATTTGTAAGAAGACACGTCTGATCAATAGAAGTCCCGGCATCAACACCCTTCATTAAACTCTTCAAATGTTTCCAGTTGTGGTCAAAGTCATTATGCACCTCCTCTTCAGAAATCTTAATGGCATCCCTAGCTGGTGCAACAAGCGAACCTTTGATGCCTTGACTGTGAGCAACTCCAACATATAAAGATGAGTCTTTTGAGTGACGATCATCTTCAAGACAACGTCGTGCAAACTCTGACAAGGGCTGTGGAATGTATGGATCTTGTAGTTCCTTCTTTCCCTTGTAAGATTTGTTGGGTGTCAGTGACTTAACATGGAAAGAGGCGATGTCAGCTAGAAAATCTGTTCCTTTGGTAAAATCATTTCCACAAACTCCTTCCCACCATTGTTTGTAGCTATGTCTGACCCGGCTTCCAAAGTCTATGGCAAAAGCAAAAATAAGCACCTTGGAATCTGTGTTGCAGCAAGTGAAAGATTGGTAGAATTGGTATAGATCTTTTAAAGAGCCTATATGAATTTCTTCCTTCAAGTCACTTGGAATGTCTTGATGAAATCCAAAGCGTAGACTGAATCTGTGAGGACTATATGCTTCTACAATATGGTGGTCTTCACATTAAAGGGACAAGTAGCCCGAGCGAAGGCTCATAAAGTAGTCAAATTTCTGAATGGACAAATGATTGTTGTCAATGAATGTTTGGTCATAGCTTTTCTTGAAAGCAGTCTCGTGCGAAAAGAAGTCGGTGGCGGTTCATATGTGCTTTCGTGCAGAGAATTCGCTGAATGGAGAAGCGTAGCCTAGATTGGAGTATTTAGTCATCAAAGGATTAGATAGATTGTCATGGGTGATGCGATTGCTTCTGAAAAAATGACCTATCCAGGCATAAACATAATGAATGGCAAAACTAGCCCCAGACTTGCTCGGAGTAGGAGAGGAAGAAATGGTGTTAAGTCCACAATAAATACTAGCCAATACTGAGGTAGCAAGGCCAAATGAATGATCATTGGCCATGGAACTGGCAATCTTGAAAGTACCTAGACGGATGCTATTCTGATCCTTGATAGGAAAGACAAATATGCACAACCAACAGGAAAGAAGTGTCGATAAGTAGGTCTCCTCTATTAAGTCACCCTCAACTTGAAGATCCACAAAGACCCCATGTTCTTTATCAGACCATGGTCCATGCTCGTTTATCTTGCCCAAAGGATTCTGACTGCACTTGGGAATGGTTGTTCGTCTCGCTGATTTTTTAGGAGCCGGGTACCTGCCATTTCCTCTATACCAAAAAGCAATCCAATCGCGAACACTCACTTTTCCCTGCCTCTTCAGCCAGTTTTGAAGGTGATGATACGCCATGAAAAGGTAATGACAACCGCACGGCAGGTAGGGTAGTCCTTGGTCGTTGGTTCCATCTAGCTCTTGCGCATTGGGTACTACTTCATCATAAAATGCTCTTGTGCAAGGAAGTCCACCAAGAATGGAAAGATCCCACGGTGTGATGGAAATTTCCCCAATTGAGGTATGAAGCGTATTAGCTGACAGACTCCAGCACTCACAAAATGCTTTCATGAGATTCTCATCATAATCATATGTGAACAAGGAGGCAAAGATAGCACTGTAGAGATTGGTCGCATCAAGGAGGTATTTACATCGACCAAGAACATCTTCTAACCAATCCCAATAAAGGGAGAAGTAGGAAAACCCTCCGTTTGCGCTAAAATAAGAATCCCAATTGGCACGTTTTGCAATTATCTCTTGTCCCAAAGTGTTGTACGGCTTTGATTTGGCAACATTCTTGTGATGCGAGGCAAGAAGGATGGTTGTCTCCAAGTTAGAGCTGCCATCAAAAGGAACAATCTGTGACCATTTCGGCAAATTGAGAGGATAAGAATTACGGCCCCATCTCTCTGAAAATCTTCCAATTATGGGCGGACGAACGATCAAAGTCGTAGCATTTGCATCCTTGTCATCTTTCTCCTTATAAATGAACAAAGCTGGTTCTCCACCAATCTTCGAATCCTTGAAGAACATCATGATAGCTGTGTAAAAAAAAAAAATTATCATTATTATTATTATTGTTAAATTAAATAATAGAAAAAAAAAATAATTAATTAGGAATTAAATGAAAAAAAAGGGCATGGTTTCTTTACACAAGTATTATGTTACTGGAGATTACACAGAGTATTACGTTACTGAAGATTACGCTTGTACAATTTAGTGCATGCCCCAGATGGCTTTATATAGAGGTCTTCAGAAGCTAACAAACAAAAGAAGGGAAGACAGGTGTAAATAGTTAAAATATCCTATGTTCAGAGGATACTGTACCAACCTTGAAAAAAAGGAAAAAAGGGATAAGAGCCCATAAATGCATCATGGTGTCAGAAGGAAAATATTGCACTAGGCCTAAGGAAAAAACGCTTATAGGCCTGCAAAAGTACATTTGTCATCTAAAAAACTACTACACTAGACCTGGAATGAAGTTCTAGCCCAAATATTGTTCAAAGCTACTTATGCTGCCGACCTTGAAAGCAGAAACACTTGCTGATTTACCTATGTCAAACAAACACTGTCAAAGCCTTCGAAGACCATAAATCCATAAAAATGACACCATAGGAGTCTTCTACAACCTTCGATCCACCAAACCTGAAAATTCCAGGCCCAGATGCCCAGTCACACACGGCCACAAATTCACAACGACCCACAGATTTCTCATTCAAATCTGCGCGAATCTGAGAAAAAGTCTACAAAACTGATGCAACCACTCGATCCAGCGGCCCTCAATGTATAAAACCCAGAAAGATCATCAACAACAGAGCTGTGACGCGCCCCCACGCGCCTCCATAATCTCGCGATGACTCGCGGCCTAGTCCTTCAAATCTGTGCAAATCTGCCCATAATTTTAGAAAACTGACAATACCATGGTCTTCTACGGCCTTAGATCGACAAAACCCAAAAAATCCGAGACCAAAAAAATAGTCACGCGCCTCCGGCGACACTAGCGTTCACAGCCTCAGATTCACGCACTGACACACGCTACCTTCATCATGTCACGCGCTCCCACGCGCCACGCTCCTACACGCGTCACATGCGCTGTACGCGTACACCGACCCTCATGCACTATGATGTCACTGATGACATCATCCTCCATTAAACTAATTGACCCGGACCGACCTAGAAATATGACCCCAGATCCAAACTGCCTGAAAAAAAAATAAAAAATAAAAAATGAGAGAAAAAAATGCTTTGACCAAGTAGACCTTTGACTTTGACTAAAAAAGTCAAAATTTTCAAAATGGACCTGCCCCACTCAGTTTTTCGAGTACATTCTGATTTTGGGATTCGTTCCTTCATTCGAAACTCGAAAATTGCACAAACATCCAATTTCCAGAAAGTTGACTTTTGCGTAAATGTTGACCAAAAGTCAAAATTTTTATGATGGACCTATCTTGCTCAATTTTTCATGTACATTCCAATTTTGGAGTCTGTTCCGTCATTTGAGACTCAGAAATTGCACAAACAAACTCAATTCCAAGATAGTTGTCTTTTGTGTTAAAATCAACCCAAAGTCAAGATTTTCAAGTCAGACTTGTCTTGCATAGTTTTTTTTTGTGATTTGGAAATCACCAATCTAACCCACATCTCCGAAGTACTGATAGTGTCCAAAACTAAAGCTCTCAATCTCAAAATTTAAGATTCATCCATTTAGTTTAAATCCCCTCAGGGTTATTCTCCAGACTTCATCAAGGCTTTCCTTCTAAAGTACAAATGAACTCTCACAAGTGTGTCTTGAACTTAAAATTACATTGGGTCACCAGTTCAACCTACCATTCCTGTTCGGTGCCTACCAATCTTCAGCCTACCATTCCCCTTTCAGTACCAAACATTCCCACCTATCGTTCAGTGCCTACCAGTCGAGAATCTACCATTCTCACCAAAAATTCACCAACTGCCATTCTCAACTACCCATCTACCATTCTTCGTCTCTCCACTATAAATAGAAGGGCTATATTCATCAAGAACTCACCCAGAAAAACACATTGAGTCATGAAATGAAAATTTGCTTCTTTCAAATTTTCAAGTCCTCTTTCTCACAGCCATTTCTCACTATGGCTTCATCATTCTCAACACTTAGCAACCAATATTGCTTCATAATCAGTTTGAAATCAACCCTCTCATGGTTCAGTAGAAACCCTCTTCACAGCATCATTGTAGTTTTAAGATCCAAACAAATTTTATTTCTCCACTTAACGACCACCTTTGTCCATAAAATTACTCATAACACGGTCTGTATCGTCCTCCCATGCTTCTGTGGACTTGGTTGGCCTAGAAATCCAAGTCCAACAGAGACACCTGTTCCTAACCTCAGGGCTCCTGTAGTCTCTCTCCAATTGCTTGGCCTTCCAACAGAAGCAATGGTTCAGAACAAACAGCAACTTGGCTAGTTTCTAAGACCAGAATCACAAGTTGGCTCCATCTTTCATTTTTCTGTGCTTTTCCAACAAGTAGCAGTAAGTGAAGATGGTAAAAAGTGTTGGGGTATCCTACAAATTGTCTTCCATCCAACACTTGAAACAACCTCCAAGGTACCAGCTCATCAGAATTCAGCCTTTGGTGACAGTAAATGGTCACCAGAGCCTTATTCCATGTCCCCACCACTGTGGGACTCAAAGGTCATCGTTGCTGGTACCTTAAAACACACTTTCTGGAATTACTCCAACTTAAATTCAGCTTGAAGAATTTCAAAAAATACTCTTCTGAAATTACTTCAACTTAACATCCGTCGGCATCGTCCCATCACACAGGCGCATTCTATGATTTACCGCCAGACCTCATTCAGCATACAGTCAGTCCCATATTCAAAGGTGTACTTCCTAGAAACACCTATACCAAAGGGCCCCCAATATACAGGGCCAGTACCATGGTGGCGTATGTTTCACCCATTCACTTTGCTTCATCCCCGTCTTCTTCATCACCAACATCAGCATCCCTAGAATCCATAAGCTTCTGAAATTACCTCAACTTAACCTAAGTGATGCAATAACACATGCACATTCAACCACTTTCCTACATGTCCTCGCCGTAATTCAAAGCATATTCTTCCGATATAACTTCACCAAAAGTTCTTAAAAACGCGAGGCTAGCCCCATGACTCTACATGCTGTACCCAGCCACCATCCTCGCATCTTCCCCATCTTCTACACCCTGTGATCGCCGCCAAAGATCCAAAATATTCTTCTGAAATTACCTCATCTTAACCTCTGCTGAAATGATATAATCTTGCAAGTACATCCAACTTCTTGCAAATAACTTTCAGTCTCACCAACCCACTTCAGATATCATGGAACACCCTTTTGAAACTACTTCAACTTAATCTTTGCTGAGAAGGCTTGGTCACGCAAGTACATTCAAATACTGGCAGACTTTTTAGTCTCATCAAAGCCTTTCATATGGGTGGGTCTACTCCTCGAAAATTATCTCATCCTGATAAAAGCTCCACCACCTTCAACTACTTCATTTGAAGAGCCAAATGTAAAAATCTGCTTTCAAAACTCATTCCTACACCACACTCTGAAACTGTGTACATGAACGAGTCTCGAGGGGGCATTTGTAGAGAGGAAAACTTCTCAACCTATCACAAGCTGACACGTCATACTACCAAGTCCACAAAATACAACCAATTACAAAGCTCCACGTATTGCTACTAGGTTTTGCTATCACTACTCAGAAACCAACAGAAATTTGTCAAGTGTCATGCAAAAACCAATCACACATCAGCGCATGTAAGCGATGACATAAGCAGCCTCGCACATGTAAGCGATGGCATAATCAACCTCGCACGTGTAAGCAATGACATAAGCGAACCAATCAGACTGTGACATGTGTCACCAATCAGACTTCGCCACGTGTCGCTCATCCACTCCCAAACTCCTATAAATAGAAGCCTTCCTAAGACATTTAGGAGGACACCAAGCCATCTGAAGCACTCAGAAGTCCAGAAGCTCTGCCGGAACCAAGCCCTAAAGCCTCCAAGAACTTCAACTTTGAATACGAAAAACATTCGAAGAGAAATCATCCAAATCATCTTCCTAGATCCTAAAGTTTGTTGGAATCAAGCTCAAAAGCCTCCAAAAACATCAACAAATCACAAATCAGTGAAGCTCTATGGATTCAAGCCCTTAAGGCCCCGAAGAACTTCCACCACAAACCTTCAGAATACGAAGAACACACGAAGAACGTGAAGAACAAAGGATTTCTAACAAGCTCATAGCCAGAGATTCATTGTAATTCCATTTCAACAATCTTTGATCCATCCCTCAACCAAATTGAAGGATATTTTGTGTTCAAGTCAAAATCACATTACCACAAATCCAATCAAAAAGTCTTGCAAGGAGATCGAATCAGAGGATAACTCTTTTGTAATTTCAGAGAATTGTACTACACAATCATCAATACAAATCCACATTTGTGAAATTATTTTACTTGTTTGATTGATTTCAAACTAGAAATTTAGTCGTCTACAATGATCATCTCCATTTTGGAAATACACACCGAAAATTTTGATGCGGCTAGCATTGTTAGCATTGCCCGTGGCAACACTGACATTGTTATTATTATAATTGCCAATCAAAATACTAGTATTGTTACTGTTGTAATTGCCAGAGGCAATAGTAGTAGTAGTAGTAGTAGTAGTAGTAGTATTGTTTTTCTTACTACATGTTGAAAAGTTGTGGCCGCTGAGCCCACACTGCGAGCACCTTCCTACAATCACAGACCCCCTCACCATTGTTCAGTCTCACAAAACACACAGCACTACAGTAATTCTCTCTTGTGTAATAGACAAAAGAGAATAGAAAACCTTGATCTGTCTACTTGAATGGCTAAGTACATATATTATGTTGTTCATGTCCTAATCCTACTACCACTAGAACACTTAATTATTTTATATATAAAATATATAAATATATATATATATATATATATATATATTTGTTTGCCAACTAATTGGATAAGTCGCTGATAAGCATATACATAGTTTTTACTCCTGCTTTTCGGACAATTGAGTATGGTTCTGATATTACAAGTTTTAGGATTTAAACCTTAAACTTTTTAAATTAGTTCAAAAAACCCGCCCAAAAATTGGATTGATAAATAAAAAACCCACAAAAATGAAATCAAAATACATAACAACAAATAAACCCTTCTCTCTTCAATGGTTCGACCAAAAATTCGAATCAGTCATTAAAAAAAAAAAAAAAAACCATATATACCTTAGGAATGGGTAATTGAGTACACGACATACCTGCATCTAGTCGAGACCACCTCGCCTTGCCCAAGGATCCATTGCTCCGCCGCCGCCTTAGACTGGAGTGAGATGAGAGGTCATCACTCGTTTCTGCTCTGGTCTGAGTCACTAGGGAATTGTGGGAGCAATTCACCTCAATCCTCTCACAACCTTTTTTTTACTTTTACTTTTATTTATTTTTTATACTTAATGGTTGAGATTGAAATTATGTTTTACAACTTTAAATTTCAACCATTCACGGAATTGAAGTATTGGATGTAGTTCACTTGCTTTTACATTATTACTATTTAAAAAAGAAAATTAAAAAAAAATTAAAATTGTTGCTTTTAAAAATACTATATTCATAACATTTTTATAAGAAATTATAGTGACAAGTTGTTATTTGCTATTATGGATGGGCAAAAAAGTAATTTAAGTTGTGAATTTAAATTAGAACCAATAACAACTTACCACCTATAATTTGTTATGAAAATGTTGTGGACATAATACATCTCTGTATTTTTACTACCTTTTGCTTTTCAACTTCTTCATTTTTTTTTTAAATAAATGTTTTGACATTTAATTAGAAAGCATTTTCTTTCTAAAAAAAATTGGTCTTTTTTACTGTATTTTTTTTTAGAGGGTTTATTTACTGTAATTTGGTTCATGTAGGGATTTTTTTTTTTTTTTTTTTATTAAATTGAAGGAAAAACTATTAACTTGAGGGAAGAGGAGAGGGTGTAATTAATCATTTTTCCCCTCAAATTAATTATAGGAGATAACAAAGAAATTGTATTACAAAAATTAGAATGTTTATTTATAATTGTAAATAAGTATTAATATTAATTAAACTATTTATGATACTATCGGTTTGACCACCAACTAAATATTGATCCAAATATCATTTTTTATTTAGAGATAATTACAATATGTTGTCATTTCGCAGCTCAAACCATTTTTTTCCTAAATTCCTAAGTACTTTATGCATAGAAAGATGCTAATTTAGCTGTAATATTTAGCATCAGACTATCAAATTGAGAACCATTCTCTTCACCCCACCCCCCCCACCCCCCGCGGGCGGAATATGGTCTGTTTCAAAATTCTGTTCAAGTGTAAACATTTTGTTATTTTTTTTTTTTTTAAATTACTTCTTAACTAAAATTTGAAGAGTCCTCCTCTCAAAAAAAAAAAAATAATAATAATAATAATAATAATAAATAAAAATAAAAAATTGGATGAGTCTCATATCTGAATGCTCTTAATTCTATAAAGATTAAAGAGTTCTACTAGGGTCAGCAATTTTTTCACAGCAAAAATTCACATCCTCTGCCACAGTCCACTTCATTTAGTCCATCACAAAACACAAAAAAGCAAAAAGAATGTGAATAATTTATTGACAAATTCGATATCTTTAGAACTTCCCTTCTATAAATATCAGTCTGGTGCTTATTTATTTATTTATTTATTTTAAAAGACTTTTAAACGCCTAGTGATAATACAAAAATAAAACCTTTTTTTAGGAAAATATAAAAAATAAAACTTGATAACTTGTAAACAAGAGTTTTAGACTGCACCTGAACAAGTAAACAATCAATATCAGTTCGTTTTCATACATATACATTATATAAGCTTATATTCACGTGTACATATATATATATATATATATATATATATGTTTTACGGTAAATTACAAAATACACTCCTGTAATTTGAAATTACTTTAATTTTACATCCTAAGTTTTGTTCTGTTAGCGAAAACCTACCCTCTATTAGTTTAAACTGTTAAATTACATGCTGCTGACGTGTATTTTTTTTTTTTTGGCTAAATCAGCCCTACAAAACAAACGTGTTTCACTTAAAAATAAAAAATAAAAAACCTGCTGCTAGCTTACAAGAAGAAAAATCAGGACACAAAGACAAGAAACCCACCAACGGAGTCGTTTCACTGGAACAGAAAATAAAATCTGAACCTCTCCTTGGTTCATCACCCACAACCCTCTCCATCTTTTCAGTATATATATATTTTGTTAATAAGTTTGGCTCAATATTCTTTTAAGGTTAATCATCTTCGTTTTCGTTACAAATTTGTACCCGTAGTAGGTATTATATGTTGCATATGAACTTGGTATTCCCCGATTCTCAAGAATCAACCATTCAATTTCTCCTTTAGGTACTCTTTCTTCTTCTCTATATTTTAGGCCATGTGTTTATGTATGAACAGACGTGTGCAAGTGTTTTGGTTGTCTTATTAGATGGTAAATTTTTTTTTTTTTTTTTCACATTATCATTCAAGATTAAGAAATGTCTAATTATATATGGAATTTTAAAAGCATGATCTCTAAATACTGACAAATTTATACACCTAAAAGTTCAAAAATTAGAGATGTGGTCAATACTCAATACACAGCTAGCTTATTTGATTTCTTAAATAAGATTTCTATCATATATCCCCGAAAAAATTTGAAAAAATTAAAAGAGAAGAATTATAGCTATAAACTGATAAATTAAAATGCCAAAAAAAAAAGTTACAATGCATCAAAATTTTCGTGCCACTCTAATGGTTGTAGATGTCTGAGAGGATAACTTTGCTCTAGGGTGAGGTAGTCCAATTGTATGCTTTTTGCAATCATTGAAGGTTTAGTAAGACCTAATCGAGAACAATTATGTGCGAGGAACGCCTGTGGTGATGGAATACCGAATTCTGAAAGGTTCCAGGCAACCAGTATGAATAACTTTGATCGGCAGAATTCACCTGTTAAGCCAGCAAGATCATCATGCAACAGTTGGTTTAACAATTTGGCAAAGAGAAATATTCAAATGCAAACAATATTTGATAAATCTAGGAAACATATGGAAATTCATACCACATTTATACTAAGAGATGTTGCTATATTCACATTTAGTGGTGAATTAGAAGTTACAAATTGAATTCCATGCTTAAATCGAAGTAATTGGTAACAAGCCATATGTGGCTATTAGAAACATCCGAGGTTGAAATTTATCATTATAGAGGTCAAGAATAATTGTCCTATTCACAATAGAATTCGACATGCTGTTTGTGGAAAATTAGAGAACAGTGATAAGTCAAGAATGTAGATTCCACCGGCCCCATTATTCAGTAACCTTGTTTCATTGAAAATTCTTCATATTAATACCTCCCCCAAAACCTCATAATTAAAAAAAAGAAGCATTTCAAGACCTTAAAATTTCGGTTGTTATAAACAGAGTGCAAACAATGGTCTAATTCCTCACAAGGTACAATAATATAAGGACAAGTTGCATCTAAAGATCGGTAACCAGGTTTTTAGCTTAATAGTTATGGTAGTTATTATCCGATTCTCCAATAGTATAGATAAAACACCAACTATGCTGTGAAAGTAGACTCAGTTTAAATCAAAATTTTATTTTACCACCACACAAAATATCAATTTCAATTCAACAAATAAAATCTGGCAAAAATCAAATTGTATCTTACCATGGAAGGAGTACTACAATAATTTGGAGCACCAAATACTGGGGGCGGCATTTGAGAAATTGGTGGAATATCCATGGCAACATGTGAGGATCGATTCCCATTATGTTGATATGCTGTAGTAGCCTATATCATTGAAGGAAGACATTAAAGACTGACAAATTTCAACCGCATTTAAATACAAGAATGGTTGTTGATATGGACTTTACCTCTAGTGGGTTCTCATTATTATTCACCAATGCCAAAGCTTGGGAGTTACTAGCCTATATATATGAGTAGAAGCCATAACAATGTTAACAACCACATTTTATTTTAACATACTGTTTTACACAATATATGAATAATTTGGGATGGATGGACTTACAGCTTCATTCAGAGATAGGTCGAACACAGTCAATCTATTTTTCTTCTTATCAATTGCAACTTGTCGCATATAATGTTTTTGAGCATGACTAGCAACCTGGGCTGGGGACCTAGTAGTCACAAAATCACGTGAAATTCCTTTCCAATCACCTCTTCCAAGCTTCTCCAAACCAATAAGAAATAGTTTGTGCTCTTCTTCAGTCCATCGCCTCCCTAAACAAACAACCAGCAAAATATTTTACAAAGTACTAATAACAATTATGTCCAACTATAACTAGTTTTTAGCAAACACCATATTGAGTATTGACACAATGTTTTATGACTTTCTTAAAAATGAAAATATGAGATTTCTTGTTTTTAGCCATTGTTTGTGCTACAGGCCTAGATATATTTAGGAATTCAAATTCATAAATTTTAATTAGTGAATAGTTGAATAAATTCTAGTCAATTTTACTCTCCACAAATCAATCTAGAAAGAATATATCCCCTTATATCCTCGTGTGATTATAGCCCATAAGGATTCATAAATTCTTGGAAATCAGATTTCATTCAAAAATATATATTGGACAAAATACAAAAATATACACAAAAGGGGAAAAATACCCCGTCTAAAATTATAATATCTTATATAAATATATAGATTTTACTGTAGATTAATTCCAACAACAAAACCAAATATAAAGGAAAATTAGTGATGAATTCCATCCGAAACTAAGACTTAAAGTAGGTTTTTTTTTTTTTTTTGGATGAATTAAAGTAGTAAAATTTTTTAATGAACAAGCAAATATATAGATTACCAAACTCTAATCTTTAACCAAAAAAAAAAACAAACAAACAAACAAACAAAACACAATATGCTATAAATCAAGACACAAAAAAGTTGCAGTATAAACAATAATAACAGCACTAAGTAGTAACTATAATATAGAATACTGAAATATAAAGGGAATCTACCATAATATATATTATGGTAGATATATATATATATATATATACGTGTGCTATTGTTGTGGCTAATTTTTCATGTCCCTCTATATATAGTCTCAGAAATCAGATTTTCAGTCTAAATTTTACTTGAAAAAAATACCACAATAAACAGTTAAACACAAAAGAGCAAAAAAAAAAAAACTAAAAATTCTCCCATATATATTATTATAAATCATATATATCAATAGAAAGATTTTACTAAGATCATTAACCTAAACCCAACTATAACAAAAAAACTGTGGTGAATTCAATCAGAAACCAAAACTGAAAGTACGTAGGTTTTTTTTTTTTTAATGAATTAAAAGTATTAATTTGTAAAGAACAAGCAAATATATAGATTGCCAAACCATAATCTTTTAAAAATAAATTTTGAAAAAATCAAAATAAACAAATCACACATGCACAAAGCACAAGTCTTTTTAAATCAGATCTCATCCAAATAGGCAAATACACACACAAAAAAACTTACAAGTGATGTGTGTTTGGATACTATTTATTTTGCTGAAAATTGAAAACTTATTATTGAAAATACTGTTACAAAATTTTTTATTGCTATATATTACTTCTCACCTGTTTTTAGCACTTGGCTGGTCCATGAACAGTGCCATGGACCAGCCAAAAAAGGCAACTTATACAAACGCAATAAGCTCTACACAAACGCACCCGCAGTAACCCGGAAGAACAAATAATATAAAACAACAACGAATCAGGCATCCTTACGTTGATTAATGCCAATAGCGAGATCCTTAGCATCATCATCATCTTCGCTATCATTGTTCTCGACCTTTTCGTAGCACGGAATTTCCATGCTAACGCTGTTTTTTATAGCATCATGATCATCCCCCTTGTTTCGCAAACACACACCAAAAAGCTTGACACAATTGCCAGTGGCAATACCGCTAGAGTTGTGAACATTGAGCCCACAATGCAAGCACTTTACAGAATCCCTCATGATCACCATTGTTCTAGCTGTCTTTCCAAAAAGACAACCCCTACAATAAACAAAAGAGAAGAAGGAAGGAAAATCTGGGTCTGTGTATATATGGTTGTGCAAAGACTTATATAATGTGGGTTAGTATATATAGTGCTCTTGATCAGGAACACTGTTAATATTACTGATTGCAAAGAAATCATTGTTTGCCAACACAGTGGATAAGTCGGTGATTCGGTCATTCCATATATAGTGTTCCTCTACCCGTCGGATATGTGTCATGACTAAGGTGGTGCGTGTTACAAGTTTTAGGATTTGAAACCATAACAGTTATAGTTTGGCCCTCAAGTTTTTGCATTAGTCCTAAAAAATTGAATTTATTTTTAAAAATCCACACACACACACATTATATATATATATATATATATATATATATATATATATCATATTTTAGAAATAAAATTGGGGAGGGTGAATAATAAAGTCTGTATATTTAACAAATATGACAATGCATGTGTTTTACTTGCTTTTATTTATTCAATTGGAATATCAGTTTTTTTTTTTTTTAATATAAGTTGCGTTAACAGCATGCACGGAAAGGATGGAAGTCTTAATTGAACAAATTTGAAACTTAAAGGACCAGTAGCGGCTCTTGGAATTTTTTTTAAGGTGGTCACTAAAAAATTTAAATTATACAAAATTTAATAAAGCGATAACTTGAATATTTGCTACAATTGTGAGTGGGGTCACTGAGGAGAGTAAAATTGTTGTGACTGTAAAGCCAAAAAGAACATAACTGTCGCCACCATTAAAGAGAACTGACAACCACAATATTTTTCTTGGTTGTAGTTTGGCCCTCAAGTTTTTGCATTAGTCCTAAAAAATTGAATTTATTTTTAAAAATCCACACACACATTATATATATATATATATATATATATATCATATCATATCATATTTTAGAAATAAAATTGGGGAGGGTGAATAATAAAGTCTGTATATTTAACAAATATGACAATGCATGTATTTTACTTGCTTTTATTTTTTTTTTTGGAATATCAGTTTTTTTTTTTTTTTTTAATATAAGTTGCTTTAACAGCATGCATGAAGTGGATGGAAGTCTTAATTGAACAAATTTGAAATTTAGAGGACCAGTAGCGGCTCTTGAAATTTTTTTTACGGTAGTCACTAAAAAATTTAAATTATATAAAATCTAATAAAGCGATAACTTGAATATTTGCTACAATTGTTAGTCGGGTCATAAAGGAGAGTAAAATTGTTGTGACTGTAAAGCCAAAAAGAATATAATTGTCGCTACCATCAAAGAGAACTAACAATCACAATATTTTTCTTGGTATCATTTTATAGGGAAAGTAGAGATTATTTTTATTGAATAGGTTGAACAAGCAACAAATTTGAATGTTTAGTGATTTTTATCTTTTTATTTTATAATAGGATTTTTTTTTTTTTTGAACAATTAGATCACTTGTTGTTGTTTGGTCTTATCTCTTTTTTTCTTTTTCTTTTTTTTTTTTTTTTTTTTTTTTTTTTTTTTATGTTTGTTGTTATTTGGGCTAATATTTATTGTTGTTATTTAAGTTTTTTTTTTTTTTTTTATAAAAGGGATTAAGGACTATATTTGGGGGGGGGGGGGGGGAATTAATTTTGGAGTAATGCTATGTCCACAATATTTTTACAATAAATCTTAAGCAAAAAGCTGTTATTGGTGGGTAAAAAAAAATAATATTAGTATTGAACCCAAATTAGAATCAGTAACAACTTAACACATTGGATTTGTTATCAAATTATTGTGAAAATATTGTGAATGTAGCATTATTCTTATTTTTGTTGAACCCAACTTTTTGTAATTCTCAAGTCAGGGTGTTCAATATTTTTATTAGGGTGGTCACAATATGTTAGTTTAACATATAATATATATATATATATATATATATATATATATATTTTTTTTTGGCAAGTGTATATATGCAATATATTTTTTTGCAAATCAAGATGGTCTTGTGACCACCTTGGCTTGCATGTAGAGCTGCTAGTATAAAGGACTCAATTGAATGAAAATAAAGCTAGAATACTGAAATAAATTAAGGTGAAATTTACAGAGTGAATTATGCATTTTTTTTCCTAATATTTTTAAGGAGTGTTAATTTAGAATTGGTTCTCACATAAAAGGCTATTAACTTTGGAAATTGATCCTTTTTTCTTTTTCTTTTTTTGAGAATGTTGGAAATTGCTCCTACATTGAAAATATGCACCAATTTCCTTTTTATACATATACATTGATAATTAGTTGTGGAAAAATTTATTGGAAATTTCAGAAAATGTCAACCAATTGAGTTACAATGCTTTTGAAATACCAAAATTTTAACACCTGCTGCTACATTAAAGTGGGATCTAACTCTTTTTCTTTAAAATAAAAAATAAAATAGCTAAGAGTACAATTCCAAAGTTTAACATAGTAGAGGATTTTTTTTTTAAGTATTGTGTAAATACTATCGTAATCTAATCCAACATGTCAATAATGAATAAAAAATATATACATATATAACTTTAAACACAAAAAATTTATGTTTTCTTAAAAATTTCAAAAAAATATTCTAATGAAATAAGGAAGATGAAGAGCAATATAAAATAATATAAAAGTTTAAAACAATTACTCAAGTATCTAGGAACATCATATAACAAAGATAGCAATTTGCTACTAATTTTTTAAACAAAATATTTACAACCAATGAAATAAACTAAGGAAGAACTGGCAACACAAAAGAAGACATATGCTTCAACTACAAAAACTATTCTTCATTATATTGTTCAAATTATTCTTTTGTTTTCCAAATAAACTAAGGAAAAACTGACAACACAAAAGAAGACATATTATAGTATGATCTTCCCCCAAATGAGGCCAACAACAAACTTCATTCATTAAAAGCATTTAGTATTGTAAATAAAATGATAAAACAAATATTTACATCATGGAACACATATAAATTAGACAATATAATCAGACAATAGGGTATAAACTTCTAGAAGGAAACTGATGATGCCGAAAATATCAACAGTGAGTTGCACGATGCTCGTACCCTCGAAGCGACACCTGCACAAAGAAAAGAAGACCTAACAGAGAGCACCGGTGTGGTGCCGGCCAAATACCCTCCGAAGGTCAAGTTAGAACTTCTTTCAACTCTAGAGTGCTAGAGAAGGGGTTAATTATGCATACCTCGATTTATGAGGGTATTGGGGCTTTTATAGTAGTTGAGGGTTGACCTTTTTCCTTGGAGTAGAAGTCTTTTCCTTATAGGGATCCCCATGAGCGCGGATCGCAGAATCCTTTCCTTATAGGATTCTAATATTGATCGTGGGATACGAGTAATTTCCTTAAATACCACGCGTGGTGGCCAAGTCAGAATTTTACACATATCCGTCGACATAGGGGTCGTCGGCTTGTCCTATCCCCGTCAGCCATGTCGACGTCAGTTCATTGCAGCGCTGCCGATGGGCGCCGAATCCCCATCCGTCAGCCTTGGATCCCTCTGCTCTTCCAGTTGTCCGAACCCGTCAGCTGACGGGTTGACCATGATTTTATTTTTAGGTATCAGTTGCCCCCTACTCCATATCTCCGTCAGTTCAAGCTGACGGGTTATGGAGTTATTTTTATTGCTGACCCTCATTTTAGCTAGGACAGAGAAAACATTAAAGGTTTGGAATTAAATGCTTTGGACACGTGGCGAGTTTCGGTTGGCTCCGCTTCTGGACAAGGGCGTCGCTTCGTCTTCCATGCATTTTCCTTATATATATATGTGGTCCACCTTTCCCTATTTCTTCCTATTTGCTTTTGGTGATTCCTGGAGAGCTAATCCATCGCCATACTCCTTCAGTACTGCCATTGTTTCTCTCGTCACTTCGTTAACCGTCACCTTTGAAAAACTTGTAAGTTTCTTTTCTTCCCTTGCATACTTATTTCAATTAATTTCTTTTAAAGTGAGGTCGTCATCCTAGGTGCTTAGTCTACGCCCGTCACTTGTAGGTAGTTAGATGTCTAGTGACGCGTCGAGTGACCGGTCGTCGGTCCGCGAAGGAGCGGGCTACGACGAGGTATTCGGTTCAGGTAGTGAGTCTGGGAGTTTTTCCTAGTCATCAGAGAGGGAGACGTCAGCCCATACTCCCGTCGAGGAGGTAGGAAGTCAGGGAAATGACAGCCAGGGAGAAGAAGTAGGAGTAGAAGAGAGAAATAGTGACAGGAATGAGGGTGACGAGGAGTCTTGTGAAGGGACTTCTGGAAGTCTTGGAGGTAGCCGTCCCTTCATCCTTCCCAAGGAGTGGGCTGTGAATAAATTCCTTCCGAAGATGACACTTAAAATTTTTAAGGAGTTACGCACTCGCTTTCAAATCCCTGACCATATCCCTATCCGTCGGCCTAGGGAGGGTGAGAAATGTTATACGGGAAGAACTACGGATGTGGGCATGTACGATGCCATGTTTGCTGCCGGGTTGAGACTGCCTCTGACGGCTTTACACCGTCAGCTGGCTGATTTCCTTGGTTTATCCGTCAGTCAGATTGCTCCAAACTCGTGGAGAATCTTTATTGGTGCTGAAGTACTGTGGGGTTGTCTGAATGGAGGCCACCGTCAGCTTTCCTTGGACGAATTTTTTTACGGCTACAGACCCCAGCACCTTTCTTCCTCAAAGGGGATGTGTCATTTCGCCGTCAGGGAGAAGGAATTGAGGCTGGTGTCTGAGATGCCAGATTCTAATAGAGCCTGGAAGAGCAGGTTCTTTTTTGTGGAAGGGACAGACTGGGTGTGTTGTCAGGAAGAGTGGGATACGATACCCCTTGGTTGTTTTGACAATACTTGGGCGTTCGCTAGAGAGTCAGGTCTTGACCGTCAGCTTCTATCCTCGTCAGTTTGGTACGTATCACACTATTTTTTGAAAAGGTACTAATGTAGCAAATTTGTTCTTTTTCAGCCTTCACTCGCCCATCAATAACCGACGAGCAGGAAGATTTCATCCGTCGCGTTTTGGAGATACCCATAGAAGAGCGATCGTGTCAGGACTTAATTACCCTCGACACTCTTCACGCGTACTGTGGAGGTCCAGAACCGACGCCTGAAGCTCGTAGGCTGGAAGGATTTTCTCGTCACCGTGAGTTGACCTTATTTGGTTAATTTTGTATTTTTCGTCATCAGTTTTCATCACTTTTTTTTTTTTTTTTTTTTTTTTTTTTTTAGAGATGGACGTAGCTAAGCAACGAATTAGGGCTGCCGCTGCCTGCCAAAAGGAGGAAAAGAAGGTGAAGGGGGAGGTGACGTCTACGTCTGCCCCCCAGACCGTCACTAAGGGTTCTTTGAAGAGGAAAACTAACGGGGAGGTCAGTCGAGCCTCGAAGAAGACAGCCGTCACTTCTGAGCTCCCTGACGAGTCGACCCCCAAGTCAAGCCATGGAGCAGGGAAGGATGTTATGACTTCTTCTGGTCCCGTCCTGAAGGGGCCCCGTAGCCTGTTGACGCACAAGGATTTTGCCGTCAAGACAATTGAATCACTTATAAGACCGACGGATATAAATCCCTGTGCTCAGCTGGGGACGAAAGAATTGGGGTCGTCTGCTCTGTTCGATCTCTCACGGGTAAGTCATCTGCCTTTAACTGGTCCTTGGTTAATCTTCCTTGTTAAATAACTGACGGTTATATTCTTTTGTAGGCCTTGGTTCGCGTGAAGGCGCTTCAAGACCGATGCGTGGCCAAGGAGGGGGTCGTCACTCGAGTTAGCAAACATAATGCTAACATGCGAGACCAGCAGGCTCAGTATAAGGAGGCGGTGCGTGTACTCAACGTCGAGGTAAAAGAGGTAAGGGAGAAGTTGGAGGAGGCGAGCTGTCAGAAGGGCAAGCTGGAGAGAGAGCTGGCGACTCTTCGCAGCCAGTTGGAGACGGCAGGGACTGACGCCGTTGAGAAATTCAAAGCATCAGACTCTTTCATCAATTCTTGCGGTGGCTATTATGGCACGGGATTCGATGATTGTCTCAAACAAGTCGCGTCAGCTTTCCCTGAACTGGACCTATCAGGAATTACCCTGGATGACGCTCAGCCCATGACGCCTGCTACTGACGCCCGTACTGCTGGTGGTGACGACCAGGAGGATTCTCCACATGCAGGTATTGGAGTTGTTTTAGCCCAACCTGCTACGAATCGTCCCGTCCACCCTTCACCTGAGATCCTCGTAGTGGAAGACCCTTCAGCTCCCCAGAAGTAGAGAGGCCCTAAGTGACACTCTTTGTATTTTTAATTTGTAGTTGTATTTTGAATATTTTCTAAGTACCCCCTTTGTCATTGGGGTTTCAATTTGAACAGAGGTTTACTTCCGTCACTTTTTATGTATGTTATTCGCTCTTTACAAATTTACTTTCTTTTCTGCTGACTGAGGCCGTCAACCTTTAAATTACTGTTTTAATAAGGCCGTCGCTCTCCTGCTTGAAATACTCTTGTTTCATTCCTTTATATTTAATGTTGGGCTTGCTTAGTTTTTGTTTATGATCCAATAATTGTGATGCCCGTTTAATATAGCCGTCAGCATTATTCAAACCGTCAGCTTTTGGACTAGTTTCCTTGGCTCTTACTGGACCATCAGCATATTTCTGCCCATTATGTTTATGACTAACCGTCGGTCTTTACTGTAACCGTCAACTTTATTTGCTGAACTTAACCGTTTTTTTAGTCTTTTAATTTGATTGTAAGCTTTGAGAGCTAAGATGATTGTGGTTTTAACTACATTTAGTCCTTTAGACCGTCAGCTTGAGAGCTGAGATGATTGTGGACTTGACAACTTTTAGTGTTTTTGTCAGCTTAAAAGCTGAGTTTATTGTGGACTTTACCACTTTTTTAGTCCTTTATTTAGACCGTCGGCTTGAGAGCTGAGCTTATTGTGAATTTAGCCACTTTCCTAGTCTTTTCGTTAGACCGTCAGCTTGAGAGCTGAGTTTATTGTGGACTTGGCCGCTTTTTGTCCTTTATTTAGACCGTCAGCTTGAGAGCTGAGCTTATTGTGGACCCGGCCACTTTCCCAGTCTTTTGGTTAAACCGTCAGCTTGAGAGCTGAGTTTTTTGTGGACTTGACCACTTTTTCAGTCTTTTAATTAGACCGTCGGCTTGAGAGTTGAGTTTATTGTGGACTTAGCCACTTTTTATCCTTCATTTAGACCGTCAGCTTGAGAGCTGAGTTTTTTGTGGACTTCACCACTTTTTTAGTCTTTTAGTTAGACCGTCAGCTTGAGAGCTGAGTTTATTGTGGACTTGGCCACTTTCCTAGTCTTTTCGTTAGACCGTCAGCTTGAGAGCCGAGTTTATTGTGGACTTAACCACTTTTTGAGTCTGAAGGCCGTTCACGTTTTGTGAATTTGAACTTGTACGTAGATACTTCAGTAGTTCTGAATAAACTCTCATTGTCATGCATTAATATAAAAAGTTGTTCGAAAATAAAACCTGACCATTTTGGGCTTATTGTAGCAAAAACTAAAGCAAGAAAAAAAAAACTGCCCTTTGGGCTTATTGTAGCAAATACTTAAAAAGGTAATCGATAAGTCTTAGTGCACTCAAAAAAGGTGTTGTTGCTTTTCATGCCGCCGCCCCTACTAGTAGTACTTCCGCAAGTGTTCCGCATTCCATGGATGTGGTAGCTTCCTTCCGTCCAGTGCCTCTAGATGGTAGGTGCCCTTCCTTTGCCATGCCGCAACCCGGTAGGGTCCTTCCCAATTTGGGCCAAGCTTTCCTTGGGTGGGGTCCCTTGCTGTGCCCATAACCTTGCTGACCCGGGAATTGTAATGCTTGGCCATGCGGTCCTGGTACCGTGCAAGCCTTTGCTCTGCTGCCATCCTGACTTCGTCCACCAGATTAAGTTGCAGACGTATGGCCTCGTCATTCCTCTTTTCGTCATGGTTGTGCACCCTGTAGCTTGTAAGGCCGACTTCGGCTGGGATGATTGTTTCGTTCCTGTACGTTAATCGGAATGGTGTCTCTCCTGTTGGTGTCCTTGCTGTTATCCTGTAGGCCCATAGTATGCTCGGCAACTCTTCAGCCCATATGCCCTTTGCCCCCTCGAGCCGGGTCTTGATAATCTTTAGCAAGGACCGATTTGTGACTTCGACCTGTCCATTGGCTTGGGGGTGGGCGGGGGAGGAGTAGTGGTTCCGTATCCCCAATTGCGAGCAGAAGTCCCTGAAGCAGTCGTTGTCGAATTGCTTTCCGTTGTCTGAGACTAAGACTCTTGGAATGCCAAACCTGCATATGATGCATCGCCAAACGAAATTGCGTACGTTCTTTTCCGTAATGGTGGCCAAGGCTTCAGCTTCCACCCATTTCGTAAAGTAGTCGATGCCTACTACTAGAAACTTCAGTTGTCGTATTGCCGTAGGAAACGGTCCCATGATGTCCAGTCCCCATTGAGCGAACGGCCACGGTGCTGTCATCGGGGTAAGTTCTTCTGGTGGTTGTCTGACGATATTGCTGAACCTTTGGCACTTGTCGCATTTCTTTACATAAGCCTCGGCATCCTTCTGCATAGTTGGCCAAAAGTACCCCGTTCGTACTAGCTTGTGTATTAGTGACCTCAACCCTGAGTGTTTTCCACAGATTCCTTCGTGCACTTCCCTCATGACGTAATCTGCTTCTTCAGGACCTAAGCATCGTAGGTAGGGGCGGGAGAAGCCTTTTTTGTACAAGACGTCTCTTATCAGGACAAACCTCGCGGCTTGGACCTTCAGCTTTCTTGCAGCCTCCTTTTCGTCCGGTAGTACCCCGTTCTTCAAGTAGGAAACTAATGGCGTAGTCCAATTATTTTCGGAACCAAGCTCCTGTACATCAACAGAATTTATAAGTGGAGAGAGCTGAACGAAAGAGAGTATGTTACCAAAGGTGGCCATATGTTCAGCCAAAGCGGTCTTCGCTAGGCGATCAGCTTACTCATTTTCTCCTTGGGGGATCTGTGTAATTTTGGCCTTCAGTTCGCTGACCCTCCACCTTGCTTGGTCCAAATACTTTTTCATCCTCTTGCCTTTACACTCATAATCCCCATTTATCTGATTGACCACGACTTGAGAGTCGCAGTGAATGATCACTCTTTCGGCTCCTGCAGCTTTGGCGAGGTCCAGCCCTACTATCAGAGCTTCGTACTCCGCCTCGTTGTTGGTGGTAGGGGACTCAAGGCGGATCATACACTCAATCACGTCTCCTTCAGGTAAGTGTAGTACGACACCGGCTCCCCCAGCCTGCCTGTTGGAGGACCCGTCTACATGTATGCTCCATTGGGGAGATTCTTCTGCCCCCTCGTCCTCGCCATTTGTAAACTCAGCTATGAAATCAGCAACGACCTGTCCTTTAATGGCGGTTCGTGGGCGGTACTGTATGTCGAACTCGCTTAATTCTAT
Source organism: Quercus ilex subsp. ballota (assembly GCA_032727855.1). Taxonomy (NCBI): domain Eukaryota; kingdom Viridiplantae; phylum Streptophyta; class Magnoliopsida; order Fagales; family Fagaceae; genus Quercus; species Quercus ilex. The sequence goes on from CM064916.1 coordinate 44,725,627, forward strand.
GGCCCATAGTGTTAATCGCCCAGCAGCTTCAGGGTTGCTCATCGCCCGTCGGAAAGGCTTGTCAGTTAGGACGATCATCGTGTGGGCTTGAAAGTACGACTTTAGCTTGCGTGCTGCTGTAACCAACGCAAATGCGAGTTTTTCCATGGGCGGATAATTTTCTTCGGCTCCACGTAGCGCCCGACTGGTGTAGTATACAAGTTTCTGCACTCTCTCTTCTTCTCTAATCAATGCGGGGCTGACGGCAGCTGGGGAGACGGCAAGATAGAGAAAAAGTTCTTCACCCGGTTGCGAGGGACTCAGTAATGGGGGGGAAGAGAGGTAAGTTTTCAATTCCTCGAATGCTTATTGGCACTCGGCAGTCCATTCAAAAGATCTCTTCAGTGTGCGAAAGAAGGGTAGGCACTTGTCAGTTGCCCTTGAGACAAACCTATTTAGTGCTGCTATCTTGCCGTTAAGGCTTTGGACTTCCTTCACATTCTTTGGTGGTGTCATCTCTATTATAGCTCGAATTTTGTCTGGATTGGCTTCGATGCCCCTTTGGGAAACCATGAATCCTAGGAATTTTCCTGCCGTCACTCCGAAAGTGCACTTTCCTGGATTCAGCTTCATGTTGTAAAAGCGAAGAGTGTCGAATGTTTCCTTGAGGTCTTCCAAGTGATCTTCCTCCCTTCAGCTTTTTACAAGCATGTCATCTACGTAGACTTGGACATTTCTCCCGATTTGTGGTGCGAACATTTTGTTCATAAGCCTCTGGTATGTTGCGCCCGCATTTTTTAGACCAAACGGCATTACCTTGTAACAGAAGAGGCCTTGGCTGGTTACGAACGAAGTTTTTTCTTAATCAGCTTCGTGCATCTTAATTTGGTCGTAACCGGAGAAAGCGTCCATAAAACTTAATAGCTGGTGTTGAGCCGTAGAGTCTACTAAAGTGTCGACCCTCGGGAGGGGATAACTATCTTTGGGGCACGCTTTGTTTAGATCGGTGAAGTCTACACACATCCTCCACTTCCCGCTAGCTTTCTTGACCATCACTACATTTGCTAGCCAGTCGGGGTAGTAGACCTCTCTAATGAATTTTGCCTCTTGTAGCTTGCGGACTTCTTCGGCTATGGCTTGATCCCGATCTGGGGCGAAGACCCGTTTCTTCTGCCGGATGGGTGGAAAGGATGGTGATACATTCAGCCTATGCACCATGACTGAAGGGTCTATTCCAGGCATGTCCTCATGACTCCAGGCGAATACGTCCTGATTCTTTTTGAGGAATGCTGTAAGCGTTTGCCGGATTGCGGGACTTGCGAGGGTTCCAATCCTCGTTGTCTGGTTAGGTCTGGAGTCATCCAGGGGTATCTCTTCAAGCTTCTCGACTGGCTCCGTCGTGCTCCGGTGTTCTTCTATGCTCATGGTTTGGAGGCGATCATCCATTTCCATCATGGCCACGTAGCATTCACGTGCGGCAATCTGGTTTCCACATAGTTTTCCGACTCCGTATTCAGTTGGGAACTTGATCATTAAATGATAAGTTGAAGTTGCCGCTTTCCATGCGTTGAGGGTGGGTCGCCCTAGGATAGCATTATAGGCAGATGAATGGTCGACCACGAGGAACGTTACGTCCTTCGTGATTTGCTGGGGATAGTCGCCTGCTGTAACAGCCAACGTGACCGCGCCCAGCGGAAACACCTTTGCACCTCCAAAACCGACAAGTGGGGCATTCGTTGGAACCAGTTGTTCCCTGCTGATTTTCATCTGCTGGCATGCCGGGTAGTACAAGATGTCTACCGAGCTGCCATTGTCGACCAACACCCGATGCAAGTTGTAGTCCCCAACCTGTAGGCTAACAACAAGCACGTCGTCATGCGGGTGGTGAAGACGTTGCGCATCTTCTTCCGAGAACTCGATAATGGGGTTTTCCCTTCGAGCTACCTTTTGCACTGGACCCGTCAGCCGGACGTTTTGGACCATCCGGAGGTAGGTCTTTCGAGCCTTTTTGGACAGCCCGGTAGCCATCCCTCCTACAATCATTCGTATGTCACCAACGAGAGGTTTTGGACGGTCATTATCCCGTCGGAGGGGGTGCTCCAGAGGTGCTGGATCCGTTCTTTCCTTGCTTACGAACTTCTGCAATTTCCCTTGCCTTATAAGGGCCTCGATTTGTTGCTTCAAATCGTAACAGTCGGCTGTGTCATGGCCGTGATCTCGGTGAAAGCGGCAGTACTTGTCTCTAGAACGCCTGCTAGGATCTCCCTTCAGCTTTCCAGGGAAGGTCAGAGCCCCTTCATCCTTTATCTGCATTAGGACTTGATCTATTGGAGTGGTCAGCGGGGTGAAGCTTATGAATCTTCCTCCCGGAGGTTTAGAACGCCTTTCGTCTCTTCGATCTCCTGTTCTGGGCCTCTTCCTCCCTTGGTCTGGTCGTGCATCTTCCTGCCTCTCCCTTTTCCTCAGCTTCTCTTCCTGGGCCTGCAGCGCGTCCTCAACATTCATATACTTAGTAGCCTTATAGAGTACTTCTGACATGGTCTTCGGGTCGTTTTTGTATAGGGAGAACAAAAACTTGCCCTTTCGCAACCCATTTGTGAAGGCTGTTACAAGTATTTTGTCGTCGGCTTCATCAACCGATAGCGCTTCCTTATTAAAGCGCGTTATGTAGGATCTTAATGTCTCATCCTCTCTTTGCTTGATACTCATCAAACATGTCGTGGACTTTTTATACCTGTGTCCCCCAATGAAGTGCGTAGTGAATTGAGCGCTTAGCTCCTTGAAGGTGCTGATAGAGTTCGGGGTCAGTCGGCTGAACCATACCCTTGCGGGGCCTTTGAGTGTCGTGGGGAAGGCCCTGCACATAATCTCGTCTGCTACCCCCCTGAAGATGCATCAGGGTCTTGAAAGTCTCTAGATGATCTAGAGGATCCTTCACTCCGTCATAGCTATCTATATTCGGCATGCGAAACTTGTGGGGTAGGGGGAAGGAGTTCACGGCCATAGTGAAGGGCGAGTCGGTGCAGTTGACTAGGTCTTCAAGGTCACTGGAGACTCGCCCCTTAAGGGCATTCATCATAACCTCCATCTGTTCCCTCATTGCCTGCATCTCGGCGATAATATGTGGTGGAGTCGCATCCGTGAGGGATGGCATGCTCACGTGCTGCCTCTCCGGCCTGCTTGGGGCGTGGCTGCCCTCAGGTTTCTCCTGATTCCTCTTTGGAGCGCTAGTCCCTTCCTGATCTTCTAGTTGGTCATTTAGTGCTGCATTCTTCTGGCGCAGCTGTTCTTCCAAGTCGAGGTTCTGTTTGGTGAAACGCTCCACGGCGGCACCGAGAATCCGAACTTGTCTCTCGAGGGCAGTCGTGGGTAGTTCCTCTCCTTATACGTCATTAGTAGTTGCCATTGAGCGAGTGAGTACCATGCAACCTTTTAGTCCGGGAAACGATAATATGGCTTAATTACGAATCTCCCACAGACGGCGCCAACTGATGATGCCGAAAATATCAACAGTGAGTTGCACGATGCTCGTACCCTCGAAGCGACACCTGCACAAAGAAAAAGAAGACCTAACAGAGAGCACCAGTGTGGTGCCGGCCAAATACCCTCTGAAGGTCAAGTTAGAACTTCTTTCAACTCTAGAGTGCTAGAGAGGGGTTAATTATGCGTACCTCGATTTATGAGGGTATTGGGGCTTTTATAGTAGTTGAGGGTTGACCTTTTTCCTTGGAGTAGAAGTCTTTTCCTTATAGGGATCCCCATGGGCGCGGATCGCGGAATCCTTTCCTTATAGGATTCTAATATTGATCGTGGGATACGAGTAATTTCCTTAAATTCCACGCGTGGTGGCCAAGTCAGAATTTTACACATATCCGTCGGCATAGGGGTCGTCGGCTTATCCTATCCCCGTCAGCCATGTCGCTGTCAGTTCATTGCAACGCTGCCGATGGGCGCCGAATCCCCATCCGTCAGCCTTGGATCCCTCTGCTCTTCCAGTTGTCCGAACCCGTCAGCTGACGGGTTGACCATGATTTTATTTTTAGGTATCAGAAACCTATAACATGCTTGATTCAAACTCCTCCTACAGGGCCATTGCTAGGTTGCATCTTTTCTATCATTAAAGATTAAGCAAAATCCATGAATGCCTTTTTATAGAAAATTTTTATTTACTCTTTATTCTTTATTGATTTCATTTTTTTAGTTATGAATATCTAAATTAAAGTAGATGAACATATAAATGCAAAATTATATGTAAAGTTTAAACCCCCCCCCCCCCCCAAAGACGAATATGTAGAAACAATATTTTTGTTTTGATTTTTGATTATTTAGTTATAATATCAAATTTAAAGTTGATGAATATGTAAAGTTAAAACTAATTAAGATAAAATTTTAAAGCCAATATATTTATATATATATATATATATTTATTTATTTATTTAATATTGTTAAAAAAAATTAATGATAAAAAATAAATAAGAAAAAGAATAATGATGTGGCTAAAGACTTGGCTGATTAGCTGTCTCAATAGGAACGTAATAATAATAAATGTTATGTTTTAGCTTTTTTAGATAATATAGATATAAATTCTTTTCAATTATAGGCGTTGTTTAAGAATTTGAGCAATGTGCATTGAAGAAAATTGGTCTTACTAACATGATGGATATGTTCTTTCTCCATGCCTTCTTCACAAAGAATTTTAGACACACAGGTCTATCCCAGCCAAATTAGATATTGGAACGAAGTAAGAACACCAAGCCATGGTAAGGGATTGTAACTCCTATATGCGTACACACACACACCCAAAAATAAACCCTCATTGGTTTGCACTTGTCAAGCTATAGAAATTACAAAGAGGGATTGTAACTCCTATATAGTTGACACCAAACATTAAAATAAATAATAATAAATAAAATCTCATTGGTTTTCACTTGTCAAGCTATAGAATTACTAAGTTTACTTAAGGAAGGGAAATGGTTGGTAGGGAATGGTACAAACATCTCTCTTTCTCACTCTAATTGGTTTCCTTGCCCTCAACAAAATCTAGAGAGTGCCAACCTAAACTCTGGAACAGTGGCTGATTTAATTGATCACAGTTCCAACACCTGGAAATCTGATTTGGTGTGAAAAATTTATCAACCTCCTTTTGCCAAAGAAATCCTTCAATGCCCACTCCCTAGAACTGAAAATGGAATGGATAAGTTGATTTGGAAACACTCATACAGTGGGGAAATACCAAGTGAAGAAAGCCTATGCCAGTTCAAAAAGATTCTCCTTCACCTAACCTGCATACTCAAAAGAGTTTCTACCATTCCTAAGGATGGTTGGAGCTTAATTTGGAAGGTGAAATTACCCTTCAAAATTTTAACCTTCATATGGAAACTCCTCCATGACAGGCTGCCAGTAAACTCAATTCTCAACACAAGAGGTATTCCAGTTGCTGGTACATGTCCAATGTGCAAAGGTGAAGAGGAATCTATTTCTCACCTCTTTCTGCATTGCCCCGTGACAAGAGCAGCCTGTTTTCACTAACTTAGGGACCATATGGAATCACAGAAACCAAGTAGTTCATGAGGGTAGGTTCTCAGTCAAGTCAGCATACAGAGTCTCCATTGCCCAAGAGCCACAATCCGATCATTCCAATGTTCCCTGGATGAAGCTATGGAAGGCTAAAATGCAGGAAAGAATCAAAATGCTGCTTTGGAGGATCGGCACAAATTCCATCCCAACCAAAGAAAATTTGTCATGTAGGCTGGAGCACATTGACCCTGTTTGCACATTATGTAAAAGTGGAAATGAGTCGTGTGTGCACCTTTTCTTTGAATGTCATATTTCAAGAGCTCTATGGTACACAGCTTGCTGGGGTTTTAGACCTGACCGAAATAGGGTCTAAACATATGAGGACATCATAAAGCTGATTCTTGAACCTCCAGTTTCCACTCTCCCCACTTATGACAGATGGTTAATCACTTTAAATATGGCCTTCCTCTTGGAGGAAATTTGGCACCTACGGAACAATATTTAATTCAAAGATGTTCACATTGATATTCCTAAGTCTTCCAAAACTGTGATGGCCAGATTCTCGGAGTACTCCAAACTGGTTGATGGTGGTCTCCCCAAGCCTTCCTCCGAGTTAGTCATACCTTGGCTCCCCCCTACATCAGGATGGATCAAAATTAATGTTGACGCTGCGCTGTCTAGCACTACTGCTGCCCTTGGAGTAATTGCTTGTAATCACAAAGGAGAGGTGATCGGTATTTGGGGGAGATGCCACTCTTCAAGCTGAAGCTGCCGCTCTGTTATGGGCAGTTGAGATTGCAAAGCGAGAACATTGGCACCATGTTTTTTTTGAGGGAGATGCTAAGGCTTGTTTTGAGCATTTACCCCAATCTGACTCCACACCTGACTGGTCGATCAATACTTTCATCAACAACATTCGTGGTCTAGCTCTGTGTTTTTCTTCGGTTAAGTTTAGTTGGGTTCGAAGAGGCAAAATTTGGCAGCTCATGAATTTGCCAGATTTGCTCTATCTTCCTGTCGGTCCTTCTCTTTCCATAATGGTAATCTTCCACCAGTTATCGAATCTGTTTGTAAGGCGGATTACCCAACTTGTATTTCCTTTTCTTAATTAATGTTATTGCAGATTATCCACAAAAAAAAAAAATTAGTTCATGAGGGAAAATCACCTAATCCTTTGGAAATTAAACTTACTTCCCAAGCTCTTATATGCAGGTACCAGGAGGCTTTACTTAAAGACCAAAATCAACATATTCAACCAAGGTGTCGAAGTCAGCAACAAATTCCTAAAACAGATTGGTAGTTGATCATTAAGGTTGCTGGATTTAGGAACAAAAGATTCAACAGAGGTGGCTATGCCTTTGAAGCAAAGAATCTGAAAGGGCAGTAAATGTCCACTGGAGGAAGCAGCTGTACAGCAACAACATACATGAGAATGACTCAGGAAGCTGTAGTGGAAGCCTTATTAAAAGCTAGAGAACTCGGATTCAACCATGTTTTGATCCTTAGTGACTGCAGAAGACTGGAACAAGTTTGCAATGGGAAAAGATCACCTAGCTGGAAGGAAATCAACTTGAAAGCAGACTTGCAGCATCTATTCCAGCATGCAATGTCTCTGCACACCATTTTTGTACCTAAAGCTATTTTATCTTATGTCTTAGCTTTAGCTTCTCTAGCTTCTAAAACACCTATCCATCACTGCTGGGTAAATCCAGCAATTTTGTATGGTTCCTGATCTAAACTCTTCTGTTGTTGTTATTAACTATGGTATAAAAAAAAATATACTTATTTGCACTTGTATGATGGAAAGGAAAATCTGAATATAAAGAGATGCAGTAAAAAATTCAGAACATTCTAATAAACAATTTTGAACATGCCAATGAAAATTTTGAATCTTTTTAATACATGACTCCATTCGAAACTCACATTTATTGAAGAACCTAACTAATACCTCATCCACTGATTCTAGCTGACACTCATATATGCCTTAGAAGCCAAGCCAACAAGGACTTGGAATTGCAAGAGGCAAGCAATGATGCAGAAACACTTGAATCCACACAGCAAGCTTTTGGTTTCTTTTCTTTTAGCTATTCCTTCTTATGAAAACCATCTTTTGAGAAGGAACAGGCTGAAAAACAGAGTGGTTCATCAATGGTTTTGAGTCACATAGAGTTCCCGACGGAATTTGTATCTGTAATTTGGATTCAAACAAAAATAAAATCAGAAATCACCATAATATAGAATGAATATTTGTTTGTTTTTTAAGTCGCACATTATTAATTTGGAATACCTAGCTAGCAATCAAACATAATAGACCGTGATGCCTGAATTTTTTGTTTGAATTGGCAACTCCAATATTCTAAACAACCAGAATTTATTCATATGGATTGGCAGCACCAATTTCTCAGAAGCAAAGGAAAGAAACAGATTATGGAAGAAATTAAAATTTTAAACTAAAAAAGCAACAAATCCAATATCAAAAGTTCAGAAGCTAATATTGTTTAGAAACTTTTTCATAATTCCAGACTTTCAAAGGGGAAAAAATGAAATCAAAATTACTGAAAACTTGTATTTCAAGGCAATAGCAACTTGAAAGTTTCTATGAGTACCTTACATACTTTAATAGAATAAAAAGATCTAATAATAAGGAAGAAGCTGCAGGTCTTTAGCCATTAAGGGTCTTCTAAATTCCTGTTCTTGATCTGGGGTGTGAATCTCAAGAACCTTGGGATAGATGTTGAAGTACTTTAATGTAATGCTAGTCTCTTTATCTTTCGCCTAATAGAAAATTAGTAAGGCATCAATTAGCCTATCTACTAAGAGATCTAATCCATTATCAAGATGTTTTTCTCATAAGAAAATTTATGTTGTATCAAATAGTAACAGTCTTTTTTTTTTTTTAATAGGAATCACCAAGTAACAGTTATTTGCACACAATTTTTTAAAAGACAAAAGAAAACCCAAAAGAACTTGACAAAATCATTTCAATGGCAAAAAAAGTCACATCCAAATGAGACTGGTAACAAGTAAAATTATTATGGACAAGTAGTTGATATGATAAAAGAAACAACCATCCATAACCAAATAAATCAAAATATTGGATTAAGAAATTAAATCAGATTCATGAATATTACATAAGTATGGAGTTTTAGCTATTCCTAATTTAATTGAAAACGCAATAGGAAAAAAAAAATTAAAAAGACAAACAAACAAAAGTGTAGTAATAGTGGGTACATCCTAGGGCAATGCTCATATATCCAGAAGAGGGTAACTGGTATTAAAGGATTAGAATTGTAAATTTGACCAATGTGTGTGAGAGAGAGGAGGGGAGAGGGAGAGAAATATTACAGCTTCATTCAGAGATAGGCCAAACACGCTCGTTTTCTTCTTATCAATTGCAGCCTGTCGCAGAAAATATTTCTGTGCATGACTAGCAACCTGGGATGGGGACCTGGTCTTCATAAATCTCCGTGAAATTCCTATCCAATCAACTTTCCTAAGCTCCTTCAGACCAGTTAGAATTAGTCTGTGCTCTTGCTCAGTCCATCGCCTGCCTAAACAAACAAAAAACAAAATACATTACAAAGTACTAATAATATTTATATTCAATGCTAACTTATTTTTAGCAAACACCAAATTGTCACCGTTTTTTACGTTCTTTAAAAAATAAAATAAACAAAATACAGGAATTTGATGGGGTCAGCCATTGTTGTGCTACAAGCACAAATATATGTGGGGATACAAATTATTTAATTTTAATTAGTGAATAGTTTAATAAGTGTTACTCTGTTTTACTCTCCACAAATCAATCTGGAAAGAGCGCACACACAAAAAAAAAAAATTTATAAAAAAATACCCTATCTAAAATTATAATATCAATTATAAATTAATAGATTTTGCTGAAAATCTATTAACCCCCCAAAAAATACCAAATAAAACAAAAAAACAGTGATGAATTCCATTAAAAACTAACCCTTAAAAGTTAAAAGTTTTTTTTTTTTAATATTGAATTAAAGTAGTAAAAATTGTTATAAACAAGCAAATATATAGATTGCCAAACTCTAATCTTCAAAAAGTAGAAACAGATAAAAATCAAAATAAACAAATCCCATATGCACACAAAACACAACATGTTATTAGTCAATACATATAGAACAACACTAATATATATGTGTATATATAAAGTGAATTTGAAAATTATACCCTTCTTTCTCTCAGCATCAATTTCAACTTTATTCTCAACGTTTTTGGAACACCGATTTTCAATAATCATGATCATCTACGTTTCGAAAATACACACCAAAAATTTTGATGCATCTAGCATTATTTGTTAGTATTGGCAGTGGCAATGCCAGTACTATTGTTATAATTGCCGGCCGGTACTAATACTCGTAGTATTGTAATTGTTACTATTGGCAATTAATGGCAATAGTAGTATTATTGTTATCGTTTTTCTTACTGCACGTCTCAAAGTTGTGGCCGCTAAGCACACACTGCGAGCACCTTCTTACAATTACAGTTTTCCTCACCATTGTTAACTCTCTAACACATAGCCCTACAATTATTAATCTCTCTCTCGTGTAATAGGAAAAAGAGTAGAGAAACAATAGAAAACCTTGCTCTCTACCTTTGGGCCAAAATGGGCAAATGCCATTTTCGTGCAAAAAAAGTGGCGTTTTACTCCTTTCCCAAACTAATTAGAGAAATACCCCTCTTTTGTAACTCGATTTTCTAAAAATCGATTTAAAAAAAAAAATTTATGGAGCCCTATAGTGGCATTTTAAGGAGCTTATAGTGACGTTTTAAGGACCTATAGTGGTGTTTTGAAACTCAAGCTCCATGAACTCGAGTTATAGGCAATTTGAGTTCATGGAGCTGGAGTTCTAAAACACTACTATAGGCCCTTAAAACGTCACTATAGGTTTCTTGAAAATGCCACTATAGGGCTTAACTCAATTTTGAGAAAATCCAGTTTCAAAACATGGACATTTCCCTAATTAGTTTGAGAAAAAGGGCAAAATGCTAGATTGTTTGTGTGAAAAGGGCATTTGCCCATTTTGACCCTCTACTTTGAATAGCTAAGTATATATATTATGTTGTTGATGCCCTAATCCTAGTACCACTAGAACACTTATTTATTGTATAATATTAAAAAAAAAAATTCTTAGTTGATGTCCTAATCACCAAATTGGATTAGTCGGTGATTTGGTCTGAAAATACAGAGTTTTTACTCTTGCTTTTCGGACAATTGAGTATGGTTGTATTATTACAAGTTTTTGGATTTAAACCTTAAATTTTTTTTATTGTTAGGTCCTCAAAGTTTTTTAAATTAGTTTTTTTTTTATATCCCAAATATTGGATTGAAAAAAAAATAAATAAATAAATAAATAAGAGCCACAAAAAAGATATCCAAATGCACATGACAACAAATAAATTATTTTCTCTCTTCAATGGTTCAACCAAAAGTTCAAATCAGCAATATATTTATATAATCTGATATAGAAACCATATACACACACACACCATAGGAATGCGTAATTGAGTACACGACACGCCTGCATCTAGTCGACACCACCTCGCCTCGCCGGAGGATCCATTCCACCGCCACCACCTCCTCTAACTAGAGTGAAATGAGAGCTCATATCACTTGTAGTCGTTTATGCTCTTATAATTAAATATATATAATTATTTATCAAAGTATGACTAAAAGTTCACTTGCTTTTATACTTTATTACTATTTTTTTATTGGGGAAATTACAATTTTCCTACGTATAATTTGTCCGAAAAACACTTTACCTATTTGTGGTTTAAGCTCTATTTGTTTCTAGTTACCCACTTCCGTTAAAAACAGAGCTAAATTTGTATTTTTCTTAGCCTTTTATGTCTCTCTTCTCTTAAAACATAAAAAACTAAAAAATCAAGAGAAAAAAATATCTAAAAGTTAGATTTTAATTTATAAAATTAAAAATTTTCTGAAGAAATTGGTGGACTCAATAATGCTCTTGAGCTTCTTGAGATATGTAAAAACTATGAAGGTCTGTCGCATTGAGCTAAGGGAAGAGACAAACTTGGTAGTAGCTAGGCTTGGAAGAAGACACACATGAAGTGATCTTATGACTGACCAACCACGGTGAGAATTGCTCTACTCTTTGCATTGTTGGGATGAAGGGCATAGGGTGAGAGCTGGGATTTGTTTACACAAGTGGTGCGCCGTCCTCAACCTGAAATCTCTCCAGACGTTGAAATGCAAAAATTGAAAAAAAAAAAATTGCAGAAAAAGAGAGAAAAAATTGGTAGTATGACTTTGCCCTTTAATTTCTCTTTTTTCCCCCCTAGATAAAGAGAAAATGAATCATTTTATAAAGGAATTAGAAAATGGGTATGGCTTGTGTCCAGTGGAAATTTCCACTGGACAAAAGCCGGGTCCTTAGAAAATAATAGAAAGGAAATAAAATGAAGAAAATTTTTAAACTTTAAAAATTGTCTCTTTTTTTCTTAATCCTAAAGTTTTTTTTTTTTTTGAATTAAATCAAATTAAAAAATATAAATAAAAAATACTGATGTGGAAAATTGTGGGCCACATTACTTTATATATATAAAAGAGAGTCCTAACAAGAGTTTCTCTCTTCTTCTTTTTTTAATCCTAAAGTTTTTTTTTTTTTTTTACGTGATTCTTTCTTCTTGTTTTTTTAAATTAAATCAAATTAAAAAAATAAAAATAAAAATTTTCAAAACAGATGTTATTTACTATTTGATCATTAAAATTATGTTTTATACACAATTTTAAGTCACAAGAACTTGAAATTTTAGCATTTGTTTATGACATAGTAATAGATCTTTAATCTTCTTGAAATTTTTTAAGCATAAAGAATATAATAAGAATCTGCAATCCAATAATTAGATTTTCAAACTCCCACTCAATATAAAGATATATAAGATGTTTGAAGGGTTTTTCTTAAACTAATTTGGAAATAAACCTGTTTCTCAAAAAAATAAAATTAAAGAGAAACTTTGTTTTAACTTTGGGGAAGAGGGTATGAATCATGTGATTAATTTTTTTTCCCCTCAAATTAATTATAGGATATAACAAAGGAATTAACTTTAAAAAATTAGAATATTTATTTATAGTTTTAAATAAGTATTAATTAAACTATTTATGATGCCATTGATTCTACCACCAATTGAATGTACTATCAAATTGAAAACCTCTCTCTCTCTCTCTCATCCAATATCAATATGGTCTATCTTTAAAATTTTGGTTGTGTAAACATTTGTGAAAAAAAATGAAAATTACTTCTTAAGCCTTAACTAAAAGTTGTAGAGTCTTATATGTGAATGCTCTTGATTTATAATAATAAAAAATTAAAAAATTCTACTAGGGTCACTGATTTTTTCACATCAAGAATTTCACATTTTGTTTTTCTCAAAAAAAAAAAAAAAAAAGAATTTCACATTTTGCCAAAGACCTTGTAACTGAATTGGCACATCCCCATGCACAAAGTGCTTGGAGATTTAGGGGGGGAAAGGGTTCGAGCTGCAGGGTTAGCAGCATGTTGTAATTATTTCTCAAAAAAAAAAAAAATTCACATTCTCCTTCACATTCCACTCTATTTAGGCCAACCGCACAACACATAATGCAAAAAGAATGTGAATAATTCAATGTCAAATTCGGAGTCCCTAGACTTTCCCTTCTATATATATATATATATATATATATATAGGTTGACATTTCAATCACCAACATTGTACACCAACGTGACACACATAAACTCTCATTTGCTTGCTTGGTAATTACTAATTAGTATACGGAAGAGAAAGGAAAGTAGAAACCCTATAACCAAAAAAGAAAGGAAACCCAAAAAAAAAAAAGAAGCAGTTTTTCTTTTTGCTTTTTCCCAGTCCGAATGAAAGAAATATCACCCTTTTTTTCTTTTTCTTTTTCTTTTTTCATGCACTAAAATGCCATATTCCATATCATAGATATGTCAGGAAAGTTAAACTCATTCCTTTTAGGTTCAAATGACAGAATACAACATTACATTTCAATCACCATTCACCCATATTATACTAAACACATAGAGAAACAGAAAATTTTGTGTCCTATATATGGCTTCTTCTTTTCTTTTCTTTTCTTTTTTCTTTTTTTTTTTTTAATTTTATTTATGACAAAATGAGAACTTACCTTGATAGATCGTGAAGAGCACCATAAACTTCTAGCACATGCTTATGCAAATTTGCAATAGTAACTAAACTTTAAAATTGTATTCAATTTTTTTATTTAAGATATAGATCCGTGGCTAAGTTTAAAATTAGTCAATACCAAAATTTAATTGTAATTTAATTAATCGATCTAACACTCTACATGAACTAATTAAGAATATATCCTATTTACTTTAAAAACAAAAAAACCAAATTACTTGATTTGGGATTAATTTTGTCTATTCGTCAAAATACTTTGGAAGCTTTATATCAAATAGATGGTGTGTTCTATGAAAAGTGAAAGTATTTTTTTGCTTTTAAAAAAGGTTGGACGAGAAAATTAATATGAATTGAGTTTATGAGATGAACAAGACAGAGAATACAATCACTAAGATTGACAACTACTTAGAGAAGATGGTGTAGGTTATATTACCTTGTAGACTGATATAATTAGCAATAGTTAAAAAATGATGATAATAATAATAATAGTGCTTTTGCCACAGGTTTATTGATCACAAAAAGGTAGATAGTGTACAACATCTAAAATTAGAGATGTGGTCAACACTCAGTACAGCTATATGCTTATTTGATTTCTTAAATAAGATTTCTATCATATCTCAGAAAAAAAAAATTGAAAAAAAAAGAAAATAAAAAGAAAGGAATTATAGCCATCAATTGATAAATCAAAATGCACCCAAAAAAAGAAGTTTCACCGCATCAAAATTTTCATGTCACTCTAATGGTTGTAGATGTCTGAGAGGATAACTTTGTCGTAGGTTGAGGTAGTCCAATTGTATGTTTTTTGCATTCATTGAAGGCCTAGTAAGACCTAATCAAGAACGACTATGTGCGAGGAATGCCTGTGGTGATGGAATACCGAATTCTGCAATGTTCCAGGCAACCAAGATGAATAACTTTGACTGGCGGAATTCACCTGTTAAACCAGCAAGATCATCATGCAACAGTTGGTTTAACAATTTGGCAAGGAGTAATATTCAAATGAAAACAGTGTTTCATAAATCTAAGAAACAAATGGAAATTCATACTACATTTATACTAAGAGATGTTGCTATATTCACATTTAGCAGTGAATGAGAATTTACAAATTAAATTCCATGCTTAAATAGATGTAATTGGTAACAAGCCATATGTGGCTATTAGAATCATCCGAGGTTGAAATTAATCATGACAGAGGTCAAGAATAATTGTCCTATTCACAATAGAATTCAACATGCTGTTTGCGGAAAATTAGAGAACATTGATTAGTCAAGAATGTAGATTCCACCAACCCCATTATTAGGTAATCTTGATTCATTGAGAATTCTTCATATTAATCTCTCACCCAAAACCTCATAATTAAAATAAATAAAGAAAAGCACTTCAAGATGTTAAAATTTCGGCTGTTACAAACAGAGTGCAAACAATGGTCTATTTCCTCACAAGGTACAATAATGTAAGTACAAGTTGCATCTAAAGATAGTTAATCAAGGTTTTTATCTTAATAGTTTGGGTAGTTTTCATCCAATTATCCAATACTATAGATAAAACACGTGCAATGTGCGCTGTGAATTTTTGGTTTAAATCAATTTTTATTTTACTACTATACAAAATATCAATTTCAATTCAACAAATAAAATGTGGCAAAAATCAAATTGTTTCTTACCATGGAAGGACTCCTACAATAATTTGGAGCACCAAATACTGGGGGTGGCATTTGAGAAATTGGTGGAATATCCAAGGCAACATGCGGGGATTGATTCACATTATGTTGATATGCTGTAGTAGCCTATATCATTGGAGGAAGACATTAAAGACTGACAAATTTCAACCGCATTTAGATACAAGAATGGTTGTTGATATATGAGCTTTACCTCTAGTGGGTTCTCATTATTGTTCACCAATGCCAAAGCTTGGGAGTTACTAGCCTATATGAGTAGAAGCCATAACAATGTTAACAACCACGTTCTATTTTAACATACTATTTTACGCAATAAATGAATAATTTGGGATGGATGGACGGACTTACCTTTAATGCCTTTTCAATACCACTTTTCTCTGTATGTGAAACTGATGAATCCTTTGGAGCTAGTTCCTATAAGTGCATGATTATAGTCACATCTATGAAATGTGTGTGTGTGTGTTTGTATGTGTGTGTGTGTGTGTGAGAGAGAGAGAGAGAGAGAGAGAAAGAGAGCAAGAAATATATTACATCTTCATTTAGAAATAGGTCAAACACACTCGGCCTATTTTTCTTCTTATCATCAATTGCAACTTGTCGCATATAATGTTTCTGAGCATGACTAGCAACCTGGGCTGGGGACCTAGTAGTCACAAAATCGCGTGAAATTCCTTTCCAATCACCTCTTCCAAGCTTCTCCAAACCAATAAGAAATAGTTTGTGCTCCTCTTCAGTCCATCGCCTTCCTAAACAAACAAACAGCAAAGTATTTTACAAAATACTAATAACAATTATCTCAAACCATAACTAGTATTTAGCAAACACCGTATTGACACAATGTTTTATGACTTTCTTAAAAAAGAAAATACGAGATTTATTGTTTTTAGCCATTGTTTGTGATTCAAGCCTAGATATATTTAGGAATTAAAATTCATAAATTTTAATTAGTGTATAGTTGAATAAATGCTTGTCAATTTTACTCTCCACAAATCAATCTAGAAAGTATATATCCTCGTGTAATTATAGCCCGTTAGGATTCATAAATTCTCGGAAATCAGATTTCATTCAAAAATATATTGAACAAAATACAAAATTATACACAAAAGGAGAAAAATACCCCATCTAAAATTATAATATCTTATTTAAATATATAGATTTTACTGAAGATAAATTCCAACAACAAAACCAAATATAAAGGAAAATCAGTGATGAATTCCATCCGAAACTAAAACTTAAAGTAGTGTTTTTTTTTTGGGATGAATTAAAGTAGTAAAATTTTTTAATGAGCAAGCAAATATATAGATTATCAAACTCTAATCTTTAACCCCAAAAAAAAAAAAAAAAAGTTACAGTATTCTATAAATCAAGACGCACAAAAAAGTTACAGTATTAACAATAATAGCAGTAGTAAGTAGTAACTATAATATAGAACACTGAAATATAAAGGGAATCTGCAACAATATATATGCATGCAAATGTCGTGGCTAATTTTTCAGATTTTGGTCAAAATTTTACTTGAAAAAAATACCACAATAAACAGTTAAAAACAAAAGAGCAAAAAAAATTAAAAACTCTCCCACATATTATTATAAATCATATATATCAATGGATAGATTTTACTGAAGATCATTAACCCAACAAATTAAACTGTGGTGAATTCTATCAGAAACAAAAACTGAAAGTAGTTTTTTTTTTAATGAATTAAAAGTATTAATTTGTATAGAACAAGCAAATATATAGATTGCCAAACCATAATTTTTTAAAAATAAAATTAAAAAAAATCAAAATAAACAAATCACACATGCACAAAACATAAGTCTTTTAAATCAAAACTCATCCAAAATCCAAATAGGCAGATACACAAACAAGAAAACTGACAAGCATTAATCCAGAAGAACAAATAATATGAATTAGGCATTCTTAGGTTGATTAATAAACAAGCAAATACATAGATTGCCAAAATCTAATCTTAAAAAAAGTAGAAAAAGATAAAAATCAAAATACATGAATCCCATATACACACAAAGACAAACATGTTATAAATCAAAACATATAGAACAACACTAATATATTTGTGTATATATAAAGTGAATTTGAAAAAAATTATACCCTTCTTTCTCTCAGCATCAATATCAACTTTGTGCTCAACGCTTTTGGAACTCTGATTTTCCATGCTAACGCCCATGTTCAAATCATGATCATCTACGTCTTTTTGGAAATACACACCGAAAATTTTGATAAGGCCAGCATTGTTAGTATTGCCAGTAGCAACACTAGCATTGTTATTGTTATAATTGAAGATGGTAGTACTAGTATTGTTACTGTTACGATTGCCAGAGGCAATAGTAGTAATGGTAATATTGTTATTGTTTTTCTTACTACACGTCGTAAAGTTGTGGCCGCTGAGCCTACACTGCGAGCACCTTCTTACAATCACAGATCCCCTCACCATTGCTCAGTCTCCCAACACACATACAGCCCTACAATAATTCTCTCACTTGTGTAATAGACAAAAGAGAATAGAAAAGCTTGCTCTCTCTGTTTGAATGGCTAAGTATATATATTACGCTGTTCATGTCTTAATCCTACTACCACTAGGACACTTATTTATTTAAAACACAAAATAAATAAATAAATAAATAAATTTGTTTGCCAACTAATTGGATAAGTCGGTGATTAGCATATACATTGTTTTCACTCTTGCTTTCGGACAAGATATTACAAGTTTTAGTATTTAAACCCCTTTTTTTTTTTTTAGGTCCTCAAATTTTTTAAATTAGTTCAAAAAAACCGCCCAAAAATTGGATTGATAAAAAAAAAACCCACAAAAAAGAAATCCAAATACATTACAACAAATAAATCCTTTTCTCTCTTCAATGGTTCAACCAAAAATTCAAATCAGCAATATATATATATATATATATGATCTGATATTTGAAACTATTTATACCTTAGGAATGGGTAACCGAGTACACGACACGCCCTGCATCTAGTCGAGACCACCTCGCCTCGCTGGAGGATCGATTCCGCCGCCGCCGCCGCCGCCGCCGCAGACTGGAGTGAGACGAGAGCTCATCGCTCATCACTTGTTTCTGGCTTTCTGCTCTGGTCTGAGTCACTAGGGAATTTGTAGCAATGCTGCTTTTACATTATTACTATTTAAAACATAAATAAATCAAAAATCAAAATCTGTTGCTTTTATAGTTTTACAGTTTTACTTTTACTACCTTTTGCGTTTCAACTTTTTTTTTTTTTAATCAATGTTTTAAGTTTTAGCATTTAATTAGAAAGGATTTTCTTTCTCAAAAATAAATTAGAAAGGATTTTTTTTTTTAAATTGTTCTTTTTTTACTGTAATTCTTTTTGAAGGTTTTTTTTTTTTAACTGTATTTTGGTTCATGTAGGAAAGTTTATTTTTTAATTGTAGGAAACACTATTAACTTGAGGGAGGAGAACGTAATTAATCATTTGCGCCCTCAAATTAGTTATAGGAGATAACAAATAAATTATCTAACAAAAATTAGAATATTTATTTATAGTTTTAAATAAGTATTAATATTAATTAAACTATTTATAATACTATTGGTTCGACCACCAATTGAACGTCAATCTAACTAGCACTTTGTGCATAGAAAGTTATCAAATCAACTAAAAGACCTTTAGCATCCAACTATCAAATTGAAAACCATTCTTTTTTCTTTTTCCAATATGTTCTATTTTTAAAATTTTGTTCATTTGTAAACATTTTTTTTTTTTTTAGATTACTTCTTAATTAAAATTTGAAAGTCCTCTAAAAAAAAATATGAAAATGTCTCATATGTGAATGCTCTTAATTCTATAAAAATTAAAAGAGTTCTATTAGGGTCATTGGTTTTTTCACAGAAAAAATTCACATCCTCTGCCACATTCCACTTCATTTATCCCATCACAAAAAACATAAAGCAAAAAAGAATGTGAATAATTTAGTGCCAAACTCAATGTCTCTAGACCTTCCCTTCTAAAAAAAAAAAAATAAAAAAAAAACTTTAAATGCCTAGTGATAACCTGTAAACAAGAGTTTAGACAACACCTTCTTCTTCTTTTCTTTTTTTCTTTTCTTTTTTCTTGAGAAAACCATCATTTTAAATTTTATTCAATGGGCTAGAAAATCAGCTATAAAAACATCGGAAATATCTAGAGGTATAGACTCCATCTAAATTTCAAATGAACAACAAAGTCTAGATCTCCTAGTTAAAACATGTGCTACAGTATTGTCCTACCTAAAAGTATGAGAAAATAACCAACTCCTTCACCTAAACAATCAATATCAGTTTGTTTTCATATATATATGTACATATATAAGTTTTATTATATACACTTAATTAAAATAAAGGCCAGGTTAATATAATTTGAGGTCTAAAATGATAGTTTTAAATAATAATTTTTTTCTTATATTAAATTTGAATTAAAGATTTTTTTTTTTTTTTGAGAAAGTTTTAACCTACAACGTTTGCTTCTAATGATAACTCTTTATCATCATACTAAAACACCGATTAGTTTTTTATTAATTAAAGAATATATATATAACTTACATTTTATAACTTATCTATTTAAACCCCCCATCTTCTCACTTATTGTTATTGAGATGCGAAATTAATGATAGGAATGTATTCGTCATGTATTATCATCCGTAAATACCACCAATTGATGTGCAAAAGAAATTGATTTGCTTAGGCCATGGTGTATGCTCCCATGGCGGACATGCCTGAATCTTGGGGCAAACTGTTGGGTTTACTGATATAACCGTTAATTCTCAAAAGCTTTAGAGGAATAAAGATTAAAGAAGTCACAATTTCACAATATAAGAAAATATTGTGAAAAATAACCTATGCATCACCGATGTCGCACCGTTGCCTATCTTGACTCTTGAGTTATCCGATCTTCCAATTGCGTAGATTGTCTTGGATCCAAGCTGTGGGGTGAACTGTGAAGTCAATTCATCAATAAATAATTAAAGGTTTTTTTTTTTTTAATTCAAGTTCGGTTAACTTCCTCTTTGCAATTGAAAATATAATTAATTCCTTAATCTTTCTTGTAATTTAGTCACCCTTTTTATAAATTTCATTGTTTATTTTATATTATTTTAATATTCAAACATAATTTTCTTAAATTTATTTACAAAAATTAGGTTGTATACATTATATTTTTAGCACAAATTAAATACAAGTTGTACAATATAATTTTACCATGTGACTTAATGGAAGTACATTAAAGTTGTTAATATAGTTTACTTTAAAATTATTTTGATCATTTATTATAATTTTTTATTTTAGTAATATTTTAATAATATAATAAAATCGTATTCTAGATTCTGCACTTGTTTGCACTACATATTAGGAGTAATTACACTCTCTCACTTGAGGTTTGGGGTTTGGGAGAATGATACTCCATCCCAAACCTAAACAAAAAAAAAACAATCTCTTCCCTTGAGCTTTGAAGAAACTAATGTTCCCCCTTTTTATTTATATTAATAATGAAATATTCTAAATTTTTATAAGAATCTTGTTACAAAATTTAACTATTGTTAAAAAAATAACTAATAAATTTAGAATAAAAATGTAAAATTTATCAAGCACTAAAACACTTGCAATATTAGAATAAAAATGTAAAATTTATCAAGCACTAAAACACTTGCAAGTTTGTATTGACAAATCTCTACATAACTTGTTGAAAAAAGAAATAATAATAATAATAATAATAATATGCAAATTCACACATAATATTTTAAAATACACATTAATTAAAAATTTCAAATAAAGATTTTTAATTATGAAATAAGATCATTTTAGAAATCTATCCCTTAAGCAAAGGGCAGGTTAATATATAACATTTTTTAATATTAATTTAACAAAGTTTTGTCAATCGGATATCAAGAGGAAAAATGTTTCCTTCTTTCAAATTTTGGGTGGATTGTCATTTTTTTAACCCTCAAAGGAGGAAGTTTATTTACTCCAATAATTTAACATGTGTTACATGTCTAAAATTTAAGTATTTTTGTCATATGACTCACTAATTTATTAACATTGTCGATTTATTTGCGAAACTCTATTAAAATTTTAAGAAACTCACTAATTATTATGATAATTTTCTTATTTTTTTTAACAGACAATTTGATATTTAATTTAATTTATAAATATTTAATTTTATTTAATTAATCAGTACATATATTAAGCTTACAACCCCATCTAACGTAAATTAGAATAATATTATAGACACAACAATTTTCATAATATTTTTACAATAAATTATTTAAAAATTTCTTTTATAAATTATCATTAAAACTCACTACTAATATTACTTTATAATTTATTGTAAACTTACTTTACTCCCTTAAGTCTCCCTCTTTAAGACAATGCCCAAATCATTACTGTTTTTGTACAGGTTGGAACTTACCCCATGGCTATGACCTTTGTGGGTTTTTACTTTTTGTTGGTGTGAAAATTAGTGCAATTCAAGACTTATTGTGTTTCCCCTCCAAAAAAAAAAAAAAAAAAAAAAGACTTATTGTGTTAAGTGAGGGTGGAGTTGGGGACTAGGGAGGTGGCAACGGTCAAGCGTGCGTGGCACTTCTGTGGTCATCCAAATTCCGTAGTCCAGTCCACACAACAACAACAGAAAGCACTTTTGCACTGACTCTAAAGCAGTTAAGTTAACAACAACTGAGAGTAAGTGCCAAACTTCCACCAACAACTATGGCTTCCTTGGCAAACGTCCCCTACATTCTCGGACCCCCAAATACTCATCACAAACCCCACAACAACATTAACAACAACAACAACAACAACAACAACAACAACTTCAAATCTCTCTGCCACCATTTTCCATTTCATAGGAACATCTGGTGGGTCTCGGCTACCACTGTCACACCTAAACGAAATTCTTCAACTATCACCTGCTTTGCTGCTAATAAGCCATCCTCATCCACTGAAATCAGGTTCTCTCTCATATTTGTTTTTTACTGAATTTAAATTTGGGAGTTGTAGCCATGGTTGTTTCTGTTTGTTAGAATCTCAAAATTTATTGGAATATTCATTGTTTTTTTCTATGGTGTATGATTGAATATGGATACTTTAGTGTCTAATTGGCATTCAAATGGACCCTTGTACATGAAAGATATTAAGGGTTCTTCTATCCTATAATGGGATGCTTTTAATTTTTTGAATTATGAAATGTATGAGGATTTGGGGATGAGATATATGAGGGAGAGACATAATTACCTTGTATATGATGAGGTAACATAATATATATGTAATTTTGATCAACAAGATTCAAGGGAGGTCATATATTAATTTGAAATTGTGGAGAGTTTTTTTGGATGTGGACTCAGAGAGAATTATTTGTGGAATGATGAAACCGATTGGAGTGTGATTTCTATGTATTAAGTAGTTGAGAATGTGATACCTGATATTATGTAGATTGTATTACAATGGATTGCATAAATCTGTGTTACATAGACATGCACTAAGTTCTACATTAGGTGTGTACTAGATCAAATTGGTCTATATAAGTGATTACAAAGAACCTCAATTGTGACTAATCTTTTTTAAGGTATTGCCCAGATGATACTAGCACTTTCCTTGTGACAAGGGATTATAGTAACAATGCATAGTTGATTATCATGGGCAGTGAAAGGTTGAAGCGGGTGTTTTTCATAGAAATTTAGCTGGATTGGAGAAGTGACCTTTTTTGGTGTGTTTGTATTTATTTTTATTTTATTCTGAAATCTGAATACTCAACTAAGTGTTAATTATAATTAATTGGAGGCCTGTCCTCAGTTACCTGTCTAACAGTCACTTCTTTGTCACATCTTATGAATATGGATCCTTTTGGTGCATTTTGCAATTGATGCATCTAATTGATTTTAAATAGTTTGTAAGATGATGGTTTGTAGTGTGTAAGCCTAGGATGTCTGCGGAACGCCCAAAGATTTGGAATAGTTTTGAGGATAATGAGTTGGATGAGTAATAATTAAGGGAATCAAGAAGATAACATGCTCATAAGAACTTGTAGTTTCTACAGCTA
The DNA here is from genome assembly GCA_032727855.1 of Quercus ilex subsp. ballota. NCBI lineage: Eukaryota > Viridiplantae > Streptophyta > Magnoliopsida > Fagales > Fagaceae > Quercus > Quercus ilex. Next base: position 44,749,058 of record CM064916.1, read on the forward strand.
AAATGAGTTAGTTGACATCATTTGTTAATTGGTTAAGCGGAGTGACATGCAGCATTGAAGCATTGTGGTTGGCAAAGAACACAAAAAATAGAAGGGAATGAAGAAAATTAGTTTGGATTATGATTAGTGGAGTTTATGCCAAGGATATGTTACAGTTGTACTCAAAAGAGGTGGAATAATACCCTATTGGGTTTCGAGAATTTAGAATTATTAGATAAGATGTATGAAAGACTAAAAATGGTGAATTAACCTGTTGAGCTGAACTCTGTTACCACGTGTTGATGACATCTTGGGAACTTCTATTTTCATTGGACATGAGTAGGGATTCTATTAGAATTTAGTTTTACCTGCCAAGATCTTTGTAGTTTAACTGGAATCTCCTAGTATTTCCAACAGAGACATTCAGAGTTCAGATCCCCCCCCCTCTATTGTAACTATTAAATTATTAATAAAAAAAAAATTTCTCCATTTCAAATCCATTTATCAAGTTGAGTTCAGTCCCCTATATTTTTATGCCCTGATTACCTATACTAATAGAAAGGGAATAACCCTCATTTGGTGTCATCTTTTGAATGCTGAAAATCACCTTGGAAAAAATTCCATACTTAATAGAAGATCAAAGATGAAAAACTAAGCTTAAAGTAGTCAAAGAAAAATTCAATAATCCCATTTTTAGTAAACTACTGTCACTCAACTTCCAACAATGTTCCCCCTAATGTCTCATTTAGTTTCTATTTCCTTCTTTCTTTCATTTTCAGCCTCTCTCTATCCTGTAACTAAACTTCTGAATTCTATTTACAATGTCTTTTATCTCATATGCTTGTAATTGTACTACATTCTCAACTATTTTTAGATAGTTAAAAAAATTCTACACGCATCGTGTGTGCTCCCATCTAATAGTAGAATTAAATTATGATTTGCGAGAATGTGTTGTCTAACCCTTTATTTCCTTGTTAACATGAAGATACTTGCACAAATTTAAGTATGGGTCCCCTTTCTAAATGTTATTTTACATTCTGGTGTTAATTCAGTTTATCTTTATGTTGAATACTTAATTTTGCACACTAAGATAAGGTTTGTTTACTAATGTATCAGCTTAGGATCTTTACACTTGTACTGATGCAAATGAAATGTTCTTTAACATGGTATTGTGCTGACTAGTTGGTCTTGTGTTGTTGCCTGCTCTTAAAATAAGCTTTTCTATGTATAAGCAGCCATAAATTTGATTACATTTCTGTTGTCAGCTCTCTTATTTAATTTATATAACTGGACAATGCATGTTGTCAAAATTATGGGACCTGGTAAGTGGTGCAGATCAGACTACAAGAATAATCATTGTCATCTATATCTTATGTGACTGTTCTCCTAGATTCGACATTCTGCCTAACAACAGTAATAGCTGAGACAAACTTTATTCTCCCAATTTGTCATACTTATTTGTCATGAAATTACAGGCCTCATATGCTTTGGCATATCGTACAATGCAACTTTACAGAAATTTTGTGTACTAATTAACTTAATTGTGTGTGCAGAGGACATGCTTTTTTAAACAGAAGTAATTAATATACATATTTATTTATATCTTAGAAAATGAGGTTGGTTGCATGTTCAAATATCTTCTCTAACTTGATTTCTTTTTATCCAATGCTTCAACTATAAGGTTCTCTTTAACATGTGAGGCCTCCTGTAATCATGATTTTATTTGTTCTTCAGTTCTACCACCAGGATACGGAGTGAAGTTCTTACTCCCTTTCGGTCTGTTCGTATGTTCTTTTATCTTGCTTTCATAGCAAGCGGTTCTCTTGGAGGATTTATAGCAACCACACAATTGATTGCTGCATTAACAAATTCATCAAAAACAGCTGATATCCCTGAGATGTTGAAAGGTCTTGGCATAGACATTGGAGCAGTATCTCTTTTTGCATTCCTTTATTATAGGGAGAACAATGCTAAGAATTTGCAAATGGCTAGGCTCTCAAGAGAGGAAAGCCTTTCAAATCTTAAGCTCCGTGTGGACCAAAAGAGGATTATCCCAGTCAGCTCTTTGAGAGGGATTGCTCGGCTTGTAATTTGTGCTGGCCCTGCATCCTTCATTTTGGAGTCTTTTAGACTAAGTGAACCTTTCACTGAAAGCCTTTTGGACAGAGGGGTGCTTGTAGTACCCTTTCCTACGGATGGCAGTTTGCCTAGTTTTGAAATTGAAGAAAATGAAGAGACAAAGGAGATTAACACCAAAAGAAAGAGACTCTGGCAACTGGCTCCTGTTTATACTTCTGAGTGGTCCAAGTAAGTGACAATGGTCAGTGATCAATGGTTATGTTCGTTTGGATCCAGGTTTTCAAAGAGAAGGATTTGGATTTCAACTTTGTGGAAATTTGTTTCTATTGATGAAATTTATGGATAGATTTGAGCTTTATTAATATGGATTTCAAATGAGGATTAATATTTCATTTCAAATCCAAACCATCACGAGTATTTTTGTTTGAGAAAAATCTCCAAAGCTCAAATCATCATGTTTCGTTAAATATATATCTAGCTGTTTATACTAGCAATTGTACTTTAAATCCCTTCATTTTAAATCCTGAAATCCAAACACAACCATAGTGAATTTCAAGTTTTTGCTATTCATTCTCTTCTAAGTTTGTTGTTATAAACAATAGGTGGTTAGCTGAACAGAAGAAGCTGGCTGGTGTCCCCTCTGAGTCTCCAGTGTAAGTTTTTCTATCCTGTTACTTATACCTTGAATAAGGAAGTTCAAATGACACTCTCCTCCCATTATAATGGAATAGAGGATGAGGTCTTGGGTCTAAAATCCAATGGTGCATGTCTAACTTACCAATAATGATTAAAAAAAAAAAAATTGGACTAGGAAATTCATTTGTTTAAAATGCATCGAGACACACCTTATTCCAGTTCACACCCGGCATAAGAATTCCAACCCGCCCACATTCTTTTCTTATTTTCTAATTTCATTCTTTCTTTTGAATTTGACGAGTTAGTGATCAAATAGAGCACTTTAAGATCATCATACATCAGTAGACATTTGCAGCAACGAGCTTATTTGTCCTTCAATCCATATAGTGGGCTGTAAAAGTTGTGCTTCTGGGATCTTTGAGAAGTTAACTATAGAATGCTTACATTGAGAAAATTTGTTTAATTGTATTTGTTGTGCAGGTATCTATCACTACGATTGGATGGTCGTGTTCGTGGAAGTGGTGTTGGTTACCCTCCTTGGAATGCTTTTGTTGCACAATTACCGCCTGTAAAGGGAATATGGTCAGGCATTCTGGATGGCATGGATGGAAGAGTTCTTTGAAGAATCTGTTTCCATTTATGAAGGTTAATTTCTCTTCAAATTGATTTAATTATGATAGCTCACTTTAGTCCTTGATTCAGATGGAAGTTAAAATGCCTCCTTGTTGAGAACTTGGGATTTTTTGTGGTTATTTATTCATCCATTCTGTATTCTTTTTCCTATGCTCTCCTTGAGTTCTTGTCCATAACATCATTCTGTTAGAATAGGCACTTCCATTCTTGCATTTAACATTTAGACCGAATTTGTTTCTTGGGAAAGTTCCTTTTTTCTCCTTTGAGAACAATTAGAGATTGATCATTAAAGTCAATGGTGTGCTGTTGCATGTGCTTCTTAGGACATCATGCTGGCTGCAAAAATATAAAATTGGTGGAACTATTTCCTTTCCAGAATGTTTGGAAAATATTTCACTTGAACAATGTAAATCTTGACTATGAAATCTTATATAGTTTAAGATCCTGTTAAATGTCCCAACAATCATTCTTTGCTGAACCATGATTGTTCACAACACATCGAACCTTGGGGACCACTAAGGGGATGAATAGGTGAAATTGCGAGTGCCATGGTCAACACATTTGTGATAAAAAGCCATAAGAATCTTTCTTTATAACTATTTGCTGCAAATTAAAGGTAATGATACCAATAGAATGCTCGATATTGAATATTAATTCTTTCCCCACCCATTCTTACGGTGGACCATTAGGTTTGTTATTCACTCAGGCCAACAAATCTTTTTTAATCTTGTGTAACTAGTTCAATATTTCTTGCAGTTTGTTGAATAGATTCTGACATGCTTCCACCATTCAGGCAGAAGCTTTTGGATATAGAAAACTTTGCCAATCATGGTGAGGAGGCATTGGCCATTTCTTCATTTAATTTGTATATTTGGATCCTCTGCCAATTCTCTTGCTTTTCCACTGCAGAATTTTCAAGTTTCTGCCTGCAACCTTATGGTCATACAAGGTTCGACCGTTTCATTTTTTGTTTAGAAAGGCTATAAAATGAATCTGTATTGGCATTGCTTCTATCCAGGTACAGGACAATTTTGTTATGCCTCAATTTTATCATTCGCTTTCCTTGTATGTGGTTCATCATTGCATGCGACTCCTACCAAAACTATGTGCCAGGATGGATATTATAATGGACAAACAAATTAGCTACTTTTAGGATTATGTGACCAGGAAGCTTTTTTTCTTCTTAGATCAATATATTTTTGTGTCTTGGAACATAAACAGCTTTTGTTGAGTCCATACTACTCTTTAAATGCTGTTGTAGTTCCTGTATAGACTCATTCTTTGTTAAGTCATGTCTGTAGTAAGATCTGCAAGGGCTTTTTTTTGCTTACATTACAATGGAAGAAAACCACAGTTTTTATTCACGAAACAATTTGCAATTAATTTAGGAATTACAGCTTTTTCTGCACAGGGAGAAAAAACAAGGCAGAGAGAGAGAGAGTGAGAATGAATAAGAAAGAGAATATTAGAGGCATATTTTCTCAGTTAACACATTTATTTAGTAGGAAAGTTGGGAGCTGTGCCTCAAGATGTGGAAGTTACTAGTTCGAATCTCCCCTTCTTCCTCCTCTTGAGGCCATCAAAGTTCTAATGGGAAAGGAACATGTGCGTTTAAAACATATTTGGGAATTCATTGTGAATTCCAAATTATTTTCTGCTCTGAAACTATGACACGGAAAATTCATTTGATGAGCCAGCTTCATAAACCGCTTGCAGGATAGCTTTGAATCTGCCTTAAAATAAATTTTGTTGCACCATTCAAGATACAAGCCCATAAATTGAACCCAATTCGTACATAGGTACATAAGAATTATTTCCACATTAATTGAATCATGCTTTTGCTTCCCCACCCAACAGGCTTGGCTCTTTGTTTACACCTTATACATTTGACAAGGTTTGCTGTGCAGCATGTATTTTGAAAAGGATGACACCAAACAGCACTCATCATTCTAATAGGGGTGGGTACGGGGATTTTAGGCTTTGATGGGGTTAGATTCTATCAAATGTTTTACTTAGTGAATTTGGTGAAATATTCCGATCTAAAAAATGTATGAACAACCAGTGTATGCTTCCTTATTAACATTTTGTTATATGTTATTTGCCAGCTCTTGATTTATGCAAGGAGGATGAACAAGCAACCACAAATTAGAATCTGAAGGAAGTTCACTAAAATATGAGGTGTAATAAATGTAACTGTCTTAAGTATGGCTTCAGTATACTTTTGTTTTTGGATGAAGGTATAACTATGGCTTCGGTATACTTAAACCTGTATAAAAGGAACTTATTTTTTGCTTTCACTTTTTGGAATTTCTTATCTGTTGCTACTATTGGAGTTTAGTATAAGTATATATCTCTCGGGATAACTGTATTCAAATTGTGCTGTCACTGTGCATAAAGAATTAATGATGGCCTTGATTTTAAAACTGGTTCAAAAAATAGCTATATGTTCTGGACAATATCAATTTGGCTCTTGGCAGCATTTGTCATAATATAATAAGGAAGAAGAAACAAGAAATCACAGAAAGAGTATATATTCGTCACACAGACAAACTAAAGCTAGAGACTAGAATAGTAGGAAAATTACAATTACAATTACAATACTAATCATCACTCATTTAACTTCTTCAATCTCATCCAAAGCATAGTTATTTGTAGATACATTTGCATAGTTAACTTTGTTGAATCGGACCACTACTGGGTAGCGAGTCTTTGGGTCCTGTCAAATGGATTTAAAACAAAGAATCAAACACTTTACTTTTCCCGAAAAAACAAAAAAGTTGAACATTGGAAGGGCGAGAGAGCACAGACCTGGTCAACAGCTACTACAGATCCAGTGCCATTGTACCAGTAGGACTCCCTCCTAAGAATCTTAACCTGCAGAAGGAAAGTACATGAAGAAAAATAATAATAATAATTTGACCAATGCAGTTTAGGCAAAATCCAAAAAAAAAAACATTTGCCCATTGGTTTTTTTTCTTGGACCCCAAACTCAAAGAATACTAAATGAATGTGATATTAGTATATGTTAGTGAAATAGGGTAGATGATTAAGAATTAAGCTAGCAAGGATAGAACAGAAAACTAGTAAAATGGAAACCAAAAGCTTTTGACCATATCTAAAATAATGATCCTTAGGGATCCCTCCTCACCATCTCTCAATTTCTTTGCAAGCATGGAATAAACAAAATGTTATTTAAGAATAAACACTAAACAAGAATGACCCTCTTACTATGGCTATAAATAGATTAATTTTATCAACAAAGAGACTAAAGACTCCAATTATACTCAATGGGCTCCAAACTGCCGTTTTTTTCTTCCCCCTTTTTGGTTAAAATCTCGTGTTTTAATTTGATTTGTGTTCTCCTGTGTTTGTGCATAATTACTAGTAAAAACAATTAAAGTGGTTGCAAATAATTTGTAGGTTAAAGTTCATGTAATTTGCTATAAAAGTTAAAATTACTAGAAAGGAGCAATTGGCTATCCCACTGAAGAAGTTCATGTAAAGTTCATAAGCATGTATAATATACCCCTTGCAATAAGTGCTGTGAAAGGCAATTTCACAGTTTTCTTTTTTCTTTTTTTTTTTTTTTTTTTTATCAGTTTTTAAAATAAGGTTGGTTTGGATATATGACACACTTTCACATTCCAATTTGATTGGCAAAAAACTCATATGAACAGTGAAATGAAACTGAGGATTGGGTACTGACCTTAGTGCCTCTCTTGGGTCCAATTGGTGGAGGCTTAGGCTTAGGAGCTCCACCTTCAACTGGTGCTGTAGTGGTTGCTGGTGGAGCACCCTCCTCAGCTGCCCTTACAACCAGCCTCGATGAATTGTTGCTCTTGAAAGGGAAAGATAACATGTAACTCCTTGCACCTGAAGTTGTGTTGCTTGTAACATTTGGTGTTAGCCCAAACCCAGAAGCAGCTGATGCCATGTTACAGCTTGCCATGTTGTGCCTCTCTCTCTCTCTCTCTCTCTCTCTCTGTGAAAATTGAATAAAGCTTAAAAATAATCGTGTGAGGAAAAGGAGCAAAGATCGAGAGGCTTTGAATGAACTAAAAATTATGTGCTTTCGGGGAGAATTATCTGATCTTTTGAAAGTTGGATAAATCGTTTCCACCACTAGGGTGCTGCCACCTATACACCATATCCCACTTTCTTTGGATAATGTGATTACATGTCATCTTTTAATATCTCGTGGACGCACTCACCGGCAGTTTTTGTCAGCATTGTTCATTTACTTTACGTGTGTTTGGCTTAGGCTTATTGTTCATTTCATTCGGGACCGAATGATTTTTTAACCCACATCACAAATTCTTTTTTTTTTTTTTTTTTTTTTTCCTTTGGTAATGGCTTGGAAATTCATGTCTTTTGGAATCTAACAATTTGACCACCAAAAGGTTTAGAATACTAATTCAATTCTCATACAAAGCAATAGTTTGCAATGTGGCATATAAAATAGCTTCAAAGGTCCTAACGAAACTGTGGCAAGCTCCTATTAAATATTTTGATCACCTTATACCAAAATGCATTCGTCAAAAGTCAATTCATCTTATCACCGTGCACTTTTGGTATAGTGGTCACTTTATAAGTATAAGTGTTTATGAGGTATGAGGGGGTAAAGGTTGGAATTCAAGTTTCTAAAAGGAAGCTTCACACACATATACACTTAAATTAGATTAAAGTAGAATTTCTATTTTGTATAAAATAATTAAAAAAATAAAAACAAAAAAGGCGAATTCATCTTAGACAACCTCATTTTAGCACACAAATTCATCTCCATCATTGAAAAGAGAAAGGGCGGCAATTAAGACAAGTTGCGCTAAAGTTTGATCTAAGCAAAACCTATGACAAATTAAGCTGATATTTCACCAAAACAGTTCTATTCTAGATGGGTTTTAGTCCATTGTGGATACAATTAGTTATGTAATGTGAATGAGCATCCTCTGTCCCAATTCATATACTACCAGTGAAGTTGTGACATGCGTCTCTCTCTCTCTCTCTCTCTCTCTCTCTCTCTCTATATATATATATATATATATATAATTTTTAACACTGCTAGCTAACATCTCTCTTATTGACTAACTGAACTTCGCAATGTTAACGTCACTTTAGTTTGCGAAAGAAGTATGAAAACTAAAAGATGAGATGATGTCTTCGACAAACTAAAGTAACGTTAACATTACGAAGTGTAAAGTCTGTTTGGGATCTGCTTATTTTGCTAAAACTGAAAACTTTTAATTGAAAGTAAAGCTAGTTGAAATAGTATAATGGGACCCATAAATAGTACCAAAAAGTACAGTGTGACCATGAATTGTAGTAAAAATAAACTGAATAGTAAAATAAGTTAGCAAAAAATAAGCTATCCAAATGCAACCTTAGTCAACCAATAAGAGAGATGTTAGCTAGCAGTGTTAAGAAACTAAAGAGTCGTGTGTCATAAGTTCTTTAGTGGTACATGAATTGGAACATGATCAATGGGACATAGGATACTCGTTCATGTAATGTGTATGAACTTTTTTCTATGGTATCAGAGTCAATAGAACCCTATTTGCCTCCTTCTACCCCAATGTGGTATTAGACAAGGTGATCCACTATTCTAATCCTTACTAATCCTTTGTACTAATGTGCTGTCATGTGCGTTGATGCACATGGAACAACAAAGGAAATTGAGAGGGGTTGCACTTAGCAGTGGGGACCTCCCATTTCCCACCTCCTATTCATAGATGATATTTTTATGATTTCACGTTCTTTAAGAACGAAAATCAAACAGCAAAAAAACTACATAACTCGTTGAATTGTTATCGCCATATCTCCAACCTACGAATAAATGGAGCCAAGTCAGCATTAGTTCTCAACCCCAACTACCACAACCAAACATGGGTATATATATAACATGCTTAACCCTAAACTAACCATACACTAACCACTGGCAGCTTCACATGTAAGTCAGGGTGGTCATAGGACCACCCTAACTTGCAAAAAAATGTATATATACACTTGCCAAAAAAATATCATAGGTTAAACTAACTTATTGTGACCACCCTAATAAAAATATTCAACATGCTGACTTGGGAATTACAAAAATTTGGATTCAACAAAAATAACAGTAATGTTACATTTACAACATTTTCACAATAAATCCAATGTTGGTAAGTTGTTACTAATTTTAATTTAGGCCCAACACTAATAATATTTTTTTACCAACCAATAACAGTTTTTTACATAAAATTTATTATAAAAATGTTGTGAACATAAAATTACTTCAAAATTAATTCTGTCCCCAAACATAATCCTTAATCCTTTTTATTAAAAAAAAAGGGGCTTAAATAACAACAAACAAAAACCAAACAAAAACAAAACAAGACCAATCAACAGCATATGAACAAATTGTTTAACTAAAAGCCTATTTTATATATATATATATATTGTAGGGTCTGCTTTTGCGGCCCAGAGCCCAAAGGATATGGGTCCAGGGCCCATCGAACCCACAACAATGAATTTGTAGAGAGTGGTTCGAAGGTCTAGGCGCTGGCCGGCGCTTCGCAAGGCGTGAACGCCGTTCTCTTTTTATTGAAGAAATACTTAGAGCATCTTTACAGTTGGGGGATGCTCCTCGGCCCACGGCCGAGGAGGCTTTCTTCCCTTTTGTTTCGTCCCCCTCCTCTCCAGGAGGGATTTCCTTACATTATATACTCTTTACCTAACCAATTCTAGCCCTTCACTTGTTGAGCGATCCGGACCATACTTAAGTGCCTGTCCTATCAGCCGCCTTCCCAGTCTCTTTGAGAGTCGCGACAACCAAGGTGACGTTGGTGCAGGGTCCTTTCCTCATTAATGCGGCCAGGGCAGTAGTCAGGTACATTTAATGTGGAGGTGACTGCTTGTCATGAGCTTGTCACTCAAGTTCTCGGACGTCCGATGATGGGGTCATCCTCGGACATAGGGTGCCTCCTCGGCCCGGACCTTCGGCCTAGGAACAAAGTGGGCTGGGCCGTAGGATTCTTTGGCCCCACAATAGCCCCTCAAAATCTTTGCTATTCGCATCCTCGGGCGGAGAGGAAGATTTTGATGTCCTCGGTTTTGCCATGCGTCCCATTGAGTCTGGTCCTCTGTCAGTACTGGAGCCTTTACATCTACCCCAGACGCGTTAATGGCGCCTCGAAACGCGCAATGCGCCTTTCATTAAATCATGACGGCTCCGTGCCCCCCACGTCCAACGGGAGGATGATAATCCAACGGTGGGGATTCGCCTAGTAGTTAGGGACGGGAAAACCCGCCCGGTTCCTTGATTTGGGGTATAAATACCCATTCGAAAGCCCGGTTCCTCTGTTCACTCGCACTCAAGAGTCTACATCTCCAGCATAAAAAGCCTGTCCGAGGAGCTTCTACTCATTTCTGTAAGTCACTCTATCTCTCTTCGAACTTTTTCCTTCTCCATCTTTGCCTCTTTTTCATTTGCTCTCTTTTAGCCCGCTTAGGCATCATTTGGGATGGGTATATTTAAGAAGTATGTATTCATTGAGGAGGCGATGGAGAAATTCATCGCCGATTATAAGATACCGGCCAACGTGGGCTTGAGGTATTGTGCGGAGGGCGAGTGGCGCTTTCGGAGGCAAGAGGGTGAGGTGGTGATTCCCATCATTGCCTTCGTTGAAGGTGGCATGAGGATACCCATGGGGCCGGTGATGAGGGACTACCTGATGCACTTCCGGCTAGCCCCTACCCAGTGTGCCATCAACGTCTTTAGGATTCTGGGCTGTGTGGATGCCTTAAATGAGAAGATGGGACTGAGATTGACCCACCATGACGTCAACTGGTGTTATAACCTCCAGTGCCTGAAGGGCGAAACTTACTACCTGAAGACCAGGGATGACAGGGTCCGGCTCATTCAGTGCCTTCCTGAGTCTAGCAAGGGGTTGAACAAGGACTTCCTCATCGTGTCTGGAGAGTGGCATGATAGCCTTTACTGCCCGACGACGGAGGGGACCCCAGGTGGGGCAATGGGAATATGGACAGAGAGTTCTAGGACCCTAATCAGTTCCATCCTTTCATTCGTCCATTTCTTTTTGCACCGTCTGGTTTCTGATATGAATGTGTTTCCTCTTGCAGATCCGCACGCCTTCACGCACCATTTCAGCCTAATCAACCGAGAAGACTTGCAAAAGGCGCTGAGGGCAGAGGTTTTCGTGAACGAGGCCGACAATCAGGTTAGGGCCGCTCACCAGATCTTGAAATACGACCCGGCTCACAAGTCATTTGCGGCGCCGAAGTACGTGATTAGAGCAAAGGATCCTCGGCTACGAAAAATAACAGTGACCGAGGACGGGTTTCGGTTCCCCGAGGTGCCCTCCACATCAGAAGGCGTAACACCTGCGGTCCTTCCTCCTCCTTTAGACTCTCGGAGCCCGCCGAAGTAGGCCTAGAAAGGGAAGTGGAAGTTGCAGACTTTGGCCCCGCCGAGGACGAATTTGACGTTTTTGAACAAGCTCACCAGTCCGAGGACCCTCCAAGAGACTTGGGTGACCTTCGTCTGACTGAAGCAGACTTCTCAGCGTCCAAGTCCTCTTCCCGGCACGAGATGGGTTACAAGAAGAGGCCCCAACCTAGCCTATCGGACTTGATTGAAGGCCAGTCGGGGAAATCGAAGCCAGAGCTTCCTCCTCCTCCTCCAAAAACTCGTTCTGCTCAGGGCAGGTCGGCCTCTACCCAGTCAAGGCTTCCTCCTTCTCCGTCCAAGACGAGTCTGCCTTCTAGGCATAAGCCCTCCGATCCCAAGCAGAAAAAGGATAAGGGCAAAAGGCCGGCTGATGAAAAGTCCGGGTCCCCACGGGAGGGGGATGACACTCGGCGGCCATCCAAGCAGCTGAAGATAGGCTCCTAAGGTCAGGAGAAGCAGGTTGACGCCGAGCCCGAGCCGCAGGCCTGGCTTCCTGCCCCAATGCTCCATGGGGGGCCGCTGAGGGAAGACTCTTCCCTCAGGGATTTCAGAGAGGGTGAGGGCATGTACGTGGCCGACGCGCTGGAAAGGTGCCTGCTACTCCCCGCTGACATGGCGGAACTGGGGACTATGAGGAGTAGGGAGGCCTTCCTCTACCTCAAGAGATACTTGGGAATGGTAAGTCTTTCGTCATTTATGACTTATTCAAGTTGTAGCTTCTCTCTTCCCCTTTTCTGAGCTCGGCTAACCGCGTACTTGTTTTGCTGAGCAGGCCATTCAGGCTACTTATAGGTTAGAGGATGTGGCCCATGACCAGGGGAAAGCCATGGACGTGGAGCGTGAGAAACTCCTAGAGGCCACTCGGGTCCTTAAGAACTCTGAGGCTGACCTTGCCAAGGCCTGGGAGGAGCTGAGTGCAATGACCAGTGCTCAGGATACTGCCCTGTCGGGTCTCGTCGGCTTCCAGAAGCAGGCCGAAGATTACTCAAAGCGCCTGGCTGAGGCAGAAGAGCAGTTGAAGACCGCAAAGGAACTGCTTGCGGATCTGCCAAAGAAGGTGGCTGCCGCCGAATCAGACAAGAGGGCAGCTGAGTGGGCAAGGGACGAGGCCGTGAGGGCCAAGTTTGAGGCTGACTAGGGCAGGGAGGAAGCCCTGGCCACTAAGCAGGAAGCCGAAGAGGAGGCTTATGCTACGGGGATGGCAGAGATAGAGGCAGCCTTTAAGGCTCAAGTCCCTGGGTTGTGCAGGCACTACTCTACCGAGGTTTGGAGGGAGGCTCTCAGACAGGCTGGGGTCGAGACCTCGTCCGACTTGTGGAAGGAGGAGAATGTGTACTACCCTCTTGCTATCCACGAGGTAACTCCAATGGGCGTTGAGGCCGAGGAGGCTGTAGAGGGAGCTGGTGCTGCTACGGGTGAGGACACCTCGATTGCTGCGCCCGGGGGTGAGCTTGTCCAAGGAAGTGACCCTCCTAAGGTAGCAGAATCAAGTGAAGGCCCCGTTGAGGAGGCGCCCCAAGAGGTTGCGAAGTCTACCTCTGAAGCTGAAGTTTCTGCTGCTGAAGAGGCAGCCGTTCCTGCCGCGCCTTCGCAGGCTGTCCCTTCTGGCCAAAGCTCAGAAGGCCTTGAAGCTGCCATAGTCCAGCCCCCAGCTGAGGGAGGAAAATAAGTGGGCAAGGCAGGCCCCTCGACGCCGTCGTCTCTCTTGTCTTTTGCATTTTTCTTCTTTTTTTTTTTTGTTGTTGTTGTTTGTTTTTTTTTTAGATTGTAATGTAATTCCTATTGTGTAACTCTTTTTGAGCTTAATGAAATACGAGTTTTCTTTCTTTTCCTGCTGGTTGTGGGCGCTTGCTTGCTTGCACACTATTCGTTTTTTCTTTACTTGTATGGTTTTAACTTCAATTGCATCTCGGCCAATCGCGGCATCAGTTATTATAGCGAGGGCATGTATGCTTGGGTGGACCCATCGTTCTCTAAGAGCCAGGTGGGAAATGCTTTGGGTAGACACTTAGGATCCCCTTGAAGTAGTTAGTTTCCCCACAGGCTTGAGTTCGAGGACCATACAGTGCTTTTGGTTCTGCCTAACACTTAGAATCCTCTGAAGGAGTTAGTTTTCCCAAAGGTTTGAGTCCTGGGAGCATATAGTGCTTTTGGTTCTGTCTAACACCTGGAATCCTCTGAAGGAGTTAGTTTCCCCATAGGCCTGAGTCCTGGGACCATGCAGTGCCTTGGTTCTGTCTAACTCTTAGGATCATCTAAGGTGGTTAGTTTCCCCGTGAGCCTGAGTCCGAGGGCCATGCAGAGCCTTGATTCTGTCTAACACTTAGGATCATCTGAAGTAGTTAGTTTCCCCGTGAGCCTGAGTCCGAGGACCATGCAGAGCCTTGGTTCTGTCTAACACTTAGGATCATCTGAAGTAATTAGTTTCCCCGTGAGCCTGAGTCCGAGGACCATGCAGAGCCTTGGTTCTGTCTAACACTTGGCTTTCTAGAGCTGTTAGTTTCCCCATAGGCCTGAGTCCGAGGACCATGCAGTGCCTTGGTTCTGTCTAACGCTTGGCCTTCTGGAGCGGTTAGTTTCCCCATAGGCCTGAGTCCGAGAACCATGCAGAGCCTTGGTTCTGTCTAACGCTTGGCTTTCTGGAGCGGTTAGTTTCCCCAAAGGCCTGAGTCCGAGGACCATGCAGTGCCTTGGTTCTGTCTAACGCTTGGCCTTCAGGAGCGGTTAGTTTCCCCATAGGCCTAAGTCTGAGGACCATGCAGCGCCTTGGTTCTGTCTAACGCTTGGTCTTTGAAGTAGTTAGTTTCCCCATAGGCCTGAGTCCGAGGACCATGCAGAGCCTTGGTTCTGTCTAACACTTGGCCTTCTGGAGCGGTTAGTTTCCCCATAGGCCTGAGTCCGAGGACTATGCAGTGCCTTGGTTCTGTCTAACGCTTGGCCTTCTAGAGCGGTTAATTTCCCCATAGGCCTGAGTCCGAGGACCATGTAGTGCCTTGGTTCTGTCTAACGCTTGGCCTTCAGGAGCGGTTAGTTTCCCCATAGGCCTGAGTCCGAGGACCATGCAGAGCCTTGGTTCTGTCTAACGCTTGGCCTTCTGGAGCGGTTAGTTTCCCCATAGGCCTGAGTCCGAGGACCATGCAGAGCCTTGGTTCTGTCTAACGCTTGGCCTTCAGGAGCGGTTAGTTTCCCCATAGGCCTGAGTTTGAGGACCATGCAGCGCCTTGGTTCTGTCTAACGCTTGGTCTTTGAAGTAATTAGTTTCCCCATAGGCCTGAGTCCGAGGACCATGCAGAGCCTTGCTTCTGTCTAGCACTTGGCCTTCTGGAGCGGTTAGTTTCCCCATAGGCCTGAGTCCGAGGACCATGCAGTGCCTTGGTTCTGTCTAACGCTTGGCCTTCTAGAGCGGTTAATTTCCCCATAGGCCTGAGTCCGAGGACCATGCAGTGCCTTGGTTCTGTCTAACGCTTGGTCTTCTGGAGCAGTTAGTTTTCCCATAGGCCTGAGTCCGAGGACCATGCAGCGCCTTAGTTCTGTCTAACGCTTGGTCTTTGAAGTAGTTAGTTTCCCCATAGGCCTGAGTCCGAGGACCATGCAGAGCCTTGGTTCTGTCTAACACTTGGTCTTTGAAGTAGTTAGTTTCCCCATAGGCCTGAGTCCGAGGACCATGCAGAGCCTTGGTTCTGTCTAACACTTGATCTTCAGGAGCGGTTAGTTTCCCCATAGGCCTGAGTCCGAGGACCATGCAGCGCCTTGGTTCTGTCTAACGCTTGATCTTCTGAAGCGGTTAGTTTCCTATAGGCCTGAGTCCGAGGACCATGCAGTGCCTTGGTTTTGTCTAACGCTTGGCCTTCTGGAGCGGTTAGTTTCCCCATAGGCTTGAGTCCGAGGACCATGCAGAGCCTTGGTTCTGTCTAACGCTTGGCCTTCTGGAGCGGTTAGTTTCCCCATAGGCCTGAGTCCGAGGACCATGCAGAGCCTTGGTTCTGTCTAACGCTTGGCCTTCTGGAGCGGTTAGTTTCCCCATAGGCCTGAGTCCGAGGACCATGCAGAGCCTTGGTTCTGTCTAACGCTTGTCCTTCTGGAGCGGTTAGTTTCCCCATAGGCCTGAGTCCGGGGACCATACAGTGCCTTGATTCTGTCTAACGCTTGGCCTTCTGGAGCGGTTAGTTTCCCCATAGGCCTGAGTCCGAGGACCATGCAGTGCCTTGGTTCTGTCTAACGCTTGGCTTTCTCTGTAAGTAGGGGTTTGCCCTTGGACTGCTTTACTGGAGACGATTCTTCCTTCGGACGGATCATGGTCTTACACGTGGCACTGATCTCGCCTCCATCTCGAGCCCCCATATTTTTTATTTGCGAGGCGTCCCTTGGCCGTTCGTGTTTCGCGCCTGACGCTTCGGTGCGCGAGACGCGCCTTCATTAATAGCCTCATAAATCAACATAAGTCCAACGGTCTACGGCCCCCCTTGGAATCCGACAGCTTCATTATTATCCAACGCTTCGGTAGCCCTCTTTTCGAATTCTGCGTGAATTAATTCCCACCAACCTTCAGCCTCTATATAAGGCCTCCTGGGGGGATGGTTTCTCCACACTCCATGAACCTCCCAAGACAAACAGAAAGAAACACCCCTTCAACTCCTCATGCCCCTTTAATAACCCCGCTGGAATTGTGACCGGAGTTAGGAGATATGGGGCGGCTTTGGACGGGTATGAGAACATCCGTACCAAGAGCCGTTGTGGCCGCAGCCCCCACTGGGCTTCCAGTGCGGCAGAGTTTAGGCGTAACCCCGATGGCGCCATGCACGGTGGCCCGGAGGGATGTCGTTGAAGTACCTAACGTCCCTCCTCAGAGCGCACCCCCGACGGAGGAGATATGCGAACTCACATTATGGGCGGTGCCCGAGTGTTGCCGTCACCGACAGCCAGTGCTCGTGGGGGTTGGAGAAAATCAAGGAAACATCATAGGGAAGGGCGCCCCGGAGCCCCTGCATCTGCTCCTCGCTTTGCTCAAGCCCTTAACCCCCTTCCGCCCTCTTATTGTCAAGTTCTCCCATTCTCTTGATGCCAATAAGGGTACGGGTTGACACTTCCCTCTAGCTAGTTTTAGGACGGGTCCGCCTGGGCCTCTGATTGTAGGACTAGCTGGTAGGAATAGTTATAAAACAAGCCTGCCTGAGCCTCTGATTGTAAACTGTAACCTTTTTTCTTTTTATGCAATAATATCAAGTTTTTTTTTTACTGTTGAATCTTCTGTCTTCGAGCTTTTATCTTTCCGCAGTGTTGGTTTGGTAGTTCTTTTTTTTTTTTTTGCATCACCACCGATCTTCTGTAGAATATCTATTTAGAATAGTCTCCTGTTTCGCCGGCCGGCGCACTAATCCTTCCCACAGACGGCGCCAATTGTATGGTCTGCTTTTGCGGCCCAGAGCCCAAAGGATATGGGTCCAGGGCCCATCGAACCCACAACAATGAATTTGTAGAGAGTGGTTCGAAGGTCTAGGCGCTGGCCGGCGCTTCGCGAGGCGTGAACGCCATTCTCTTTTTATTGAAGAAATACTTAGAGCATCTTTACAGTTGGGGGATGCTCCTCGGCCCACGGCCGAGGAGGCTTTCTTCCCTTTTGTTTCGTCCCTCTCTTCCCCAGGAGGGATTTCCTTACATTATATACTCTTTATCTAACCAATTTTAGCCCTACACTTGTTGAGCGATTCGGACCATACTCAGGTGCCTGTTCTATCAGCTGCCTTCCCAGTCTCTTTGAGAGTCGCAGCAACCAAGGTGACGTTGGTGCAGGGTCCTTTCCTCATTAATGCGGCCAAGGCGGTAGTCAGGTACATTTAATGTGGAGGTGACTGCTTGTCATGAGCTTGTCACTCAAGTTCTCGGACGTCCGATGATGGGATCATCCTCGGACATAGGGTGCCTCCTCGGCCCGGGCCTTCGGCCCAGGAACGAAGTGGGCTGGGCCGTAGGATTCTTTGGCCCCACATATATATATATATATATATATATATATATATATATATATATATATAACATAAAAATCTCTAATCATTCAAATTTGTAGCTCATTCAACCTATTTAATAAAAATGATTTCTAATTTCATTTTTTCTTAAAAAATTGTACTAAGAAAAATATTGTGGGTGTGAGTTTTTGATAATGACAACAATTATACTCTTTTTAACTTTGCAAACACAACAATTTTACTCAATATTCAAGTTATCGTTTTACTAATTACTCTAAAAAAAATTCCTTGAGACACCACTGACACTAATTATAGTTAATAGACTTGTAGTACAAGTAAAATACTTGACTTATATACGAAGTAAAATTAGACTTAGGCTTATACTTTTAGCTAATATATATCTAACAGTCTTCAACATTTTATTTAGTCTTACTTTCCCTCCAGCAACGTACAAAAATCTTCCCATCATTGGAGGGGTCACCGATTGTAGACAGGCCTGTCAGTTTTGGGTTTTGCCTGAAATCTTAACAGTGGGCTAAAGTTTTATGGGCCTTCGCTTTGCTTAAGTAAGTTCAATCACTTAGGTGGGCCTATTCAGTGTTGACTCAATGGCATTCAAATCCGGTCCACCTGCTTTGGCTGAGGGCAATGTTAGAAACTTAGAATTGATCCATATGGGGTTTGTGGTTAATAAGAACACCGGTGGAAGAACCGATAGCCTTTCATACTTCAAAGTTCAAGCTAGTATTTTCTAAGAGAAAATCAGGGGCACAAAAAATTTGACATAACTAGAAGCGGTAGATTAATAGTAAATAAAAAAGTGATGTAAGCGGTGAATTTAAATAAAAATCAATAAAATCTTCCCAATTTAATTGATGTAAAAAAAAAAAAAATTTCAAATTTTTTGTAGCATTTTTTTTTTTTTGATAACAAAAAAAGGCCCTACGCCGGGGGGGTGGTGGTGGGTGGTGTGTGGGAGGGGTCACTTAGATAGTGGATAGCATAAAGTTTGCACTAAACATTTATGCATGACACATCACAATATGAATGGTGGATGTATTACAAATAACAATATGAATAGAATTTTATAGTTTGTCTTTTACCACCCCCCCCCCCCCCCCCAAAAAAAGGCTTTATAGTGTGTCAGAAAGCAATTTGAATAGAAATTTATAGCTTGTCAAAAAGCAATATAAACAGGAAGTTATAACTGGCCACCAAGAAGTTAAGGGTCTATTTGGTTTGAGAAAAAATGGTGTATTTTATATTCATTTTTAGTTTTTCATGAGACCTACCACTAAAAAACTTGTTTGGCTTTGTATTCGTATTCAGTTTTTATTTTCAATATCCTAAAAAATAGGATTTGAATACAAAAACTAAATACAACTTTTTAGTATTTCCATTTTCTTGAAAATTAGCCATTAAATGAGTTTTAAGAAGAAAAAAAAAAAAAAAAACCCATTATTTTTGAGTTGGAGTAGTAAGTAAAAGTGCATGAAATTAAAAAAGAAAAAAGAAAAAAGAAAAAAGATATTGAAAGAAATAGTAGAACCTTTTATTAGTTAGGTAGAAGAAAGTAACGTTGTTTTATTTATTAGTTTTTTTGTGGGAAGGAATAAGAGATAGAATGTTGTGTCTCTAATTTAGTTTGTGTTATATATATAGGTATATATAAGATAGGTTGTACTATATATCCAAAAAGTGTCTATTGATTGAAAATGTGCTTACGAAGGAAAATGTTTCTGTTGACCGAAAAAGTGTCTATTGGCTGAAAAAGTGCCTATTGAATGAAAATGTCTCTATAGAATGAAAAGGTGCCTACCAAAAAAATGCTTATTGAAATGTCATAACTCTTCATATTAGATATATCAAAAAGTGTCTTTTAACCGAAAATGCGTCTATTAGCCGAAAATGTGTCTATTAACCGAAAATGTGTATATTGAACAATGAAAAGTCATCTAAATTCCCAACCGTTTGGGCAGTTCTTTTTTTTATAAGTTGTTGTTGTTGTATTTCTTTTTTTTTTTTTTTTTTTTTTTTGTAAATAGTGAAAATATCCTAAAATTAAGCCACACCAAATTCAAGTAATTGTAAAAACAATATATATATATATATATATATAGATAAAAGATAAAAAAAAAAAAAAAAAAAAAGAAGCCAAAAATACTAAATAGAATAACGATGGGGTTAGAGTTGTTGTTGGAGATAAAAGATAGGAAAAAACAAAAAAAAATACTAAATAGAGTCACGTTGGGGTTAGAGTTGTTGTTGGAGTAGAAGTTATAAATAAATAAATAACACATATTTTATTAAGATTATTGGGAGATAGTAGGAATGGTATTTACATATGAGAAATGATATCTCCACAACATTTTCACAATAAATTTTATATGGCAAGTTGTTACAGATTGTTATTAGTGGAGTAAAAAAGTAATTTCAGTGGTAGGTTCAAATTAGAACCAATAACAACTAATCAACTATGTACAAAGTGTTTAGGGGTTTACGGGAGAAAGGGTTCGAGGTGCAGAGTTTGCAGTATGTTGTAATTATCTCTAAAAAAAAAACTATGATTTATTGTAAAAATATTGTGAAATTATTGTGGACGTAACATCTCTCTTTACATATACTTTGCCAGGAAGTTTCTCTCTAATTGTCCCTCCGTAGATCTCCCTCTCCTATCTTTTCCCTTTTTTTAATTTTTTCTTTTCTTTTCCCTACAATAAGATCATTCACTATCTTCCTTCTCATCTTCTTCTGTCAAACGCTATAAAAGTTGAAAAAAGAGAGGGAGAGGCTGGATTTGGTGGAGATTCTATAAAATTGAAAAATAGAAAACGTTAATTGAGAGAGAGATGCATCAGATCGTGAAATTGAGGTTCTATTTTTTTGGCCTTTTTATTTTTTTTTTCTTATGTATTTTCTATGTCTTTTCTCTGTGCAATTATATTTCATTCTCTCCCCCTCTCTTTAAATCAGGATTTATTGGGTTGAGACTTGAATCGAAATTATATATGAACAATAAAAAAAATACATGAAGTTACAAAAATATGGTACCTGTCTCCAGTGAAATAATATGGTTTTTTAAAGAGAGAGTAAACTTTTGTTGGTACAGTGTGTTTAAAACGCTCTACCAATTAGTCTTCAAAAAAAAAAAAAAAAAAAACGCTCTACCAATTACAGAAATATAGACAAAAGGTTATTATTAGTCTAACATTAAAAATTGAAGGGTCAGAAATAGATCACGCAAGTCCACCCACCCCTTTTTAATTCGTGCCTTTTTATCCTCTCGTAGTCCAAAAGTCCAAACACTAATTATGGTTGACCAGTTACGGCTACCCGTAAAAAAAGGAATTGGGATGGAAAGACAGATTGAAAAAGAACAAAGACACACCTGAAACCTCTCACAAATATTTTCTTACTAGGAAGAAAAATAGTAGTGATGGGGGCGGAGAGAGTGCAAGACATTGCTAAATCTTCAAATGAAACAATCCCTGATGCGTTCATTAGGTTAGGGACTGAGCAACCTGGGATCACAACTGTCCATGGGGCTGTCCTTGAGCTCCCAACCTTGATTTCAGTGACCCAGATGAGGAAAAGGTCCTCAGTGCAATTGAGGATGCGGCTCGCAACTGGGGAATGTTCCAAATTGTGAACCATGAAATTCCTAGCGAGGCCATAGCCAAGTTGCAGGCTGCTGGGAAGGGTTTCTTTGAGCTTTCTCAAGAGGAAAAAGAGGTTTATGCTAAGCCTTCAGGCTCTAAGCCCATGGAAGGCTATGGCACAGCGCTTCAGAAAGAAGTGGAAGGGAAGAAAGCATGGGTTGACCATTTGTTCCATAAGATATGGCCTCCTTCTGCCATTAACTACCGGTTCTGGCCTGAGAACCCAGCTTTTTACAGGTTTGAATAATCAATATATATATATATATATATATATGGTAGTACGTATCTAATTAATATTGTTCATCATCAGTAACTATAGATAGTTATATATTCTTTAATTTTCTTTTGGTGTTATTTTTTTTTTGCACACATTATGAATTAATCAATTGCTTTTCATGCATTTCGGTGGTGCATCTACGAGTTTGAAGTGAAAAGCATGAAATTATATTGTAAAGGATTACAGGGAAAATCTGGTCCTAAAGAAGGCCGAGCTGCTGCCAGCTGGATTTGTTCACTTTGGTAGGTTCAGGAATAGGTGCACATTAATGGAATAGGGACAAGAGGCCATGCACGCTATACATTGATGTCGTGAAGCCACTATGATTCGGTTATAGCTATATCTCTTACCCAGATCTACATTACGTCACTCAATGTCCATACTTTTCATGCCAAATTTTAATATCCACACCTCATCCATGATGTGAAAAAAGCGTCAAAACCGATTGCCTAATTTAGCGAGGAAAATATATATATATATATATATTAAAAAAGGAAAAAACCGCAAGAGGGAAAAATTTTTAACCTCATAAATTATATTTCACAATTTTTTTGTCACTACTCTAACGTGACAAACTATGAGTAGTTAATCATCATTTATTATCATTTATGCATAAACCCACAATTTTTCTTCACCTATCATGTCATAGTTGTGAAATTTTTTTGGATCCTAGACTTTTTTCTTTTTAACTTCAATTCGGTCATTATTCATTAGATACATAAAATTGCACCTTGTGTAATATTGCACAATGGAGCCAGAAATTTTTTTAGGCAGTCAAGCTTTTTATATATATATATATATATATATATAATTAAATTCAAAGAATAACATACACATATATTTATTTATTTATTGTTTATACATGAAATGTTTGTAATTTTGATTTAACATATGATTTTTTTTTTACGTAAACAAAAATATTTACATTAAATAAGTGCTTATATCTTTGAAAAAAAAAATAAGTCTTGACATGTCTAAAAATATACAAGTCAATTTAATAGAAATAAAATATAATTAAATTACATATGGTATACATAAAATATATTTTAATTTAATGAGCTATATATGACATAAGAGTAATTTTTTAGAATAAAAAAAATGCATTAGTCAATAAAAAAAAATGCATTATATGTTTTTAGTAAAAATTTAGGGAGCATTATTGAAATTTATGTCCAAGATTAATATTTTTTTTTTAACCAAAAATACAGGGAATGAGGATTTTTGAAATGTCAAGGGAGGCATGGCCCCTAGCCCCCACTCCCTCTGCCATAGATTGCCCCTGAATCCGTTTGTTGGTATTTTAGTAATTATCAAACAAAAGGGGAAAAAACCCCAATTCATTAATTAATTGAAAGAAAGCAACCAAAAAGGGAAGAAAATAGCTTTCACTAATTGGCTTTTCTGCAGTGGCGGCTCCAGGAATTTTTTTTAAGGGGGTCAATTTTGACAATTTATTGATCTTTATCATTATATTAACCACAAAGTTTTGAATTTTGTTCTAGTGAATATTCTGAGTTGACTAATGGAATGGAATATTCGAGTAATCGTGTACACCGGTACACTGTTTTAATATATTAAACTTATTATCTAATCAAAAGTTTTAAAATATACCTCCTTATTTTACCTTTAGTCTTTCAATACTTCTATCAATGGTTTTAAAAATTAGATTGGTCGATAAAAAATTGAAAAAAAATGAGTGATTCCTGGTTAGATGACATTATAATAGTTATTTAGTAATTTAATAATTTATAATTATATATTTACCATACATATTTCCTTCTAAAAAAATCTGCAAATATTAATTTAGTTGGTCATCTATTAGATAGTGTTTCACTGTTTTGTGCATATCTTTGACCGTAAAAAAAATGGTTGCATGGCCACAACGTGGCAATCAATCAATATATTGATTTTTCTAAAAAAAAATAAATCTTAACTAGTAGCAAAGTAGAACGTGTCATTCCAATCAATTTTCCCACCTATCTCAATACTTCTTTCTTTCTATTTTGCTGTTGACCAACTAGTTTCTTTCTCTCTCTCTCTCTCTAAATCTATGGAGATCGCCAGCAAGCCATAGCCCATGAGTGTTTCCTCTACTGTCTACAACTAGCATGGCCACCACTAGAAGCCACCGTGATAGAGGGACCTCCTCTGCTGCAAAGCTGCGAAAAAATGATCTCCTCCACTGCAAAATGAACATTTCTCTAATCCTGCATTGTGAATTTTTCTATATTTTCATCTTCATCTTTTTTTTTTTTTTTTTTTTTTTTTTTTTTTTTTTTTTGGGTTAGGGCGTTCAAGTTTATATTTTAGGGGTCAAAACAAAAAAAAAAAATTTAAAAAATACACTATATAATTTTTTTTTTCTCTTCAGGTCCAGGGGTTCATTTGAACCCCCTGCCATCAACGTAGCGCCGCCCGTGACAATCCTTCATAAAAAAGCTAATAAAGCTGCTGTCAAAGATCTTGGTGAGGCTAATTTTATTTTGGGCATGAAAATTACAATAGCATGTGATGGAATATATCTTGATCAATCACATTATATTGAGAAAATATTGAGAAAATATAATTTTC
Organism: Quercus ilex subsp. ballota; assembly: GCA_032727855.1. Classification (NCBI taxonomy): domain Eukaryota; kingdom Viridiplantae; phylum Streptophyta; class Magnoliopsida; order Fagales; family Fagaceae; genus Quercus; species Quercus ilex. The sequence continues at coordinate 44,773,295 of CM064916.1, forward strand.
ATGATCACAAAAGTGTAGCTACTCCTTTTGATTCTAGTGTTCATTTATTTCCTGTGAAAAATGATGATGAGATTTTTAATCAAAAGGATTATGCTAGTATCATTGGTAGTTTGCGTTATGCTACTGATTGTATTAGACTTGACATTGCATATGCAGTAGGAGTGCTTAGTAGATTTACTAGCAAGCCTAGTAAACATCATTGGTTAGCTATTGAGCGAGTCATGAGATATTTAATTGGTACCAAAAACTATGGCTTATTTTATAAAAAGTACCCTGCTGTGATTGAAGGTTTTAGTGATGCCGATTGGAATACTTTGTTAGGTGATTCTCTCTCTGCCACTGGTTATATTTTTACCTTAGGTAGTTGTGCTATTTGTTGGAAATCCAAAAAGCAAACAATAATTGCTAATTCAACAATGGAAACTGAATTAATAGCATTAGCTTCAGCTAGTGAAGAGGCAAATTGGCTTAGAGATTTGTTATATGAAATTCCACTTTGGAAAAAACCAATTCCACCTATATTAATTCATTGTGATAGCACTGCTGCAATTGGTAGAGTTAAAAACCGTTATTACAATGGTAAATCCAGACCTATAAGAAGAAAGCACAGTACCGTGCGATCTTATTTGAGTAGTGGCATCATAACTGTGGATTATATTAAATCTAATGATAATCTTGCAGATCCATTTACCAAGGCCTTGGCAAAAAATAAAGTCTGAAATACATCGAGGGGGATGGGACTAAAGTCCATAGAATCATGAGCCATGTATGAGGATACACAACCCAAGGACCAGAGATCCTGAGAATTGGGTTCAATGGGAAAAAACGATGGTCGTAAGAAATGCACAATTTATTTTTTTAATTAATTATTTATTTTGTAAATAATTTTTTAATTGTTCATCCCTATGATGTAAGTGCATTTATCCTGTAATGTGGAGAGGTTGAGTAAAAAAACTCTTAATGAAATTTGTAGCTCGTATGAGTGGGGTGTCAGAATTACAGGAGTACCCTTGACAAAATTTCACCTATGTGAGTATGGGGGTGGGGCCGCTTCCTATGAGATTTGGACTTACTCTTAAATACACTCATGAAATCGGGATCAGCACACGGCCGTAAAGTGCTAGCTATAAAAGCTCATGTCAACACCTGGGTTGTTATGTGTAAGCAGTGATGCTTAATTTCCCTAAAGTAGTCCTAGTTCAAGTCGAAGACTCTACGACTCTGGAGTTGAGATCACTGTTTTACTAAGTGAAGGTTCAATGCAGAGCACACCTTCATGATGCATAGTGACCTGTCTTTGCCTGGTAATCTCTCTTTAACTAAAAATTTAATATTAAAATGAGTGGGGGATTGTTGGAGCATTTTAATATTAAATAAATAAAATGAATAAATGTAATAACATAAATGTAAAGATGTGAGAGTGAATATGGAAGATGAGGAGTTAGTGAAAATGTTTAATCCCACATTGAAAAGGAGAGAGACTATTTTATTCTTTTTAATTGTGGTGATTAATGGGCTAAAATGTATTGACTCAGATATTGGGCTAAATACGTGCGCAAGGGGGAGGTGAAGAGTGGAGGTATCAAAATTGGAAATGAATCAGATTAATATCCAACAATTAATCTTGTAACACCCACTACATCAGAATAATGAACGTAATTAATCAGAATAAATTGGGTAGTAATTTCGTGAGGCCCATTGAGCCTATAAATAGACTTATTCAGACTCAATCCAAGTTACTGCAAATACAATATACATACAAAAAATAGAGAGATTCTTGTCAAAGAAGGGTGTTCTTTCTAGTGGAGTTTTGGGTTTGAACACTTTGTGTAGAACAACAAGAAGGGTGTTCTTTCTGGTGGAGCTTTGGGCTTGAACACTTTGTGCAGAAGTTGTTCTAGTCATACGACACTTATTGGGCTGTTGTATCCTGAGGGAGACAAGTCAGAAAAGGTCTGCACCGGTTACAAAGTTTAGCCAACCAAGGGCTTGAATCTCCTTAAAAAGAGCGAGTGCCGCGCCTCAGTCCAAATAGTGTTGTGTAATTTATCTCTTTAAAGTAATAAAATTCAGAAGTATTATTCAGTTTCTCTTTATATTATTTCTATTATCATTGTATTTGCACCAACAGTATGTCATATCTGTAAACGGCTGTACAAAAACCACAGTTACTTTGTCTTGATAAAAATCTTTCATTAAGATCAAGCCATATAACACTAAGGGCCAGCTGAACAAAAAATATACCAAAAAAATGAGGGTTCCTTGTTCATGAAATTTTTTCCTTAAGACTTCCAATTCAAACAAATATTTGGCACTAAAGAACAATACCTTTAATACTAGCCAAATTACTTTTGACTACCTAATTGAAATATGTGAATAATATACACAAAAGAGAAAATAAATGAAACACATTTACCTTGCTTTCTAATGTTTACAATCAGAGAATAAAATTGTTGGAAGCAAACCACAATACATGTAAATAGGGAAAATATAAAGAACATAAGAAAAACTATATTTAACATAGAATTGCGCCTTTCCATCATAATGCAAATTACCTTATTAAATTGTTTATCAAACCCATTATTTCACTATGTTCAAAGTATAGACAAATATAGTTTCTAAAACATAAAATAGCTCAAATTGCAACAAACACATAAATTGCCTAGTGTATTTTAGTAGGAAGAGATGGACTTGCTAAATTGTCCATTATTCATATGGTTACATATTTAAAAAAACACAAAAACCATTTAAGTGCAATAGCTGCGCCAATGCTAAAAACAGTTTATGCAGAAAACAGTGAACAATTTTTATGAGAAAACAGTGAACAGTTTTAATTAATGCAAAAATGAAAAAACAGATTTTATGAATGCGGTAAGCAGCTTCGAATATTTAGTAAACATGATGTGTAGAGAGCAAATTTTATTAACGTAGAAACAGATTTTATCAATGCAGAAAAACAAATTCGATTATTGTAAAATTTAAACATGAAAAAGCATTCAGATTTGACTTTTAAATTTAGAAAACACAATCATCACTTGGTGTTTTATGAGAAAACAGCGAACAATTTTTTAAATAGTGAACAGAAAATAATATACGCATAAAAGAGAGTGAACACTTTTTTAAATAATGCTGAACATAAAATAATTTTATGCAGATTGCTAGAAATAGTTTATGCAGAAAATAATGAACAATTTTTATGAGAAAACAGTGAACAATTTTAATTAATGTAAAAAACAGATTTTATGAATGTAGTAAGTAGAATTGAATATACAGTAAATATGATGTGCAGAGAGCAAATTTTACTAATATAGAAGCAGATTTTATCAATGCAGAAAAATATATTCGATTATTGTGAAATTCAAACATAAAAAAACATTCAGATTTGCGTTTAAATTTAGAAAACACGATTTCACTAGGTGTTTTATGAGAAAACAGTGAACAATTTTTTAAACAGTAAACGAAAAATAATTTATGCAGAAAAGAGAGTGAACAATTTCTTAAATAATGCTGAACAGAAAATAATTTTATGAAAAATCGTAGAAATAGTTTATACAGAAAACAGTAAACAATTTTATGAGAAAACAATGAACAATTTTAATTAATGTAGAAATTAAATTCATATTTTGAAATTAAAATCTCTATAATTTACAATGCTTTTGTTTAAATAAATAAAAACATAAAAAAGCCACTTATTTTTACCTTTATGTTTATTTGTTGATTATCCCCAAACCAAAAAAAAAAATATTTACACGATACTCGAGTTTGGTAAACTTGAGTACCGTGTAAAATTTTTTTTATCTGCATTTTATTTATAAAACGTACTCGAGCCTGGTATACTCGAGTATTGTGTTGCATGGAACTTGAGTTTACCAAGCTCTAGTACCACATAATTTTTTTTACTCGCACAAATTCCAGCTCAGCAGTGCCATGGTGGCAAAATTCATGAGGAACTCGAGTTTCTGAAACTCGAGTTCTAGAAAAAGTGGTACTTTGCTATTTATTTCCGAAACAGTGTTTTTTTTGCAAAAAATTTCAAAAAAAAATGGTATTTGGCCATTTTGGCCCAAGAATGAAAGTTGCCTAGATGGTTCAATGGTTCAAGTCATAGAGGAACCCTTAGTCTTGCCAGTGATATTGTTAACATCCAAGACTTGTCATCATTTTCTTCCCAAGTTCCTCTATACAAAGACAAGTCCTGCCCTTTGCTGCTCGATAAATCAAGCTGGGTTGGAACTTGAGGAAAATGTATTATGATGATAGTGAAGATGCTTCCAAGCACTTTGGACATGCTCCTCATGATTTCATTATGCTTATCTGTGGCTGCACATTATTGTTAATGTGGCTACTTTGTTTGCTGGAATTTTCCAATGTTTTAAAAGTTTTAGGTATAAGGAATACTTGGATGTATGGTGGTAAGTTAGATGGTGGATACGGTCAATCAATATGTTTATACTCCAAGTATGTTTATACTCGTGGGACAATATTGATTGATTGACCTTTAAAAGTATAAGGAATACTTTTTCCCCCTTTTGAAATTGACTGTTTATACTCGTGGGACAATATGTTATTTCTTACTGTTTAAAGGGGGAAAAAGTAAAAACTACGGAAGGAAAACTCAAATTTTGATTCTGCTTCTGCCACTGCATTGAAGCAAGGGCAAGGTGAAAGAATTTAGTAAACAAAAAAGAGTAATTTTTATAGGTACTCCCAGAGCAAGGAGAATGATGCTCCCTCCTCTCACATTCATGGTGGGGTCCGCTCATGAAATTCATGGTGGGGTCCGCCCATAAATATGAGAGGATGGAGCACCATTTCACTATACTCTAACACTGCCTAAAAATTTTTCAACAAAAAATTATTAGTAACATAAATTGAAAAAGGGTCTTGGCTTTTCTATTTTTAGACGATGTACCGCCACTTGACATTGTTTGCAATTCAATGCATTCACTAAAAAGACATTTGAGACAACTGGACTAAGAAAAGTGGACCTGAACCCGATAACCTGTTAAAATCCAAAACCGTTTTCCTTTCTTAAGTCAAATAGGATACTCAAATACTTTCCCGTATCTAGAGTTGAAATTTAAAAAAAAAAAAAAAAAAAAAAGCTTATATTATTCTATTAAGTAAAAAATAAGTAATAAAGTAAAAGAAAAGATGACTAAATACGTAGGTCACCAGGATGGATTTATTTTTCAGGTGTGTTTTCTCCTGTTTTGGGCTTTTTGACTCTAGTGTTTTACATTTTTTACCACCAAGAAAAGAGAAAAAGTTACAAAACAAGACGTTCATAATGGTTTAGAAAAATTCTTGGTGCGTGTTTAGTTCAATTCAAAATCAAACTTGACAGTTAACACCCAATGATCAACTAACATACAAGAAAAAATAACCCCCCCCCCCTCCCTCTTGTAGTCTAGGTTTGCTATTACTAGTGTTGAGCAAGTCAGTGGGGCTCCACAAAGCCAAAAATTATGGCCTCTCACCTACAATGCACAACCATCTATGGCTTTGACATGCTTCTTGTTGCTTAGGATTACTGTTCTGTCAAATCCCAGGCTTCTAGCTTGGTGTAAAGCTTCTCTGACAGTAACCAGTTTGGCATTTATTTGGTGGAGATCTGAGAGTGTAGTGTAGTAAAGCTTTTTTAATATATATATATATATATATATATTAAAAAAGAAAAAAACTGCAAGAGGGAAAATTTTTTAACATCATAAATTATATTTCACAATTTTTTTTGTCACAACTCTAACGTGACAGACTGTGAGCAGTTAATCATGACTTACGCATATTCCACTATTTTTTTTCACCTATCACGTCATAGTTGTGAAAATTTTCGGGGTCCTAGACTTTTTTCTTTTTAACTTCAGTTTGGTCATTATTCATTAGATACATACAATTGCACCTTGTGTAATCTATATATATATATATATAAAACCGAAGCGTCTGAAACTCTCACAATTTTTCACATCATTACTATTTTCTTTTTCTTTTTATTTTAGGTTTTATATCTTATATAGAATCCACCAGAAAAACAATAGACAAAAGTTTGAATTTTTATTAATATCAATAATACTGAAAAATATATACAAACTTGGAGGCCTATTTAAGGGCTCCATAAAACTTGATGGACAAGAAAATATATTCTAAAATAAGCCCTAATTAATACCTAACCATAATAGGAACCAAATTTGACCTAAAAAACATTAAAAGAACCTAAAAACAAGGAAATAAATCACCTAGACCTAAAATAACGTTTTTTTGCATAAAAATACCAAAATTAAATAATTACAAAAATTAAATTGTAAATTCTATCCTACATCAACTTATCACAAAAATCATCATCTATATTTATTATTATTATTATTATTATTATCTATATATATATATATATATATATATATATATATATAAAACTAAAGCCTTTAAAGCTCCCACAATTTTCCACGTCACCATTATTTTCTTTTTCTTTTTATTTTAGATTCTTTTTATTCTAGGTTTTATATCTTCTTATATTTATTAGTGTTACAATAGTTTAGTTTAAGTAAAACTCTATTAGATATATTTTGTTGGTCTCTCCAAAACTTATCACATCATTATTATTATCTATATATAATATAAAATTGAAGATTTAAAATTAATTATAATTTTTTAAGATACCCCACGTTAGAATTTAAAAAAAAAAAAAAATGACTCACTTTAGGTTTCAAAAAAAAAAAAACTCACATAACACGTTAGAATTTTTTTTTTTTTTTAAAAAAAAAAGGTCTCACCAAAAAAAAAAAAAAAAACTTTAGGATTAAGAAAAAAAGAGAGAGACTCCTGGTAGGACTCTCTCTTCTCTCCTTAAAACCCTAACAATTACCATCTCAAAACCCTAAACTCAACTTCACTTTAAGATTAAAAAAATAAGAAGGAGAGAGACTCATGTAAAAAAAAAAAAAAAAATTTAGGTTTTGTCTTTTTTATTTGCTTTCATATGTGCCTGAAATTTTCATTCTATCTTATTGTTTTATTATGTTTAGAATTGATTTTTTTCTAAGAATTTGGGTTAATCAATATTTTGATAGTGTTTTTATGGGTTTGGTTTTTGGGTTGAAATTCTAATAATTATTTTATATTGTATATGGCAGATGAAGCATCTCTATTTTTTGGAGAAAAATCAAAGCTGCAACCTATGTCTTCCAGCCCAAGGTGTGGTAAATTTTTATATGTTCTTACTTTATTGAGAATTTTTATTTGGGTTCATGTGATTTTTTGTTTTTTTATTAAAGCTTTGATTTTTGGTTGATTAATTATTTGTTTAGATTAATTTCAATTAATTATTTGTTTGGATTCAACGTAAAAGATAATGGAATTAGGTGTTATAAATTTGATAATGTTCCATGTTTTGAATTGTTTATATTGTTAAGACTCCTGGTAGGACTCTCTCTTCTCTCCTTAAAACCCTAGCAATTACCATCTCAAAACCCTAAACTTAACTTCACTTTAAAATTAAAAAAATAAGAAGGAGAGAGAATCACGTAAAAAAAAAAAAAAAAAAAAACGTAGGTTTTGTCTTTTTTATTTGCTTTCATATGTGCCTGAAATTTTCATTCTATCTTATTGTTTTGTTATGTTTAGAATTTATTTCTTCTAAGTATTTGGGTTAATCTCTATATTTTGATAGTGTTTTTGTGGGTTTGGTTTTTGGGTTGAAATTTCTAATAATTATTTTATATTGTATATGGCAGATGAAGCATCTCTATTTTTTGGAGAAAAATCAAAGCTGCAACCCATGTCTTCCAACCCAAGGTGTGGTAAATTTTTATTTGGTATATTATATATGAATTTTTTGAATTTGAAGGGTTTTGTTTGGTTTTGAATTAGAATTAGGGGATTCTATAAAATTTGGAAGTTTTAAGTTTTGGGGTTTTTGGTATTTGCGTCTTACTAGATTGATCTTAATTCTTTACCTTATATGTTTTTGCTTTATTGAGAATTTTTATTTGGGTTCATGTGATTTTTTGTTTTCTTAATTAAAACTTTGATTTTTGGTTGATTAATTATTTGTTTGGATTAATTTCCATTAATTATTTGTTTGGATTCAACGTAAAAGATAATGGAATTATGTGTTATAAATTTGATAATGTTCCAGGTTTTGAATTGTTTATATTGTTATTACTACGACTAAATAAGATTTGTTTTTATCTTTGTAGTTTATATTAGTTTTGAGTGTGTGTATATATATAACTTTTGGGAATTTTGCTTTATTAATTTAAGAATTGTAAATTATTTTGTAGGTTTCAGTGCAGTAAGACATTGACAATATAAGCATATATATATATATATATATATATATAGTATTAACATTTTATAAAAATCTTTCTTACAACCCAATAACATTCTACGCTAGACAACACTTCTAAACTATAGAAAAGCATAGAAGTTAAATAATTATTCCCATTTTATTTTATTTAATTATGACAAATTTTTTTTTTTTTAAACCCTAACTAGTAAAATGTCTATAATATGCATATTATTAACCCAATTTTCTATTTCTAAATTTCTTAGATTTTATTATATCAATATTTTTTTTCTTTTAAATTCTTGGTGGGCAAATCAGTCTCTCACTAATTCTTTTACCTCAACGTGATGTTGGTTAATTGTCTTTTTATTTAACTATCCCGTGCATCGCACGGATTAGCGACTAGTATTGCATATATAGCGGAGCCAGAAATATTTTTTAGGCAGTCAAGCTTTTTATATATATATATATATATATATAAAATTAAATTCAAAGAATAACATACACATATATTTATTTATTTATTGTTTATACATGAAATGTTTGTTTATAATTTTGATTTAACATATGATTTTTTTTTTTTTACGTAAACAAAAATATTTACATTAAATAAGTGCTTATATCTTTGCCAAAAAAAAAAAGAGTAAGTCTTGACATGTTTAAAAATATACAAGTCAATTTAATAGAAATAAAATATAATTAAATTACATATGGTATACATAAAATATATTTTAATTTAATGAGCTATATATGACATAAGAGTAATTTTTTAGAATAAAAAAAATGCATTAGTCAATAATATAAATGCATTATATGTTTTTAGTAAAAATTTAGGGAGCATTATTGAAATTTATGTCCAAGATTTTTTTTTTTTTTTTTTTTTATACTAAAAATACAGGGAATGAGGATTTTTGAAATGTCAAGGGAGGCATGGCCCCTAGCCCCCACTCCCTCTGCCATAGATTGCCCTTGAATCCATTTGTTGGTATTTTACTAATTATCAAACAAAAGGGGGAAAAAAACTCAATTCATTAATTAATTGTAAGAAAGCAACCAAAAAGGGAAAAAAACTGCTTTCACTAATTGGCTTTTCTGCCGATTAGCTTAGCGTGGCTCCATGACCTCCATCCCTTTATTACCTATACCTATATGAGAAAGAGTAATACTATAGACACAAACTATTTTACAAAATTTTTACAAAATGTTAGTGCCACAAAAATTTCACAACATTTACCACAACTTGCCATGTAACGAGTTGTGAGTGGTGAAGAAAAATTAGTAGGTTCATGGATCAACATCTCCACCATTGACAACTTTTGGCACAACTACTTTCTGGTGTTTATATATACACCACCAATTGAACCCAAATATGTTATGGTTGCATTCAATCCCCCTCCAACCAAGTCACTGGAGTTTTTACAACAATTAAAAATTAAGGAAACTAGTCTCTAATTGGTAAAGAAACAAAGCATTAACTTTTTTTTTCATTCTTTCCATGGATGAATGCATATATACAAATCCAAAAAATTGACCTAAATTCTTAGATTCAATTATTACAACGTTTTTAAAGGGTTGTCTGTGGCTGTGATGGCAGGGAGGCAAATGAGGAATATGCCAAGCACCTGCATGGGTTGGTGGACAAGTTGTTCAAGAGCCTATCATTGGGTTTAGGGCTTGAACGGCATGAGTTAAAGGAGGCTGCAGGTGGTGATAACTTGGAGTACCTTCTCAAGATCAACTACTACCCGCCGTGCCCTCGTCCTGATCTGGCTCTAGGTGTGATGGCTAATACTGATATGTGCACCATCACCATTCTTGTGCCAAACGATGTTCAAGGTCTCCAAGCTTCTAGGGATGGCGGTTATTATGATGTCAATTACATCCCCAATGCCCTGGTTATCCACATTGGGGACCAAATCGAGGTATTTTATTCTAAATTTGATGGATGTTAATCATTCAAAAAAAAAAAAATGAAACATCTAGAAATGATGCAAAAATAAAATGCCACGGTGAAAAAATAATATGAACATATCAATCAAGTTTAATCAGGACAGCTAGATACATTTTAAGGTCAAAGGCGAGAAATTTTATTGAGGTTTTAAATTTTTCTTTTTAATTTTATGTCTATACGGCACACTATACCCGAGCCCATTTGGGCCTGGGACTCTGGTATGGAGATACGACCCACAAACCTGATCTCTTTCTACCTAGCAGCCCATCCCAAACCTGCACAAGCTGCGAGCCCAAGTTTTGCCACTTCATCATTACCTGGCAATACTTTCCCGAGCAGTGATGAGAGAGTAACGTTCAAATGCCCCGCCCCTTACGTATTCGGCAGTGCCTTAGGGAGCGCCGCTGCCGAGAATATCTGCAGGAATGGAAACCAAGTTCCAATGCCACTCACACCACATCCCACTCCCACCTAACCACCCACCTATGATCAACGATATTGGACCTCACATTGCACTAGCCAAGAAAATAATCATAGCCTCTCCACTAACTCAGAGCTATAAATATGAAAAGTTGAGGGAAGAATGCGGGTTGTTGAAAAGGTTCGGTAAAGAATAGAGAGAGAGAGAGAGAGTAAGGAGGAGAGAGTGATAGAGAGAGAGAGAGAGAGAGTAAGGAGGAGAGAGTGATAGAGAAGGAGAGGAGAGAAAGCTACACTGAGCCCTTGGGCCTTGAATCACTCAGAGCAGGAAATCCAAGTCCCACTCTACAAGTAAGTTGTGAGCCAGTTGAGGTCCGGTCCAAACCACCTCATTTAGGTGCGCACAATTGGCGCCGTCTGTGGGAATCTCTTGCAACACAGTGGTTCAACCGAGGGTCACGTGCGAGAGGATGTCTGGGAGACATTCCGAGAGTGACGCTGAAAGTGGTTCGGTGGGATCTTTTCGGGGATCCTCCTGGCGAGAATGGAGGCAAAAGAGGCGCGAAGACAGGATCTATGAACGGGAGCAAGAAGGGTCTGGCTTCGGAGAAGGGTCATATCATACACAGCGAATGGTATCCATTGCGTCCGGGCATAGGTAATTTGATGAAAGATATGAAGAGCTTGAGCGGTTGCGTGGGCTAGTGAGAGATCTGGAGTTGGAAGCAGAGAACAGACGCCAGAGAAAGGACCAAGATAACCGAAAGAGCAGGTCTAACATCGGGGAAGGTCATCATGAGGCGGGATCCAATCAATCCCAGTCCCACCACCGCAGAGGGCGTTCACATTCACGAGAATCCCACAGGCGACGAGACCGATCACGTTCGCAGGAGTCGCGTCGGCGCAAAGAGCTTTCACAGTCACGGGAATATGCGAATCCAGGTTCGGATTCCCTGGAAGAACAACGACCCCATAACACAGTCATGGATGCTATGAGCTGCACACTACGCAGAGCCACTCGGTTGCCGTTTTCAATCGACATTGAGTGGGCCCCTATGCCGGACAGATTTACGCGTCCCCCGTTTAATTCCTATGACGAGAAAATGGACCCTGTTGAACACGTCAGCCACTAAATCCAAATGATGTCTTTGCACACCCGTAATGACGCCCTGATTTGCAAGGTCTTTCCTTCGAGCCTCGGGCCTACTGCTTTGAGATGGTTTAATGGGCTACAGAAGGGCTCCATCCACACCTTTTTCGATCTGATACAGGAGTTCAGATTCCAGTTTGTGACGTGTAGCCGAGTTCCACAACCGGTAGATGCATTGCTATCCATGAAAATTAGGGTTGGGGAAACCCTTCGCAGCTACGCTTGTCGATACTGGGAGCTTTACAATGAGATTGGCGGGGGGAACGAGAAGATAACTGCAAGCACTTTTAGAATGGTATTACCCGAGGATTCCGGACTAAGGGAGTCATTGACAAAGAAACCTCCCAAGGACATGAGGCAGCTGATGAGGCGTATTGAGGAATACAAACGACTGGAAGATGACCGGCTGCAAAGCAAAGGTAAAGCGCCAATGATAAATCGTCCTCGGCAGACTGGTTTTCCCACGAGGGCTCGAGGGAGCTTGAGGATCTAGGAGCCAGAAGCACAGATAGGAGAGGTAAATGTAGCGTTTAAGGAACCAATACATAGGATTGTAGATAAGATTAAACACGAGCCATACTTCAAGTGGCCAAACAAGATGGGAGGTGACCTAAGTAGGAGGAATCAAAACTTATACTGTATTTACTACAAAGATAAAGGCCATACCACTGAGCAATGCCGAGTATTGAAAGATCATCTGGGGCAGTTGGCTAAGGCTAGGTATTTAAAGGAGTTCGTGACAGATGCAGGGGACCGAGGAATAGGGCAAGGCACTCCTCAAAGAGGGAACCCTCTCCCACCCCCTCTTGAGATAATTGAGGTTATTCATGCTGCCTCGAGGAGCTTCATTGCGATAGGAAGGAAGGAAGTGTTGATTGTAGCACCAATGGAAGGTCGCTCGGATATACAGGCGTCTGGGAAAAAGATTAAGCTGGCTCGGGAGCCGATTGCTTTCGATGTAGATGATTTGGAGGGAACGATTCAGCCACACGACGATGCGTTTATAGTCACGGCCCGGATTAACGGCTTCTTAGTAAAGAGAGTGGTGATAGACCAGGGGAGCGGCAACGATGCGATGTATCCAGATCTATTCAGGGGGCTCGGATTGAGGAATGAGGACCTCTCGAAGTATACTACACCTCTGGTCGGGTTCGACAGCAAGGTGGTAGTTCCCGAGGGGTAAATTTCTTTGCCCGTGAACATGGAAGGCAAGCAGGTGGTGGTAACGTTTATAGTGGTCGCTTCATACTCCCCATACACGGCAATACTAGGAAGGCCATGGATCCACGCAATGGGGGCCGTTCCGTCCACACTGCACGTAAAAGTCAAATTTCCTACTGAGCAAGGTATCACCGTAGTGCGAGGAAGCCAGCAGGCAGCTAGACAATGCCTGGTTGCCATAGTCAATTCAGAGATAGGGCGAACCGACCAGAAGGGGCATGCCGAACAGAAAAACCCTTCGCAGGGGATCCCTTTATAGCAATTACAGAATTTAGGAGAAAAGAAGGGGGCAGAGGGTGCCGAGAAGATGGTGAAAGTGAAAATATTGCCGGATGCAGACAGGTACTTCCAAGTGGGGGAAAGCCTAAAGGATGGGGACAAGGTGGAGATGTTGTTATTCCTTGTACAGAATGTGGATGTGTTCACATAGAGTCCGTATGAAGTGCCCGAAATAGATCCTGAGTTCATTGTTCATAGACTTAACGTGGACTCCTCGTTCCCTCCTAAGAAGTAGAAACCGAGGAGATCGGCCCAGGAGCATGTCGAGGCGGTAAGGGCAGAAGGTCAAAGGCTCAAGGAGGTTGGGGCAATAAGGGAGATCTATTTCCCAAAGTGGTTGGCGAACACCGTGGTAGTGAAGAAGAAAAACGAAAAGTGGAGGGTGTGCGTAGATTTCACAGACCTCAACCGAGCATGTCCGAAAGACCCGTTCCCCATGCCGAAGATTGATCAGTTAGTGGATGCCACGTACAGGCATCCAAGGATGAGCTTTTTGGACGTCTTTCAGAGGTGTCATCAGATCACCCTGGCCCCCGAAGACCGAGAAAAGATAGCATTCATATCCTTGAAGGCTAATTATCATTATATTGTGATGCCTTTTGGGTTGAAAAATGTCAGGGCTACCTACCAGCGTATAATGACGAGGATGTTCCAGGATAAAGTAGGACAAACAGTCGAAGTTTACATTGATGACATGGTGGTGAAAAGCAAGCTGGAAGCACGACACCTAGAGGATCTGCAGGGGGTGTTTGAGATCCTTCGGCAGCACAAGCTACGCCTAAATGCAGACAAGTGTGCCTTCAGAGTGAGAGCTAGCAAGTTTCTAAGTTATTTAATTTCCTGCCGAGGGATTGAGGTCGACCTCGATCATATCAATGCGGTACAATGTCTTAAGGCACCGAGCAATCCAAAGGAGGTACAGATCTTAACCGAAATGTTGGTTGCCCTTAATCGGTTCATTTCTAAATTCGCCGATCGCTGCTATCCATTCTACCAGTTGCTGAAGAAATAGAGGGGGTTCCAATGGAATGAGGAGTGTGAGAAGGCCTTTTAAGACTTGAAGCAGTACTTGGGGTGGGCCCCCATGTTAGCAGCCCCAGAGCCCAGAGAGGATTTGTTTATGTATCTCTCAATCTCCGTCCATGCTGTGAGTGCTGTGCTTTTCTGGGACCGGGGCGTGCAGCAACCCATGTATTACATCAGTAAGACCATGGTCGACGCAGAGACGAGGTACTTGCCCCTAGAGAAACTGGTACTGGCATTGGTGCATGCAACGAGGAAGTTGCCTCAATATTTTCAGGCCCAACTTTCCTCCTTTTGATCGAACATCCCCTACAGTCGCTGTTGAAGAGATCAGATCTAACGGGCCGAATAGCTAAATGGGGGACCCAGCGTAGATCCTTTGATATAAGGTACAAGCCAAGGAGCTCGGTGAAGGGCCAGATCCTGGCTGACTTCGTTGCGGAATTCTCGCCAAGGAATGAAGGGGAGACGGTTTGCTGCGTGGAGAGTCGCCCATGGAGGGTGTTTGTGGACAGTGCATCCAACACGGTGGAGGCTGGAGCCGGGATTGTCATCATCACCCCAGAGGGGATATGATTGGAGCACTCTTTTAGACTGAGGTTTAGAGCCTCCAACAACGAAGCCGAGTATGAGGCCTTACTTGTTGGGTTGAGAACCATCTTAGGTATGGGGGCTCTTCATGTCGAAGTATATTCGGATTTTCGGTTGGTCGTGAACCAAGTACAAGGCAGTTTTGAGGCCGGTGATCCCTAGATGAAAGCCTATTTACAACTGGTGAAGCAAGTTATGAACAAGTTTGGTACAGTGAAGGTAGCTCAGGTATCCCAGACGCAAAATCAACAAGCCGACTCATTGGCTACGGCTGAATAAGGTTGAGCTTATCGAGGAACTAAGCATCAGTGTGGCAACTAGTGTTGGTAACGCCTGGGTTAAGATGGCCGTGATTTCAAAAGTCGGTGCACGTTGGATGGACCCATTCATCGAGTTCTTAGCCGAAGATAGGGTTCCTGACGACGAGAAGGAGGCAAACAGGGTTCGCCGTATGGCTGCCCGATACTGGTTGTCAGCGGATCACAAGTTGTACCGGAGGTCTTTCGGAGGGCCATATCTTCTGTGTTTGCATCCAGAGAAGGTGGGCGAGCTCTTAACCAAGCTACATGGCGGAGTCTGTGGTAGCCATGTGGGGGGACGGTCGTTAGTACACCAAGCAATAACTCAGGGATTTTGGTGGCCTAAAATGCAGAAAGACGCCGCCGAGTACGTGCGTAAGTGCGAGCAGTGCCAAAAGCATGCCCCTTTGATCCACTGACCAGCAGGCCTTCTGAATCTAGTAAGTAGCCCTTGGCCCTTTACACAATAGGGGCTGAATATTCTCGGCCCATTCCCCCGTGTAACGGGCAACAGGAGGTTTGTATTAGTGGTCATTGATTACTTCACCCAATGGGCCGAAGCAGAGGTTCTAGCCAACATTCGGGACGTGGACGTCAAAAAGTTTGTGTGGAAGAATATAGTCACGAGGTTCAGGGTGTCAGAGTCACTGATATCTAACAATGAACTGCAGTTTGACAGCAAGGCCTTTCGTGAGTTTTGCAACGATCTCAACATCAAAAATAGGTACTCCGCCCCCGCGTATCCGTAGAGCAACGGCCAGGTGGAAGCCATCAACAAAGTGATTGTAAATGGATTAAAGAAAAGGCTAGATGGTGCAAAAGGGAGATGGGCTGAGGAGCTACCGAAAGTTCTGTGGGCGTATCGGAAAACACCGAGAAGGTCTACGGGAGAAACCCCATTCTCTCTCACATATGGGGCGGAAGCCGTGATTCCAGCCGAGATCAATCTGTGCAGTGAGCGGGCAACCAAGTTCGACCCTGCTCGGAATGACAACTTGCTGGTACAAAATCTAGATTTACTGGAAGAATATTGAGAATCTGTGACTATACGGTTAGCCGAGTACCAACAAAAGCTGGCTCTACGCTACAACAAGGATGTGAAGACCAGGGGATTCAGCACCGGGGATCTAGTCCTGTGAAGGGCAGTGGGAAATATGCAGGACACCAACGCTGGGAAATTGGCCCAGACTTGGGAGGGCCCCTATAGGGTAACCATAATCGCGGGAACGGGGGCGTATTACTTGGAAGGTTTGGATGAGAGACCACTCCCTAGACCGTGGAACGTCCATAACCTGAAGAGGTTTTATCATTGGCTGAATGTATGCTGGGATGCCAATTTGATGTAATTATACATGTACGTCTCACTAATTAGTATGACAGTAACTACTTGTGCAGATCCATTCAATCCAATTTATATTACCAGCAACGTATACACGAAGAACCATGACGGGCAAAAAGCTTAAAAATTACCTAAGGACAGAAGCCTGTCCCCGGTTTGATCTTCATCACTGGGCAGGTGGAGACCTTAGCCTAAAAATTACCTAAGGACGGAAACCTGTCCCCGGTTCGATCTTCATCACCGGGCAGGTAGAAACCTTAGTTTAAAAATTACCTAAGGACAGAAGCCTGTCCCCGGTTCGATCTTCATCACCAGGCAGGTGGAAACCTTAGTTTAAAAATTACCTAAGGACGGAGACTTGTCCCCGGTTCGATCTTTACCACCGGGCGGGTAGAAACCTTAGACTAAAAATTACCTAAGGATGGAGACCTGTCCCTGGTTCGATCTTCACCACCGGGCAGGTGGAAACCTTAGCCTAAAAATTACCTAAGGACGGAAACCTGTCTCCGGTTCGATCTTCATTACCGAGCAGGTAGAAACCTTAGTTTAAAAATTGCCTAAGGAAGGAAACTTGTCCCCGGTTCGATCTTCACCACCGGGCGGGTAGAAACCTTAGACTAAAAATTACCTAAGGATGGAGACCTGTCCCTGGTTCGATCTTCACCACCGGGCAGGTGGAAACCTTAGCCTAAAAATTACCTAAGGACGGAAACCTGTCTCCGGTTCGATCTTCATCACCGGGCGGGTAGAAACCTTAGTTTAAAAATTACCTAAGGATGGAAACTTGTCCCTGATTCGATCTTCATCATCGGGCGGGTAGAAACCTTAGACTAAAAATTACCTAAGGACGGAGACCTGTCCCCGGTTCGATCTTTATCACCGGGCAGGTAGAAACCTTAGCCTAAAAGTTACCCAAGGACGGAAACTTGTTCCAAGTTCGACCTTCATCACCGGGCAGGTAGAAACCGTAGCCTAAAAAATTACCTAAGGACGGAAACCTATCCCCAATTCAATCTTCATCATTGGGCAGGTAGAAACCTTAGCCTAAAAATTACCTAGAGACCTTAGTCTAAAGCTTACCAAGGGCAGGAACCGATTCCTCAGTCCTATCTTCCTACCAAGCATATTGGGGCCTCAAGACCCACTACGGGGGCTTGAAACCCAAGACTTTCTAAGGACAGAAACCTACCTCTCGGCGCAATCAGGTACATTGCCTGCTAACACGGCAAGCAATAAACAAATACATGAAAAACGAAAATGTCCACAACAAAAGATTCATGAACATTATTTAAAATAGCATATAAAGTTTAAAATGAAGTTCAGTTGCCAAAACTTGGTAACTAAAAAGACAGAAATTCAAGCTCAAAAGAGATAAATTTTTCCGTCACCACAGCCCGGTGACATAAGTAAACCAGCTGAAAGAAAAAGTTATTAAAGTAGAAGGAAAATAAACAAATACAGCATGAGGGTGGCTGGACATTCGAGAGGTCCAAAGGAGGCTGTTGGTTGACAATGGAAGTTGGAAGCTGGACATTCCCACTAATTTGATCCCCAGCATGAGGGTGGCTAGTTGCCTCTAAGTCGGTTGGCTCCGCATGAGAATCAATAGCATTCACCAGTTCCCTCATGCTGGTGGTCTCTTCTTCATCAATAACGAGGGTTGCATTCTGCGCGGCATCTAGGGGGTTCGGGAAAGGGATTTGGCCGGTCCCTCAGGGGAGAATCCTCGGGAACCCCCATGGCTTGAAGGGCGGCGAACCATCCCTCCTCGAATCCAAGCTTGTGAGCTTGACGAATGACCGACTCCGTAGAATTCTCGGCGTCTGCAAACCCTTCGTCGTACCACTTGCTTTCGCAAGCTTCCAACACTGCCTTCGAATCGGCCAGTTCTTCTACTAACGCAATATTTAAACTCTGGGCCTCTGCCAGCTTAAGCTCGGTGCCTCCAAGTTGCACCTCCAGCTCCGCGGATTTTCCCTCGGCCAGAGCCCTTACCTTCTTAGCCAAAGCAACCTTTTCCTTTGCATCCTCGACAGCTTTCAACTTCTCCTTCGCCATGGCCTCGACAACGTCCTTCAAAGCCTTCTCCCTTTCAGCATCTTCAGCAAGCTCCTTCATCCTCCCGTCCACAATATGGGATAGTTGCGCCGCCTGACCACACAATGATGACAGGTATAAGGAGAAAAAGAGGGTACGCATATATGAGCAAGTTGAAAACCGAGAACAGTGAAATAAAATGGAATGGTTACCGCTATGGTGTGCCACTGCAACCACCTCCCTAAAGACTCGTCTGTCCCTTCCATAAAAGCGTTCACATCCTCGGGTAGAAGGAGGCCACACGCCAAGCTCTGGGCAATACGACCCCCATGGCCTTTTTCCCAAACTCGTACATTGGCAATTGCAGGGAGAGGCTTGCCATCAAGTTGGAAGAAAGGTTGCCACTTCGTCGAGGCCCAAGAAGTGGATGCCAGGTTCAGCCCAGTTGGTACCACCGGCTCCCGGATTACAATGCTAACAGATGGCCGGGGAGGGGTCCTAGGCAGATTGCTCGAGCTTGTTTGCGTTGGTTCAGCTGTGCACTGCCTTTTTCGGACACGGCTTTCTGGAGCGGGAGGAGGCACGTCTTGGCCGGGAGTTCGTTGTTGCTGTGCGGCAGGCTGGGTACCCAAAACAAAGAGATTGATTGTCATTATCTTTCTAGTCACCATGGCGTTGACGTGATCGGATTCTGTTTCGAAATAGCTGACTAATTCGGCGGCTACACCTCCGGCCTCCTGAGCAGGAGCCTCAAATTCTGAGGGGCCTTAGATTGGGCAGGGGCTTCTGGCTAAACCGGTTCGTGAGCCCGCTCTCAGCGCTCTTACGACACGCACTCGGCAGAATCGTAACTTATGGGCTAACGCTCGTTCGAGCAAATGTGCCGAGGACCAAGATCACGTGCCTCGCCTACAGCGAATTTTGGCGGGAGGTAGTTCGCGTGCCGAACGTCTATGTAAGAGAGGAGGGGGCTATCAACTAACAAGGCTTGGCTAAATGCTTGCCAAGTGGAGTAAACAGGGTCAACACCAAGGATAAGATGAGTTGCTTGGAGTTGTCCGTCTGAGTGAACAAAAATCTCTGACCTGAGCACAAAATTCAAGTCCCGAACATGTACTACTCTGAGATCTAGCTTGAACCTTTTGCTCTCTGCACGGGAGTAATACGAGTTGGTTAGTGATTACTTACTTGGATCAAAATCAAAGGAAGTTAAATAAAAAGCATTTGGTACCAACCAACATCGCATGGTGAAAATGCGCAGGGGAGCTCCTCGGCAAACCAATTGCTGCTTACTTGTACAAAATCTCTAGCAGAATTTCTATTCGAATTAGGTAGGCATGAAATAAGCCGTACCCTCACATCCTTAGTTTTCAAGTAATAATCCGAGTTGATATTGCCGCACAAACTATACATGAAATTAATGTCATGATGATTTAGTTGCAACCCGAACAACTGGTTCAACCTACTCACGCAACTCACCACCCGATAAAAATTAGGAGGGAGTTGGTCGAGACAAAGGCCGTAAAATCTAAGGGTACCTAGGATCAGGGGGTCAATCGGAAACCTAACCCCACCCTCTAGAATAGCCATCAAAGGAAAGAAAACTGTATTTACACCACGGCGCCTTTGGATGTCAATATCGCCCACATGACAGTAGGAAATATCGACATCCTTTGGGACATTGTAGGTAGCCCTAAAACTAGCCAAGGTGGCTGCAGAAGAAAGGAGATAAGAGTAGCCCATTCTCTAAGCAAGAATTCTTAAAAAAGGAAAGATTATGATTACTGTAGAATAGAGCGAAATAGAGAAAATAGGAAGAAGAGGAAAAGGAACTTACTGCGAGCTCTAAGGAGGAAGTGTGTTCTGGGCTAGGAGATGAGCCACGAAGGTAGTATGCTCGGCAGAGTAAAAGATTGAAGGATGAAGAATGCGAAAGTGGAGGAAAGGGTCAGAAGTGATTATTTATAGAGGCGGAAGGGGAGATAAGTTGCATTAAATAATTTGCTGGCAGGAAATCATACAAATCGCTACCTCAACTGCCACGCGCGTGACACCTCAGTTCACAAACCATCAGAAAATAATGACGGCTAAGCCATCAGTCAGGTTTAATGCATCTTTTGAGGAGCGCATTAATACGTTCCTCAACCGCCGAATATTTACCCTTTTTGGCTTCCTGGGTAGTCACCGCCTCTTGGGTTCCTTGATTCATCCCCGATAGTGGGGGACGAATTAAGGGGGGGCTAATGTACGGCACACTATACTCGAGCCCATTTGGGCCTGGGACTCTAGTATGGAGATACGGCCCATAAACCTGATCTCTTTCTTCCCAGCAGCCCATCCCAAACTCGCACAAGCTGCGAGCCTAAGTTTTGCCACTTCATCATTGCCCGGCAATACTTTCCTGAGCAGTGATGAGAGAGTAACGTTCAAACACCCCGCCTCTTACGTATTCGGCAGTGCCTTAAGGAGCGCCATCGCCGAGAATATCTGCAGGAGTGGAAACCAAGTTCCAAGGCCATTCACACCACATCCCACTCCCACCTAACCACCCATCTATGATCAATGGTATTGGACCTCACATTGCACTAGCCAAGAAAATAATCATAGCCTTTCCACTGACTCAGAGCTATAAATATGAGAAGTTGGAGGAAGAATGCAGGTTGTTGAAAAGGTTCGGTAAAGAATAGAGAGAGAGAGAGAGAGAGAGAGTGGTAGAGAGAGTAAGGAGGAGAGAGTGATAGAGAGGGAGAGGAGAAAAAGCTACACTGAGCCCTTGGGCCTTGAATCATCCAGAGCAAGAAATCCAAGTCCCACTCTACAAGTAAGTTGTGAGCCAATTGAGGTCTGGCCCAAACCACCTCATTTAGGTGCGCACAATGTCAATTAAATTAGATTTTCTAAATTTATATATTATAATTTTTAGGCAAAACTATATAGTTGGTCCCTAAAATTTATTTGTTGAACAATTTTGGTCCCTAAAGTTTCAAGTGAGCATTATTGGTCCCCCAAAGTTTTAAATATGAGTGTTATTGGTTCATCCGTTAACATCTATTGATTTGTTTGCCTATGTGTCTAATGAAGCAATGACGCAGCATGTTTTAAGTGATGTGGTAACCTATTTATCATTAAAAAATTACATATTACATTATAGACATAAAATTAGGTAAACCTAAATAATGTCGGTCTTTGATGCATCAAACCCATTAAAACTAGGTCTTTCTCCAAATTCAAAGTTCTTGGATTTATTTATCTTTTCCTCCGTTTTCTTGGAATCCAAACAGGACCAAGAAATATGTCAGTTTCTATATTTTTCAGCTATGGTACCTAAATATTGGCTCACAAAAAGATGACCAAAGTGCTACTAGTGCATTATTGGATCTTGTAATCGAAAACCATGTTGCATATACCCACCTTGCGAATCGTGCTACTTCCAGAAGTGAGATAGTTTACTCAATTTAGATTCTAGTTTCTACTTTGTGTGTCTTCTTCTATTGCTACTACTATAGAGGCGAAGATCCGAAGTAGCAAAATCCTTATTCTATATATAGTTATCTGATTTTGAATGAGACATATTTCTAGACCATGTTTGGATTCTAAGAAAACGAAGAAAAATTGGAAAAAAAAAATCCAGAAACTTTGAATTTGGAGAAAGACCCGATTTTGATGTGTTGAAGACCCATATTATTTGGGTTTACCCGATTTTGATGTATATAATGTGATGTGTAAATTTTAATAATATATATAAGTTGCCAGTGCCACATCACTTAAAACATGCTAATCCCTTACTCCATTTGACACATAGGCAAATAAACTGACAGAAGTTAATGAAGGAATCAATAACACTTATATTTAAAACTTCAAGGACCAATAGTGCTTATTTGAAATTTTAGGGACCAAAAGAGCTCAACAAGTAAACTTAAGGGACCAACTTTTTAGTTTCACCTAATTTTTTTTATTTAATATCAATTCTTCTTGTTTTTGAAATGCAAACTTAACAATTGAATTTATGTATTTAAGTTTTACTAATATCTCATTTTCAATAGATAATATATAATATACTTAATTTTCTTATGACATAATCAATTTTAACTAGGATTTTATCAATTTTATTTTTATATTTACAATTGTAACAAGAATTGTCAATAAAATTTAATAAGTGACATACATTTGGGAAAAAAAAAATCTAAGCTTTTATATAATCAAGAATTGATATATTGTATCCTTTTTTTAAGGATGCTATATTATGTCTTTGAACATCATTATGATACATTTCATTTTTATCATTAATCTCTCTTTCTCTCTCTGCTTTGATTAAAATATTTTAGTAAACATTTATCATTAAAAAATATTTACAAATAATAAAACATTATCTACAATATTATAATATGACAAAAAAAAAAAAAATCAAAGCATAGAATAATAAAATCTGATCTATTAAAGAAATTATTGCAAGTTAACTTTAATATCAGATCTTCCAATTGCCTCAATCTATCCAAGAAAATTCAGATTAAACACATAACTTAATGAATTAATAATAACCAAATCAAGAATAATTTCATATAAAGAATCAAACATCATTGTTCAAATATAAAATTTAACAAAAAGATTGAAAATTTATTTATTTTTCAATGAGAGTTACTTTACCTTGGGTAAGCCAATCCATAGTTATGAAACTTAAAATCTAAATTTCAATTTTGATTTTGGTGTTGAGAGAGAGATCTAGAGTGTGTGAGATATTGTTTGGTATGTGGATTAGTAAAAGATTAGATAGCTAATATTGAATTTTTTTTTACAAAAACTAAAATATCAAATTGTTTGGGGAAATTAATTGTCTATGATTAAAAAAATATATATAATTTAAGATTTCCATTTGGTTGGGCTTCCATTACTCCTATATGTTGGGGGTGATATGGGAAAAATGCACCATCCACATGTTTTTTTTTATGAAATCAATTATCATCATACTACAATTTAGGCTTGTCCTACCATCATTATCCTAGAGTTGGCCCCGAGTTCGACTATATGGTGAAAACAAATTAAAGAAAGCTTAAGTTGCTCACTGTATGGGGCGTTGTCCTGATATCTGGAACTTTTAGCTAGGACACACTTTATTACTCATACTTACACTTTACCACAATTTGCTTAGGTGTTAACTAAGAATTGGATTACATCACTTACACATGGCTTGAATTTAACACTTGAAACACTCCAATCACCAATTGGCATATAAGCAAATTGTGACAAAGCGTGTGCCGAAGGTTATGTCCTTAGATTTGTTGCAACTATTGATATTATTGTAAGTAGACCAATAACTCTATGAGAGAAATATTTTGTGGCAGATCCTGAGCAATGGAAAGTATAAGAGTGTGCTTCACAGGACCACAGTTAACAAGGGAAAGGCAAGAATGTCCTGGCCAGTATTCATGGAGCCACCATTAGACTTTGAAGTAGGGCCTCATCCTAAGCTCGTTAACAAAGAAAATCCGCCAAAATTCAAGACCAAGAAATACTCTGACTATGTTTACTGTAAGCTTAAGAAGATTCCCCGGTAAATGAGAGAATCAATGTACATAGCTGTGGTTGCGTCAGTGTTGCACACTACTCCCACAGGTCATATTTTATTGAACTGGTATTAGACTATAAGTTAGTAGCATATAATGTCTTTCCCAAGTCCATTGAAAGCCCTTTGGATTTAGAGTTTGACAACTTAAGGTTTCCCTTTCCCATTTTTTATAATCCCTATTCCAACATTGTGTTAGACTTTCATGCGCTGCGGGTTGGTTAATTAGGGAGTCTGATTTTTTGTTTAATATTGTTGATAAGGGGAATTTTTAATTGGAAAAATAAAAGTTATTGATCTCCAAAGACCCTTCAGCTCTATTATGCATACTGAAGACATCACACAAGATGAAGCTGTCAGTCTCTAAGCTGAAGGCAGTAGGCTGAAGACAGTAAGCTGAAGACGGTAAGCTGAAGACAATAAGTATAAGAGGAAGCTGATAAGAACAAGCTGAAGAGGGTAAGCAAACCTCTGTCGGGATCCATTAGTAAGTGACAATGTTAGGGAGTCCACGAAGCTCACCGCATAGCCGACGAGTTGACCTTAGGCATTAAAGATGGGTAGCCGACACTAATAAAGCTGAAGGGAGTAGTCGAAACTGACGACCCGAACGAGGTAGTAGGCGAAGGTAACGACCCCGACTAAGCTGAAGGGAGTGGGCGAAGCTGACGACCCCGACTAAGCTGAAGGGAGTAGTCGAAACTGACGACCCTAACGAGGTCGTAGGCAAAGCTGACGACCCCGACTAAACTGAAGGGAGTAGTCGAAACTGACGACCCTAACAAGGTAGTAGGTGAAGCTCACGACCCCGACTAAGCTGAAAGGAGTAGGTGAAGTTGACGACCCCGACGAGGGAGTGGGCGAAGCTGACGACCCTGACTAAGCTGAAGGGAGTAGTCGAAACTGACGACCCTAACGAGGGAGTAGGCAAAGCTGACGACCCTAAAGCTGACGGCTCCAATGTACCCTTGACTTGGCCACCACGCATAAGTATATAAGGAAATGTCTTGTATCCCACGCTTAGTGTTAGTCTCCTACAAGGAAAAGATTCCGCAATATACGCTCATGAGGATTCCTATAAGGAAAAGACTTCTAGCCCAATGAAGAGAGGTCAACCCTCTACTATTATAAAAGTCTCAATACCCTCATAAACCAAGGTACGCATAATTCTCCCTAGCTCTGGTACTCTAGAGTTGTGAACAAGAGAATTCTCTAACTTGACCGTCGGAGGGTATTTGGCTGGTACCACACCAGTACTTCTTTTAAGGTCTTCAGCTTTTGTGTTGTGCAGGTGCTGTTTTGAGTGTGCGAGAATCGTGTGACTCACTGGTGATATTTTCGGCATCATCAGTTGGCGCCGTCTGTGGGAACAATTTTTACGACTTGTAAGCCATATTATTGCTTCCCAGACAAAGAGTTGCATGGTACTTATTCGCTCGATGGCGACCACCAACAACGTTCAAGGAGACGAACCACGCCCAACTGCACTCGAGAGACAGGTGTAGACTCTCACTGCAGCCGTGGAACGCCTCACTAAGCAAAACAACGATCTGGAAGAACAGTTATACCAGAAAAATGCAGGTCACGACACTCGAGAGCAGGACCAAGAAGGCACCAGTGTCGATAGAAGAGAACGAGAAAGGCTGGAGGGCAGTAATGCTCCTAGTAGACCGGAGCATCAAAATCTGAGCATGCCATCCCTCACGGATGCAACTCAACCACACATTGCCACGGAGATACAGGCAATAAAGGAACAAATGGAGGTCATGATGAATGCCCTCAAAGGACGGGTATCCAGCGATCTTGACGATCTGGTAAATCGCACCGACTCGCCGTTCACTGCAGCTGTCAATTCCTTCCCCCTACCCCATAAATTTCACATGCTGCATATAGACAGTTACGACGGAGTGAAGGACCCTCTGGATCACCTAGAGACCTTTAAGACCTTGATGCACCTTCAAGAGGTAGCAGACGAAATCATGTGTAGGGCCTTCCCTACAACGCTGAAGGGCCCCGCAAGGGTATGGTTCAGCCGACTGACGTCGAACTCCATCAGCACTTTCAAGGAGCTAAGCGTTCAGTTCACTACACACTTTATTGGGGGACACAGGAATAAGAAGTCCACGACATGCTTAATGAGTATCAAGCAACGAGAGGACGAGACGCTGAGATCCTACATAACGCGCTTCAATAAGGAAGCGCTATCGATCGATGAAGCCGACGACAAAATACTTGTAGCAGCCTTCACAACTGGGTTGTGAAAGGGTAAGTTTTTGTTCTCACTATACAAAAATGACCCCAAGACCATGTCGGAAGTACTTTACAGGGCCACCAAGTACATGAATGCTGAAAACGCTCTTCTGACTCGAGAGAAGAGAGAAAGGCAGGAGGATACGCGATAGGACAGAGGGCAGAAGATGGCAAGAACTGGAGACGCTGGACGGACAGAAGCTACACCACCCATAGAACACCAAGCACCTACGAAAGTACTACCAGCAAAAAGGATGGCATGAAGAGTGGCACCCCTTTATTTCTAGTTTACCTTAGTGAATTTTAGTTATACTCCTCAGTTTTTCTATTTACTTTAGTTTTTGCTACAAAGCCCAAAGGGCAGGTCTTCGTTTTCTTTTTAAGAACTACTTTTTCTATGAATGCATGGTTTATTATAATAAGAGGAGTTTATTTAGACATGGCTAAGTCACCAACGGGTAGACGTATAGCCAAAGTCCCCTACGGGTGGACGGTCACTACGCTAAGTCACCTAAGGGTAGACGTATGGCCAAAGTCGCCTACGGGTGGACGGTCACTACGCTAAGTCACCTACGGGTAGATGGTCACTATGCTAAGTCGCTTACGGGTAGACGCATAGCCAAAGTCACCTACGGGTGGACGGTCACTACGCTAAGTCACCTACGAGTAGACGGTCACTACGCTAAATCGCCTACGGGTAGACGCATGGCCAAAGTCGCCTACGGGTGGACAGTCACTACGTTAAGTCACCTACGGGTAGACGGTCACTACGCTAAGCAACCTACAGGTAAACGCGTGGTCAAAGTTGTCTACGGGTGAATAGTCATTACATTAAGTCACCTACGGGTAGACATAGGACCGAAGTCAACTATGGGTAGATGATCACCATACTAAGTCGCCTATAAGTGGACGACCAAAATGGTGACGAGGTACCAACACTTAGTCACCTCAATAAGTCCACAAAGTGGACGACCTTATTAAATCCACAAAGTGGTCAACATTGATGAGTCCAAAGTGGACGACCTCACCCTGAGAGAATGAAAAATTATTAAATCCACAAAGTGGACGAGTTTAGCATTGAGTCTACTGCTAAGTCCACAAAGTGGACAAATTTATTACCAAGTCTACAAAGTAGATGAGCGTAAGTTTACAAAATGGACGGGCCTATTGCTAAGTCTACAAAGTAGACGCGTTTAATATAAATTCACAAACTTGACCAAAGTCTACAAAGCAAAACAGCCTAAGTCCACAAAGCGAACAACCCCTAAAAAATGAATGAACTTATCCACAAAGTGGATGAATGTATGACTTGTCCCACAAGTGGACGAGTCCATCAAGTAAAAGCAAGTTGACGCCATTATCCACAAATGGATGGATTCGTGAACAAATCCACCAGTCCACAAAAAGGACGCGTTCAAAGAAGAAGATGGTTTGAAACCGTTAAAAAAGACATGTCTAAAAGACACCTTAAGCGGATGGATTCGCCTTAAATTACCAAGTACGAGCATATCCTAACATACATACAAATGCCAAGGATAGATGCACATGCCAAATAAAAAGTAACGGGCTAGTCCACAACAGGCTGGGCAAGGACGACGCTGTCATCTTTTAGGTCTGCCACGGACTTGGTAAGCCGTCACCTTCCTCAAAAATAGTGTCGCCCACGAGTGTTGACTGTAGAGGCTCATCCGAAAACGGAACCGATCAGTTCACGCCATGTGCTCAAGCATTTAATAAAGGCAGCTCGAGGTGTCACGCATGAGTGACCTTTCTGACGATGTTAACTCCATAACCCGTCAGCTAAAGCTTACGAGGTTATGGAGTGGGGGGCAACTGATAAGGAAAATTTTTAATTGGAAAAATGAAAGTTATTGATCTCCAAAGACCCTTCAGGTCTATTATGCATACTGAAGACATCACGCAAGATGAAGCTGTCAGTCTCTAAGCTGAAGGCAGTAGGCTGAAGACAGTAAGCTGAAGACGGTAAGCTGAAGACAGTAAGTATAAGAGGAAACTGATAAGAACAAGCTGAAGAGGGTAAGCAAACCTCCGCCGGGATCCATTAGTAAGTGACAATGTTAGGGAGTCCACGAAGCTCACCGCATAGCCGACGAGTTGACCTTAGGCATTAAAGATGGGTAGCCGACACTAATAAAGCTGAAGGGAGTAGTCAAAACTGACGACCCGAACGAGGTAGTAGGCGAAGGTAACGACCCCGACTAAGCTGAAGGGAGTGGGCGAAGCTGACGACCCCGACTAAACTGAAGGGAGTAGTCGAAACTGACGACCCTAACAAGGTCGTAAGCAAAGCTGACAACCCCGACTAAGCTGAATGGAGTAGTCGAAGCTGACGGCCCTAACGAGGTAGTAGGTGAAGCTGACGACCCTGACTAAGCTGAAGGGAGAAGGCGAAGTTGACGACCCCGACGAGGGAGTGGGCGAAGCTGACGACCCCGACTAAGCTGAAGGGAGTAGTCGAAATTGACAACCCTAACGAGGGAGTAGGCAAAGCTGACGACCCTAAAGCTGACCACTCAAATGTACCCTTGACTTGGCCACCACGCATAAGTATATAAGGAAATGTCTTGTATCCCACGCGTAGTGTTAGTCTCCTACAAGGAAAGGATTCTGCAATATACGCTCATGAGAATTCCTATAAAGAAAAGACTTCTAGCCCAATGAAGAGAAGTCAACCCTCTACTACTATAAAAGCCTCAATACCCTCATAAACCAAGGTACGCATAATTCTCCCTAGCTCTGGTACTCTAGAGTTGTGAACAAGAGAATTCTCTAACTTAACCGTCGGAGGGTATTTGGCTGGTACCACACCGGTACTTCTCTTAAGGTCTTCAGTTTTTGTGTTGTGCAGGTGCTGTTTCGAGTGTGCGAGAACCGTGTGACTCACTGGTGATATTTTCGGCATCATCAATTGTGTTTTAAGAAAATAAATGAAGTTGAGCAACCTGTATTAAATATTTTGTTTTAAGTAAATAAAAACGGTGTATCATGTCCATTTAATCTTTTGTCTTTTTGAAAAAAATGAAAAATGAGTTTGTTGTGCCCTACCTTACCAATTTTGGGTGAATAGTATGTTTGGAGTAACTTTTTACTTTGAAAACTTATTTGTTTGAAAATTGGTTTAAAGCCTTTAAAGTACCTAGAAAATGAAAAAGTAGAGCTTTAAAAAGGAATAAAGCTTGTTACTACTCTTTAGAGCTGCATTTCCACAAAATTTTTAGCTACATTTTTCAACCATTACATGGAAATTATATTTCATTCATGTTTATTACTTAAAATTTTAAACAAGTCACAAGACTCGTTAACAAAGTCATTTGACTAAACTACATATAAATAATCTCTTCAATTTTCATATAGTAGGTTGAAGCAAAATAATTCCAAACATGTTTAAAGCCAATTATTTTCTATTTCAAAATTGTAGTTTTTAATTTGTTTGTATTGCTTCAAATTGTGTAGTTAATCACTTAGCTTTGTCTTTTTAAAATCGGTTTGGTTGTAGTATCTCCTTCCAAATAAATGCATCAGTTTTAAACTCTTGATATTATCTCAATCAAATTTCTAAAATTTTCAACCAAAAAAAAAAAAAAAATCTAATAACAAATTTATTGAGTAGTCTCATGCTTCCGACAAATTGAGTAGACAGAGGGAGAAAGGGGTAGTGCATCCTCCCAGTCATGTGAATTTTGGCGCCAAAATTCCAATCGCTCTCGTCGTTGCTCTCATTCACTCTTACAACCAAAATTCTTCAATTCTTCAAAAAGAAAATCCCCAAACACAATGAAGCCACGCATTTCCAAAATTACCCATAAAGATCCATCACCGATCATGGCCATGGGAGCAACTGTACCACAACAACCGGGTCGTCTCCGTGGAGTTCGGAGCTCCGATTTCCGCATACCAAATCCAACTTCCCAATCAACCAAAGGTTCTTCTCCTAAATCACTCATTTTTCTGCGTGTAATTGATTTTTCATTTATGTTCCTTCTGGTTCAAATTTGTTCCAGTTGAGATTAATTTACAAGTTCTAAGTTTCAATTAGGAAAAATCTTTAGCACGGAAAATGGATATTTTTTTTATTATATATATTTAGGGTTCAGAAACTTCATAGAGAAAAATTAGGAAAGTAGAGTAGAATGTTGGTACACTAAGAGACAAAGACAAAAATGCCTATCACTAACTGGCCCATTTCATGTTGATATACTGATGCATAGCTAAAATGACTAACCATAATAGAAGTTGTTGTTGTTGTTTTTTTTTTTTTTGATGAACAAATGTTGTTGTTGTTGTTGTTCATGCCTTTAATACTAATTTAAATAATAACAAAAAGAGCGTAATCCCGAGGCAGATTCCTGAACTTGAAGCCGTGACTCGGTTTTGGTGGAAGGCATGTAC
This sequence comes from Quercus ilex subsp. ballota, assembly GCA_032727855.1. Lineage (NCBI taxonomy): Eukaryota > Viridiplantae > Streptophyta > Magnoliopsida > Fagales > Fagaceae > Quercus > Quercus ilex. Next base: position 44,804,109 of record CM064916.1, read on the forward strand.
CAAAGCACCAAAGCTTGACTTTTATGCCTTGAATACTGATGCATAGTATTATTTTCATACTTATCACTGAAACGCATTACCTTGTGCTTTTGAACATTGTGATTCTTTTCTTTTTTGGGGGGATTTTATTGCTTGTATGAATTTTATGGATGTCATATAGTCATCCCTTGTACAAAATCGTAGTGGTCGTTATTAGGAAATTGTTCAGAAATGCATCTCAACTACAATTTGGGTTTATTCGTATATTTTTTTCTCCTGGTCTTAAAAGGCTAGTATGATTTTTTTTTTCTTCTAAAGAAAAATTCCATGGATATGAATTAGTTGTACTCAAAATATTTAAATGCAATGCACTGGTCTGGACATGATTATTTATGTGCTTTCTTTGTACTACACAAAAAACCCCAACAGTGTCGAATTTAGCTGTAAGGGACTTCGGTTCCTCATTGCTTGCTGAAAACTAGGGGTGGCAAATGGGTGGGTTTGGGGTGGGCATAATTGGGTTGGGTATAGAAAACCCATTTACCCATTTAAAACCCATTTAACTAATTGCTTCTAACCCAAATCCAACCCAACCCAATTATCAGTGAAAACGTTACACCTAGTAACTTTTAGCTCACTCCTCTCACCTCTTGGTGGCGCATCAATGAACTCAGGTGTGTGCTGTGAAGTGAAATTTTTTTTCTTTTACATGGTATGCTTCTGATTAATCTTTTCTTGGTTATTCTATCAACCAAAAGGGAAGAGAATCTTGACAACAAATTATTGCTCCTAATTTAGTAATCTGGCTTGTAGATAAATGGAATGTTCACTCTAATTTGAATATGCAATCCTTTTTGTGATTTTATCATAACCTTTTATGTAATTGTGTGAAATAGCCCCTCGTCTAATGTCCAGAATGCACTGGCCAGTCATTTTTAACTTCTTTGAAAGTGACAAATATACATGCAATTATACTGAATTATTTAACATTTTTTTATCTAAAAAAAGTGATATTGTAGACCACCTTTAGTGATATCACTTGATAATTGAATCCTGGTGCTGCCCGTGCACTGTGACACTTGTGGGGGGCTATTTGACAACATGGATAGAATTAGAAAGCCATCTAGGAACGGTTTTTTTGTTGGCTAGGATTAGATTAAATCTAATTTAAGTATTCCAAAAGGTGAGATAGAGTTATTTGGTTTCAACATTCTTAAGTAGAATATTCACCACCACTTTCTTTATGGGGTTCTGCTTCATAATTTAATGTTACATAATTCTTAATATATTTAATTACAATATGTCAATATCCACATTAATGTTCTCAGTTTGCTATGTATCCCCTGGAATTGGAATCCAGAACTTGATTTGATACTTGCAAGTAACCCATCTTGACTTTTAGCTTTTGGTTGGGAGAGATAACTCCACTGCAAGCTTGTACAACCTCAGTAGATATATGCAGCATACATGAAAATATTGAGAAATATAGCAATGTGTTAAATCCTGGGGTTATGTATACTTCATTTGGTAGTGAAAATAATGGAAGGAAAGGAGGAAAAGAATATAGATTTTACAAGTTATTAAGCATTTTCAAAATCTATTCTCTCCCTAGCAACCCCATGGATTTTTATTGCTTGTTTAAGTTAGATTATAATAATCTTTTACTACTTCCAAACCTCACAACTATAGATGCTGGTGGAATGCTTTGCAGAATAGTCTTAAATGCTTGCAAGTATGCCTTTATGTTCAGGGGCCCAGAACAGGCATGGAGACATTTTTTATCCAAATAGAGACTGAAATTACGCGAATGGGTTGTGGAGACCTCGTATCCACATATCAAAGAACTCTGTTCAAAGGGGCTAGACGCATGACCATTAATAAGTTCTCTCTTTTTTTTTTTTTTTTTTTTTTAGCCTCATTTCATGGACTTGTAGAAATCATTTTTTCTAAAAAGAGACAAAAATTATGCAAATGGGTTGTGGAGACCTCATATCCTCATATTGAAGAACTCCGTTCAAAGGGGTTAGACATATGACCATTAATAAGTTCTCTCTTTTTTCTTTTAGCCTCGTATCATGGACTTGTAGAAATTTTCTCAGGTTTGACTTTGTTCATTTGCTTCTCAGTCGCCTGTTCCGTGAGAGCAACAAAAACAGTGTATGCTCCTTTTGCTTTCCATATGGATGTGAATTATTCTGTTGGTGTTGGTGATTAAGATGAAATTACATCTCTGGCTGGTTTTAACTTTTAAGGGAAGTAGATATTGATACCAAATCCCAGTTTCTTGCTTCTTTAGAGTCGCATAGTAAGCTTAAAATATTAAGCTATAATGTCATATGCCTGCAAGGAACTATATGGAACTTGAATATGGTTCACACGTGGATGATCCTTCATCTTGTTGGTTGAATAGATTGCCAGAGGTGGTTCTCTCAAAGTTTTACACTCCCCCAAATAATGCTAGTATATCATGTCTCAAGTATGAAATGAGGGAACCTAGATTTGAAGTAAGAGGAAGAAGTTCTATTTTATGTACTCAGTGTGATTCCACTTATGGCCAAAGAAGCACGGGTGCGTTTCGGGACTCAGGTACCGGTGCGGGTACCGGTGCGGGACTCGGCAATTTTTGAAAAAGTAGGGTGCGGGTGCGGCGAGACTCGGCAATTAAAAAATTATTAAAAATATTTTTATTTATATTTTTAATATATTTTTACTATTAAAATCTTCTTAAAAAACACATTGCTATGCTTTGATTCACAAAACAAAGAAAGAAGAAGGCAATAAACACATTACTATGCCTCTAAGGTCAGAATTTCGGGTTTTCCGGCGAGTTTCAAGGCCGATATCGGCCTGTTTCGGCCGTATCGGCTGTATCGGTCGCCGGCCGATACGACCCGATATGGCCGATACGGCCCAATTCTGGCCGAATCGAAGCCGATTCGGCGCGAATCGAGCCGAGTCGGCGCGAATCCGAGAAAAAAAAAAAAAAAAAAAAAAACTCAGACGCGGCACCGACGCGCGGTCAACCGCGTCGGACTCGGGTGCGGCACCCTCCCAGCCACGTCCGTGCTTTCCAGCTTATGGCTTTCAATCTAAAAGATATGGATCTCTTGCATATAATCATCTCAAAGAACTGGATGACTCACATTATCCAAAAAAATATTTGATTGAAAGTGAGTCACATCCTCTTCTTCTGGTTGGGACTTTGACAGGAATACAGAGGAAAGAATCTTGTCTATTACTTGTCAAAATACAGAGCTGAGTGTGTATTCACTTTCATTAAGTTCCTGGGAAGCACACTCTGGATGATAGGATAGGTGCAAAACACTTGAGTGAATCATCCTTCCTGTCCACATAAGCAATTACATGCATGTCACTGTCATTGTCTTTCTTCTTAATTCAAGTTCTGTTGGTTGCTGCTTTATCTTTGTCTCTTCAGTGTACATTTATAAATGGATTGCCCACCATATGTTTGATTAGAGTTGTCAATGACACTCCTCGTAGTTTGATTAGAATGAACAAAGAATAGCAAGTAAAGCTTTTTATTGGTGTTTTAAATGGCCTTAGCCATGTGCTTAAAAGCAAGTAAACATCAAAATTGATTTTCCTTTAGCTCTAACACTTGCACCAGACTACTTACTCTGGCTGAAGGTTGCAGAAATGACACTAAATGCAAAGATAGTAGCATGTTCTTTTCTCCTCATAATCTCCATATAATAAGCAAGGTTTTCTGTGAGAGATATCATCGTCCTGGTTTAGAAGGTTTCCTCCTTCACTCTGGACTTGATATTGATTTAGAAATAGGATTGTCCATCATTAAGTGGTTCCTCAAGGAAGCATCATTCACCTTTCAATTATGCTCATCATTTTCTTCCCAAGTTCCTCTATACAAAGACAAGTCCTGCCCTTTGCTGCTCGATAAATCAAGCTGGGTTGGAACTTGAGGAAAACGTATTGTGATGATAGTGAAGATGCTTCCAAGCACTTTGGATATGCTCTTCATGATTTCATTATGCTTATCTGTGGCTGCACATTATTGTTAATGTGGCTACTTTGTTTGCTGGAATTTTCCAATGTTTTAAAAGTTTTAGGTATAAGAATACTTAGATGTATGGTGGTAAGTTAGATGGTGTATACGGTCAATCAATAGATTGCTTTTGAAATTGACTGTTTATTCTCGTGGGACAATATGTTATTTCTTACTGTTTAAAGGGGAAAAAGTAAAAACAAAGGAAGGAAAACTCAAATTTTGATTCTGCTACCGCCACTGCATTGAAGCGAGGGCAAGGTGAAAGAATTTAGTAAAAAAAAAAATTTATTAGTAACGTACTAACATGCAAATTGAAAAAGGGTATTGGTTAATTGGTTTTTCTATTTTAAGACGATGTACCGCTACTTTACCTTGTTTCCAATTCAACGCATTCACTAAAAAGACATTGGAGACAACTGAACTGAGAAGAGTGGACCTGAACCCGATAACCTATTCAAATCCGAAACCATTTTTCTTTCTTAAGTCAAATAGGATACCCAAATACTTTCTCGTATCTTGAGTTGAAATTTATTATAAAAAAAAAAAAAAAAGCTTATATTATATTCTATTAAGTAAAAAATAAGCAATAAAGTAAAAGAAAAGATGACTAAATACATAGGTCACCAAGATGGATTTATTTTTCGGGCGTGTTTTCTCCTGTTTTGGGCTTTTTGACTCTAGTGTTTTTCCTTTTTTACCACCAAGAAAAGAGAAAAAGTTACAAAACAAGACGTTCATAGTGGTTTAGAAAAATTCTTGGTGCATGTTTAGTTCAATTCAAAATCAAACTTGACAGTTAACACCCTATGACCAGCTAACATACAAGAAAAAATGAACCCCTCTTCCATCTTGTAGTCTAGGTTTGCTATTATTAGTGCTCAGCAAGTCTATGGGGGTTGTTAAAGCATTATTTTTGGTGGTGCTAAAAAGTTATATTGTCATTTTTTGCACCACCAACTACAAAATTGGGGCTCCATTGGTGGAGCCAAAGCCAAAAATTATGGCTTCTCACTTACAGTGCACAGCCAAAGACCTACAGTGCATAACCATCTTTGGCTGTGCACTGTAGCTCAAAGGTAATGGCTTTGACAAGCTTCTTGTTGCTTAGGATTACTGTTCTGTCAAATCCCAGGCCTCTAGCTTGGTGTAAAGCTTTTCTGACAGCAGCCATTGTGGCATTTATTTAGTGGAGATCTGAGAGTGTAGCGATATTATAGTACACAATATCATCACTCACAAAGATCAAAAGTCAACAAACAATGCCGTTACATGCATACTTTGTAGAGAATCACTCAATATTATCCCATTTGATTAGATTTTTATTTGCCTCGTCTATATATAAAAGTTGAAGCGTAGCATTTATTGTTACTATGTTCTTGTTAAGCCACATTAGCGGTAACATAATTCACTCATTTCCAACATTTTCTCTTTTATTTTTAACTCTTGTTTTCTTATCAATTTCCTAACTAAATATTATACTTTCTTCAACTTTTCCCTTTCCTTTAACATTTTCGTCTCCTCACTACTATCTATCTTAATGTCACTTTTCCTATATCCCTTTATCTTCCTTTATTTTTGGCTTTTCTAATTCCCCTCCTCTTACTATAAATTTACAATTCTTTATTTCATTCTATACATAGTTTTCCCACACACAAAGAATTATATTTCTCTCTCTCAATCTTTCTTAAAAAAATTTCAATTTTTGGTGTTTTTTTTTTCTTACCTCTCTACTAGGGGTGGCAATTTTTACCCATATCCATGAACCCACCCATTACCCACCTTATTTGGATAAGTCTTAACCCAACCCATTTAATATTTGGGTTAAATGGGTAAAGACCCATTTGGTTATTTAATTAGATGGGTCTAAATGGATAAATCCACTAATACCCACTAAACCCATCTAACATTTAAATAAACAACATAAAATCTAAATTTCTAAAAAATGACCAAAATACCCCTGAAACCTAATAAAAGACCAAAATACTTCCAAAATCCAAAAAATTACCAAAATACCCTCCAAAACCCAAAAAATGACCAAAATACCCTAAAAACCTGAAAATTACCAAAATACCCCCTGAAACCTAAAAAATGACCAACATACCCCCAAAATCCAACAAATGACCAAAATACCCCCAAAACCTAAAAAACAAACAAAATACCCCCAAAATCTAAAAATTATCAAAATACCCCCAAAACTCAAAAAATGACCAAAATACCCCCGAAACCTAAATATGACCAAAATACCCCCGAAACCTAAATATGACCAAAATACCCCCAAAACCCAAAAAATAACCAAAATACCCTCAAAACCTAAAAAATGAAAAAAAAAAAAAAAAAAAAAACCCCAAAATCTAAAAATTACCAAAATACCCCCAAAATCTAAAAAATGACCAAAATATCTCTAAAACCCAAAAATGACCAAAATACCCCCCAAAACCTAAAAATTACCAAAATACCCTAAAAACCAAAAAATTACCAAAAATGACCAAAATGCCCCCGAAACCTAAAAATGACCAAAATACCCCCGAAACTCAAAAAATGACCAAAATACCCCCAAAATCTAAAAAATGAATAAAATACCCCCAAAACCTAAAAATGACCAAAATACCCCTAAAACCCAAAAAATGACCAAAATACCCCCAAAACCTTAAAATGACCAAAATACCCCCAAAATCCAAAAAATTACCAAAATACCTCCAAAACCCAAAAAATGACCAAAATACCCCCGAAACCAAAAAAATGACCGAAATACCTTTGAAACCTATAAAATGACTAAAATACCCCCGAAACTTGAAAAATTACTAAATTACTCCATAACCTAAATAATGACTGGATACCTCCAAAACCCATAAAATTACCAAAATACCCCCTAAACTTAAAAAATGACCGAAATACCCTGAAACCTAAAAAAGGACTAAAATACCCCCCTAAAACCTAAAAAATGACAAAAATACCCCTGAAACCTAAAAAATTACCAAAATATCCTCTAAACCTAAAAAATGATTAAAATACACCAAGACCTAAAAAATGACTAATATAACCCCAAAACCTAAAACAATGACCAAAATACCCCAAAAACCTAAAAAAAAAAGATCGAAATGCTCCCAAAACCTAACAATTACCAAAATACACCATAAATCTAAAAAATTACCAAAATACTCCCTAAACCTAAAAAATTACCAAAATACTCCCTGAACCTAAAAAATTATCAAAATACCTCCAAAACCTAAAAAATAAGTGAAATACCCCCGAAACCTAAAAAAATTACCAAAATACCTTGAAACCTAAAAAATTACCAAAATAACCCCAAAACCTAAAAAAATGATCAATAAAAATCCTTGAAACCCAAATTATGACCAAAATACCGCTAAACATGTAAGATGACCAAAATACACAGGAAACATCTAAAATTACCGAAATAGAGGTTTAGGGTATTTTGGACATTTCAAGAATTTTTTGACAAATTAAAGGTTCTAAGAGTCTTTCAGTCATTTTATAGGTTTCGAGGGAATTTCAGTAATTTTTTAGGTTTCGAGGAAATTTTGGTAATTGTTTAGGTTTCGGGGATATTTTGATCATCTTTTAGATTCTAAGGGTATTTTAATCATTTTTTAGGTTACGAGGGCATTTATGTCATCTTTTAGTTTTAGGGTTATTTCAATAATTTTTATATTTTTGGGTTATTTCAGTAAATTTCTACGGTTCAGAAGTATTTTAGTAATTTTTTAGGTTTCGAGGGTATTTTGGTCGTTTTAAGATTTTAAGGATATTTTGGTCATTTCTTGGGTTTCGGGGGTATTTTCGTATTTTTTGAGTTTCGGGGATATTTTGGTCATTTTTTGGGTTTTGGGGGGGTATTTTGGTTAGTTTTAGGTTTCAGAGGTATTTTGATCATTTTTACGTTTCGAGGGTATTTTGGTCATTTTATGAGTTTCGGGGGTATTTTGGTCATTTTTTGGGTTTTGGAAGTATTTTGGTCATTTTTAGGTTTCGGGGGTATTTCGGTCATTTTTTGGGTTTTGGGGGATACTTTGGTCATTTTTGGGTTTTGGAAGTATTTTGGTCATTTTTTGAGTTTCGGGGGTATTTTGGTCATTTTTTGGGTTTTGGGGTTATTTTGGTCATTTTTTAGGTTTTGGGGGTATTTCGATAATTTTTTAGGTTTCAAGGTATTTTGGTAATTTTTTTAGGTTTTGGGGGGTATTTTGGTCATTTTTAGGTTTTTGGGGTATTTTGGTCTTTTTTGGGTTTTTGGGGGTATTTTGGTCATTTTTTAGGTTTCAGGGGTATTTTGGTCATTTTTTGGGTTTTGAGGTTATTTTGGTCATTTTTTAGGTTTTGGGGGTATTTCGATAATTTTTTAGGTTTCAAGGTATTTTGGTAATTTTTTTAGGTTTCGGGGGTATTTTGGTCATTTTTTAGGTTTTGGGGGGTATTTTGGTCATTTTTTGGGTTTTTGGGGTATTTTTGTCATTTTATAGGTTTTAGGGGTATTTTAGTAATTTTTAGGTTTCGGAGGTATTTTGGTCATTTTTTGGGTTTTTGGGGGTATTTTGGTTATTTTAGAGATTTTGGAGATATTTTGGTCATTTTAGTTGTTTTTAAGCATATATGGTGATTTTAGAGATATCATGGGTATTTTGGTCATTTTAGAGGTTTCATGGGTATTTTGTTCATTTTAGAGATTTTGGGGATGATTTTGGATGTCCAAGGGTATATTGGTAATTTTGAAAGTGTGAAGAGTATTTGTATCATTTTAGGTATTTAAGGGTATTTTGGTAATTTTGGAGGTTAATAGGGTATTCAAGTAGTTTTAGAGGTATTATCAAAAAAAAAAAAAAAGTAGTTTTAGAGGTATTTGAGTCATATTGGGTTAAATGGGTGGGTTACTAATTAAATGGGTTGGGTTGGTAATGGATAATTAATTTATATATAAACGGGTCATAAATGGATAAATGGATAATTACACACCCAACCCATTTATGACCCAACCCGCCCATTTGCCACCCCTACTCTCTACTTTAGGTTGATAAGATTTATTATTATTATTATTATTATTTGAAACTTTACTTTGGGTTGATAAATCTCTACAAAACATATTATTCTCTCTCTATCTCTCTCTTCATTTTATTATTCTTTCTTGTAACTCTACTTTATATTGATGAATTATTGTGATTTTTGAAACTCTATTTTGGGTTCATATGTTTTAGTGTTGTATTTATTAGTTCCTCATTACAAGTAGTATCTCTCTCTCTCTCTCTCTCTTATAGATTTGGTTGGTTTGATTTTGTTTGAATTAATACTTGATTATTTTGGAAGTAAGAATTTGAGTTTATATTAAAACACAATCTTCACTATGCTAATCACAGATTGGCATTCAGTCCATTCTATTTCAGTCCACTTCATCAATTTGGTCCAATTCGGTCTGTTTCAGTCCACTTTGGTCTACTTCAATTCAATTAGGTCAATTTGTTCTACTGCGGTCCAATTTGGCCTACTCGGTCAATTTAGTCCACTTTGATCTATTTGGTCCAATTTGATCCATACACTTAGGTCTATTTAGTCCAATTTGGTCCACTTTAATTTATTTGGTCCATTTCAAATCACTTTGGTCCAATTCGATGTACCTACTTAAGAATGGCAAAATACAAGTTTGGGTTGATAGTGCTATTAATTATTTAAATAATATTGTGGGGTCAGAGAATTTGGTAACCCCGGCCCACTTTATACCAGGCCCAAGGCCCGTGCCGAGGAAGAAAAAACGCTTGAGGACGAAATGCGAAAGTCCAAATTACCCAAGAACCTTGCTGAGGACGACCCTGTCCTTGGCCAACCAAGACCATGGGAGGAGCAAGACCAGGATGAACTGTCACCTCCACATTGAATGCGCACAACCAACGTTCTGGCCGCATTAATGAGGAAATGATCCCTGTGCAGTGTTGCATTGGTTACTGCAACTCACAGGAGGTTTGGTAAAATGGCTGATAGGACGGGTTGTCAGAGGAAGACATTGATGATCAACAAATGGAAGGAAGGGATCGTAGGAGGAGGACTATATAAGGGGAAGAAACAAATCAACTGGGGGGGCTTTTTTTTCTGATGGAAAAAACATGACCACCAAGCTCCTCAGACCGAGCCGAAGACAGACTTTCTGAGATAGTTTCAGTTCGTCTACATTCGACGATGGTGACTATCACATTGGGCGTTGTCCGCGTGCTAAGGCTTAGTTCTTGAACCCGCTCTCTACAAATTCATTGTATTGGGCTAGCTGGACTTGAGTTTACTCACTCAACAGTAGAAGTGCTTAAATCCAGTCCTTACAATTGGTGTCGTCTGTGGGAAGAACTTTGCGTTAGTAAGCGCAATGGACAACTGTTCCTACGATGCTAGCTTACATAAAGTTATGCAGTTTTTTGTCACCGTCAACGGCACCGATTCCGAGTCCCATAAAAAAAAAAAAAGAAAAAAAAAAGAGAAAACAACGCACCCACTTAAGAAATAGTTGTTGCAGAAAAGTAAAAGGTTCAGGGAATGAAGTAAATAAACAGTACAACCTTTTATTAAATGAAGAAAAAAGTACATCATATAAACAGAGGCTTAGACAGGTTTGTTCTAAAGCTAACCCTAGAAAGGAAGGTTGAGGCAGGCTTGTTTTAAGGCTACCAACAATTCCCGGGCCGGTATGAATGGTACCGGCGATGAGAAAGGAGAAGAGGCGGAAGCGCCTGATGGCCCTATCCCATGATGTTCCCTTGATGCTCTCCTAGCTTCATGATAATTAAGCATTGGAGGTGGCAACACCCGGGCACCAAACGTAACGTAATCTTGCAAACCTCCATCGGTGGGTAAGTTGGGCGTGAATCACTACCAGCTTGAAAGGCAAGCATGGACGCGTACCGGAGAAAAGTATTATGTTCTTCATAGATCTCCCTCCTAACTGCCAGACACGCTACCATCAGGATGATGCCCAAGCCTTGCCGCGCTGAAAGTCCGACGCAATCTACAACCGTTACAGCTCTCGATTGAGGAAGGAGAACCTCCCTTTTTGCTCGGTTGAAAGGTAGGAACACCTTTGCCCCCAGCCCCCTTTGCCTCAACTGCGTTGTCCAGGGTCTGGGCGGCATCTCTAGTTCTTGAAAGGGGCTTGGCTTCCTTGCCCTTGCCCTCATCCAGGGCCGTCCCATTCCCCCAAGCCCTGATCACAATCTTAGTAAGGTTATCGAAGGTGCTTAGGGGGTTGGGGGCTCAGAGTTCCTGTTGAACTCAAGGATTCGTGAAGTGTGGAAGAACGATTCCCCCAGAGAACCTTATGTAAAAGGCGAAGGTTGGTGGGAATTAATCTGCATGGAATTCAAAGGAAGAATTACCCGTGACATTAATCCCGACTGATTTCCAAGGAGGCCACCAGCCACTGGATATGCGTTAATCCACAAAGGTATTAATGAGGGCGTGCCTCACATATCGAAACGTCAAGCACACAACCCGAACAGCCAAAGGACGCCTCGTAATCAGAAGTGGTAAAAAGATTGGCGCAACGGGGCTACCATCATGCGTAAAGGCGGAGGGACAAGCCGCCCTTTTCCAGGTCAATATTGGGCCAATTGCCCAGTCTAAGGAGGAGTCTCTCCTCAGCGAGGCAAGGCTGAGACCGTTATCACTCTAGAAGCGAACATTCTAGAGTTGAGGACAAGTTCCTTCACCTCGAATAGTGACGACGAAATGTTAGACTGAACCAAGGTCTTGCATGGTCCTCAGACTCAAACTTATGGGGAAACTAACCACTTCAAGAAAAACCTGGGTACTAAACTGAACCAAGGTCTTGCATAGTCCTCGGACTCAAACCTATGGGAAAACTAGTTACTTACAGAAGAATATAAGTGTTAGACTGAACCAAGGTCTTTGCATGGTCCTCGGACTCAAACCTATGGGGAAACTAACCACTTCAAGAAAAACTTGTGTACTAGACTGAACCAAGATCTTGTATGGTCCTCAGACTCAAACTTATGGGAAAACTAGTTACTTACAGAAGAACATAAGTACTAGACTGAACCAAAGTCTTGCATGGTCCTCAGACTCAAACCTATAGGGAAACTAGCTGCTCAGGGAAGAACCTAAGGGTTCGGCAGCACCAGGGTCTTGCGTGGCCCTCAGACTCAGGTCCCTGGAGAGGTTAGCCACATTCAGCAAAGGAGTAAACAAACACAAGCCCATGAGCATCACTTAAAGCATTCTGAGGCATATTGAACCTAACCCCTTAGCATAATCAGCAACTAATGGATTTCTTAAGCATTTTTTACTGTTTACAGTAACCAATCCATGAGATGTAGAGCCAATATTGTGAAGTTGTTCCCTCAGTATTCAATTCGGCAAAAATATGTCGTGGTGTTAAGGTGGTTCAATTATCAACCAAGGTCCAAGTGGGAACTATCACTATGGACTTTACATTTTTTGGTTGCCAATTTAGAATGAAAAACATGCTGAGCCTCTGAAATTGTGAAGCTAATAATTAAAGCTCAGGTTATATACATAGCAAAACTCATCACAATGATAATAAACACCAAGTAAAAAAGAGGATTCATGCATTCAGCTTAAAAGTGGTATTACGGTGCTTTAAACTAAAACAAAATATACAGTAGTAAATTAAGACGAAGAGGAAGGAAGACTAGGGCGACGCAAGTTAACAAAGCAGGGTGGCTTGACAAGATTGCCTATTTCTTCAACTTGATAGGCAGTTTGTCCTCGAGGGCTTGCCGAGAAGCTTCATCTGATGCCTCGATATCCTAGCGCGGAAGGGCAACTTCAGAGGACTCATTCTTAGGGGGAGAAGCTTGGGAGTCAGCAAGGCTGGCTTGGGAGTCAGCAGGAGGCTTCACCGTGTCCTGGGGCGTTGCTGGGTTATTGATTTCCTCTTTTCCCAATGTCCCTTGGCGCCCAGTCTCCTCAACAGGCTTATCAGTTGACGTTGGATCATTGGCAGCACTGGCTTGGCCTTCGTCCGTCGCTTTAGAGGCGATGCCAGCTTCGGGGTCAGTGGAGGCAGCCTCACGAATGGCGAGGGGATAATACACCCTCTCAGCCCTCCTAAGCTCAAACGAGACCTCAACCCCCGCTTGGTTGAGGGCCTCATTCCAAGTCTGGGAGTAGTAGCGTCTGCACACCTCGGGTACTTGAGCCTTGAGACTAGCCTCGGTCTTAGCCACTCCCTCAGCAAAGGCCTCTTCCTCCATTTGCTCTTTAGAGCTCTCGGCCTCTGTTCTCGCAAACATAGCCTTTACTTTAGCCCTCAAGGCCTCATCCCTAGTGTACTCGGCAACACCTCTAGTTCCCTCTGCCTCAGCCAGTTTCTTCTTCAGGTCGGCGATGTGCTCTTTGGCAATCTGCAGCTGACCCTCAACCTCCCGCAGGTGCCCTGTCTGGTCCTCGGCCAGTTTTTTAGCGTCGGCTAGGTCGGATGCCGCGCTGTCTCTGGCCCTCGTCATCTCTTCCAGGTCCTCCATTGCCTTCTTGAGAGCAGCCTTGGATTTCTTGAGGGTATTCGCGGCATCCAAGTACTTGTCGCGCTCTTGATCTAAGGCTCTACCTTGGTTATTGGCCTTCTCTTCCAGCCCAAAAGTGGCCTAGATAGCCTGTCAATCAAAACGAGTACACCGTAAGTTGGGGACTAAGGAATAAAATTCGACAGAGGCACAAGTATCAGAAGTCTTACCATACCCAAGTACCTCTTGAGGTTAAGGGTAACTTCTTGCCTCCTCATGCCCCCTAACTCGGCCATGTCAATAGAGAGAAGCAGGGACCTCTCTAGGGCATCGACCACACGAGCGCTCTCACCCCCTCGGAAGTCCCTGAGGGTGGCATCGTCCATCAAAGGCTTCCCATGAAGCATGGCGGCTGGCAGCCAGGCCTGGGGCTTTCACTACTGAATGACCTCTTTCCCCTTGTCCTGACCACCGATCTTCAGCTACTTGGAAGGTCAACGGGCTTCATCCTCCTCTTGGGAGGAACGAGATCTTCCATCCACTAGGTCCTTGCCCTTGGAAGGCCTCTTTCTTTTCGGATCGGTGGACCCGAGCCTAGGGTCCGAGGTCGGCAGAGTGGAAGACGACTTAGTCTGCATAGGCAAAGACTTAGGTGGGGGAGGAGGAAGCTTGGGTGAAGGAGAAGAAAGCTTGGATTCTGACTTCGCCGGCGTGTCCTTCCTCGGCTGGCCTTCAAGTAGGTCGAACAAGCTGGTTTGAGGTTGTCTCTTGAAACCTATCTCGGCCTGAGTACCAGTCCTTGGTGGCAGGAGGTTTGCTTCAGATAAATGGAGATCACCCAAGTCACCAGAGGGATCCTCAAATAGATGGACTTGATCGAATACACCAAATTCGTCCTCGGACGAACCCAGATCAATTACTTCTCCCTTCCTTTCCAAACTTCCTCCCTTGACCCCCGCAACTTGGTGGGATGAGGAAGAGCCTGCCAACGGGACGCCCTTAGGGATGGAAGATCCTTCAGAAAACAAGAACCCGCACTCCACCACAGTGATTTGGCGAAGTCTCGGGTCCTTGGCTCTGATCACGTGTTTGGGAGCCGAGAAAGACTTCTGGATCAGCTTGTATCCGAGAATCTTGTGAGCGGCTCTAACCTGGTTGTTAGCCTCGTTCACAAAGACCTCCACCCTGAATACAACTTCTAAGTCCTCCTTGTTGACCAAATGGAAGTGACGTTCAAAGGCGTGTGGATTTGCAACAGAAAAAGCTAGTTCTTGTTAACAACCAAGCAATGCGAACTATGAAAATATAGCAGATCAACCCTCCCATATTCCGAGTACCCTACCTAGCTCCCCCTCTGCGGTTGGGCAGTGAAGGCCATCATGCCACTCTCCCGACACGATGAGAAAGTCCTTATTCAACCCCTTGCTAGACTCGGGGAGACACTGGATAAGTCTAACTCTATCATCCCTCATCTTCATGTAGTAGGACTTACCTGTTAGATGCTGGAGGTTGTAGCACTAATTCATGTCGTGAAGGGTTAACCTCAAACCCATCTTTTCGTTCAAGGCATCCACGTAGCCCAAGATCCTGAACACGTTAGTGGCACACTGGGTAGGGGCTAATCGGAAGTACCTAAGGTAGCCCCTCATCACTAGCCCTATAGGGATCCTCATACCACCTTCAAGGAAGGCGATTATAGGAATCACTACCTCACCAACCTCCCTCCTTATATACCAATCCCCCTCCTTACAGTACCTCAAACCCACGATACTGGGTATCCTGTGAGTGGCGATGAATTCCTTCATCGCCTCCTTACACTCAACTAACTTCTTAAACCTACCCATCCGGAAGAACGGCTAAGAGACTCAGGGAAGAGCAAAAGGAGGAAAGAGATAGAGGAAAAAGGAAAGTTAGAAAGGGAAAAACACAAGATAGGGCAAGAAGAAAACTTACAGAAATGAGGGAGGGCGCTCGGAACGGGCTTTTTTAGGCTGTGAAGAGACGCGAGTTGAGTTGGAGACTTGACCAGATTCGGGGTGTGTGCATGAGATCTCTTGAATGCAAAAGTGGAGAGGCGAATCGGTGCAAATGGGTATGTGCCCCCTCACTAAAGACAACTGTGCAAGGCTTTCCGCCCATAATGGCGAAAGATCCTCACCGTTGGATCATCATCATACCGTTGAACGTGGGGAGTATAGAGTGGCCAAAATTTAATATAGGTGCGTACCACATATCGAAGCACCAGAAACGTGCATTGGACAGGTAAAAAGACTCTAAGTGCTAACTTAGGATAAGACATGACAAGCCATGGCATAGGCCCGAGGACATCAAAATCCTCTTCCTCGTCCGAAGAGCCGGACAACAGGATTTTGAGGGCCTATTGTAGGGTCAGAGAATTTGGTAACCCCGGCCCACTTTATACCAGGCCTAGGGCCCGTGCCGAGGAAGAAGAAACGCTTGAGGACGAAGTGCGAAAGTCCAAATTACCCAAGAACCTTGTCGAGTACGACCCTGTCCTCGGCCAACCAAGACCATGGGAGGAGCAAGACCAGGATGAACTGTCACCTCCACATTGAATGCGCACAACCAACGTTTTGGTCGCATTAATGAAGAAATGACCCCTGTGCAGTGCTGCCTCGGTTACTGCAACTCACAGGAGGTTTGGTAAAGTGGCTGATAGGACGGGTTGTCAAAGGAAGGCATTGATAATCAACAAGTGGAAGGAAGTGATCGTAGGAGGAGGACTATATAAGGGGAAGAAACAGATCAACTGGAGGGCTTTTCTTTCTGATGGAAAAAACATGACTACCAAGCTCCTCGGACCGAGCTGAAGACAGACTTTCTAAGATAGTTTCAGTTCGTCTACATTCGACGATGGCGACTATCACATTGGGCGTTGTCCGCATGCTAAGGCCTAGTTCTTGAACCCGCTCTCTACAGATTCATTGTATTGGGCTAGCTGGACTTGAGTTCACTCACTCAACAGTAGAAGTGCTCAAACCCAGTCCCTACAAATATCAATTGTAATTATATGATAAGTTTTGGTTATCATAATATTCTCCTTAAGAGAATGAGAATTTGAATAATAATTTTGAAACTTAAAAATTTTAATTGTACCAAACAAAATTAGGAAAATATAATGCATGATAAAAATAGTTAGAAGAATATGACCATTTCATAAAAGATCAATCAAAAATGATAAAATTATATATTTGTAAAAATGATGGAAATTATTTTTTGAAATTTTTTAATTTTTAGGGAGAACAAATTATCTACAATAAAATTTAGAGTATAAATTATAAATAATCAGTATAAGTTTGTTATGAGTTTTGATTAGCATAACAATCTCTTTTAAGATAATGGAGAATTTGAATAATTTATTTAAATAAAAATTACACACACACACACACACAACAATTTAAGGACCAATTAGTCCAAAATAGGCCGAAGGGGACTGAAATTGACTGAGTGGACCAAATTGGACCAAAGCAGACTGAAGTAGACCTAATTGGACCGAATGAGAACGAAGTAGACTTAATTGGACCGAATAACAATTGTTTAATTTTTAGGGGAGAACAAATTATGTTCAACAAATTTTACATTATATTACAATTATAAAATAATTATTTATTTCCACACATCGCATAAGTCTGCGATTAGTAAAAATATAAAAGCTTTACTTTAAAAATTGGAAAATCAACAAACAATTCAATGAGAAGGATTGGAACCAATGAAAACTAAAGTAGTTATTATGTACTGCTTCTATCTAATTCACCCACTGCTTCCACAAAATTAATTAGAGGATGAATTACTCATAAGGTTTGCAGATTCCACTAAGTATTTATGTGTGATACATCACGATGACATATCAATTCTAAATAGACATAAAGAAAGCAATACGAAGACAATTTTATAGTTTTGTCAAAAAGCACCGCATACCCTTGGTGCAATGGTCACTCTACAAGTATAAGTGTTTGTGGGGTGTGGGGGGTAAGGGCTAGTGTTCAAGTCTGCAGAAGGGAGATTCATACACATATACACTTAGATTATGCTAGAATATAAATTTTATTTTGTATTAAAAAAAAAAATAGTTTTGTCAAAAAGAAATATGAACAGGACTATATTTAAAGCTGGCCACCAAGAAGTTATCTTGATAAATGAAAATGAAAAAGAAAAATTTATTGACTTGACCCACAAATTTAAAGCTAGCCACCAAGAAGTTATTTTGATATAGGGGTGGTAATTCGTGTTCGTGGGTCGGGTTTATGTCGTGTCGAGCTATAAGTATTTGGCTATATGGGTTGACCCGAATTAGACATGTTTAGTAAACGTGTCGAGAATCATCAACCCGAACACGGCCTATTTATTAAATAGGTTGACCTGACCCGACACGTTTAACTCGTTTAATTAACAAGTCATGTAAAGATTAATACAAATGACTCATTTAATAATCTATTTGATTAATAGGTCATACCAAATCTATATAATTTTTATCAATTTTCATATATTTAAAATTAAAATACAATTACAACTATAAATATAAATATAGTAATAAACATATAAAAAAAACCATTAATTAAGCAATTATATCAAAATAATTAATAATTTTATAAGCTAAACAGATCAAACGGGTCAGACAGGTTCGTATGTTGAACATGAACACAGCCTGTTTATTAAACGGGTTAGTCATGTCAACCTGAATATGACTTGAACTCATTTATCCTCAACCCATGACTTGTTTATAAATGAGTTAGTCGTATCGGGTTCGCGGGTCGTGTCAAATTTTGCTACTCCTATCTTTACAAGAGGAAATGAAAAAGAAAGATTTATTGACTTGACCCACAACAATTACAGAGTGTGACCAATTATGTGGGGATGGGTTTATCTTCTCAGTTATAAATAATTTCCCCTATATATATATATATATATATTAAAATAAAATCGTTACCATTTAAAAATAATTGTTGTCATTGTTTTGCTTTTGCTAAGACGATTCCTAGAAGAAAAGGGTGAATTGCACACCTACTTCTGTTTAAAGGAAATAAAAAGGGGCTCTATTGTAAGAGACAAATAAGAATGCCGCGTTATTTCAAGCTGCTTTTGAATAATTAATTATGTACTGCTTGTATCCTTTTTTCAGCTACTCTTTCTTCTCCTTTCATTTCTTAACGAGGAGTAAATTACTTGCGAGCATCCACATCAGATTGTGGATAGTTTTGTAAAATAAAAAAAGTGACTTTTTTTTACACATTTTGGCCCAAAAAAACACCACATTAGCTTGTCTAAAATTGTGCATTTATGCACCTTACTATAGTGACCCGGCATATATGCATGGTCACTGTAGCTTTTGCATTTCTTATTTTATATATTTTTCTCTCCTTTAGCTCACTCTCTCATTTTAGCTCCTCACTCACCTCTCTCTCTCTTTTATCTCTGATCCCTTAGTCCAACCTCACCGACGCCGATCAGTCTAGCCTTGCCGATCAACCTCACCGATCAACTTCTTAGTCTCACCTTTCTAGGTTTTTTTTTTTTCCCCTTTGGTCCCTCAATCCAACCTCATCGATCAGTCTCGCCAATCAATCCAGCTTCACCGATAAACACCAGACTTTGATCCTTTTTAAATTTTCTGTTTGATCAGTTTTGTTTGATGGGTATATATGCATGGTTTGATCCGTGGGTATTGATTTGTGGGTTGATGGTGGCTGGGTTTTGATGATTTTGATGAGTATTGATCGGTTGATGGGTATTGATCCGAGGGTATTGATCGGGTTGATGGAGGCTGGGGATTGATTGTTGATGGTGGCTGGGTGTTGATTGGGTTGATGGTGGTTGGGTTTAGAATATTTTATTTGAATAAATGTGTATAATAGACAAACTGATGTGGATATTTTATAAAAATAAAAGTGTAAAATAAAAAAAAAGTAAGTTTTAGATGTGTAAAATGAAAAAATTTATGCACAAGCCGATGGGATGCTTTTCTTCCCGTGTGCTACCTTGGTCTATTAGGATCCGGTGCAATACCCTAGGTACTGCACTGGGTGCAATTCACCTTCCCCTCTCTCACAAATATTTTTTACATTTTACTTTTTAAACTTTTACTTTTTACTTTAGTTAATTTTTTTCTTAACATTTTTTAATCAATAGTTGAGATTGAAAGTTGTTTTTTGTAACTATCAATCTCAACCATTGATAGTAATTACACCCAGCCCACCTGCTGTGATCTGAGGAAAATGTAAGAAACTTCAGAATTGATTTACATGGGTTTGACGTTTTGTGGTTATGCGTGACGTGACAGATCACGATGACTTGTCTCTCTATTCTGAATAAAAGTAAAGAGTGCAATATGAAATTAATCTGGCCACCACCAAGAAGTAATCTTTCTCTTTTCCTAATGAACGCAGAATGTGTGAAGTGTTAGTTGATTTCCATCTAATTTCCACGATGACTTGTCTCTAGACAAAGACAAGTCTTGCCCTTTGCTGCTTGATAAATCACTGATAGTATTGTACATATGTTTTTTTTATTTCGTGAAGAGATTTTAGGGATTTTAATCCCAAATAAAATTTTATTAACACTTATCTTTTAAATGAGTTATTCTAGTTTCCACAATTTTTTCTTCACCACATACTCCATAACATCACAATTATGAAAAGAAAATTGTAAAATAAGCTCTGTTCCTACTCTCTATGTGTCTGTTTGGATACAACTTATTGTTACTGAAAGTTGCTGAAAACTGATTGTTGCTGAAAACACTGTATCAAAATAATTTTTAAATGTGTAAATAATATCGTGGAACTCATGTTTAATATTTTTTAATACATAAATAGTGCATGAACAGTACATGAACAGTGCACGCACTGTTCATGCACAGTAAATTTTGTCCTCCAAAGCCAACAAGTGCGGCAAAAAAAAAAAAAAAAACAAATACAAAAAACGCAACTCTTCTTTAAGTAAGAAAAAGTGAGATCCAAACGCAGCCATCGTGATCTGTCACGCACAATCACAAAACATCAAACCCAACCCGTTTGTTTCAGCTTTTAGAAGCTGAAACGCATGTTTTGAAACCGAGCCCAAAAAGCCTATTTGATATATTTCCTTCCATGTTGCTTTACCCAAACCCAAAAACTCTTTTTTTTTTTTTTTTTTTCCTTTCACTTTTTTCTCATCCACACATTCACTTCGTCCTTATCTTCCTTTTCTATTATTTTCCTCCACACAAAGCCCCCCCACACACACACAAACAGCCAAGCCAAACTCTGGATATATGATTACGATGTCTGAGCTCTCTCTTGAGCTCCCTCTCTCTACTCCATGTCTCCAAAGGTTCTATTTATCAAAAACTCTACCGAATTCAAAAGGTTATTTTTTTTTTTTAGATTAGATATGTAAGACGTAAATAAAAAAATAGAGAAGAGAAGAGGAAGAAGCAGCACAAAAGAAGAAGAAGATGAGATGCCGCAGCACAGCAGCATAGAGGAACACGGGGAAAAAAATCTATGGACAATTTAGGAAAAAAAGAAATCCACCAACGTTAATATTTCTGTTTTGAGAAAACGTGTTTGTGCGTTTTTCCCACTGCAGCTTTGAGCTCCATTTTGCAAATGCACGTTTTTTTTCCCAAACTCAAAACACAACTTTTAACAAAAAGTTGCTTTTTGAATCTTGGGTCTGTTTGGATTGAACTTATTGTTGCTGAAATTGAAAACTGAAAACTGAAAATACTGTAGCAAAATAATTTTTAAATGTGTGAATAGTACCGTGGAACCCATTTTTAATGAAAAAGTTGATAAAAAATGAAATTTGTGGGTCCGTGAACAGTGCACAAATGCACTGTTCATGGACAAAAGTCCACAACTGCGGCTACTGTTCATGTGAACAGTAGTTGCACAGTAGCGGCGCAGTTCCGCTTTGCTCCCTCTCACGCCTGAAGAAAAAAAAAAAAAAAAAAAGGTCCAAAACGTGAAACTGAAAACGTGTCGTGAGAATAATTGCAATCCAAACGCTCGCGATGACTTGTCTCTCTATTCTTTTTTTTTTTTTTTTTTTAGATAGAACTTGTCTCTCTATTTTGAATAAACTTAAAGAGTGCAATATGAAATTATGAATACAACTTTTAAGTATGTCAAAAAGCAATATAAACGCAACTTGGCCACCACCAAGAAGTAATCTTTCTTTCTCTTTTCCTGAACGCAGAAAGTGTAAAGTGTTATTTGATTTCCATCTAATTTCCACCAAAGTACTTCTCCTAAAAAAAAAAAAGAAAAAAAAAAGAAAAAAAGCAAAATAAAGGCAACGTTCGTTTGGAGTGAAAATAGGAAGGATGGAAAATAAAGAGAGAAAAATAGGGTGAAAAATGTTGTTTTTCATTGTTCGTTTGGGGAAGGAAAATAGGAAGGATGGAAAACTGAAGAAAAAGTTTTCTCTCCGGGCCCACATTTTTTTCCTCCCAAATTGGGCAGAAAACTTGGGGAGAAAAGTGGTAGTGTAGCACCTTTCCACAAATGCCCTTCCCAGGTTCTCTTCTCTCTATCTCTCTCTCTCCCTTTTTTTTTTCAACGTAACGTTCTGTGTGTTTTTTTTTGTCCTTTTTTTTTTTTTTCCAACTGACATGCTCTTATGTTTTTTTTCCTTTTTTTTTCAAAGTGATGTGCTTTTTTTTTTCAACGTGACATTCCCTTCTTTTTTTTTTCTTTTTTTTTTTTTTTTCAACGAGACTTGATCTATTGTCCCCATTATACTCCTCATTAATCTTTTTTTTTTTTTTTTTCTGGTTGATTTTTTGGTTTTTTTTTCGTATGACATTAATTTTTACATTATAATAATAAAAACAATAAAATAAATTTATATATATATGATGTGATAAATTTTATATTATTTAATGGGTACAAATAAATCTATTTCTTACATAATATGTAACAAGGGTATAATAGTCAATTTATATAAATGACATTTTTCATCATTCATTTTTTCTCTCTAACCAAACAAAAGAGTTTTTCACTCTTTCACTTTTCCACCCCTTCAACCAAACATACAAGAGAGAAAACTAAATATTTTTCATCCTCCCATTTTTCCATCCTTTCACAATTTTCTATACTCCCACTTTTCCACTCCTCCAACCGAATGGACCCAAAGTGTCAAAAAAAAAAAAAAACTTTATATTGGTAACCAGGAACTTTCTCTTTTTTCTTTTTCTTTTATATTTTACTAAATTACTTGTGTATTGCGCCAATTAAGTTAGATAATACTTTATACGTATAAGTGCTTAAGATGTGAGGGCAAGAGTTGTGATTCAATTATCTAAAATGGAGTTTTACACATATATATACTTAGATTAGGATAGAATAAAATTTTTATCTTATATATATAAAAAAAAAATTTACCTAAAAAACTTATTTATATTCTAAAACTACAACTTCACTCCATATATTTTTATTGGATGTAAATTTTGATAAATTCACAGTTGGATTACATTTTTTTTCTTATATTTTTCATGTTTGCAAAATTCCCAAAAAAATAAAATCTAAATAAATATGTTATCAATCAAATATTTAAATTTCAAGTTTTTATAGTCTAAAATTATACATTAAAAAAAAGTTTATAAATCGAATAGTAAATAAAATCTAATTGGCTATTAAAAACATAAAAAACATACTATGATACAACAGTTAAATTATCAAAAAATATAGTCATATTAATTTTTTAAGTAAGAATTACAACCTAAGTTTTAGTTATAACTTTGTCCCATTAAATTATTATCTCATGTGCCACGCGTAAAGGCCCTAAAAATGCAAAGTCCTTCTCCCAAAAAAGGAAAAAACCAAAGTCAAGACGCAAGAGTAATAAAGGCGTCCCAGAATAGTCAGGACTAGTAACCAAAAAAAAAAGAAAAAAAACGGAGGAAGAAGTTGGGGCAATGAGGATAAAAGAAAGAGAAGGTTTGTAATCATTTTTTGAGAGCATTGCCTAAGAACAAAAACAAATACTAGTATAAAATAAAAAGTTGTTCTTTCAATTAGAACTGTATCCAGAATATTTCAAGAGGTTACAGAGCTTCACAACAACAAAAGTTCTGCAATTCTCCAAATTTGTAAGTTATTACTTTTCTTGCACACATCCATGTCTTCTACTTCTCCCTTGAAATAAAATATCCACAACAAAGTTTTTTTTTGCTCCTCTAATCTCTTTTACTTCAATTTGAAATTGCAATGGATCTATTTAGTGGTTCAAGATATCAAGATGTGCTACGATTTATTCCTTTGAAACAGTTGGTGGCCTCTAGGGTCATTAGGATATGGAACTTGCCTGCATTCTTGTCCTATGAGTAAGGGAGTAGCAACACTAATTTAGAGTCTATTTGCCGGACACACTTAAGAGCACTGAGTGTCCACGCTAACCCGGGAACTGACCCACACGCCCAAACCGCCCGGGTCGACCAGGAAACTGCCCGACCCGACGCCGGTGACGGTCGGAGACGGGTCTCCGCCGACAAAAACCGACTTAGGCGGGTCGGATGGCGGGTTTTCTTCTTCAAAACCCGATATACCCGATCCGACCGACGAAACCCATGAAAGAAGGCCGGAGTTCTTAGATCCGTTCAGATTCCTGTGAAGGTTTGGTAGTTTTTGGTTAGATCCGGTGAAGATGTAGGTTTTCTTGCTTAGATCCGGCGGTGAGATGAAGATTTTGCTCGGATTTGCGCGTGCTTTTGCTTCGATTTTTCTTAGATCCGGCGATGAGAAGAAATTTTCGCTCAAATCCGAACTTGATGTGAGGGTTTTTGCTTAGATCTGTTGATTTTCGCTCATATCTGAGCTTGATGTTGTGGTTTTTCTTTGATTTTTGCTTAGATCCGTTTATTTTCGCTCAAATCTGGGCTTGATGCGGTGATTTTGAGCTTGATCCGGTGATTCAAACTCAGACCGAGGCCGACCGACCCGACCGCTGTCTACCGGAGACCGATCCGACTCGACCCGAGGTCGTCGACGGTCGGCAGTGGGTCGTTAAGCCGTCGCCCGATTCCGGCGGGTCAGTTCCGGGGTGGACACAAACCCGACCCTGACTGACCTGTGGACAGCCCTTCACAGTCACAGTAATTGTGTGCTAAATAGCTAATATTTTTAGTATCACTAATTACCAAAGTTAATATTTTTAGTATCACTAATTACAAAAGCGGAGCTGCAGCAGTAGAGTTATAACTAAAAAAAAAAAAAATTGGCTTCTCGTGCACATTTATCTTTTATTATTATTATTATTTTTTTATGAGATAAAAATTATAATCTAGCCTAATCTAAGAATATATATATATGTGTGTGTGTGTGTGTGTGTGTGTGTGTGTGTGAGTCTTTATTCTGGAGACTTGAAATCCAATTCTTCCTCTCCACACCTCACAAGTACCTATGTTTGTAAAGTGATCATCACATCAAGAATGTGCAATAGTGTGCACATCTATTTATTTATTTTTTTTAACCTTTGAGATAGATGTGCACTATAATTTAAAAAGAAAATTATTATTTTATTTTGTATTTACACTGATGTTAGAATATATATATATATATATATTCTTTCTCCTCCACCATTTCTACCCGTTGCTCCTCCCTCCCCTCAGTCGGTCTTCACACACTTCATTTCTTCCCGTTGCAAGCTTCAATTCTTCCACTCGCTACCGACCCAAGCCCCTGCCCAGCTCTAATCTTTCTCTCCATCGTTTTCTCTCTCAAGATTGAATTGAAGCTCAAATGATCTAATGATTTTCGGATTTAGTTGATCTGGAGGGTTTGGTTGTGACAGCACGACGGCGGGGGGTTAGCCATGGTGGGTTAACCCTCTCTTTCTCTTTGTCTCTCTCTCTAGCCCTCTCTCTAGATTGAATCCAAGCTTTATTGATCTGATGATTTTCAGTTTTTGCTAGGTTTTGGTTGATATGGTGGGTTTATGTTGTGATTTGGTTTTGGGTTTGTGATTGGGTTTTGATTTGGGTTGAGGTTGTGGGTGGTGATGGCAGTGGGTGTGGGCGGTGGTGGCTGGTGGCAGTGAGTGTGGGCTGTGGTGGTGGGTTTCGTTTTTGCAGTGGTTTTTTGATGGTGGGTTTCTAATGGTGGGTGGTGGCTGTTGTTTGTAATTGGTGATTTTTTATTTTGTTTGTAATTGGTGATTTTGATTTTTTGAGGCTTAAGTTGTTGACATTTTAAAGTTCAATAAACAAAAAAGGGGTTTGGAGACTGATCCTCATGCTTGATCTGGTTCCTATAGTCAAAAAACAAAAGAGAATAAATTGGGTTAGAGCTGGCGTAAAAGGTCTATTTTACGCCAGCCAATCCTAACCCACCACGTCACTAATTTTTTTTTTTTTTTTTTTCAAAAAAAAGATTAAGCCATAACTTTCTTCTCTTCTCTCCTCACTGGATCTCTTCATCTCTTAATCAAACCCACGACCTCTATGGCCAGAGCTTCAAAGTTCAACCCAAGCCACCAACACTACTGCCATTGCCAAAACTCCATGGTTCAACCAATAGCTGCCGCCGCGAGCCACCATTGGAGTGGCCCCATTTTCCCTTGCCACCCACTCCCTGTGAACAACAACCACCACCACCATAAACTCACCTTAATCACCATCACCACAACTCTAATTAAAAAAAAAAAAAAAACCACCACCACCACCACCACCACAAAACCCACTTAATCACCACCACCACAAATTGGAAAACCATACAAAACCCATATCAAACATAAACCCATATCAAACCCACAAACCCATGACCCAAAATCAACCACCAACAGATGGGAAACCCACAAAACCTAGCAAGAAAACAACCCAAACCACCACCGTACCGCATGCCACCGTCCACTGCACCACCATCGCACACCTATGGTTTGATCCACAGAAACCGACGGAAACGGCACGATCAACGGCGTGACCCCCCACCACCACAACAGCGTGATCCATGGTGTTGGCGTGGAGCTTTAAGAAGAATGGGGAAGAAAGAAAAAAAAAATGAAAGGGGGAGAGAATAATGGACACTATGACTGACCTGTGAAGAGGAAATAGAAAAAAGACAAGGGAGAGAGAAAGTATTATTTAATTAACTTAAGAGAGAATGAATAAAATAATATTTTTTTGCTTTAGCTTCTTGCTATATTTTAAGTTGGTGATGTGGTGGGTCAAAATTGGCTAGCGTAAAACACACTTTTTACGCCAACTCATGACCCAATTTATTCTCTAGTATTATTATTATTATTATTATTTTAATCAATTTGATAACTTTCGGTTTTGCTTTTGACTTGGGAGATGCCTAGAAGGAGAGGGCAACTGGGATGAAATTGATTTCTTTTTAATTTTTCTTTTCATAAATCAATAATTAGTGGAGAAAGGATTTAAATCCTTAATATTTTAATTGAAAATATTTATCGGGTCTAGTTTACTTCTAGTACTTTTTTTTAATTGAATATCTCTTTTTATTTTAAATAATAATGGCAAGTGGTAGGTAGTAAGTTTTAATTTTCACTTTTTATTTAATTAGCTGGTGATGTGACAGTTTCTTATTAAAAGAAAATAAGATTTCAGTTAAAAGAGTACAGTAAGCCAAATCCAATCAAAAAATGTTAATAAGTTGAGTTACAATGTTTTTGACAAAAAATTAAAAAAATACAAAGAATTTGTTG
The DNA here is from genome assembly GCA_032727855.1 of Quercus ilex subsp. ballota. Lineage (NCBI taxonomy): Eukaryota > Viridiplantae > Streptophyta > Magnoliopsida > Fagales > Fagaceae > Quercus > Quercus ilex. The sequence continues at coordinate 44,831,253 of CM064916.1, forward strand.
ATTTAACCCATAACAATTAGAGGATGTGAATGATCGGCCCTTTAATGAACCAATCACATGGAGAATCATTAAAAGAATCATTACATTTAAAAATAATTGAGTTTATCCCTTGTCTATATATTTATATTAAAAGAATCATTACATTTAAAAATAATTTTTGATCGTTGTTTTGCCAGGAAGATTCCTGGAAGAAAAGGACCACTTGCTACTTTGTTTAAAGGAAAATGAAAAGGGGTTCAATTGTTACTTGTTAGTGGGAAATAAATACTTGCTTTCAAGAACCACCAGTTTAGTTAGTAAGGGAAAAAGAAAAGGTTGGAGAAGGCCGCGTTGTTTCAAGTTGCTTTTCAGCTTTACAACCACTGCTGCAATTCCTTAAATCTGTCAGTTTTCACCTTTCAGACACATCTTATCTCTTTTATTTCTCTTCTTCCCGAGTTATTTTACTTTCCACACACATTCTTCAAAAAAAAAAAAAAACATTTAGCTAAATTTTTTTTTCCTTATTGTGGTTCAAGATTCACCAAACATATTTCCATTGGCTTCAATGAGTACTCAAGTAGCCTCCCTTGTCTATATATTTATATTAAAAGAATCATTACATTTAAAAATAATTTTTGATCGTTGTTTTGCCAGGAAGATTCCTGGAAGAAAAGGACCACTTGCTACTTTGTTTAAAGGAAAATGAAAAGGGGTTCAATTGTTACTTGTTAGTGGGAAATAAATACTTGCTTTCAAGAACCACCAGTTTAGTTAGTAAGGGAAAAAGAAAAGGTTGGAGAAGGCCGCGTTGTTTCAAGTTGCTTTTCAGCTTTACAACCACTGCTGCAATTCCTTAAATCTGTCAGTTTTCACCTTTCAGACACATCTTATCTCTTTTATTTCTCTTCTTCCCGAGTTATTTTACTTTCCACACACATTCTTCAAAAAAAAAAAAAAAAACATTTAGCTAAATTTTTTTTTCCTTATTGTGGTTCAAGATTCACCAAACATATTTCCATTGGCTTCAATGAGTACTCAAGTAGCCTCACCAATGTCATCATCATCTTCTTCTTCAAGACGGTGGATATATGATGTTTTCATTAGTTTCAGAGGCAATGACACACGCAATAGTTTTACCGACCATTTATATGCTGCTTTGCAACGTTCGGGTATTTTTACCTTTAGAGACAATGAAAACCTTGAGAAAGGAAAATCAATTTCACTGGAGCTTTTGAAAGCAATAGAAGAATCGAGATTTGCTATTGTTATTCTCTCAAGAAATTATGCATCCTCAACATGGTGCTTGGATGAACTTGCAAAGATCATTCGATGCATGAAAGAGATGGAAATGACAGTTCTACCTATATTTTATGAAGTGGACCCATCTGATGTACGAAAGCAAATGGGAACTTTTGCACAAGCATTTGCTGAGCATGAAGAACGTTTGAAGAACACAAAGAAGGTGCAAACTTGGCGAGACTCTTTAAGTGAAGTGGCTAATCTCTCTGGGTGGCATTCACAAGATAGGTAATGTAATTTGACTTCTTTTTTTTAATGTTTCAAATAGCTCTTCCTATATATATATATATATATATCATGATTTACATCATCAACAATATGATGTTTTGACTATAATCTATTTTATGTTGAATCCACCCATATTATACATGATAGATTATTACTATAAACAGAGTAAGAATTGATGGTTTCATCCTTTAAATTATCAAGAAATATCTCATTAAAGTTTTAAATAAAATGATAGAATTCAGAGTAAAGAATATGATAAAGCTAAAATTGTTAAATAAGAAGATTCGGAATAAATCTCAATTTTTGGAAAGTGGGAGAAAAAAAAAATTGATAAAGAGTTTTTTTTTTTTTTTTTTTTTTTTTTTGGAATAATACCAAACATAATTACTAAACCATATGATTTTAGAACCCAATAGCATAAACAATGGATTAACATGTTGACCGTGATCAAATTTCATATAATTTCAGACTTAAAAATTTGATCTATTGTACAGCTAGTGGTGCTGGGAGGGAGGAGGGGGTGTATATTTTTAAACATGTCAAAACTTACACTTTTTTATTTTTTGCAAAGATGTAAACACTTATTTGATATAAATATTTTTGTTTATGTAAGAAAATATCACACACACACACACATATATATATATATATATTTGGCTCCCCTGAAAACTTTTCTGGCCCTACCACTGTGCACAACCATTACAGGTATAACCAAAATCAAAAAGCAATGAAAATGGGAAAGACCACATGGATTTGGTGATGAAGTAAAAAAAAAAAAAAAAAAAAAAACTACTCTAGAATTCCTCTAAAAAATCTCCTCAATTAATGAACTTGTTTTCAATTATCAGAACTTTGATGCTCTAGATCTAAAGAACCTTTTGGATGGAAAAACTAAAGTGCACACTAGTATGCTTAACAACTTTTGTGGTTTTGCAATAAATCAAATTAGGCTCAAGGTTGTAAAAGCATGGGGAAGGATTTTTGTATAGGCTCAATGAAAGAAGGCTCCCTCTAAATAGTTTGCTTGGTTAAGGAGTAACATTGAAAAATTAGGTTAAGCCGTTAGACTAGAAAAGATGGTCTTACTGAAATCACAATTGAGAATACTTGTTTAAGTTTGGGTCAGTAGAATGTCAAGTTGAGGGTTCGTAAACTTTTTGTATAAAGTTTACTCAAATGAGTCTTCTCAAGCTTGATTTCTTCAATGTTACTCCTTGACTTGATACTAAGCAAACTATTTAAATACAACCCTCTCTAACACTTACTAAACTTAACACAGGAATTAGCCAACACAAATGTAAAACCTAACCATTACAAATAAAGTAGCAATAGAATTAAAGACCGTTATTATAATTGGGCAAAATAAAATTTTATTTAAACAAGAGTTTTAAAATTGAATTATGTAAAATTACAAACATAGTGGTGAGGGCCTTAATTTAGCCAAATAAAATTTCTTTTTAAAAATGAAAATAGCCACTGAGATATATATATATATATATTTTAATTTGTGTTATACACACTGTATATGTATCTTGTGGTTCACTACATGAGAGCTTATTAAATTACCTTAAAAGTTAAAAGAATTTCAATTTACTTTTTTTTTTTTTTTTTTTGATAAACAATTATCAAGTTACTTTAATCATCTATCATAGTTTTTAAGTTCTGTAGTATACTTAGTATTGAATAATCAATTATCACAATGTAGCTTAAATTACTTTTCATTTTATTTCTATTACCTATTTTATTATTCAATTTAATGATAAAAGTGAAATATTTATGGGAGAGGAGATTTGAGTTTTAATTTGAATTGTAAACATATCTATTGAAAATATCAAGAGGTGTTAATTGAACTGCAAAGCTCTTTAACATATAAGTGAATATTTTCTTTGATAACATTTATAACTTTTAATGAACTTCTACTAGTGCGCACAAATAGTACATATAAAATAAAACATATTTTATGCATCAATAGTTTGAGATGCACTTGGACTTTGTGGAGCCTTGAAAAGATTAACCATGAAAAGTTCAACCAAAATACTTGCTTCATGTACAATTTTTTTTTGCGTGATTAATTTGAAATGTACAGTAGCTCAAGCAATTACAAATTCTTGTGGCAGCTCTACTTAATATCATATTCTCTTTTTTCTTCCGAAGAAAGGAATTTTATTTGTTGTTGAATTACTCATTTGGTAATGAAAAAGGAAGAGAGAGATAGATTGAGAGAATTGACAAACATATATGTGTAGACAGAGCTGTCAAAAAATAAAAAATCTGGTAAATTCATTATATGTCATTTGTTGTAATAGTAGAAGTTCTAATATTAATTTGTTGTGAAAAACATGTAGAGAGAAAGGTAAGCAATACTAGACACAAATGTTAAAATGATTTGACAAACTCTATGCCTACATTCAAGGGCAACACTAACCAAAAATAAAATAAAATGCTACATCCACAACAATAAATTCTAAGTAGCAAGTTGTAATTGGTTGCCTTATTTTAGTAATGGACTCAGATTGAAACCGGTAATAACTTCTCATATAGAATTTGTTGTAAAAATATTGCGAACATAACATTACTTGCAAAAAATCTCACTAACAATTATGAGAAAAAAAAAAAAGATCTACACTCCCAGCTGTCATAAAGATAAAGTAATACAAGTTATCATTTCAGCCAAAGGTGTTCATCACCTTTTCATCATTTTATAAGATATTTATTATTTCTATATGGGCAATATTGAACTCAATTAAATGCAATGGAACCCAAAGTGTCCTTTGTTTTTATTTATTTATTTTTATATAGTTTTAATATATGGTGTTAGCTCCTAATAATTGGTTTTTAGTTATCGTAAGACTAACACATTAACTAGTTTTTTGGACAGATGGAGATCGAATTCTAGATCTCTTGTTCGATGATAAGAGACTTTACCAGTTAAGCTAAGTGAAAATCAAAGTAACTTTCATTTTAAGGGAACACATTGTGTTATAAAAGAAACTCTTGCATTTAAAATATCTTCTTTTTTTCTTAACAAAGGGGAAAAAATCTTGGTGTTGCTTATACTATACTAGGTTGAAAAATTATTAGATTCAAAACCCACCTGAAAATGGAAACATAGTAGCATGAAATTAGATCATTTTTTTAATCCAGTTAATATTCAGATTTTTAATATAGAGTATATATTTGCATATGTCTCAAATTAAAACTAGATTTCTTAAGGAATGAAACAAAACTAAATGATATATTCATATTTTACATTATAGGTTTTATACACATTTATTTGTTGCGAGTTCAGTTTTAATAAACTAAACTAAATGCTATATATTTGCAACATTTTCTAATTAGGTTCCTGTCATGGGAGGTTCAAACTCACTGCTAATTATTATCTACTCATTGCAGGCCTGAGGCAGAAGTTGTTGAAGACATTGTGAAAGTGATAATAAATAAACCAAATTATACATTCTTTCAAGCTACCAAGGGACTAGTAGGAATAAGTTCCAGAGTTGAGAAATTGATGTCACATTTAGATATAGAGTCAAATGGTGTTCGCATTATAGGAATTAGGGGAACAGGAGGAATGGGTAAAACAACTCTAGCAAGAGTTGTTTATAGTATGATTTCCAATCAATTTGAAGCATGTAGTTTTATTTCTAATGTCAGGGAAGTTTACAAAAAATATGGCATACTTCAGTTACAACAAACACTTTTGGAAGATCTTTTGATTCTTAGAGATGTGAAAGTAAAAGATGTTGATAATGGAGTTTTCATGATTAAGGATAGGTTACGTCACAAAAAGATTCTTCTCGTTCTTGATGATGTAAATGATTTAGACCAGTTGAATAAATTAGTTGTGGAGCATGATTGGTTAGGCCCAGGTAGTAGAGTTATCATAACAACAAGAGATGTGCATTTGCTAATAACGCATAAAGTAGATGATATATGTGAGGTTGAAGGATTGAGTGATGATGAAGCTTTTTGTCTTTTTAATTCGAAAGCTTTTGACAAGGAGCATCCTCCTGAAGAATATCTAGAGTTGTCCCAAGCCTTTGTAGATTATGCTAATGGTCTTCCTTTAGCCATTGAGGTTTTGGGTGCCTTTTTGTATAATAGAAGTACATATGAATGGAAAAGTGAATTAAATAGGCTTAAAGAATCCCCTGAAAGAAAAATTCTCGATGTACTTCAAATAAGTTTTGATGGACTAGAAGAAACAGAGAAGGAAATTTTCTTAAATATAGCATGTTTTTTTAATCATAAAAATCAAGATACTATTACAGCAATATTAGATTGTCTTGAGCTTTACCCTGAAATTGGATTAAGGGTTCTTACTGATAAATCTCTCATTAAGTTTCAAGACAATCGATTGTGGATGCATGATTTAATCGAAGAAATGGGTCGAGATATAGTCCGTAAAGAGTGCCCGAAAGACCAACCTGGGAAGCGTAGTAGATTGTGGTTGTATAAAGATATTGACAATGTGTTGACAAATAATACGGTAAGAGCTTATTGAAAGAACCCAAGGATATACTTAGTTCAACATAGTTTAGCATAAATTAGTTTTGATAATTATACATTTTACAATTCACTAATCCATTTTGTTCATGATTATTAGGGAACAGAAGCAATTCAAGGCATCGTCTTACCGTTTCTAGGAACAATAGGGGCACATTGGAATCCTGAATCATTTTCAAAGATGAATCGTTTGAAACTCCTCATAATTGAAAATTCTTGCCTCATGTATGATCCCAAAAATCTTCCTAATGGTTTAAGATATCTTAATTGGTGGGGGTACCCTTCAAAATCTTTGCCAACAAGTTTCCAACCAAATGAGTTGATTGAATTTCACATGTGTTTTAGCAACATTGAACAACTTTGGATAGGAATAAAGGTAATAAATACCTTTCTTCAACTTTTCTTTCAATAGTTTCATTAAACTATAAGGTTTTTGAAGCTAAAAATTATTTTGTCTTTTGGCTTTTTACAGTCTTGGGAGATGTTGAAAAAGCTTACTCTTCTTAATCTAGAAGGTTGTAAAAATCTCAAAACTCTTCCAAGAAAATTTGAGATGGAATCCCTCAAGATCCTTATTCTTTCTGGTTGCTCAAAAATAAAAAGAATTCCAGAATTTGGGGAGAATATGGGACGTGTAACAGAGCTTTACTTAGATGGCACTGCTATTACAAAACTACCCACATCAATTGGGAATTTGAGTGGTCTTGCTTTATTGAATGTAAGGGAATGCAAAAATCTTTTGTCTCTTCCAAGCACAATTTTTAATATGACGTGGCTTAAATATCTCAATCTTCACGGCTGCTCAAAACTGCTAGAGAACTTGGGGAGTGGTGAAAGTGTTGAAGTGAACGGACAAATGGCTTCTTTGAATGCTATTTTTGAAACTTTTAAAAAAATGGCTTTTGGTGGCTTTCAGCTAGTCCCTTTTTATCTAATGTCAAGAAGTTCCGAATCCATGGGCTTGCGATTGTCTTCTCTATTTGGTTTGTCTTCTTTAACTGAATTGAATTTAAGTAATTGCAATCTCAAGGAAATCCCCAATGATATTGGCTGCTTATTCTCTCTAAAACGTTTATGTCTACGTGGAAATAATTTTGGTTGCCTTCCGGAAAGTATCGCTCAACTATCTAATCTAAATAGTTTGATCGTGGATAATTGCATGAGTCTTCAATCCTTTCCAAAGCTTCCTTTAAATATAGGTTATATTGAAGGATTTGGTTGCTCCTCACTGGAAACGTTACCGGATTTGTTGAGACCAAATTCTTCATTTGAGCCAAAACTCTTTCTTTCGAATTGTAGCAAATTGACTGGCAATCAAAGATTCATTGACTTGTTTTTTGCAGTTATAAAAAAGTCTCCTCAGGTATCTCTCTCTCTCTCTCTCTCTCTCTCTCTCTCTCTCCCTCTCTCTCTCTCATAGTTCTAAGTGTTATGCTTTGTATGTTTCAGGGACTCTCTCCTAACTATCACGGGGAAAGATATGATGTTGTTTTTCCTGGAAGTGAAATGCCGGAGTGGTTTAGCCATCAATGTATGGGGAATGAATTGAATATAATGGAACCTTTTTCTCATTTGTGTAATGACTGGATTGGGATTGCTGTTTGCGTTGTATTTTGTTCTCTTCCGTATCACCGAATTCATAACGATCCAGTTAAGTTCAGGTTGACAGCCAATGGAAAAGATATGTCTTTTGCAAATATAGTGGGAAGAGTTTGGAGTAACATAATTGACAAAAAAATGGTTGCTTTATCAAATCATATTTGGCTGTTGTATTTGCTTCCTCAACACTTCTGGGAGGAGGACAGAAAAACACTATGGGAATGTGATGCAAATGGATTCCGCGAGATTGGAATTAAAATTGATAACACATGTTCAAGCTTGGTGAAGAAATGTGGGTTGCGTCTGGTATACAAGAAAGACATTGAAGATCTCAACAGCGCTATGACTCAGTGTAGCAATAATAGCATCATTCCTTATAAAGGCTTTGATGTTCCCCATCATAATTTCAACAATTCAGCAGTGGTAGTGGAAGTTAACAAAAATGATTGTGAGGAGTCAAGCTAGTACAAGGAATTTGGTGAAAAGCTAAGCAATTGGAGGAATTACATGTAAGTCACTGTCATTGTCTTCCTTCTTAATTCAAGTTCTGTTGGTTGCTACATTATCATTTTCTCTTCAGTGTACATTTATAAATGGATTGCCACCATATGTTTGATTAGAGTTGTCAATGAGACTCCTAGTAGTTTGACTAGAATGAACAAAGAATGGCAAGAAACAGCTTTTTGTTGGTGTTTTAAATGCAGAATAATTCATCTGCCAAACGTACTGGTTTATTATTCTATCTCATGTTGTTTTCTTCCAAACAACAAATACTAGATAACAGATAGTATTGAATATTAATATTTCTAAATGGCCTTAGAAAAACATCTTACACCTGATCATCCCATGTGATGCTTCTGCAAAGGCATGGGTGAGACTTGAATATTATTTGAATCTCATTTAAAAGTGATATTTTTTTTGGTTACATTTCATAATGAATTGATGATACACCTTTATCAACATCCAAGTATATGCATATGGTTCCAATTTTATTGGATTTCCCTAAAGGGATGTTCAATGAAATTGCTTGGGTTCTCTGAAAGTTGTGGCAACTGTCCTAGTTAAAGATACTTTTGGAGCGAATTCTGAATTCTTTTGAAAACTCTATAGCCAAAATGATGCTGAGAGAATTTTCCTAATTCCTGTTTGTGTTGCTCACAAGCTTATAATGCCTAATTCCAAATCTGGGTCTATTTTTGTCGAAAAAGGAAAATGGCTGGTGCATACCAGGAATTGTAGAAACCAAGCTGGTAGGTCTTTTATTGATCTTACTAGCATAACCTTAAGTGAGGACCCTGGGTATTGCACCTAGTTATGTAGGTTATAGTTACCTTCTAAAATGATTATAGGTTTTTTTTTTTTTTTTTTTTTTTTTTTTTTTTTTTTTTTTGAGTTTTCTTCTTGTGAGGATTGAATTGAGAAGACATCTGAGGACTTATGTCCTTTGTGTTCAAGATACTGAAAGCTTAGACCATATTTTCCCCCCTTGTCATGTAGAGAAATCTGGCTTGTTTGATTTGTCCGTTAGAACAGATTTCATTCAGCATTACTTGATTAGCTTATAGGAACAAGGCAACAGTGAATGAAGAACCCTTATCTGCCACTAATGTGGTCAAATTATTGTAAAAGTTTGATTTCGATGTGCAGGGTAACTAACAGTGCAAAAACATAGAAAAGCCTAGACTGCAGCAGGATAAGCAACTCCACACCATGTTGGATGAGAGCTGAAAGGGTAAGAGAAGGAAAAGGGATCCAATTTTTTTTTTTTTTGTAAAAATAAAGGTCCTTGTCCGTGGTTGGTTGTTTCAGCAGGGCTGTTAAAGATTCTATGACAGCAGCTTTATTGGTTTTTTTATGAAGGATTGTTGAAGATTCTAGCTTTGGGATTGACAGATGGATGGACGTTTTGGCAGAGCCTTGATCTCTAACAACTATTGCCCCTTAGTCTTTATGAACATTAGCTTGGATATTAGAAAGAAAACTCCTAATATTCTAATCTTTTCTTCTTGTGTTGTTTGGTTCCTTTGTTTCAATGTACCCAAAAAAAAAAAAAAAAAAAAAAAAAAAGGCAAGAAAAGGTTTTTATTGGTGGTTTAAAGGCAGTAGAAATCATGTGTTGGAAAGCAAGTAAAGATAAAAACTGGAAAGCTTTTACTGCCAAAGGTATTATTAATTTATTGTTTTATCCTATGTTTCCATTCAAAATTATGCTTATGGGTTGTCCTCAGTTTAGAAGTCCATATGCACAGGCTGATTGGTAAGAAAAGGCATGTCAAATCAAAATTAATAAACTAGAATTCTAATTCTTATATATTTCCTTCTTGTCCCTTGTGGATAATTTGGTTTGCTTTAATTTAAAGTATGAAAATGGGTTTTATTTGTTTGGAACTTTTAAAAGGCTTTCTTGTTTCTTCTTGTCATATAGATATCTAGTTTAATTAGATCTATCCGTTAGAAATGATTTCTTTCAGCCTTACTTGATTTAGGCATAGATCAAGAGCTGGCTGAAGGGTATCAGTGGCAATTTAGAAAACTTAAAGTACTTCTAAGTGTAGTGTGTCTCTATTTTTTGGTTTATTTGGACTTTATAGTAGGAACATGGCAACTTTGAAGGGAGATCCTTTCCCTGCCACTAATGTGGTCATGTATGGTAAAACTTTGATTTTCTATTTGCAGGATAACTAACAGTTTAGAATAAAGGAAAGCCTCAACAGCGGAAAACTAAGTCCAAAGATGATAGAGCTGATGAAGGACATTCAGCAGTTTACAAATGTTTGGGTTCGGAGAGGTAGACAGATGTCTTCTGGCATAGCCTTAATCTCTAGCAACCATTGCTCCTAACTTCTTTATGAACATTAGCTTGGATTGCACTTAGTAGACTCCTAATCTTGCACCCTTTTATTCTAGTGATGTTTTTTATTCCTTTCTATATCTACCCAAAAAAAAAAAAAAAATCATATGAAGTGAGTGCTTTTGATGGAGAAAGAATCCAACCAAAAAATGTTTATTCTTTAACTATGTAAAACAATACGTTTTGGTTAACGTCAGAAAACGAATGAGTTTTTTTTTCCCCAATAATGTCTTTAACATAAACTGTATTCCACAACAAAAATTATTTGCAATGTTCAAATTGGTATAAAAATTATAAAAAAATTAAATCAAGCTGTTTGGAGAGAGCTAGTTCCATGTAGCAACTAGCAGTTTAGTCCCATGTATCTTTTAGAACATTGCTCTCAGCTGTCATTTTATGGTCCGTTTGAATTGAGAGAGAGGGAGTAGAGTAGAGTGGAGTAGATTTAGCCTAAAATTAGTTTATTTTTAACCAGTTTTACTCTATTCCCCCTCTTTCTCCATTCCATTCAAACGGATCATTAGTTTCATAAGATTGTCTTCCTCTTTTCTTTTTATTTTTTTATTTTTTTAATTATTATGTAGTTGAATAATTTTTTGTAGTTGTTTCCACACTTGCACCTCTACTTTGTTTAAATAATTGAGTTGTTGACTTTATTGGAAACACTATGGTAATATGAACAACTGAATACTAGGCTCTAACATGATCATGATTATAGGGAACAATGAAATGAAATTATCCATGAAAATCATGTAGAAATAGTAGATTATCTTGGTCTTTACCATTATGGGTTCATATTGATAAATCTCATATAGAGGTAAGTGACATTAGTTTGTAGATGCATAATTTACTATGAGAAATGGACAAGAACATAGTTTATCAAGAGTGTGGAAAGCATAAACGATTGTTGTTATTTGAAGACGTTAACAATATTCTTACAAAAAAAATGGTAAGATATTTTTTGAAAACTTGAGCACATACCCTTTTATATTTTTCAATAGAGAATGGTTTTGGTAATATTACATTTTGCAACCCACTAATCCTTTATGTCCAAAATTATGAACAAAAGCAATTCAAAGGCATAGACTTAAATTTGCTTGAACCAAAACTTATGAGTGGAACTACTACAAGACCGATGCCTTCTTCCAATGCCCTCTTCAAAACTCTTAAAAAAAAAAAAAACTATCTGTCAATGGATTTAAGTTGAGAAGTACCAATTCCATGCACTTGTTATGAACTTCTCTATCAAATTTTTGTTCTTTGGCCAAATTAGATTTAAGTTATTGCAATCTCAATGCAAACCACGATCATATTGGTTGTTAATTCTGTTTAGAGCTACATTTTCCAAACATGTTGGTTGTTTGCTTTTTCAATTTATTAGTAGGCCATTTTAGAAAACTTTTTATGGCAAAATAAAAAGGTAAGTAAATTATTTTTACTGTTTTTTCAATTTCTCATTAAAAAGTTTTCTAAAATAAATGATTAATATATATGCCCTTAGGGCATTCATTAACCAAACCCTTATGAGATTATTTATATGTATCATTAGAAGTTTTAAACAAGTCATATAAATCATTAAAAAAAGTCACGTGACTAAAACTATGTATATGTGGCCTCTACAATTGTCACACAATAGGTAAACATATCGTTATGAGTCAAACTTTTTTCCATTTATAATTGTAGTTTCTAAGTTGGTTGTATTGCTTCAAATTGTGTAGCTATTCAATTATCTTTGTTTTTTGAGACCCATAAAGGAGTCTCGTTTTGGTTAAAGGATATCCCTTCGCATAAATGTATTAGTTGTAATTTGTAAACTCATGATATTATCTTAATAAAATTTCTAACTTTTCACTTAAAAAGAAAAAGAAAAAAAAAGAAGTCATCTAACTGTTGCAATTTGAGAGAAAGAGAGAGAAGTACATCCTCCCAGTCACGTGCCATTTTTTAACAACCAGAAAAATATTCATTTCCTAAAGAGACTTTTTTTCATATCATATTATATATAATAAAAGTTGGGCATAGACACGTAGTTGCGTCAAGTAGCGGCATCAAATTGCAGAAATTTTCTTAAATTTTTAGATTTTAAGAAAAAGAAAAAATATAAGTTTTCTTCAACTATAATTTCTAAGTGGATGAGGTAAAAGATTATGCAACTTTCTTATTTTTTAATTACTACACTTCACGTTTATATATATAACAATTTCAAAAAGAGAATACTAAGACAAATAAATAAATAAGAATTTGATCACAATTGCATCCGGTGGTTAAGTACTTCACGTGGTGCTAAAAAGACCCAGCAATAGGTGGGTTACGTGGTGCTAAATATTAAACCAAATCAAAACAAAATTAAATATTTGCTAAATATGGTTGCAACAAGTGGCGGTACTAAATTGCAAAAATTTTCTTTAATTTTTAAATTTTAAGAAAAAATATATATAAGTTTTCTTCAACTATAATTTCTAAGTGGATAGAATTTTTCTTTAACTATAATATATTAAAAGACCCAGCAATTGGCATATCACGAGGTGGTTTAATCAGCTTTAGACTTTTTGTTCATATAAAATTTTATAATGTGGAGTTTGTGTGTCTATATATATATATCTATATCAAATAATTTATAATTAATACCCATCATACGGTTCTTTTGCGTTATTATTCTCTTCTTCTACTTGCAACCTTACAAGTACGTATTTGTTTACTCTACTTTTTTTTTTCCCCATCAAATTGAATATATTTTGTGTATTTGTTTAAGTTGATTTCCTTAAGTTTAATCAAATTTAGAGAATTGTTATGGATTGTCAATTGATTTTTTATTTTTATTTTTATAATGTTAGTTTGATTGTTTAGAAACTATATAAGAAATTGAGCTTTCATGTCTAATTAACTAAGAAATTAATTTTTTAGTTTTGCGGTAACTCTTAGTCTATGAATCTGTGGTTGATGTTTGGAAAGATTAATTTATGTACTACATATATAGGTCGGTTAATTATGTGTTTTTGAGGCTTACTTGGTTAGTTATGTTTTTTTTTTTTTTTAAATAATTTTTTTTTGGTAAATAACGAAATACTCGGTTAACTATGTTATTATTTCCGAGGCTTACTCGGTTTATTATGTATTTCAGAGGCTTAATAAATACTGTAAATATTATTTTTTAAATATATTATACTCTTTGCAATTGTTGTGCATCTTATTAATATGTTATTATGTTTGCGATTGTTGAAGGGTGTAAAAATTTTTAATTTTTCAAAAATTTTACTTTTCATTTTTCTCTGTCAAAATTTCTTTTGTTTTTAGGTAAATGCTAATTATTTTTTTATATTATTTTATCATAATGGATATACAAAATCAAAGATATAATCTCTTGGATGAAATCGACACTGAAAAAGACAATTGGAATATTAGAGTTAGAGTCAAAAAAATGTGGGAAGTTCTTAATATTAAAACAAATAATGAACTTATGAGTGTTGATTTGGTGCTGCTTGATGAGAAGGTAAGTTTTGAAATAAAATAATAAAATTACTTTTAGCTCTTCAAATACAATTGAATTATATTTTCTTGATAGTTTATTCTCATTTTTTTTTTTTTGGATAATCTTATTCATGCAAGTATTAGAAAATCATTTGTTAATCATTTTAGAGATATACAAGAAGGTAAAATTTATCAAATAAAATATTTTGGAGTTGTTGAAAACAAGGATGCTTATAGGATTGTGAATCACAAGTACATGATAAGATTTTATGCAACAACATCTGTGAAGTTGTTAGAAACAAATGATGGACTTATTGCAAAACAAAAATTTGAATTGGTTCCATTTGATGAGCTGAAGTATCTTGCTAACAAAAACTTTAGATTATACATTTATACTTAAAATATAGTTATATACTGTTATCTTCATAACTCATGATTTTGATTAAGCACTTTATCGTTTGTAGATGTAATAGGAGAAATTGTAGGAATTTCTCCCATGGAAAAGATAGAGGTTCGTGGGAAAAAAACAAAAGGCTAATTGAACTTCAAGATAACAGGTTAGTTAGATATTGATGAATATATTACTTAGATTTGTACACTTTGTCAAGAGATAAATTTTTAATTGTCTAACAAAAATGTTTATGCAGGAGGGAAAAAAATTAGAATCACATTTTGGGATAAATTTGCAGAGGCAATTAATGAAGATATATGTTTTAATAATTTTGTACGACCTATTATAATTATCACATCAACCACTGTTAAGGCATATATGAGTAAGCAATTCTTTCTTTTGATATACATGATATGTGTTTAAACAACATAATTTAAACTATTTAATCAACTCTTCTTCTTATTCTTTTTTTCATTCTATTCATATGACCTTTTTTTAATTCCAATTTTTATGGAATAAAAACAAACACATTGATTAGATATCTTTAATTTCAATAAGATTTAAATTAATTATATTTCAAATGGAACTCTACCAATATATATAACCTTATAGATCCTTTTTGGAGTGAAGCTTATTTCAAAATGTGAATGCCTAAATCCTATGACAATGCAGGTATGCATTCTTTCTTCTTTTATTATTATTATTATTTTCATTTTGTTTATTTTCTTTAGTGTTATTATTGGTTTTTTTTTTGTCTTCATGTGATTTTAATTAATGAATTCAAAACATTTGAAAACATTGTCAAATTTCTAAAGGCTCCTTTGTTTTTGTATTTTGTTTTTATTAAATTGATTAGGTTTTGTGTATTGGTTGCCTTTTGCTTAAACTAATATTCTTAGCTTTGATAGAATTTATATGCTTAGGGTTAGGGTCTTAGAATTAATGATTAAATATGGTTAGAATTAATAGATTAATTTTAACAAATTTCTTATTTGTTTTTTATGTTACATCAAATTATCAAGATGTTTCACACGTGTATTCTTGAATTATCAACTTTAATTTTAATTTATAATATTATCAAGATTATATTAATTTTAATTTAGGAAGAAATCTTACCCCTTATTTTAGTGAGATAATTATTTACACTTGATAATTTTTTCTTTTATCTTTATTGAATCTATTAAAATATACAATTATTTATACATTTATTTTATAAGTTTTTTCATAAAACCGTGCATTGCACAGGCCTATAACTAATACGTATCCAAAACACAATGAAGTGACGAATTTTGAAAACTACCAATAAAGATCTATCACCGATCATTGGAGCAACTCTACCACAACAACGGCACCGTGGAGTTCGGAGCTCTAATTTCTGCATTCCAAATCCAACATCCCACCCAACCAAAGGTTTTTCTCCTAATTCATTCATTTTTTTTTTTTCTATTTGTCTCAACAAATTGCCTTTTCATTTATATTCTTTTTGGTTCAAACTTGTTCCAAAAAGAAAGAAAATAGTAATAATAATGGCAATATTATTATCAGTTGCAGATTAGTTAACAGGTTCTAAGCTTCAAATAGCACCGTGCCTCTTTTTTTTTTTTAGGAAAAACTTTTGGCATGTTTAATCTTTGGAATCGGAAAATGGATTTATATATAAATAGGGTTTGGAAACAAAGACACAAGGCTGGTATGAATTTCGGTTTATTCGTAATTTTTTTTCCTTGTCTTAAAAGGCTGGTATGAATTTCTTTTTTTGAAGAAAAGTTCTTTGGATATGAATAGCCGTACTCAAAATATTTAAATGCAATGCACTGGTCTGGACATGATTATTTTATGTGCTTTCTCTGTAGTCTGTACTATGCAAAAAACCCCAATAGTGTCGAATTTAGCTGTAAGGACTTCGGTTCCTCATTGCTTGCTGAAAAACGTTACACCTAGTAACTTTAGTTCACTCCTCTCACCTCTTGGTGGCGCATCAACGAAGTCAGGTGTGTGCTGTGAAGTGGAATTTTTTTTCTTTTACATGGTATGCTTCTGATTAATCTTTCCTTGGTTATTCTATCAATAAAAAGGGAGGAAAATTTTGACAACAAATTATTGCTCCTAATTCAGTAATAATGTTACTGTAATCTTGCTTGTAGATATATGGAATGTTCGCTCTGATTTGAGTATGCAATCTAATTTTCATACCCTTTTTGTGATTTATCATAACCTTTTCAGTTATCATGTGAAATAGCTCCTCAATGTCCAGAATGCACTGGCTAGTCATTTTTAACTTCTTTAAAAGTGGCAGATATAAATGCATTTATACTGGCTTATTAAACTTTTTTTCTTCTTTAAAAAAGAAGTTATATTGTACTTTGCTAAGTCCACTTTTAGCTAAATCACCTGGTATTCTGAATCCCTAGCAAAAATTCTTCCAATGCTTTGCAAGAGTTAATTGATTCCTGGTGCTGCTCATGCACCATGACACTTGTGGGGGGCTATTTGACAACATGGATAGAATTAGAAAGCCATCTAGGAATGGTTTTTTAGTAGGCCAGGATTTGACTAAATTGTATTTTAGTATTCCAAAAGGTGAGAAAGAGTGATGTACGACACAATTTACTATTTAATTATTGTAATTTATTATTTTTGGTATTTTTATGTAAAAAAAACGTTATTTTAGGTTTAGGTGATTTATTTCCTTATTTTTAGGTGCATTTAATGCTTTTTAGGTCAAATTTGATTCATGATATGGTTAGGTATTAATTAGGAGTTATTTTAGAATATATTTTCTTGTCTGTCAAGTTTTATGGAGCCCTTAAATAGGCTCCTAAGTCTGCAAACGTTTTTCCAGAGATTATTGGATAAAAAATCAGAAAAGGTGAGACTTTGCTCTTCTTTTGGTTCTTCAAGAACTGTGAACTTATCAGGAATTCTTCCTTGTGACGTTCAAACTTTATACCTTTGGTTCGTGATTCAATTATAATCATTGGGTCAAGGTGTTACACTTATATCTTTGGTTCGCATTTCGATTATAAACGTTGGGTCAAGGTTTCTATCAAAATCTGAATTTTAGCTTTCTTGGGCAAGTATTCCAATATTTTTGTTGGGTTTCAAAGCGTGTTGATTGAGGTTCGCATCATTTGATATCAGAGCACAGGTTCTAAAATCAGTTTTCTTTCCCTTTATCTTTTGTTTCCTGTTATCATCCTATCTTGTTCCTTTTGAATTCTTTATTCCTCGTTCTTATTTTGTGATGTGCACTAGGTTAAAATTGTGCACCAAGCTCCAAAAAAAAAAAAAAAAAAAAGAAGAAGAAAGAAAGAGAGAGTGAGAGAGAGAGAAAAGAAAAGAAAAGAAGAGATGGTAATTATTGAAAACATTGTGGAAGATTCAATTGAGGTCAAATATGAGGATGAGTTCACAACTCACAATCCTCAAGTCTCAGTTGATTTGTTGAAGATGACCATACAATATGTTGATTTTCTTGGAGTAGAAAATTTTAATTTTATTATCAACCCTTTGTTGATTAATGTTGCAAATAAATTGAAAGTAGATGAGAAGAAATTTTACGCTACACTTTATGAAGGATTCAAGTTACAGAACTGGATTAAGTTATTAAAGCATTCGAAGTATTTGTTTATTTGGAGCAGAAGATTTCAGATTTCAAAGACTTGAGGACGAGTTTGATTCAAGTGGAGGAGTCTGATGTACGACACAATTTACTATTTAATTATTGTAATTTATTATTTTTGGTATTTTATGTAAAAAAATATTATTTTAGGTTTAGGTGATTTATTTCCTTGTTTTTAGGTGTATTTAATGCTTTTTCGGTCAAATTTGAGTCCTGATATGGTTAAGTATCAATTATGAGTTATTTTAGAATATATTTTCTTGTCTGTCAAGTTTTATGGAGCCCTTAAATAGGCTCCTAAGTCTGTAAACGTTTTTCAGAGATTATTGAATAAAAAATCAGAGAAAGTGAGGCTTTGCTCTTCTTTTGGTTCTTCAAAAACTATGAATTTATCAGGGATTCTTCCTTGTGGCGTTCAAACTTTATACCTTTGGTTTGTGATTCAATTATAATCATTGAGTCAAGGTGTTACACTTATACATTTGGTTCGTGTTTCGATTATAAACGTTGGGTCAGGGTTTCTATCAAAATCTGAATTTTAGCTTTCTTGGACAAGTATTCTAATATTTTTGTTGGGTCTCAAAGCGTGTCGATTGAGGTTCGCATCAGAGAATTATTTGGCTTCAACATTCTTAAGTAGAATATTCACCACCACTTTATTTAACATCACTCACGGTACCTGCTTCATAATTTAATGTTACATGATTCGTAATATCTCTAATTACAGTATCCGCATTAATGTTCTCATCTTGTAAATTATGATGCCAAATTAGAATCACCAATGAAATTTCTCAGTTTGCCATATATCCCGTGCAATTGGAATCCGGAACGTGAGTTGGTACTTGCAAGTAACCCATTTTGACTTTTAGTTTTTGGTTGGGAGAGATAAATCCACTGGAAGCTTGTACAACCTCAGCAGGTATATATGCAGCTTACCTGAAAATATTAAGAAATATAGCAATGTGTTGAATCCTGGGGTTATGTATGCTTTGTTTGGTAGCTAAAATCATGGAAGGAATGGGAGAAAAGAATATAGATTTTCACAAGTTATTAAGCATTTTCAAAATCTATTCTCTCCCTAGCAACCCCATGGATTTTTATTGCTTGTTTAAGTTAGATTGTAACAATCTTTTCCTACTTCCAAAGCTCACAACTATAGATGCTGGTGGAATGCTTTGCTGAATAGTCTTAAATGCTTGCAAGTATGTCTTTATGTTTAGGGGGCCAGCACGGGCATGGAGAAATCTTTTCTAAAAAGAGACAGAAATTACGCAAATGGGTTGTAGGAACATCATATCTTCATATTGAAGAACTTTGTTCAAAGGGGTTAGACACATGACCATTAATAAGTTTTCTCTTTTTCTTTTTAGCCTCATATCATGGACTTATAGAAATTTTCAGGTATGACATTGTTTCTTTGCCTCTCAATTGCCTGTTCCTTGAGAGCAACAAAAACAGTGTATGCTCCTTTTGCTTTCCATATGGATGTGACTTATTCTGTTGGTGTTGGTGATTAAGCTGAAATTACATGTCTCTGGCAGGGTTTAAGGGAAGTAGATATTGATACCAAATCTCAGTTTCTTGCTTCTTTGGAGTTGCATAGTCAGCTCAAAAAATTAAGTCATATGCCTGCAAGGAACCATATATGGAACTTGACTATGGTTCACACTTGGATGATGGTCCTTCGTCTTGTTGGTTGAATAGATCGCCAGAGGTGGTTCTCTCAAATTTTTACATTCCACCAAGCAATGCTAGTAAAGCATGTCTCAAGTATGAAATGAAGGAACCTAGATTTGAAGTGGGAGGAAGAAGTCCTATTCTATGTACTCAGTGTGATTCCACTTATGGCTTTCAATCTAAAAGATATGGATCTCTTGCATATAATCATAGTTGTGAAATCCGGACCGGACCGGACGGTCTGACCCAGTTACCCGTGACCCGGACCCCAGTCTGGTTCTTTAGTGAGTGAAAACCGGTTCTGAAATTAATTAGGTAAAACGCGTGCTCCAGGAATAGAACCAGCGACCTCGCAGGATTTTTGGACATTTGTCCAACACGCTAACCACTGAACCACTAGGCTTCCTTGTGTTATTCTTGAAACTTATATTTTATTTATTTTAATTGTACAAGATTAATAGTTTTGGATTTAATTTTATCACTATTTACTTAATAGTATTTTCTTTTTCTTTTTTGGTTCAAGAATTATTCTTTCACATCAATAAATATGAATATGAAAATTGTAAATTTATGTTAAAAATGATGTTATTTTAAATTAAAATGCATTTTTTATTTGAAAGAATAATAAATAAAATTTTTTAAAGCTTGTTTATATTTATTATTTTCTATTCACTTTATAAAAATAACGAAAATACATTTGAAAGTTGTTTTAATTGCTTAATATTTTTTTTAAGGGTAAATTTTCATATTTTTACACATTTAATACATTTATTTGTATTTTAATTAATATTAAATTAATTTTGACATCATCACGGTTCGACCTCGGTTGGACCTCGGTCCGACCTTAAAAACCTTGAACCTCTCCCTTCTCCGGTTCTTTGAACGGTCCAGGTTTGAAAACCTTGCATATAATCAGCTCAAAGAACTGGATGACTTGTTTACGTTTTTTGACCTCTTAACACAAGCTGTTTAACTTAATTATTTAGTCAAGTGATTATTTAGATAAATTATTCAGTTCTAGGTTAACACAATAAAATTATATCATGTAAATAATGCGAAAATATAACGAACACAATGATATGATAACCCAGAAAAACCAAACCGGTAAAAAACCTGAGGATGATTTAACCTAGTTATCCTCAAGGTAAAACAGATCCACTATGAAAGAATTGAAGTTTGTACAATAGAACTTAGACCACTAATATCCTATTGCTACATTGAGTAGAAAACTTACTACCATGACCACGTGACAGCTCCGAGTTCATGGATTACTTCTTTCTTTGATCCACTGCAATCACAAGTTCTCCCACTTATGACTTCTGAGACTCCACTCAAAGGTTTCAGATCTTCTTTAAGTTCTTTGTGCAGCAACTGAAAAGATCATAAAGCTCTTGACATGAATCTTGATCTTGATAACCCTAAGTGTGTATGAAGGTAAAAACTTCTAGATCTCACAAAAGATTCAACACACAACTCTCTAGAGACTTCTAAAATGTAGCTAGGGTTTTTCCTTTTATACTTGGAGTAAAACATAAAACCCTACATGTCAAACCGGGCTTGGGTTGAATTAGAAATTCTGCAGAAAAATAAATCTGCACATGGTTCGATCGATCAAGTCTAATTTTCGAGCGATCGAGCCTTGCAGATTTAGTCCAATAAATTCTGCGATCACTCGATTCCAATTTTTTAAATAAACACACTTTGAGCAAGCCTAAACCTAGACTCTATGTTTTGATCATGGTTTGCCAACATATTAGTTCCCAAAATCTTAGAACCTAACAACTTGCATTATCCAAAAAAGTATCTAACTGAAAGTGATTCACATCCTATTCTTCTGGGTTGGGACTTTGACAGGTATTCACCCTCATTAAGTTCCTAGGATGATTATTATCTGCACACTCTGGATGATATGATAGGGTGCAAAAGACTTGAGTGAATCATCCTCCCTGTCCATATATTCTCTAAATGTTATTTCATTACCACAGTCCCATTCAACCAACTATAATGACCTTGATTTTGGAAAACAAGTTGAAGTCAAGAAAGATATAAACGCTGACTTTAACTATTTTCCTTTAGCTCTAACACTTGCACCAGACTACCTTACTCTAGCCGAAGATTGCAGAAATGACACTAAATGCAAAGATAGCAGCATGTTCCTTTCTCCTTATAATCTCCATATAATGAGCAAGGTTTTCAATGAGAGATATCATCATCCTGGTTTAGAAGGTTTCCTTCTTTGCTCTGGACTTGATATTGAGTTAGAGTGGGATTACCCATCATTAAGTGGCTCCTCAAGGAAGCATCATTCACCTATCAATTATGCTCTTCAATCTCCCGGAAATGAAGGAATATCTTTATGCTTTCTACTTAAAAGACAAGAATGAAAGTTGCCTAGATGGTTCAAGTCATCAATGATATTGTTAACATTTAAAACTTGTTATCATTTTTGTAAAGTTGTAATTTACAACTATGTATTTTGTTGGCTTTAATTCCGTGCAAAATATGATTGTAATTATGTTCAATTTTTTATACCCTGTATTATTTGTGGGATTTCATTGTAAGAGTTGTGTGAGAGAGAGAGAGTGTGAAGACTCAAGGCATGAAGACTAAAGTTGTTTTCGCGAGTAGCTCACGACTAAGTATCCTGCGAAATGAGGCATGTGCCCTGCACATGACTGGAATGTGAAGAGTCAGGACAAGATGGAGATAGCTGTGTTTCGCAAGTAGCTCGCGGGTAAGGCCTTCCTGCGAGACACCCGCAAAACATTCTGTTTTCCCAAATTGTCCTATTTGATACACACTTTCTGTACCTACACTATATATACCCATATTACCCACATATGTTGAGGAGTACTTTTGAGAGAAAACCCTAGCCACAAACCTTAAGAGTTAGAGATTGTTATACCCACAATTCTCTACACAATTGCTTGTGGATTTTCCTCAACTCCTACCTCTCCATTTTCATACCATTGAGAGGTTGATAGCTCAAACACTTACCACACCCTTTCAGAGTGTCAAATGAGGTTTTGGTGCTGCTAGGAAGCATTGGAAGAAGCCAGGCTTTGGTGGATGCAATCGGGCGTATTGTGGGATCCGGAGAGCTAGACAAGAGTATCGGGTAGATTAGGCTTGGAGGGTCTCTTGCTAACCCATGTATCCCAACTGATTGTCTAGTGGATCAATTACCGCTTAGAGGGCAGCGGAGAGGTTTTATGCCGAATACTTCGGTTTCATCTTCGATAACACATCGGCGTGTTATCTTATGTTTGCATTCTTCTTCCCTACTCTTTTACCTTTCATTTTATTGCTGTGTTATAATGATTATGGGTTAGAGTAGCTTGTTTGTTTATTCGCTTGTATTTACTCTATTCCGCATTTAGTATTAAGTTATAGTAAAATCTATCGAGCCATAACTTTAATTTGGGGGCCTAAATAGCTCCTGTGTTTTCACACATTTTCGAGCTTTCAATTTTCTTCCCAAGTGCCTCTAGACAAAGACAAGTCCTGCCCTTTGCTGCTTGATTAATCAAGCTGGGACGGAACTTGAGGAAAATGTATTATGATGATAGTGAAGATGCTTCCAAGCACTTTTGACATGCTCTTCATGATTTCATTTTGCTTATCTGTGGCTGCACATTATTGTTAACGTGGCTAATTTGTTTGCTGGAATTTTCCGCTGTTTTATGAATTTTAGGTATAAGGAATACTTGGATGTATGTTGGTGAGTTTGGTGGTGTATACAATCTATCAATAGCTCACTTTTGAAATTGATTGTTTATACTGAGGGACAATATAATATTCCTTACTGGTTTTAGGGGGGGAAAGTAGAAAACTCAAAAGTTGATTCTGCTAGTAGCAAGGGCAAGGTGAAAGAAATTAGTATACAATAAATTGTTAGTAACATGCAAATTGAAAAAGGGTCTTGGGTTTTCTAGCCTTGAAAATGGCTGAGTAGTTGAAGCTCGAATTCTATTGTTAGTAAAAGTTGTGTAAAATACCGTGGTACTAGCATTGCTTGGATTATTACTCTGCCAAATCCTTGGCTTCCAGTTGTAGTGAAAGTTCAACATTTTATCTAGTTTTACTTACCCTCCGGCACCATGCTAAAATCCTCCCATTATTTTATTTAGGCTTTTATTGGGGTTTTCATTTTTGGGTTTTGCCTGAGATCTTAACAGCGGGCTAAAGTTGTGTGGGCTTTGCTTCGTTTAAGAAAGTCCAATCACTTTGGTGGGCCTATTAGTGTTGACCCAGTGACATTCAAATCCCGTCCACCTGCTCTGGTTTGAGGGCAATGTTTGAAACTTAGAATTGATACACATCCACATGGGGTTTGTGGTTAATAAGAACACCGGTGAAAAGAACCGGTAGCCTTTCAAATTGGTATTTTCTAAGAGAAAATCAGGGACACAAAATTTGACATAAGTTAATACGATAGATTATTAGTAGTAAATAAAAAAGATGACTCATGAAGTTTGCAGATTCCACAAAGCATTTATGCGTGACACGTCACAAAATGAATAGAACTTTATAGTTTGTTAGAAAGCAATATGAATAGAACATTATAATTTGTCAAAAAGCAATATAAACAGGACTTTATAGGTGGCCATCTAGAAGTTAATCTTTCTTCTCTTTGTGTAAAGTGTAATTGTCATCAAATTCCTTTTAACTAAAGATAAAATAAAATTGTTATCAAATTTCCACTAAAGTATTCTCCTCAAAGAAATAAAAGTTTTCAAAAAAGCAAAATAAAGTGTACACAAAACTTTATTCCGAACAACAAGAACTTTATGTTTTTTCTCTTCTTAGAGTCCGTTTGAAAATATAAACAGGACTTTATAGGTGGCCATCTAGAAGTTAATCTTTCTTCTCTTTGTGTAAAGTGTAATTGTCATCAAATTCCTTTTAACTAAAGATAAAATAAAATTGATATCAAATTTCCACTAAAGTATTCTCCTCAAAGAAATAAAAGTTTTCAAAAAAGCAAAATAAAGTGTACACAAAACTTTATTCCGAACAAGAAGAATTTTATGTTTTTTCTCTTCTTAGAGTCCGTTTGAAAATAGCTTATTTAGCTGAAACTGAAAACTTTTTGTAAAAGTATTGTAGATAAAGCATAAAAGTAATTGAAATAGTACAATGGAACCCATGAATCGTGTCAAAAAGTACAATAGGACTAATGAATAGTAGCAAAAATAAGCTGAATAGTAAAAAAAACTACCTTTTTAAACCAATGCCAAACAAAACCTTATTGTGTGTTTGACATTGATTATTTTTGCCAATTATTTTACCATTCAACTTATTTTTGCTACTATTTATGGGTCCTACTGTATTTTTGGTATTATACATGGGTCTCACTATACTATTTCAACTCACTTTTACCTTTATGTACACTACTTTCAGTAAAAAATTTTCAGTTTCAGCTAAATAAGCAAAGTCAAGAGTTAGGCATTCAAGAATAACTATTCAGACAAGTTAGATTAAGAATTTTGTGGTTCAATTAGTTGATATTTCAAATTGTTTTTAATGATAATATCAATTATTCAAATCTTCCCTTTCATTGTAACTATTAAATTATCAAAAATAAATAAATAAATAACCGGTTGGGATAATAAGGATAAAAGAAAAGGTTGAAATCATTTTTGAGAGCATTGCCTAAGAACGAAAACAAATACTATAAAATAAAGAGTTGTTCTATATATTAGAACTGTATCAATAAGTTTGTTTCAAGAGGTTTTAGAGCTTCACAACAACCAATTTCTGCAATTCTCCAAATTCGTATGTCATTACTTTCCATTGCACATCCATGTCTTCTACTTCCCTCTTTGAAATAAAATATCCACAAGAAGGATTTTATTTATTTATTTATTTATTTTTTTGCTCCTCTAATTTATTTTCCTTCTAATTTTTTACTTCAGTTTTAAATTTTAATGGAATGTATACCATTTAATGGTTCAAGATTTATCAAGTTATACTACGATTTATTCCTTCGAAACAGATGGCATCCACTATGGTCATTAATGGAGTAGCAACACTTGTTAGAAGTATGCGGTCAAATAATTAAATATACCATATTCAAACAGCTTAGACTTTTGAAAAAATCAGTAATTTAACATAATATCATAGTAAGAGGTCATAAGAAATGACCACTAGCATACCTTGTTTTTGCCAAAAGAATAAAAGTATTCATGTGCCTCTTTTTATTTATATTATTATTTTTTTAACAATTTGATAACTTTCGGTCTTCCTAAGCTCAATTCATGTCTTCTCTACTCTAACTTAAGCTTATGTAATTTTAACGACACTAATTAAGTTGGAATCACAATAGTCTATTTGCTAGACACACTTAAGTTGACATATTAAGTTAAAAAAACAAAAGGGGGTATGGAGACTGATCCCCTCATGCTTGATCTGGTTCCTACAATTAAAGAGACATGGTAGTTAGTTTGAATTGGTAAAAACGTTCTATAGTTGATGTCAAAGCTTCTTTCTATGAATGTTCTTTTCTCTCACCTCTGATTTTCAGGGAAGCAAATGCTTTAGCTAAATTTGCTGCCTCTCTCGGATACTTTGTCTGTTGTAATAAGAAGCTGCTTGATTCTATTCAGGATGTGTGGAAGAAGGATGTAGTCTTTGTTTGTGCTTAAAGAAATTGGTACTTTTCAAAAAATAAAATAAAAAATCTCAATAGTTTTCCAAGAAGATACTAGGAATAGACGAATGACCACTTGCAAACCCTAATTTTGACAAAAGACTAAAAGTCTTTGTGGTCTCTTTTATTTTATAATATTATTATTTTTTAATCAATTTGATAGCTTTCAGTTTTATTTAGTATTATTATTATTTTTTTAATCAATTTGATAACTTTCGGTCTTCTTTTTGACTGGGAGATTCCTAGAAGGAGAGGCAACGTGGGTGAAAATTGATTTCTTTTTAATTTTTCTTTTTGTAAATCAATAATTGGCGGAGGAATTAAGGATTTTAATCCTGATGAATATTTTAATTAAAAATATCAAAAAATGTTAATCAATTAACTTCGAGTTAAAAGAGTTTATTGCCTGATATAAGTAGACATAGTCCTTGTTTTAGGTTAGGTTCATACCCTTTTGCAAATGGGACATTATTGCTGCGTGGGTGACTCTGGTTGTACATGCTAGGATTATTTTTTAAGCTTTGATGAATTGACACGCTTAAAGATGATGAACAATATATTTTATAAACTAGTAATGGCAGTTGGAGGTCTGTCCAATGCATCTAGGACACCTCAAGGTGATAGTTATTGTATATTAAAAATACAGATATAGAATTTAACTACTTGCTTACATTATTGAATCTAATTTATTTTATAAACTGATAGAAAATGATCTGCAAGGAAAGCGAATAGCAAAAATGAAAGTATATATAATTGCAAGTGGATGCTCATTCCAACCATTTCATGACGACTCAAACTTATCCATTCCTCACTGACATGCAAAGAATGATTAACAATTTAACATAATTTGTACGTATTAAGTATAAACTAGTGAGGTCGGTTGTAGGTGTTGTTGGGAATTAAACCGAAATTCCAACTTGTGAGGAAAAAAAAAAAAAAAAAATTGAGAAAACACACGTCAAAGAAAACAATCACACGCACAAGACAGTATTTACGTGGTTCGGCAATTTGCCTACGGCCATGGAGTTGCAGGGATTTCACTATTATCAGGAAAAGAATACAAAGTGCGGTTACAGTGTTTTTCTCTCTCTCTAAAAACACGACAATAGTAACAAACCCTAATCACAAAAGTGGCTTTTATATCCTGCGCACAGGATTACAATAGGCTACAAAATGGGCCAAAAATAAACTAGGCTCTACAAAGCCCAACAAATCTCCCACTTGGAGACTAGTTCAATTACCAACATCAGCCGCTATCCTCCAAAAGCAATCCCTCATCCCTGCAACTCATCCTCTTGTCCTTAAGTTAGAAGGCCAACTGAAGTTGCACATAGCTTCAGCTTCTCAATAGTGACACCCTTAGTCAACATGTCTGCCGGGTTCTTAGATCCACATATCTTCTTCAACAAGGTACTGGATAAAGTGGTATTTTGTCTGTATATGTTTTGACTTTGAATGAAAAGCCAAATTTTTAGCATGAAAAATTGCACTCTGACTGTCACTGTGTAGAATGCCCATCTCCTGCTTCTTACCCAATTCATTTAAGAAACCATGTAGCCAAATCATCTCCTTTCTAGCTTCAATTGCTGCAACATACTCAGCTTCTGTAGTAGACAAAGTGACAATCTTTTGCAAATTTGAAGCCCATGATATAGCTGTACCACCCAGAGTAAATACAAACCCAATAGTACTCTTTCTACTATCAATATCGCCAGCAAAATCAGCATCTACATAACCCTGCAGTTTCAAACTTGCACCTGTGATGCAAAGACATGTATCTAATGAACCCTTCAGATATCTCAGAATCTACTTGACTGCCTCCCAATGCTGCTTTCCAGGCCTACTCATGAATTTGCTCACAACTCCCACTGCATGTGCAATGTCTGGCCTTGTACATACCATAGCATACATCAAGTTGCCAATAGCTGAGGCATAGGGCACCTTGCTTATATGGTCCCTTTCTTCTTTTGTCTTTGGTGACTGTTCTTTTTTTAATTTGAAATGACTACCCAAGGGTGTGCTCACTGGTTTAGCTTCATTTATGTTGAACTTGCTGAGAACTTTCTTCATATACTTTGACTGTGAAAGCTTCAATGTACCATTAGCCTTGTCTCTAATGATTCTCATACCAAAGATTTGCTTTGCAGCTCCCAAATCCTTCATTGCAAACTGTTTTGACAATTGCTTCTTCAGATTATTAATCTCCTCAATGTAAGACCCTGCAGTAAGCATATCATCCACATACAATAGTAATATGATGTAAGAACTGTCAAAAAACTTAACATAGTAACAGTGATCAGCTTCACATCTCTTGAACCCAATTCTATGCATAAAACTGTCAAAATTCTTGTACCACTGTCTAGGAGCTTGTTTTAGGCCATACAAGTTCTTTCTTAGTTTGCAGACTAGATTCTCTTGTCCCTGAACAATGAACCCTTCTGGCTGAATCATGTAAAGGTTTTCCTCCAAGTCACCATGGAGGAATGCCGTCTTCACATCTAACTGCTCAAGATGTAAGATTTCTGTAGCCACCATTCTCAGCACCAGTCTAATTGTTGACATCTTCACAACTGGAGAAAATATCTTTGTGTAGTCAATACTGTTAGGTTCTAAAGATTTAGGATTTTATGTATTTAGAACTCTAATTTGTATTGTTGGCAAACTATGATCAAAACAGGTTATTTAGTCTTGTTTAGACTTGCTCTAAGTTGGGTCTTTCATGTAAAGTTGGAATCGAGTGGCTGCAGATGCATTGGTGCATTTCGGCCTGGCTCGATCGATCGAAGGAAAGGCTCGATCGATCGAAACTCGGGCAGAATGTTTTTCTGCATAATATTCCAGCTCAGCCCTAACTCATTAAACGTTTTGGGTTTTCTCTTTTTACCCTAGGTATATAAAGAAAAACCCTAGCCACGTTTTTAGAGTTGCTCCAGTTGTATTGTTGCTCATACATTACGGTTTTGTGTAAATCTCTTGTGAGATCTAGAGAAGCTTTTCTTTACACAAAGCTTAGGGTTTTTAAGATAGAGATTACTTTAACATCTTGATAATCAACTCGGTTGCTACCATTGAAACTTAAAGAATATCAAGTGTAGGTGCTTGTAGCTGATTGAAGAATTCAAGAAAGAAAGAGTTCGTGGATTCGGAGCTTGCACGTGGTCGTGTTAGTAAGTTCTACTGGTGGGTAGTATTAGGAAGTCGAGCGGGGAGCTTGTAAGTCCTTTTGTATGAACTTCGATTTTTTCATAGTGGATTCAGGTTTGCCTTGAGGATCGGTGGGTAAAATCCTCCCCAGGTTTTTACCGTGTGGTTTCCTGGGTGATCATATCATTGTGTTATTTATTTTTTCCGCTGCTTTATATGTTTGATATGATTATTTGATTGTTTTAACCTAGAATTGCATAATTTGACTAAGTAACAACTTGGCTAATTAACTAGGCTAACCAATCTGGTTGTTTTTAAGGGGTCTAAAACCGTTCAAGTGGGATCAGAGCAGGTAGCTCTCTTGTTAGAGATTTTTTATCTCTGAGCTGATCCTTGACCCTTGTTGTCATGGAGCATGGACACTCTCTTGTTGTTCCTCCTCACTTTGATGGGAATAATTATGCTTATTGGAAAGTAAGGATGAAAGCATTCCTGAAATCCATTGATGAGAGAGTTTGGAATTCTGTTGAATACGGATGGGAGAAGCCCACTACTCCTGTGAGTGAGTGGCAAACTTCTCAAAAAAAAGCAGCTGGATTCAATAACAAAGTTATGAATGCCATCTTTAATGCTGTTTCCATGGAGGAATTTAAGAGGATCTCTAATATTGCTCATACTGCTTGGAAAATCCTCCAAACTGTGCATGAAGGCACAAAGACAGTTAAGATCAATAAACTGCAGCAATTGACTTCTAGATTTGAAAGCATTAGAATGTCTGATGATGAATCTTTTGATGAATTCTATGCTAAATTGAATGACATTGTTAATTCTGCTTTTAATTTGGGTGAAATCTATGATCAACCTAAAATTGTTAGGAAAATTCTTAGATCTTTAACTGAAGACTTTAGACCCAAAGTGATTGCCATTACTGAAAGCAAGGATGTGGACTCCATCCCTGTTGATGAGCTTGTAGGATCTCTTCAGTCCTATGAGTCTGACCTACCCAAAGTGAACAAATCCAAATCAATGGCTCTTAAGTCAGTTGATGATGTTGATGGTGGTAGATTTGATGATGAGCTTTCTGCTATAGAGATTGCATACCTTGCCAAGAACTTTAGAAACTTTCTTAGGAACACAAACAGAAAGGCAAGAGGTACAAACACTGCTGAACCTAGAAATTTTAGGAAGAATGATCCCACTAAGGTGAATAACTTTGAAAAATCTAGAGAAAAAGTTGGTCAATCTTCAAATAATTCCTTGGGTCCTCAGTGTTTTGGCTGTCAAGGGTATGGTCATGTGAAATCTGAATGTCCTACATTCTTGAGGACTAAGGGTAAAGCTATGGCTGTAACCCTTAGTGATAATGAGGTTTCTGATGATGAGTCTGAATGTGATGAGGATGGAAACTTCATTGCTTTCACTGCTATAACTGTAGTCAATGAAAGCGTATCTGTTGAAGAGAACCCTTCTAATGGGGAACTCTCTGAGGATGTAGATCTTCAAGAGGCCTACAATAAACTTTGCAAAATTGCTGCAAAGGATGCTATGAATGTTGAACTTGGTCTGAAGAAAATTGAATCTCTTGAACCTAAAAAGAAAAATTTGCTTGTTAAACTGTTTGATGCTAATGATCTTTTGAACAATGTTAAATCTGAGAACATGCTTTTACTTGATAAAGTTAAAACTTTGGAACATGATTTATCTGTTGCTAGATCTGCTAGTTCTAAACTTGATCACATGCTGAATGTTCAAAAGTATCCTTCTGATAAATCTGGGATAGGATATGTTGAAAGCATCTTTGATTCTGCACCACATTCCACGAACTTTGTTCCTTCTTCTTCTTCTGAACCTTCTGTGAGTGATGTTGTGAGTGAAATTGTCAAACCCCCTGTGAGTGAGGTTGTCAAACTTGTAGAAGTTTCACCTCTTAGGAAGATTAGGGTTGATCTGAGAGAGCCTAAACCTAAGGATTCTACTCTTTCTAAGGACAAGATGCATGGTAAACCTGCTTGGGTTTGTCATTATTGTGGAAAGTCTGGACATATTCGTCCAAAATGTTACAAGCTTCAAGCTGCTAAGAGAGCAAACAAACCAAAGGTGCCTGTGCCTCAAGCACAAGATCCTATGGCACTTATTGGTGAATTGGTAAAGGTGTTGAACCTTTATTCCAATCCTGGAGTTGGAAATCACTCGAATGTGAATAAGAACTCCAATGCTTGTGGTGCATCTAAAAGGTTTTGGATACAAAAGACTCGTCTTAATTGAGTCTTTCTGACATGGTCCTTGTGCTTCACTGCTCATTCCTTTGTGACCATTGTTCTTTGGTATTTGTGTTTTTGTGTTTTTTTCTAGGACTTGCATTGCATTACATTCATGCATTTCATTCTAGGATTTATTTTTTTTCCCTTTTTTTTAAAAAAAAAAAAAAAAGGAGAAAGCAAAAATATGTTTGACATTATTTTTCTTGGTCTTTGAAGAAGACAAGGTTGGTCAATTTATTTACACATAACATGTTTTTGTGTAACTTGTTTAGCTTTGATGAGCTTATTTATTGCATTTGACTAATTGAAACTTTGTAGTGCATGTGTGTGGGAAAGATGTTTATGGTGTTTATCACTTTGTCTTAATCTTGAAGTCACATGTTATTTGACTGTCGGACTTGATCTTTTTGAGAAAGGCATAAATAACCATCTCACTACTGTTCACTAGCCAATCATGAACACCTTAGTGCATATCATAAGATTTTGTGCTCGAGAAAGTGTAGCGCATGCACAAAAAGAACATAAGGTGTAGCCTCGGCTTAATTGCTTAATACTTAAAAATTTGTGTGTACTATTAGGCTTGATGCTAATTCACTTAATTAAAATGGTGTGTACTATTAGGCTTGATGCTAATTCACATAATTAAGAGGCTAAATACAAGAAACTTACATTATTGCAAGCATATGTTCTAGGAGATGTGGGAGTTATATGATGTAATTCTTTAGGTGATAGTCTCTTTTAAATTATGTGTGATGAATTTTGTAGACTTTGTGATTGATTTCTATTCACATATCACCTCACATGTATCTCAAGCTTTTGCTAGTTTG
Source organism: Quercus ilex subsp. ballota (assembly GCA_032727855.1). Classification (NCBI taxonomy): domain Eukaryota; kingdom Viridiplantae; phylum Streptophyta; class Magnoliopsida; order Fagales; family Fagaceae; genus Quercus; species Quercus ilex. The sequence goes on from CM064916.1 coordinate 44,863,760, forward strand.
CACACACTATACGAGTTACTCTTTGCTAAACACTGTACATGTTATTGTGTGTGTTTTTGGTCTGACCAACCAAGTTTGAAAATATCTTGAGAATTATGCAAAACATTATTTTGCCTGAGAAATTAAAGGATGAACTGGCTGAAACTTTCTTTGGAGAAACTGGGATTACAAATTTGGGTTTTTGAAAAATCATTCCATTTCATCTCATACTCATGCATTGTGTTTCATTGATTTTAATGCTTTGAGGAGTTATTTTTCAAAAACTGGTTTGAGTTTTTCAAAATTGTAATTTTTCTCAAAATACTGTGATCCGCTGCCTGTTTCGATCGATCAAAAATTTTAAAATTCCTTTTAAAAATTTCGGAGTGATTCGATCGATCGAAGGTAATTTTCGATCAATCGAAAGTCGTGAATCAGCTTTTTAAAACAGTATTCTTTGACTGATTCACTTACCCTTTCAAAAGGTTTTTCAAACTTTCTTTTCTCTCTCCTACTTGGCAAGGATCTACAGCAAATTTTTGTCGTTTTCCTCCAAATTTTTTGCAAGATTTCTCTTTCCTCAAGCCGGTAAGTCTCTTTTGCCCCTCATTTTTGAATTTATTTGCATTTTTCATGCATTATCTCTAAAAATTTCGAACCTCTCTATTTTTGGGATTTTTTATGTTGCAAGCCCAATTTTGTGCAATTGATCAATGGGTTTTTATGGGGACATGTTATAAACATGATTGTGATAGTTTAATTTGATCAATTTTGGGTTTTGTGAGAAATTGAATTTCTAGGGTTTATGTTTAGTTCCGAATTGGGGATTTTGTTCAATTGGGTTGAAATTGATGAAATTGGCTTGTTGATTGGATGTAATTAGGCATTTTAATCTATGTGTAATGTTTTTTAATGCTTAATTCATCCATGTACTTCAAAATTTTTCAAGTGGTTTTCAAATTTTTGGGGTTTTTGTCAGAAACTCTATGCTCAAGCCAATTTTGTGCAATTGAACTTCAAATTGAACTTTGTTTACTGCATTAGTACATGCATCTTGCTATTTTTAATGTTCATGCATCATATAGATTTTTGCTCTATATTTTTCTTGTGCTAACTTGCAGTCTGCCCTTGTTTTTTTTTTTTTTTTTTTGTTGTTGTTGTTGTTGGTTTTCTCTTGTGTCTCTGTCTTTTCCTTAGCATCATGCCTAGGAAAACTAGGGCTCGTAAGTCTATCACCTCATCTACCCCTTCCCCTCCTCCCTTTGACCGAGAGAAATTTCCTAGTGAGAAAAACCAAGAGATTTATGATAAGTTGAACCTTAAGAGGAAGATATGGTCTGAGAGATCTGTCATTCTAGATGAGCTTGATCCTGCCATTGGGGAGAACTTTGAGCGTCGGGGCTGGTTACCCTTGGTAGATATTTCTGATCCTCCTCCACCTGCTACCTTGATTAGAGAGTTCTACTCGAACATCTCTATCCGTGTCTATGATTCCAACACTTTGGTAAAGAGTTGGATATGAGGCGTAGAGTACACCATTACTCCTAAGGTAGTGGCTAATACTTCAGGGGTACCTTTGGTACAGCACCCTGCCTATCCATATGATGAGTCTCCTGGTTTGAGTGATGTCATGTTTTACATCACTGGGTCATCTATCCAGTGGGGTTCTGATCTTTGGATCACCACTGCTGAGCTTTCTGAGTTACACTATCTTTTCTTAAGGATAGCCTGTCACACCATCTGGCCCATTTCTCATCTTCACACCATTCCTCTTGAGCGGTGTGTATTTTTGTACGCTCTTGTCACTGATGCTCCTATCAGTTTTCCCCATTTGTTTCTTCGTTCTTTGAATGAAGTTTATATGAGTTCATCTTCTGCTCATGCCCTTGTACATCCTATTTTCATTCATGGGATTTTACTTTATCTTGATCTTAATGGCTTCCCTTCCTCTGAGCCCGTTCATGTCATTGCTCCTATAGGTGCGTCTTTTCTTAGACAGAGGGCTGCTCACCTTCGAGCTGGCTCTAAACAGCTTAGGTCTAAGCCTTCAGGGTCCGCACCTCCTCCCTCTTCTTCTACAGGTCCTGCTGGTGAGGCTGTTCCTGATCCTGATGTTGCTGTTGCTGCTGTTGTTCTTCCACCTTTATCGGATGACTTTGATATCCGTCGTACTTTGGAGACTGTCATGACCGTTCAGGCAGCTCATGGTTAGCTTTTGGTGGACCTTTTTGACGAGATCCGAGCTTTGCGAGCTAATCTAGCGCGTCTTCGTTCACCCGTACCATCTCCTTTTGATGATGGATTGTGATTGCCCTTTGGCATTCCGTCACAAAAAGGGGGAGTAAAGTTTGTAGAGGAGATTTTTGTAGTTAGGGAGATTTTTTTTGTTTTGTGGAGTAGATTGTATTTAGGCGCTTCACCTTGTATATCATTTTTTTTGGGATATTCATGTTAGGGGGAGTAACATTGATAGATATACATGATTTTTTATTTGATTCTTGTTTCTTTGGATTCACTATTTATTGATTTATATTTTATGAGTTATTCATTAATATATGTCTTTATTATGTGTTGTGTGGATCATACAAGAATGTTATACCTGTTTATATACTATTTTCTGTCACACACGCGTTTATGCGTTTGTTGAGTATTTCAAGAATATACAGGTTGTTTCAATTGAGCTGCTGTCTACACTTGCAACTGATGGATAGTAGTTAGGATTGAATTTAGTCTTTATGAGCATTATTTTTGTAAAGGGCTATTTAATTGTAAACTTCGAGCTTTTAGTTCGTGTTTTGTCATGGATTACCAAAGGGGGAGTTTGTTAGGTTCTAAAGATTTAGGATTTTATGTATTTAGAACTCTAATTTGTATTGTTGGCAAACCATGATCAAAACAGGTTATTTAGTCTTGTTTATACTTGCTCAAAGTTGGGTCTTTCATGTAAAGTTGGAATCGAGTGGTTGCAGATGCATTGGTGCATTTCAGCCTGGCTCGATCGATCGAAGGAAAGGCTCAATCGATCGAATCTCGGGCAGAATGTTTTTCTGCAGAATATTCCAGCTTAGCCCTAACTCATTAAACGTTTTGGGTTTTCTGTTTTTACCCTAGGTATATAAAGAAAAACCCTAGCCACGTTTTTAGAGTTGCTCTAGTTGTATTGTTGCTCATACATTGTGGTTTTGTGTAAATCTCTTGTGAGATCTAGAGGAGCTTTCCTTTACACAAAACTTAGGGTTTTCAAGATAGAGATTACTTCAACATCTTGATGATCAACTCGGTTACTACCATTGAAGCTTAAAGAATATCAAGCGTGGGTGCTTGTAGCTGATTGAAGAATTAAAGAAAGAAGGAGTCCGTGGATTCGGAGCTTGCACGTGGTCGTGTCAGTAAGTTCTACTGGTGGGTAGCATTAGGAAGTCGAGCAGGGAGCTTGTAAGTCCTTTTGTATGAACTTCGATTCTTTCATAGTGGATTCAGGTTTGCCTTGAGGATCGGTGGGTAAAATCCTCCCTAGGTTTTTATCGTGTGGTTTTCTGGGTGATCATATCATTGTGTTATTTATTTTTTCCGCTGCTTTATATGTTTGATATGATTATTTGATTGTTTTAACCTAGAATTGCATAATTTGACTAAGTAACAACTTGGCTAATTAACTAGGCTAACCAATCTGGTTGTTTTTAAGGGGTCTAAAACCGTTCGAATGCCTTCCTTCTGTTGGAACCCTTTAAAACTAATCTGGCCTTGTAACGTTTGCTACCATCATGCTCATTCTTTATTCTGTATACCTACTTGTTGTGCAAAGCCTTCTTTCCTACTGGCAATTCAGTCAGTTCCCATTTTTGATTCCCCAACAAGGAATCCATCTCATCCTTCATAGCTAACTTCCACTTGCTTGAATTTTTATCTTGCAAGGCTTCATCATAACACTCTGGTTCACCACCATCAGTCAACAGGAGATAATTTAAAGCAGGTGAATAACGCTGTGGAGCTCAAATGTTCCTGTAAGATCTGCATACTTCAACTACAAGTGTACTCTGATCTCTCTGTGAATCTACATTCTCCTTATCTTCTTCACCCCTTTTCTGGACAGTACTTTCAGTCAATCCATCTAAGTTAACAAACTCAGATTTCTTTTGATCTATCTCTGTAACATCTGACACTGCAGTTGACCTATCCTTGTACATAACCTGTTCATTAAATATCACATTTCTACTTCTGATGATTTTCCTGTTTTGTTCATCCCAAAACCTATAGCCAAATTTCTCATCACCATAGCCAATGAAAAAACATATTTTAGACTTTGCATCAAGTTTACTACGAGCATCAGAATCAATATGAACACAAAAAACACAACAAAAAACTTTTAAATGTGAAAATTTTACCTCTTTACTGCTCCAAACCTCCTCAGGAAGTCTGAACTCCATGGGAACTAATGGCCCTAGGTTTATCAGGTAAGTTGCAGTGCTAACAGCATCAGCCCAGAAAGTTTTTGTTAGTCCAGCATGCAAACTCAAACTCCTAGCACGCTCATTGAGAGTTCTATTCATGCACTCAGCCACACCATTTTGCTGTAGTGTCCCAAGAATGGTCTTCTCCATCCTAATTTCCTGTGCAGCATAATACTCACTGAACCCTCCATCTATGTACTCTCCTCCATTATCTAATCTCAAACATTTTACTTTCAAACCTGTTTCTGTCTCAACCATAGTCTTCCACTTCTTAAAAGTTTCAAATACATCAGATTTATTCTTCAGAAAATAAACCCATACCTTTCTACTTGAGTCATCAATGAAAGTGATGTAATACCTTGAACCTCCAAGGGATGCAACCGGAGAAGGCCCCCACAAATCAGTGTGCACTAATTCCAATTTTTCAGCCTTCGGTGTCCTGCTAGTTTTCAAGAAGCTCACCTTTTTCTGTTTTCCTAAGATGCAGCTTTCACACATGTCAAAATCAATGGACTTCAATTCTGGTAGTTTTCCTTTTGACAGCAGCATCTTCATCCCTTTCTCACTCATGTGACCAAGTCTGCGATGCCATAGACTTGTATCAGTACCTACATCAGTAATTGCAATTGTGTCTCTTGGACTTGAGGTCATATATAGAGTACCAGTCTTCTTTTCATGAGCCAATACCCTAGCTCCCTTTGTAACCTTCCAAGTACCATCAACAAATAGTATTGCATGCCCTTCATCATCAAGTTGTCCAACAGAAATCAGATTCCTCCTCATGTTAGGAATATGTCGAACCTTCTCCAGTAACCAAACAGACCCATTGGGCAACAATATTCGGACGTCTCCCATACCTACAACATCGAAGGCTGAACCATCAGCCAAATACACCATACCAAAATCACCTGTAACATAATTCTATATGATTTCTCAGTGTGGAGTGGTATGTGTTAGGTTCTAAAGACTTTGGATTTTATGTATTTAGAACTCTAATGTGTATTGTCGACAAACCATGATCAAAACAGGTTATTAGTCTTGTTTAGACTTGCTCAAAGTGTGGGAGTTTTATGTAAAGTTGGAATCAAGTGGCTACAGAAGTATTAGTGACTTTCGGCCTGGTTCGATCGATCGAAAATTAGACTCGATCAATCGAATCTTGAGCAGAATGTTTTTCTACAAAATTTTCCAACTCAGCCCAAGCCCATTAAGGATTAGGGTTTTAGATCTACTTCTCCCACTATATAAAGGAAACCCTAAGCCACGTATTTCAGTGCTTTTAGGGAGAGAGAAGAGAGTGTCTCTTTTGTATCTAGGGTTTTGTACCCAAACCTCTCTAAGGTCTTTGTTGCTCATACTTTGCTATTTGTGTGAATCTCTTATGAGATCCTTGAGGAGCTTTCCTTTACATAAACTTAGGGTTTTCAAGATAGAGATTACTTCAACATCTTGATGATCAACTCAGTTGCTGCCACTGGAGCTTAAAGAAAAACAAGCGGGGGTGCTTGTATCTTGTGGAGAATTCAAGAAAGAAGGAGTCCGTGGATTCAGAGCTTGCACATGGTCATGTCAGTAAGTTCTACTGGTTGGTAGCATTAGGAAGTCAAGCGGAGAGCTTGTAAGTCCTTTTGTATGAACTTCAATTCTTTCATATAGTGGATTCTGTTTTGCCTTGAGGATAGGTTGGTTAAATCCTCTCCAGGTTTTTACCGGCGTGGTTTCCTTGGTTATCATATCTTATGTTATTTATTATTTTGCTGTTTTATATTCTTGATATGATTGTTTGATTGTGATAACCTAGATTTGCATAATTTGACTAAGTTAATAACTTGGCTAATTAACTAGGCTAATCCAATTGTGTTTTAAGGGGTCTAAAATCGTTACAAGTGGCATCAGAGCAGGTAGCTCTTCTTGTTTTAGATCTTTTGATCTAAGAGCTGATCCTTGACCCCTGTTGTCATGAATAATTTGAAGTGTCTTTCTGCTCATGTTTGTGATGATTTGAAAAAAAAGGACACTGTTGTTTCTATTGATTTTATTGATGTCTGTGAAACTCTTCGTAAGGAATTATCTAAATCTTTGAAAATTTCTAAGAAATTTAAAGAAAAGTTAAAATTGGCTAATCTTGAAAAAGAGGAATTGATTGTGAGATTGGATGAATCTAATAAAAAGAATGAATTTTTGAAAAATCAAATTTCCTCTCAAGATGAGAAGATGAAATGCTTGGAATAAGAGTTAGCTGAATCTAAAGCTAAAATTGAAAATTTGACTAGTGCCAAGCTTGCCGTTAAGAACAGAAGTGTTTCTATTTCTCTTAAGCCTAAAACTGAGAAAATTTATATCCTTCCTTTTAAGAGGAACAATAAAGAGAAAGCTTATTTTGCTAGGTTAGACAAAGATAAAGGTTCTGATGTAGACACTGAAGTTTCTAAACTTAAGTCTAAACCTACTGTTAGAGAGCATAATAAATCTGTTTTTGTGCCTACCTGTCACCTTTGTGGTGTTGTTGGTCATATTAGACCAAATTGTTCTTTGTTGAGGCAAAAACCAAAATCTGAGACTAGATTTGCTGTTAGGAATATTGATGTTCCTAAAGTTGTTCCTGTCTACCACTTTTGTGGTGTTCGTGGTCACATTCGTCCTAATTGTCATAAATTGAAATTTAAGCATTCTATATTTCAATGTAGGATATGTGATGATATTTCTCCTGCCATAAGTCCAAATAAATTGTTTCATATTCTTTTGAAAAATTTGAGCTTGTTGGCTTGTGAAAGGAATTTGCAGGATTTTATTCTTTCTCAGAAGATTGGTGTAATTCCTCAAATACACTCTGCTTTTCATGGATTTTCACCTACAAAGCCGAAGAATCGTGTTATATGGGTGAGAAAAGACTCTCCAAGGTGAGTGTTGCTAACTTGTCCTTGATTTAATTCTTTCAGTTATTTCTGGACATGTTTTGTTTTAGTTTTTGGTTGTTTTGTTTTTTAGGTTTTTTTTTATTAAAAAAAAATCCAAAAACATTGAAAGTTTTCAAAAAGACAAAAATATTTTATTTTGTGTCTTGTTTTATTTTTCTTGAGGATTACATGAGTTATGATATCTCTCTCTTGATTTAGAACATGCTTGACATTGTGGAGAAACTTGAATAGTATGTGTTATATAAGTGCTAAGCTTTTTCTGATTTTATGTGAGTATGTACTAGTTTGTACATGTACTCAAAGGTTAATTAAGAAATTGATATTTCTTGTTTGTGTACCCACTATAGCTTAGTTTTGCACTGTCATGCATTGCATTTGCATTGTTTATTTAGCATAATATGTGTTTTTTTGTTTTTTGTTTTTGGTCATATAGTTTTTAAAACCAAAAAGATTTTTGTGTTTTGTATTTCACATCTTGGATTTATAATCAAGGATTGGGCATATTATCTTTACATAACAAGTTTATGTACCTTGTTTAGTTTTGATGAGCTTATTTATTGCACTTTACTAGTTTGAGCTGTGTAGTGCATGTTGTGTGGGAAAGATATTTATGGTGTTTATCACTTTTTCTTAATCTTGAAGTCACATGTTATTTGACTGTCAGACTTGATCTTTTTGAGAAAGGCATAAATAACCATCTCACCACTATTCACTAGCCAATCATGAACACCTTAGTGCATATCATAAGATTTTGTGCTCGAGAAAGTGTAGCACATGCACAAAAAGAACATAAGGTGTAGCCTCGGTTTAATTGCTTAATGCTTAAAATCGGTGTGTACTATTAGGCTTGATGCCAAATCACATAATTAAAATTGGTGTGTATATTATGAGGCAAATTCAAGAAACTTACATGATTGCAAGCTTATGTTCTAGGAGATGTGGGAGTTATATGATGTAACTCTTTACGTGATAGTCTCTTTTAAATTCTATGTGATGAATTTTGTAGACTTTGTGATTGATTGCTATTCACATATTACCTCACATGTATCTCAAGCTTTTGCTAGTTGCACACACTACACAAGTTACTCTTTGCTAAACTTGGTACATTTTATTGTGTGTGATCTTGTTGTGGCCATCCAAGATTAAAAGTTCCTTGATCTTAATGCAAAATGTGTTTAAAGTTTGAGAAATTGGAAATTCTAAAGCTTGAATGTACCCGAATTGGGGTTTTTGTTCAAATTGGGTTCAAATAATGCAATTGGCTTGTTGAATTGATGTAATTGATCATTATATTGTGTATTTTAGCTTGTACGATGATTAATTGGTCAAATTTTTCCTAAAAACTTAACAAGTGGTTTTAAATTTTTGGAGTTTTATTAGAAACTTTATGCTTAATCCAATTTTGTGAATTTAACTTATATTGAACTTGGTTTCACTGCATTAGAGCATGGATCATGAAATATTTTTTCATGCATCATTTGTGTTTAGGATTCACATGTGTTACATTGATTTTTGTATCCATCTTTCAGTTTTGCAGTCATATCTCTCATTGTTTTCACACATAGCATGCATACACTTTGCTAAATTCGGTGCTCAACTTGATTTAAAGATTGATTGATTAATTTTTGAAGTTTTGTAAATTCTATTATATGCTATTTCTTATGTGTAAACTGCAGAAATTTTTTTTCTTAAGAGATATGATGGATAATTAATGTGCAAATATTTTTCTCTATTCATGCAACTGTTTATGGGTCACATATTGTTAAGTTTGCATTTATTGAAAGAGAGAATATGTTTTTCATGTGTATCCTCACCTTAGTTTTCAACTTTGGTTTGTGTTTTTTTATTTTCCCCACCTCCTAAAGTTTCCCCTAAACCGTTTTTTTTCCAAAAACTTGTTTTGTTTTTCCTATTTTTATAGGGGGAGATTTTTTTTTTTAACCATTGTTGTTCATAGGGGGAGTTGTCTCTATTTTTTATAGACTTGAATTGTTTTGTGTTTCCCTTGATTCTCTATTTTCTCTTATCCTTTATTGCGTATGGTGACTGTTTACTCTTTGTATAAGTTGTCTTTGTCAATACGTGACAAAAAGGGAGAGAAATTATTGATTTATGGGAATCATGTTTGTCTTGTTTAGGGGGAGTTGAAATTATTTTTCAAAGGGGAGAATATAAATAAAAACTTTTTGTTGTATCTAACTTAGGGGGAGAGTTAGTTTACTTATGTTTTTATTTTTGTTTCTTGTTCACTGCTCATTGATTTACATTTATGAGTTATTCATGATATATGTCTTTGTTTTGTGTTTTGTGAAGTCAAGAATTTATTTGTTGATTTACTGTTTTTCTGTCACACATGCGTTTATGCGTTTTGTTTAGTGTTTCAAGAATATACAGGTTGATTCAATTGAGCTGCTGTCTACACTTTGTTTCTTTGTTTCTTGTTCACTGCTCATTGATTTACATTTATGAATTATTCATGATATATGTCTTTGTTTTGTGTTTTGTGAAGTCAAGAATTTATTTGTTGATTTACTGTTTTTCTGTCACACATGCGTTTATGCGTTTTGTTTAGTGTTTCAAGAATATACAGGTTGATTCAATTGAGCTGCTGTCTACACTTGCAACTGATGGATAGTAGTTGGGATTGAATTTGTGTTATAAGCATTATTTTTGAAAAGGGCTTTTATTTGTAAACTTTGAGTTTTTAATTTGTGTTTTGTCACGGATTGCCAAAGGGGGAGTTTGTTAGGTTCTAAAGATTTAGGAATTTATATATTTAGAACTCTAATGTGTAATGTTGGCAAACCATGATCAAAACAATATGTTTAGTCTTCTTTAGGCTTGCTCAAAGTTGTGTAATTCATGTAAAGTTGGAATCGAGAGGCTGCAGATGTATTAGTGCATTTCGGCCAGGCTCGATCGATCGAAAGTCGGCCAGAATGCGTTTTCTGCAGAATTCCAACTCAGCCCTAAGCTCATATGACGTGTAGGGTTTTATGTTTTTCTCCTAGTATATAAAGAAAACCCTAGCCAAGTTTTTAGTTGAGTCCCAGAGCTCCATATGCTGTGTGTGTGAATTTCTTGTGAGATCTAGAGGTGTTTGCGTTCACACATACTTAGGGTTTCCAAGATTCAAGATTATGTCAAGAACTTGGTAATCATTCAGTTGCAGGTTTAGAGCTTAACGTTACACAAGCGGGGGTGCTTGTATTTGCTGAAGAATTCAAGAAAGAAGGAGTCCTTGGATTCGGAGCTTGTACGTGGTCGTGTCAGTAAGTTCTACTGGTTGGTGGTATTAGGAAGTCAAGCGGAGAGCTTGGAAGTCCTTTTGTATGAACTTCGATTCTTTCATAGTGAATTCCGTTTTGCCTTGAGGATAGGTGGGTTAAATCCTTCCCAGGTTTTTACCGGCGTGGTTTCCTGGGTTATCATATCTTGTGTTATTTATTATTCCGCTGCTTTATATTCTTGATATAATTGTTTGATTGTGATAACCTAGATTTGCGTAATTTGACTAAGTTAATCACTTGGCTAATTAACTAGGCTAATCCAATTTTGTTTTAAGGGGTCTAAATCTTGTTAGAATTTAGACCCCTTAAAACACAATTGGATTGATCTAGTTTATTTAGTCAAGTGATTAACTTAGTCAAATTATGCAAATCTAGGTTAACACAATCAAATAATCATATCAAGAAATATAGCAGTGGAAATATAAATAACACAATGATATGATCACCTAGGAAAACCAAATCGGTAAAAAATCAGGGGAGGATTTAACCTAGCTATCCTCAAGGTAAACTCGAATCCACTATATGAAAGAATTGAAGTTCATACAAAAGGACTTACAAGCTCCCCACTTGACTTCCTAATGCTACCTACCAGTAGAACTTACTGACACGATCACGTGCAAGCTTCGAATCCACAGACGACTTCTTTCTTGGATTCTCCAGTCAGCTACAAGCACCCACGTTTGTTATTCTTTAAGCTCCAAAGGCAGCAATCGAGTTGATTATCAAGATGTTGATATAATCTCTACCTTGAAAACCCTAAGTTTATGTGAAGGAAAGCTCCTTAATGATCTCACAAGAGATTCACACAAACCGCAATATGAGCAACAAAAAGCTTAGGGAGGTTTGGGTACAAAACCCTAGATACAGAAGAGGCACTCTTTTCTCTCTCTCTAAAAGCATTGAAAAACGTGGCTTAGGGTTTCCTTTATATAGTGGGAGAAGTAGATTTGAAACCCTAATCCTTAATGGGCTTGGGCTGAGTTGGAAAATTCTGCAGAAAAACGTTCTGCTCGAGATTCGATCGATCGAGTCTAATTTTCGATCGATCGAGTCAGGCCGAAAGTCACTAATACTTCTGCAGCCACTCGATTCCAACTTTACATAAAACGCCCACACTTTGAGCAAGTCTAAACAAGACTAACAACCTGTTTTGATCATGGTTTGCCAACAATACACATTAGAGTTCTAAATACATAAAATCCTAAGTCTTTAGAACTTAACAAACTCCCCATTTGGCAATCCGTGACAAAACACAAATTAAAAGCTCAAAGTTTACAAATAAAAGCCCTTTACAAAAATAATGCTCATAAACACAAATTCAATCCTAACTACTATCTATCAGTTGTAAGTGTAGACAGCAACTCAATTGAATCATCCTGTATATTCCTGAAACACTCAACAAACGCATAAACGCATGTGTGACAGAAAACAGTAAATCAACAGGTATAACATTCTTGTATGATTCACACAACACATAATAAAGACATATATCAATGAATAACTCATAAATATAAATCAATAAACAGTTAATCACAAGAAACAAGAATCATATATATATATATATATATATATATATCATTTATATCAAAAACAATGTTACTCCCCCTAACATGAATAGCCCCAAAAATGATATACAAAGTGAAGCACCTAGAAACAATCTAAAAAGTCCACTAGCTCCTCAAAACAAAAAATATACTCCCCCTCACGACAAAAACCCCTCTACAAGTCAAAACTCTACTCCCCTTTTTTGTAACGGAATGCCAAAGGGCAATCACAAGCCATCATCAAAAGGAGGTGGTAAGTGTGAATGAAGATGCGCCAAGTCGGCTTATAGAACATGAATCTCATCAAGCAAGTCCACCAAAATCTGACTATGAGCCGCCTGAACGGTTATAACAGTCTCCAAGGTACGACAAACATCAAAGGCATCCAAAGGAGGTGGAGAAACATCAGCAGCAGCAGCATCACCAAGAAGATCAGGAACATCCTCACCAGTAGGACTTGTAGAAGAAGAAGGAGGAGGTGCGCTACCAGAAGGCTCAGACCTAGGGTGTTTAGAGCCAACTCGAAGATGAACAGCCCTTTGTCTAAGAAAAGACACACCAATGGGAGCAATAACATGTACGGGCTCAGAAGAAGGGAAACCACCAAGATCAAGATAAAGCAAAATCGTATGAATAAAAATAGGATGAACAAGGGCGTGAGAAGAAGATGAACTCCTATAAACATCGTTTAAAGAACGAAGAAACAAATGAGGAAAGCTAATAGGAGCATCTATCACTAGAGCATACAAAAAGACACACCGCATGAGAGGAATGGTGTGAAGATGAAAAATTGGCCAAATAGAATGACAGGCTATCTTAAAGAAGAGATAGTGCAACTCAGATAGCTCAACAGAGGTGATCTTAGGATCAGAACCCCACTGGATAGAAGACCTAGTGATGTAAGACAGGACATCACTCAACAAAGGAGACTCATTATAAGGGTAGACTGGATGCTGGACCAAAGGTACCCCTAGAGCATCAGCCACTACCATAGGAGTAATGGTGTACTCTACGCCTCGTATCCAACTTTTTACCAAAGTGTTGGAATCATAGATGCAGATAGAGATGTTCGAAAAGAACTCTCTAATCAAGGTAGCTGGAGGAGGAGGATCAGAAACATCCAGCAAAGGTAACTAGCCCCGACACTCAAAATTTGCCCTAATGACATGTAGTGAGATGCATTAGAACTCTAATGTGTAATATTGGCAAACCATGATCAAAACAATATGTTTAGTCTTGTTTAGGCTTGCACAAAATTGTATAATTCATGTAAAGTTGGAATCGAGAGGCTGCAGATGTATTAGTGCATTTCGGCCTGGCTCGATCGATCGAAGGTTAACCTCGATTTATCGATCGAAAGTCGGCCAGAATGCGTTTTTTGCAGAATTCCAACTCAGCCCTAAGCTCATATGACGTGTAGGGTTTTATGTTTTTCTCCTAGTATATAAAGAAAACCCTAGCCACGTTTTTAGTTGAGTCCCAGAGATCCATATGCTGTGTGTGTGAATTTCTTGTGAGATCTAGAGGCGTTTGCCTTCACATATACTTAGGGTTTCCAAGATTCAAGATTATGTCAAGAACTTGGTAATCATTCAGTTGCAGATTTAGAGCTTAACGTTACACAAGCGTAGGTGCTTGTATTTGCTGAAGAATTCAAGAAAGAAGGAGTCCTTGAATTCGGAGCTTGCACGTGGTCGTGTCAGTAAGTTCTACTGGTTGGTAGCATTAGGAAGTCAAGCGAGGAGCTTGTAAGTCCTTTTGTATGAACTTCGATTCTTTCATAGTGAATTCTGTTTTGCCTTGAGGATAGGTGGGTTAAATCCTTCCCAAGTTTTTACTGGCGTGGTTTCTTGGATTATCATATCTTGTGTTATTTATTATTCCGCTGCTTTATATTCTTGATATGATTGTTTGATTGTGATAACCTAGATTTGCATAATTTGACTAAGTTAATCACTTGGATAATTAACTAGTCTAATCCAATTGTGCTTTAAGGGGTCTAAAATCGTTACAAGTGGTATCAGAGCAGGTAGCTCTTCTTGTTTTAGATCTTTTGATCTAAGAGCTGATCCTCGACACCTGTTATCATGAATAATTTGAAGTGTCTTTCTGCTCATGTTTGTGATGATTTGAATAAAAAGGACACTGTTGTTTCTGTTGATTTTGTTGATGTTTGTGAAACTCTTCGTAAGGAATTATCTAAATCTTTGAAAATTTCTAAGAAATTTAAAGAAGAGTTAAAATTGGCTAATCTTGAAAAATAGGAATTGATTGTGAGATTGGATGAATCTAATAAAAAGAATGAATTTTTGAGAAATCAAATTTCCTCTCAAGATGAGAAGATGAAATGCTTGGAACAAGAGTTAGCTGAGTCTAAAGCTAAAATTGAAAATTTGACTAGTGCCAAGCGTGCTGCTGATAACAGAAGTGTTTCTGTTTCTCTTAAGCCTAAAACTGAGAAAGTTTATATCATTCCTTTTAAGAGGAATAATAAAAAGAAGGCTTATTTTGCTAGGTTAGACAAAGATAAAGGTTCTGAGGTAGACGCTGAAGTTTCTAAACTTAAGTCTAAACCTACTATTAGAGAGCTTAATAAATCTGTTTTTGTGCCTACTTGTCACCTTTGTGGTGTTGTTGGTCATATTAGACCAAATTGTTCTTTGTTGAGGCAAAAACCAAAATTTGAGACTAGATTTGCCGTTAGGAATACTGATATTCCTAAATTTGTTTCGTCTGCCACTTTTGTGGTGTTTGTGGTCACATTCGTCCTAATTGTCATAAATTGAAATTTAAGCATTCTGTATTTCAATCTAGGATATGTGATGATATTTCTCCTGCCATAAGTCCAAATAAATTGTTCCATATTCTTTTGAAAAATTTGAGCTTGTTGGCTTGTGAAAGGAATTTGCAGGATTTTAGTCTTTCTCAGAAGATTGGTGTAATTCCTCAAATACACTCTGCTTTTCATGGATTTTCACCTACAAAGCCGAAGAATCGTGCTATATGGGTGAGAAAAGATTCTCCAAGGTGAGTGTTGCTAACTTGTCCTTGATTTAATTCTTTCAATTATTTGTGGACATGTTTTGTTTTTGTTTTTGGTTGTTTTGTTTTTTAGATTGTTTTTCTTTTTATTAAAAAAAAAAAAAAATCCAAAAACATTGAAAATTTTCAAAAAGACAAAAATATTTTATTTTGTGTCTTGTTTTATTTTTCGTGAGGATTACATGAGTTATGATATCTCTCTCTTGATTTAGAACATGCTTAACATTGTGGAGAAACTTGAATAGCATGTGTTATATAAGTGCTAAGTTTTTTTTGATTTTATGTGAGTATGTGCTAGTTTGTACATGTACTCAATGGTTAATTAAGAAATTGATATTTCTTGTTTGTGTACCCTCTATAGCTTAGTTTTGCACTGTCATGCATTGCATTTGCATTGTTCATTTAGCATAATATGTGTTTTTTTGTTTTTGTTTTTGGTCATATAGTTTTTAAAACCAAAAAGATTTTTGGGTTTTGTATTTCACATCTTGGATTTATAATCAAGGATTGGGCATATTATCTTTACATAACAAGTTTATGTACCTTGTTTAGTTTTGATGAGCTTATTTATTGCACTTTACTAGTTTGAGCTGTGTAGTGCATGTTGTGTGGGAAAGATATTTATGGTGTTTATCACTTTTTCTTAATCTTGAAGTCACATGTTATTTCACTGTCGGACTTGATCCTTTTGAGAAAGGCATAAATAACCATCTTACCACTGTTCACTAACCAATCATGAATACCTTAATGCATATCATAAGATTTTGTGCTCGAGAAAGTGCAGCACATGCACAAAAAGAATATAAGGTATAGCCTCGGTTTAATTGCTTAATGCTTAAAATTGGTGTGTACTATTAGGCTTGATGCCAAATCACATAATTAAAATTAGTGTGTATATTATGAGGCAAATTCAAGAAACTTACATGATTACAAGCTTATGTTCTAGGAGATGTGGGAGTTATATGATGTAACTCTTTAGGTGATAGTCTCTTTTAAATTCTATGTGATGAATTTTGTAGACTTTGTGATTGATTGCTATTTACATATCACCTCACATGTATCTCAAGTTTTTGCTAGTTGCACACATTATACAAGTTACTCCTTACTAAACTTGGTACATTTTATTGTGTGTGATCTTGTTGTGGCCATCCAAGATTAAAAGTTCCTTGATCTTAAAGTAAAATGTGTTTAAAGTTTGAGAAATTGGAAATTCTAAAGCTTAAATGTACCCGAATTGGGGTTTTTGTTCAAATTGGGTTCAATTAATGCAATTGGCTTGTTGAATTGATGTAATTGATCATTATATTGTGTATTTTAGCTTGTATAATGATCAACTGGTCAAATTTTTCCTAAAAACTTAACAAGCGGTTTTAAATTTTTGGAGTTTTATTAGAAACTCTATGCTCAAGCCAATTTTGTGAATTTAACTTATATTGAACTTGGTTTCATTGCATTAGAGCATGCATCATGAAATATTTTTTCATGCATCATTTGTGTTTAGGATTCACATGTGTTACATTGATTTTTGTATCCATCTTACAGTTTTGCAGTCATATCTCTTATTGTTTTCACACATAGCATGCATACACTTTGCTAAATTGGGTGCTTAACTTAATTCAAAAATTGATTGATTAATTTTTGAAGTTTTTTACATTCTAGTATATGCTATTACTTATGTGTAAGCTGCATAAAATATTTTTCTTAAGAGATATGATGGATAATCAATGTGCAAATATTTTTCTCTATTCATGCAACTGTTTATGGATCACAAAGTGTCAAGTTTGCATTTATTGAAAGAGAGAATATTTCTTTCACGTGTACCCTCACCTTAGTTTTAACTTTGGTTTGTGTGTTTTATTTTCCCCACCTCCTAAAGTCTCCCCTAAACTGCTTTTTTTTTTCCAAAAATTTGTTTTGTTTTTCCTATTTTTATAGGGGGAGATTTTTTTTTTAACCATTGTTGTTCATAGGGGGAGTTGTCTCTATTTTTTATAGAGTTGAATTGTTTTGTGTTCCCCTTGATTCTCTATTTTCTCTTATCCTTTATTGCGTATGGTGACTGTTTACTCTTTGTATGAGTTGTCTTTGTCAATACGTGACAAAAAGGGAGAGAAATTATTGATTTATGGGAATCATGTTTGTCTTGTTTAGGGGATATTGAAATTATTTTTGAAAGTGGAGAATATAAATAAAAACTTTTTGTTGTATCTAACTTAGGGGGAGAGTTAGTTTACTTATGTTTTTATTTCTGTTTCTTGTTCATTGCTCATTGATTTATATTTATGAGTTATTCATGATATATGTCGTTGTTTTGTGTTTTGTGAAGTCTAGAATTTATTTGTTGATTTACTGTTTTCTGTCACACATGCGTTTATGCGTTTTGTTTTGTGTTTCAGGAATATACAGGTTGATTCAATTGAGTTGCTGTCTACACTTGCAACTGATGGATAGTAGTTAGGCTTGAATTTGAGTTTATGAGCATTATTTTTGTAAAGGGCTTTTACTTGTAAACTTTGAGCTTTTAATTTATGTTTTGTCACGGATTGCCAAAGGGGGAGTTTGTTAGGTTCTAAAGATTTATGAATTTATGTATTTAGAAATCTAATGTGTAATATTGGCAAACCATGATCAAAACAATATGTTTAGTCTTGTTTAGGTTTGCTCAAAGTTGTGTAATTTATGTAAAGTTGGAATCGAGAGGTTGCAGATGTATTAGTGCATTTCGGCCTGGCTCGATCAATCGAAGGTTAGACTCGATCGATCGAAAGTTGGCCAGAATGTGTTTTTTGTAGAATTCCAACTCAGCCCTAAGCTCATATGACGTGTAGGGTTTTATGTTTTTCTCCTAGTATATAAAGAAAACCCTAGCCATGTTTTTAGTTGAGTCCCAGAGCTCCATATGCTATGTGTGTGAATTTCTTGTGAGATCTAGAGGCGTTTGCCTTCACATATACTTAGGGTTTCCAAGATTCAAGATTATGTCAAGAACTTGTTAATCATTCAGTTGCAGATTTAGAGCTTAACGTTACACAAGCGGAGGTGCTTGTATTTGCTGAAGAATTCAAGAAAAAAGGAGTCCATGGATTCGGAGCTTGCACGTGGTTGTGTCAGTAAGTTCTACTGGTTGCATTAGGAAGTCAAGTGGGGAGCTTGTAAGTCCTTTTGTATGAACTTCAATTCTTTCACAGTGAATTTTGTTTTGCCTTGAGGATAGGTGGGTTAAATCCTCCCCAGGTTTTTACTGGCATGGTTTCCTAGGTTATCGTATCTTGTGTTATTTATTATTCTGCTGCTTTATGTTCTTGATATGATTGTTTGACTGTGATAACCTAGATTTGCATAATTTGACTAAGTTAATCACTTGGCTAATTAACTAGGCTAATCCAATTGTGTTTTAAGGGGTCTAAAACCGTTACAAGTGGTATCAGTTTTAGACCCCTTAAAACACAACTGGATTAGTCTAGTTAATCAGCCAAGTGATTAACTTAGTCAAATTATGCAAATTTAGTTTATCACAATCAAACAATCATATCAATAATATAAAGCAACGAAAAAATAAATGACACAATGATATGATGACCTAGGAAACCACACGGTAAAAACTTGGGGAGGACTTGACCTAGCTATCCTCATAGTAAACTCGAATCCACTAAATGAAAGAATTGAAGTTCATACATGAAAGCTCGAAACCGTGTTGAAAAACACAAGAGCTGTTTAGAACCCCGATTAAAATTACGGCTCAATAGATTTTACATAACTTTAATATAAAGTGCGGAATAGTGTAAAAGCGATCGGATGAACAATATAGTTACTCTAATCCATAAACTAAACAACACAGCAGTGTAATGGAATATAAAAGAGTAGGGAAGAGAGATGCAAACACAGAAAACACCAAGACGTGTTTTCGAAGAGGAAACCGAAGAACTCGGCGAAAAACCTCTCCGCCACCCTCCAAGCGGAAATCGATCCACTAGACAATCAGTTGGGATACATGAGTAAGCAAGAGACCCTCCAAGCCTAATCTACCCGATGTACCTAAGCCCTCCAAGCTCCTACTCCAACAAGGCTTCTCGGAACCGTGTCTTGTCTTAGTTCTCCGGATCCCGCAACAAGCTCCATGTTGTATCTGCCATTCCAGGCTTCTTCCAATGCTTCCCAGCAACACCAAAACGTCACACAACACTCTCAATAGGTGTGGTAAGTGTTTGGGCTATCAACCTCTCAATGGTGTGGAAATGGAGAGGGAAGGGTTGAGGAGATACCACAAGCAAGTGTATAGAGAAAGATGGGGATGACAATCTCTAATTACAAATGTGTTTGGCTAGGGTTTTCTTTCTAAAGCATTCCTCAACATTTGTGGGTAATGGGGGTTTATATAGGATAGGTGTAAAATGTGTGAGTCAGTCAGTACAGGCTGGCAGAACAGCATGTCTCGCGGGTGTCTCGCGGGAAGGCCTTACCCGCGAGATACTCGCGAGAGACAGCTGTCTCCATCTATCATGACTCTTCGCATTCCAGCATGTGCAGGGCACATGCTTCACTTCGCGGGAAGCTTAGTCGCGAGATACCTGCGAGATTCCATTAGCTTCCAAATTGCTTGAGTCTTCACACACTCTCTATCACACACCCCTTACAACAATTCCCACAACAAATACAGGGTATAGACAAATGATAGTAATTACAATCAAATTTGGCACGGAATAAAAGCCAGCAAAACACATTGTTGTAAATCACAACTTTACAATCTCCCCCTTTGGCTATTCCGTGACAAAACCCTAAAACAGACTCTAGACTTAAACGTGAGTTTGGGAACACAGGCAAAACTCACTCACACCTAATTCTAGATTCTGATAAGCTCTTGAAACATATGAACAAGTAACTCCTGAAACACAACAACAAAATATTATCATTGTATACAGAAAACTTGAAAAACATATGGAGCAATAAGCACATGATCAAGCAGAATGAAATAGAAACACTAAATCATGGCAAGATCAAACAGGTAATCACTATACACAAGCAATTACTATGCTCATTCACACACGGAATGAACATCCGGATATGCAAGATGATAAGCTCATATGAAGAGTACCATTTGCACATCCAACACTCAACCAATGAAAAATACTTGAAGAATTTGCATATAGGAACAATCCTACTAGGGCACAAGAGTGTTCATCACTCAACCAATGCATAGAACGTATATGCATCTAGGAACACTCCTACACGGGCACAAGAGTGTTCTAGTGAAGTAAAAGTATGACATTAAACTTCAATAGCACAAGCATAAAGGCTGCATAAGCAAAGTATTGCAAATACATGGCACAAACCATAAAAGCCTACAAACTATGCAATGAAACAAAACAACCTTTAAAGCTTACAAAAGCAACATGGGTACATGTAAAGAGTGCTACAAAGCATAGAGAATATCACAAAAGAAACATCTGAAAATAAATACTTAAGTAAAGCATAGTATCAAAGCTTTAAACAAAAAACAAGTAAACATAGGAACTGTTGACTTCTTCTCCCCCTATCTCCATACTCCCCCTATCAATGACATCATCTCCCCCTTTTTGTCATGGAATAGCTAGTCATCCCCTTCTAGCTTCCGTTGAATTTCGTCCATCTGAGTTTGGAGAGGTGTGAGCTGTGAATCAAGACGTCGGTGGTGAGTGTACATGATAGTCGCAAATTCGGACATCTTTGTACTCATCTCTTGAAGAGCAGTAAAGATATTGTTGATCTGTTCATCATTGATACGAGCTGCAGAACTTGAGGAACCCGATGGTGCATGAGTTTCTTGCTTGGTGTTCTTCTTGGCATGGCTCATACTAGCATGGAGAGACCGAATGTTGATTGGACTTGGCCTTGGATATGGACGTTCATCATCCAATGGACGGACACCTTTGAGCTTCAAAATCTTTGAAATAAGGTGAGAGAAAGGAAGACAATTCCTTGAAGCAGTGCGGTCAACTGTTTTTGCCAAAATGTGAAAGATATGAGAGCACACATCAATCTCGACATCCGTGATCAGATCGTTCAAAAACAAAGCTCGACCAAGGTTCATATATCCGATGCTGGACAAGGGATAGAGATTGCTACACATGATCATTGAGAGAAGTCGTAGCTCGGAAGAGAGAGATGCCACATTGATTGACTTCTTAGTGGATGAGAATTCCAAATCAGCTCCTAAAGACTGTCTGAGATATTCTTCATCGGGGTTCAGCTCATCATATACCGGCGGTATGGGGAGTATTGGCCGGTTAATGTGTAGAATTTCCGCCAAGTACATTGGTGTGACAGAAAAGCTCTTTCCTCGAACCCAACATTTAATCTCATCACCGACGACACTGGCATTGGCATAGAATTCCCTAACCATGTTCTCGAATGTATCCTCGAAAGTTGACAGCAGATAGTTCCAATTTTTCGTGGCAAACCAAATAGGTATTTGTGTGTCTTTGAGTGATGGCTGGTCAACCCCCCTTTCAACTATCAAAGGAGCACCCTGAAAGTGGTTCTTGAAGGATTCAAAAGCAGCATAAGACTTGAACAAGTGAGGATCAAAAGTTCCTGTTGAGCCACGAGTTCGCTTCGGTCTAGGTGAATCAGCATCAACATCAATGATTGGTTCTTTCCCTTTGTCGCGGCCTCCTTTCACAGCTGAAGTCTTGAATGGAGACATCTGTGCAAGATAGTACACAAAACACACAGGAGACAAGAGCACAACCCATAGACCACAGAACACAGAACTTGATTAGAGTCAAGGTAGGTCAAAGCAGAAGTAACACTGCTGAATGCATGGACACATTGCATGGAACAAAGCAAATGTGCATGTGTATGTATGTGTGAGCAAGTGCAAAGTGCATGAGACACACTAACAATGACCAAATTGAGTGAAATAAGGTCAAACATGTGAAAGTCCATGGATTGAAATCACTTGATTCCGAATTAGCACAAAAATGTCACTCGAATATTTTGACAAACACCTAGCATGCACAACATCAAACAAGACATGAGCAATGCATGAACATGGGAAAATCTACCCTCAATACAAGATAAAATGCCACAAGGGGCCAACACAGAAGCAGAAACAACCAATGGGACACAGCCCAAGCAAAAGATTTGACAAAAATTCACCCAATTTTGAAAACCAACCCAAAGTTTCGAAAATCCCCAATTCTGAAAACCCTAATAAATTTTTTTGCATAATCTAAGCAAAAACATAAAAAGGAAATGGTTAACAAACATACCTTGAAGAAGAAAATGCAGAAAAAAATTCTTGGATTGGAGGGAAATGAACGGTATAGTGATTTTGGGTTGAGAAAGTTTGAGAGAGGTTGAGCGAGGGAAGTTTGATAGTTTTGAAAACCTGTCACATTAGCTATATAAAAACTGAAAACACGCGTTTTTCGCGGGTTAGAGAGGGGCGAGACAGTCGTGAGACAGTTGCGAGAAGTGCCACTAAAGCACAAAATTTTCGCGAGAAGCATTAGGTCGCGAAACAGTCGCGAGACAGTCGCGGTATCTTCTGTCTGAAATTGGAAAAATCCAATTTTTAGCCAAACAGCATTTCGCGAGAAGCTATTGGTCGCGAGACAGTCGCGAAAGTTTCTGTGTGACAAGATAATAAAAAATTTCCCTCAACTTCTTTTCGCGGGAAGCTCTAAGTCGCGAGCTTCTCGCGAAATTTCCCCTGAACCAGTTTTTGAAGAAACACAAAAACATGCATTTTAATCAAAAACAAAAGACAAGAAAGTATAAAAACACTTTCAAAAACAAATAAAACACTCAAAAATCTTTTTGGGTTTGATCAACAAAGATTGAGCATGTGAAAACACATTTAAACAGGTACAATCACACAAATGAATAAGGCATTCATTGAACATAGACTTGTGTGTTGTGTGTGGATATCAAAAATGAGATAGTCCTTAGTCCAATGTGAAGCTTCAATGATCATTTCAATCAAGGCATACACAACTAGCCCTAGATTATGTGACCTATCTCAATTATAGAAACATGCATATATGACCTCCCACATGAACTTGATAACAATTCATTGAAACTTTTCATTTGGCTCCATATTTAACATATCATTTGCAACTTTTGAGCAAAGAGAATCTCATTTAGAGAAAGATGCCTGAAATTTTTGATATTTCATTTGATGAGTTAGCCTTTGGCTTTTTGGGCATCATACATTTTATTTTGGTCGCTTTCCCTTTTTCCTAGTCGAATACTAGTTTGTGCGACAGGCTTTTGCAGCTCTATATCTCTTTTCATTTGGAGATTTACAATTAGAGAGCTCTTTTAAAGCAGAAAATAAAAGTGGGAAGATATATAGGCAAGAGTCTATGCATGTCTCAAGATCAACAAAACCATTCACTAATCATTCATGACAAGGTTGAAGATCTATTTACAACAGTCACATAGATTTTAGGATTTTTTCCACAATGATATGAGTGCACGAGAGACAAGCTAAGCTCGTTAAATGCACAAAGCCATAAGTACAAAGGTACAAGGCAAAACATGCTTTGAGACAAAACTCAACAAAGAGATCAAACTTTTTGGATTTTCTATTTTTTTATGTGTTTTTTGAATTTTTGAACACACCCAAAAACAGAACAAGAAAAGAACGATCAACACAAGTAGCAGGTGCAAACCAAAACCAAAAAAACATTTAGACACTAAACATGTGGAACCAAAACAACAGGTATGCAACACAGAGTATTATAGGTTCACACAAGAGATAGAGTTCAGGGAATGATACTGACACCGATGGTCTTACGCAAAGATTCAAACTTTGGGCCATCTAGAGGTTTAGTGAATATGTCTGCCTTTTGATTCTCAGTGTTGATGAACTCTAAGTACACGGTCCTTTCCTCCACCAAATCTCGAATGAAATGATACCGAATTTCGATATGTTTTGACTTCGAGTGTTGAACTGGATTCTTGGACAAGTTTATGGCACTTGTATTATCACAATACACACACATCGTGTCTTGAGTGATTCCATAGTCATGAAGGAGCTTTTTCATCCATAGTAATTGAGCACAGTAACTTGCAGCAGCAATGTATTCAGCTTCGGCTGTTGATAGAGAGACTGAATTCTGCTTTTTGCTCATCCATGACACCAAGTTATTTCCAAGATAGAAGCATCCACCGGAAGTACTTTTTCTATCATCAATGCACCCAGCCCAATCAGCATCAGAATATCCGGCTAAGCATTCATTTGAATCTCTTGAGTACCAAATCCCATAGTCAGAGGTGCCATTTATGTAACGGATAATTCTTTTGACAGCTGTTAAATGTGACTCTTTGGGGGCTGCCTGAAATCGAGCACACACGCCTACACTGAAGGCTATGTCTGGTCTGCTAGCAGTGAGGTATAAGAGACTGCCTATCATGCTTCGATAAAGCGTTGGATCCACTTCTATACCTGCTGCATCCCGACTCAGCTTTGATGAGGAGCTCATTGGAGTCGAAGTATGTTTCTTAGAGTCTAGACCAAATCTTTTAACAAGATTTTTGGCATATTTCTCTTGGGATATGAATATCCCATCTTTCCGCTGTTTCACTTGAAGACCAAGGAAATAGTTCAGCTCTCCCACCATACTCATCTCAAACTCCCTTTTCATTTCTTCGGAGAATTCATGAGCCAAATGGTCAATTGTGGAACCGAAAACAATATCATCCACATACACCTGAGCAACTAGGAGAGACTTCTCATCTCTCTTTACAAACAAGGTTCGATCAGCTTGACCTCTTTTGAATCCGTGATCCAACAAGTATGTTGTGAGACGATCATACCATGCTCTTGGTGCTTGCTTCAAACCATACAGTGCTTTCTTCAACCTTAGCACATGATCCAGAAAATGAGGATCTTGAAATCCTTTTGGTTGCTCAACAAATACTTCTTCATTTAGGAAACCATTCAGAAATGCACTTTTTACATCCATTTGGTACAATTTAAAATCCATAACACATGCAATAGACAGTAGAATTCGAATTGACTCTAACCTTGCTACTGGTGCAAACGAATCATCAAAGTCTATGCCTTCCACTTGAGTATATCCTTGAGCTACCAACCTAGACTTGTTTCGAACTACCTCACCATCTTCGTCAGTTTTGTTCTTGAAGATCCACTTGGTGCCAATGACATGGGTATCTTTGGGTCTTGGAACCAACTCCCATACATCATTTCTGACAAACTGATGTAGCTCCTGATGCATAGACTCGATCCAATTTTCGTCTCTAAGGGCTTCATCTACCTTCTTGGGTTCGAATTGAGTAAGATAACAATTGTACGTCACATGATTCGCACTGTATTTTGGTCCTTTTCTCAAACGAAGTCCCTCATTTACGTCACCAATGATATTACTTGGTGGATGATTGAGGGTTACCCTTGATGATGGTCTCTTGGAGGTGGAAGATTCTTCATCTCGAGAGATTGGAGGTTGAACTTCCGGAGGAGTAAGAGGGCTAGAGGGCCCTTGCATCGATCTGGTCTCCCTTCTTGGTATAGGAGGTGTAGACTCTTTTTCTGGTGTTTCTTTCTCGATCTCATCATCTTGAGACATGTTGTCCTCAACTTCCCCCTTCTTCAGGTTCGATCCTTCACCGTCATCCCTTTCCCTTTCAGATATGGTATCATCAATGACCACATTTATGGACTCCATTACCGTCTTGGTGCGTTTATTGAACACCCTATATGCTCGGCTATTTAATGAATAACCTAGAAATATCCCCTCATCACTTTTAGCATCAAATTTTCCGAGATTCTCTCTGTCATTGAGAATATAGCATTTGCTCCCAAATATTCGAAAATATTTCACCTTCGGCTTCTTTTCTCTCCAAATTTCATATGATGTCTTCTTCGTTCCTGCTCGGAAGTAAATCTTATTCCCAATGTGACAAGACGTGTTCACAGCTTCAGCCCAAAACTTCTGTGGAAGATTTTTATTGAGTAACATTACTGGAGCCATTTCTTGAATCACCCGGTTCTTCCTTTCAACTACTCCATTCTGTTGTGGAGTCTTTGGGGCTGAGAATTCCTTCTTGATACCGTGTTCATTGCAAAATGCTTCAAACTTCGCATTTTCAAACTCTTTCCCATGATCACTCCTGATTTTGATGATAGGTACTCCCTTTTCATTCATCAATCTCTTGCACAATTTCTCCATCTTATCACATGCTTCCGATTTCTCTCTAAGGATGTCCACCCAAGAATACCTTGAGAAATCGTCAACTATCACCATGATGTACCGCTTTCCACCCATGCTCTCTGTTCTTGTAGGACCCATCAAATCCACATGCAGTAATTCTAACGGACGAGAAGTTGCAACCACATTCACTTTAGGATGGCTTGACTTTGTTTGTTTTCCCAATTGACATGGACCACACACATTCTTTTCAACCTTCCCAAACTTAGGTAAACCAACCACAGCCTCAAGCTTTGAGACTTTCGCCACTTGTTTGTAATTTGCATGACCAAGCCGTTGATGCCACAGCTCCAAGAGATTTACCCAAGCACTTCGACATGCTATGCTGGGTTTTGGAATGATCCCATAGCAGTTATCAGTGGTCCTTAGTCCCTTTAGAACTTGAACACCTTCTTCATTCAAGATTAGACATCCTTTCTTTGAAAATTGGACCAGGAAATCTTCATCACAAATCTGAGTGATACTTAACAAGTTCACTTTTAAACCCTTAATATATAGCACATCAGTCATCAAAGGCAGACCCGGAATATCCACTGTTCCCTTTCCAAGTACTTGTGAA
This sequence comes from Quercus ilex subsp. ballota, assembly GCA_032727855.1. Lineage (NCBI taxonomy): Eukaryota > Viridiplantae > Streptophyta > Magnoliopsida > Fagales > Fagaceae > Quercus > Quercus ilex. Next base: position 44,890,759 of record CM064916.1, read on the forward strand.
TGACTTCCATCCCCAAATGTCACAAATCCATCTTCCTTCTCTTTAAGAGTTTTGAATAGAGATTTTTCTCCAGTCATATGCCTCGAGCACCCGCTGTCAAGGTACCACAAACATGAGTTAAACACTTTCAATGCGGTATGAACAAAAAGGCATGCATGAGAGAGACATTCTTGATCATCAAAACAAGACTCATTTTTCTTTATTTCATTCAAGGATGAATGAAGTTTCCCTTTTAAACGACCAATTTTATCACTTAACTGTCTATTTTTTCTCTCATATTCATAGTTTAAAGACTTTGACTCACATAGGCTGTTGTGTATATCATGGTTCCTATGAACTAATGATTTCAGCATATGACAAAAAATTCTAGCATGTTTCTTGGCTTTAAATAACTCTAAGACAGCATTGCTGGAACACTCTTTAAATATGCTCATTGAGTCATTTTCACAAACACTTTTCAAATCCTTCATGGTGGTTTAATCAAAAACACTTTTCAAAACACACCAAGGGGTCTAGGATCACACTAAGGTATTTAAACCAAGCAAATGTACCTGCTCTGATACCAATTGAAAGCTTGAAACCGTGTTGAAAAACACAAGAGCTGTTTAGACCCCCGATTAAAATTACGGCTCAATAGATTTTACACAACTTTAATATAAAGTGCAGAATAGTGTAAAAGCGAGCGGATGAGCAATATAGCTACTCTAATCCATAAACTAAACAACACAACAGTGTAATGGAATATAAAAGAGTAGGGAAGAGAGATGCAAGCACAGAAAACACCAAGACATGTTTTCGAAGAGGAAACCGAAGAACTCGGCGAAAAACCTCTCCGCCGCCCTCCAAGCGGAAATCGATCCACTACACAATCAGTTGGGATATATGAGTAAGCAAGAGACCCTCCAAGCCTAATCTACCCGATGTACCTAAGCCCTCCAAGCTCCTACTCCAACAAGGCTTCTCGGAACCGTGTCTTGTCTTAGTTCTCCGGATCCCGCAACAAGCTCCATGTTGCATCTGCCATTCCAGGCTTCTTCCAATTCTTCCCAGCAGCACCAAAACGTCACACAACACTCTCAATAGGTGTGGTAAGTGTTTGGGCTATCAACCTCTCAATGGTGTGGAAATGGAGAGGGAAGGGTTGAGGAGATACCACAAGCAAGTGTATAGAGAAAGATGGGGATGACAATCTCTAATTACAAATGTGTTTGGCTAGGGTTTTCTCTCTGAAGCATTCCTCAACATTTGTGGGTAATGGGGGTTTATATAGGATAGGTGCAAAATGTGTGAGTCAGTCAGTATAGGCTGGCAGAACAGCATGTCTCGCGGGTGTCTCGCGGGAAGGCCTTACCCGCGAGATACTCGCGAGAGACAGCTGTCTCCATCTGTCATGACTCTTCGCATTCCAGCATGTACAGGGCACATGCTTCACTTCGCGGGAAGCTTACTCGCGAGATACCCGCGAGATTCCATCAGCTTCCAAATTGCTTGAATCTTCACACACTCTCTATTACACACCCCTTACAACAATTCCTACAACAAATACAGGGTATAGACAAATGATAGTAATTACAATCAAATTTGGCACGGAATAAAAGCCAACAAAACACATAGTTGTAAATCACAACTTTACAATACAAAAGGACTTACAAGCTCCCCGCTTGACTTCCTAATGCTATCCACCAGTGGAACTTACTGACATGACCACGTGCAAGCTCCGAATCCACGAACTCCTTCTTTCTTGGATTCGTCACAAGATACAAGCACCCCCGCTTGTTTTTCTTTGAGCTCCAATGACAGCAACTGAGTTGATCATCAAGATGTTGATATTATCTCTACATTGAAAACTCTAAATTTAGGTGAAGGAAAGCTCCTCAAGGATCTCACAAGAGATTCACACAAACCGCAAAATATGAGCAACAAGAGCATCCAGAGCTCCTCTAAAAACATGGCTAGGGTTTCCTTTATATAGTGGGAGAAGTAGATCTAAAACCCTAATCCTTAATGGGCTTGGGCTGATTTGGAAAATTCTGCGGAAAAATGTTCTTCCTGAGATTCGATCGATCGAGCCAGGCCGAAAGACACTAATATTTCTGCAGCCACTCGATTTTAACTTTACATAAAACGCCCACACTTTGAGGAAGTCTAAACAAGACTAACAACCTATTTTGATCATGGTTTGCCAACAATACACATTAGAGTTCTAAATACATAAAATCCTAAGTCTTTAGAACCTAACAAACTTCCCCTTTGGCAATCCGTGACTTGTGTAGTGTGTGCAACTAGCAAAAACTTGAGATACATGTGAGATAATATGTGAATAGCAATCAATCACAAAGTCTACAAAATTCATCACATAGAATTTAAAAGAGACTATCACCTAAAGAGTTACATCATATAACTCCCACATCTCCTAGAACATAAGCTTGCAATCATGTAAGTTTCTTGAATTTGCCTCATAATATACACACCAATTTTAATCATGTGATTTGGCATCAAGCCTAATAGTACACACCAATTTTAAGCATTGAGCAATTAAACCGAGGCTACACCTTAGGTTCTTTTTGTGCATGTGCTACACTTTCTCGAGCACAAAATTTTATGATATGCACTAAGGTATTCATGATTGGCTAGTGAACAGTGGTGAGATGGTTATTTATGCCTTTCTCAAAAGGATCAAGTCCGACAATCAAATAACATGTGAGTTCAAGAATAAGACAAAGTGATAAACACCATAAATATCTTTCTCACACAACATGCACTACAAAGCTTCAACTAGTCAAGTGCAATAAATAAGCTCATCAAAACTAAACAAGGTACATAAACTTGTTATGTAAAGATAATATGGCCAATCCTTGATTATAAATCCAAGATGTGAAATACAAAACACAAAAATCCTTTTGGTTCTAAAAGAAAATTTATGACCAAAAACAAAAAGCACATATTATGCTAAATGAACAATGCAAAAGTAATGCATGATAGTGGAAAACTAAGTTATAGATGGTACACAAAAAAGAAATATCAATTTCTTAATTAACCCTTGAGAACATGTACAAATTAGTACATACTCACACAAAATCAGAAATAGCTTATCACAAACTATTCAAATTTCTCCACAATGTCAAGCATGTTTTAAATCAAGAGAGAGGTATCATAATTCATGTAACACTCAAGAAAAATAAAAACAAGACTCAAAATAAAATATTGTTGTCTTTTTGAAAATTTTCAATGTTTTTGGATTTTTCTTTGTTAATAAAAAAAAAAAAAAAACAAAAAAAAAAAAAAAACAAAACATGTCCACAAATAATTGAAATAATTAAATGTCAAGCATGTTCTAAATCAAGAGAGAGGTATCATAATTCATGTAATACTCAAGAAAAATAAAAACAAGACTCAAAATAAAATATTTTTGTCTTTTTGAAAATTTTCAATGTTTTTGGATTTTTCTTTTTAAATAAAAAAAAAAAAATATGTCCACAAATAATTGAAAGAATTAAATCAAGGACAAGTTAGCAACACTCACCTTGGAGAATCTTTTCTCACCCATTTAGCACGAGTATTCGGCTTTGTAGGTGAAAATCCATGAGAAGCAGAGTGTATTTGAGGAATTACACAAATTTTCTGAGAAAGACTGAAATCCTGCAAATTCCTTTCATAAGCCAACAAGCTCAAATTTTTCAGAAGCATATGAAACAATTTATTTGGACTTATGGCAGGAGAAATATCATCACATATCCTAGATTGAAATACAGAATGCTTAAATTTCAACTTATGACAATTAGGACGAATGTGACCACGAACACCACAAAAGTGGCAAACAGGAACAAATTTAGGAACATCAGTATTCTTAACAGCAAATCTAGTCTTAGATTTTGGTTTTTGCCTCAACAAAGAACAATTTGGTCTAATATGACCAACAACACCACAAAGGTGACAGGTAGGCACAAAAATAGATTTATTATGCTCTCTAACAGTAGGTTTAGACATAGGTTTAAAAACTTCAGTGTCTACATCAGAATTTTTACCTTTGTCTGACCTAGCAAAATAAGCATTTTCTTTATTATTCCTCTTGAAAGGAGGGATATAAACTTTCTCAGTTTTAGGCTTAAGAGAAATAGAAACACTTCTATTATCAACAACAAACTTGGTACTAGTCAAATTTTCAATTTTAGCTTTAGATTCAACTAACTCTTGTTCCAAGCTTTTCATCTTCTTATCTTGAGAGGAAATTTGATTTCTAAAAAATTTATTCTTTTTATTAGACTCATCAAATCTCACAATCAAATCCTCTTTTTCAAGATTAGCCAATTTTAACTCTTTCTTGAATTTCTTAGAAATTTTCAAAGATTTAGATAATTCCTTATGAAGAGTTTCAAAAGCATCCAAAAAATCAACAGAAACAATAGTGTCCTTTTTATTCAAAACATCACAAACATGAGCAAAAAGACACTTCAAATTATCCATGATAACAGGAGTCAAAGATCAGCTCTTAGATCAAAAGATCTAAAACAAGAGAGCTACCTGCTCTGATACCACTTGAATGTTTTGAAGTAAATTGATGAATTGATCATCACACAGGGTTGAAAACAGATTAGAATGACCAATTTCATCAAAACAACAAGCCAATTTTATCAATTAAACCCAATTGAACAAAATCTCCAAATCGGATCAATTTCGAACCCTAGAATTTTCAATTTTGCACAAAACTCCAAATTGATCAAATTAACTATCATAGATCATAAATATATTCATATAGCAACAAAACCCATTGATCAATTTCACAAAACAAGGCTTGATTAAACAAAAATCCCAATTAATGCATAGTCCAAAAATTTACCCAAATACCATGAGTTAATGCATGAAATTAAGAAAAATAATGCAAAAGAAAGGGTAATATAGACATATCGGCTCAAGGAGAGAGAAACCTTGCAAAAATTTTGGAAGAAAACGACAAAAAAATCGTTGTGGAGCCTTGCTGAGTCGGAGAGAGAAGAAAAAAATTTGAAACTTTTTGAAAAGTGACTTTGAAAAAGTCAGATCAGAGTTTAAAAAAAAAAACTTGATTCACGATATTTGATTGATCGAAAATTACATTCGATCGATCGAATCAATTCGAGATTTCTAAAAGAATTTTAAGTAATTTTCGATCGATCGAAAATCAGATTGGATCGATTGAAACAGGCAGCGACTCACAACATTTTGAGAAAAAATACAGTTTTGAAAAACACAAACCACATTTTGGGCACAACTCCTCAAAGCATTAAAATTGATGAACAAAATGCATGAGTATGAGATGGAATGCTTTTTCAAAAGCCAAAATTTTAATCCCAGTTTCTCCAAAGAAAATTTCAACCGTTCTCCCTTTAAATTCTCAAGCAAACAAATGTTTTGTATAATACTCAAGGTATTTTCAAACTTGGTTGGTCAGACCAAAAACACACACAATAACATGTATAGTGTTTAGACCTCTTAAAACACAATTGGATTAGCCTAGTTAATTAGCGAAGTGATTAACTTAGTCAAATTATGCAAATCTAGGTTATCACAATCAAACAATCATATCAAGAATATAAAACAGCGGAATAATAAATAACACAAGAGATGATAACCCAGGAAACCACGCCGATAAAAACCTGGGGAGGATTTAACCCACCTATAGCTTAGTTTTGCACTATCATGCATTACTTTTGCATTGTTCATTTAGCATAATATGTGCTTTTTGTTTTTGGTCATAAATTTTCTTTTAGAACCAAAATGATTTTTGTGTTTTGTATTTCACATCTTGGATTTATAATCAAGGATTGGCCACCTTATCTTTACATAACATGTTTTTGTACCCTATTTAGCTTGGATGAGCTTATTTTATTACACTTTACTAGTTTGAGCTTTGTAGTGCATGTTGTGTGGGAAAGATGTTTATAGTTGTTGATCACTTTGTCTTGATTTTGAAGTCACGTGTCTTTGCCCTATTACACATTACTGTTTTTCTATCACACATGCGTTTATGCGTTTGTTAAGTGTTTCAGGAATATACAGGTTGATTCAATTGAGCTGCTGTCTACACTTGCAACTGATGGATAGTAGTTAGGATTGAATTTGTGTTTATGAGCATTATTTTTGTTAAGGGCTTTTATTTGTAAACTTTGAGCTTTTAATTTGTGTTTTGTCACGGATTGCCAAAGGGGGAGTTTGTTAGGTTCTAAAGACTTAGGATTTTATGTATTTAGAACTTTAATGTGTATTGTTGGCAAATCATGATCAAAACAGGTTGTTAGTCTTGTTTAGACTTGCTCAAAGTGTGGGGGTCTTATGTAAAGTTGGAATCGAGTGGCTGCAGAAGTATTAGTGACTTTCGGCCTGGCTCAATCGATCTTAAATTAGACTCGATCGATCGAATCTCGAGCAGAATGTTTTTCTGCAGAATTTTTCGACTTAGCCCAAGCCCATTAAGGATTAGGGTTTCAGATCTACTTCTCCCACTATATAAAGGAAACCCTAAGCCACATTTTTCAGTGCTTTTAGAGAGAGAGAAGAGAGTGCCTCTTTTGTATCTAGGGTTTTGTACCCAAACCTCTCTAAGGTCTTTGTTGCTCATACTTTGCTGTTTGTGTGAATCGCTTGTGAGATCCTTGAGGAGCTTTCCTTCACATAAACTTAGGGTTTTCAAGGTAGAGATTACTTCAACATCTTGATGATCAACTCAGTTGCTGCCATTGGAGCTTAAAGAAAAACAAGCGGGGGTGCTTGTATCTTGTGGAGAATTCAAGAAAGAAGGAGTCCGTCGATTCGGAACTTGCACGTGGTTGTGTCAGTAAGTTCTACTGGTTAGTATCATCAAGAAGTCAAGCGGGGAGCTTGTAAGTCCTTTTGTATGAACTTCAATTCTTTCATATAGTGGATTCGAGTTTACCTTAAGGATAGCTAGGTTAAGTCCTCCCCAGGTTTTTACCGTATGGTTTCCTGGGTTATCATATCATTTTGTCATTTATTTTTCTGTTGTTTTATATTATTGATATGATTGTTTGATTGTGATAACCTAGATTTGCATAATTTGACTAAGTTAATCACTTGACTAATTAACTAGGCTAATCCAATTGTGTTTTAAGGGGTCTAAAACCGTTCAGTATGAAACGAAGCTTCTGAGTCCAAAACCCAATCATCAAGTGGACTGTCTACTGCAAGAAGTAATGCATCCTGTACCTCTTCTGTTACAGTATTAGTAGAATCATCTTCATTCTTCTTCTTAGGACTTTTGCATTGATTCCAAAAGTGACCTGTTTTCCCACAATTCCAGCATTGTACTTGTTGGCCTGTTCTAGATTTACTTCTGTTCCGATTAGTATTTCTAGATATTGATCTGCCCCGATTTGAATTTCTGTTATTACCTTTGCCTCTTGTCTCAAGGTTTAGGGTAGAACTAGATCCTGAGGTTTCACTTACATCTCTTCTGCGAATCTCTTTAGCCAGAATTAAATCTCGAATATCTTTGTACTCGAGCTTTTCCTTTCTTGTAGAATTACTTACTGCCATCCTCATTGCCTTCCAACTGTTTGGCAAAGAAGCCAAGACGATCAGAGCACGAATCTCATCATCAAAATCAATTTCTACAGACGACAATTGATTTGTGATAATGTTAAATTCATTCAGATGTTGTGCTACTGATGCATTCTCTACCATCTTCAAATTGAATAGTTTCTTCATCAGATGCACCTTGTTGTTTGCTGACGGCTTTTCATACATACCAGACAAAGCCTTCATCAGATCTGCTGTGGTCTTTTCTTTTACAACATTGTGTGCAACAGATCTAGATAGAGTTAACCTGATAACTCCCAGTACCTGTCTATCAAGAAGAGCCCATTCATCAGCCTTCATCGCCTCAAGTTTTGTCCCCAAAAAAGGCAGGTGCAATTTCCTCCCATAGAGATAATCTTCAATCTGCATCCTCCAATACACGAAGTTTGTGCCATCAAAATTTTCTATTCCAGACGCCTTTCTTGCTTCCTCTGCCATTGTTCCCACTCAAACCTAACCCTAGGCTCTGATACCAGTTGTTGGGAATTAAACCGAAATTCCAACCTGTGAGAAACAAAAACAAAAAAAAAAAAGAAAAAAAAAGAAAGAAAACACACGTCAAAGAAGCAATCACTCGCACAAAACAGTATTTACATGGTTCGGCAATTTGTCTACGCCCACAGAGTTGCAGGGATTTCACTATTATCAGGAAAAAATACAAAGTGCGGTTGCAGTGTTTTTCTCTCTCTCTAAAAACATGACAACAGTAACAAACCCTAATCACAAAAGTAGCTTTTATATCCTGCGCACAGGATTACAATGGGCTACAAAACGGGCCAAAAATAAACTAGGCTTCACAAAGCCCAACAGGTGTGACCAATCATAATTAACGATAGGTTGGGTTTGGTTGACTTGCAGGTCACACAGATGGATTTTTTTTTTTTTTTTTTTTTTGGGGGTAAGTTTTCCCTTGTTTTGGGGTTTTTGACACCTCTATTATTTTTCCTTTTTTATCACCAAAAAAAGAGAAAAAGTTACAAAACAATGTTCATAAATCATAATGGTTTACAAAAGTTCTTGGTGCGTGTTCAGCTCATTTCAAAACCAAACTTGACAGTTAAAATCCTATGATCAGCTAACAGACAAGCAAAAATGAACCCTCTTCTCTCTTGTAGATGTAGTCTAGGTCTGCTATTATATATTAGTGCTGAGTAAGTCAATGGGGTTGTTAGTAGTCTTGTCTTTAATGGCTTTGGCATGCTTCTTGTTGCTCCGGAATCAGGATTACTGCTCTGTCAAATCCCCGGGTTCTAGCTTGGTGTAGAACTTCTCTGTATAGCACACACGGTTTTTATTTTGTGAAGTTTAAGCTACCAACTAATCATGTTAGAATAATAGTACACAAATACACAAGGGGATAAAACGGTTCAAAACTTCAATGTTATACTCCCATCCATTGTTTCATGTTATCAATGCCGAATACTTGTTGAAGAAACTGCAAACACAAAACAAGTACTACACTAAAAAACAGAGAAGCAAAGCTCTAGGAATTAGTAGTAAATAAAAAGAACTGGTAGCCTTTCAAACTGGTATTTTCTAAGAGAAAATCAAGGACACAAAATTTGACATAAGTTGATGTGATAGATTATTAGAAGTAAATAAAAAAAAGTGATGTAAACAGTGATTTCAAATAAAAATCAGTAAAATCTTGCCAACTTAATAGATGTAAAAAAAATTGTCAAATTTTTTGTAACATTACTTAGACAGTGGATGACTCATAAAGTTTGCAAATTCCACTGAGCATTTATGCGTGACACATCACAAAATGAATAGAACTTTATAGTTTGTTAGAAAGCAATATGAATAGAACTTTATAGTTAGTCAAAAAGCAATATAAACAGGATTTTATAGGTGGCTACCAAGAAGATAATCTTTCTTCTCTTTTTGTAAAGTGTAATTTCCATCAAATTCCTTTTAACTAAAAATAAAATAAAATTGTTATCAAATTTCCACTAAAGTACTTCTTCTCGAAGAAATTGTTGGAAAATACAGACCATGGTTGATAGAATTAACAAGTTTTAAATCCAAGTTGTTAATTAAATTTATTATGAATAAACCTTCTTAAAATAAACAAGCATCAATATCATGTCAATATCATGCACAGTGGAATAGTAAATAAGCAAGATATGATAACCCAATAAAACCAATGAAACAAACTAGTTTCACAGTAAAAAACCTAGGGGGAAACCTTCCCGAAAAGCAATTTACTATAGTAAAGAGAAGTTTTAGATCTAGTACAAAACATTTGTCCCTAGACTCTACAATCCTTGTAGATGAACTTACAGCAGAAACATTCTACCGCTTTAGAACCTCTGAACTCTTCAATATATGAACGCCACCCTTTTGCATGGATCCTAGTACATGATTAATCAATGATGCACGGATCCCAGTACATGACTAACTCCCAGCAACTTGAAGAAGGTTATTGGCAAAGTTTTTCATTTTATCAACAATGAAGATTAAGAAGTACTTGGTTACAAAACTCTAAAGCGCAAAGATGCAGTAACTTCTTGCAGAGAGAATAAGACACTAGGTCACTTTCTGCATATGTTCTCCTTGTATAACGAACTTTAAAACAAGCCTTATATTTGTTTAGGATTGTGAGAAAAGAAACCCTACACATACATGTCAGCTAGGGCCAAAAATCAGATGTGAAAATTCTGATTTCGTAAATCTCGATAGATTTAGCTTCTGTTGAGCTTCGTTCTTAAATCTCGATAGATATTGTTTCTGTAGAGGTATCTATTAAGCTTTAATGAATAGCTTTTTTATTCTTGTTTCTTGGTCCAATCTTTATGACTTTAATACTTAACCTGAACTCTTGTTTTTTGAAGTACTAAACTCATCCTAGATTTACCCAATTACAAGTAAAGTGCATTTTGTCAAAAGATTAGCCAATTAAATAAAATATGTCCTTAACAGAAATATAAGTTTTCAAAAAAGTAAAATAAAGTGTACACATAACTTTATACTGGTTATCAAGAACTTTCTCTTTTTTCTCTTCTTAGAGTCTGTTTGGGAATAGCTTATTTAGCTAAAACTGAAAACTTTTGCTAAAAGTATTAGAGATAGAGCTAAAAAGTAGCTAAAATAGCACAATGAGACTTATAAATAGTACCAAAAAGTAACAAAAATAAGCTAAATAGTTAAAAAATAAAACTGGTTTTTTAAGACAATGCCAAACACAATCTTAGTGTGCGTTTGACATTGATTATTTTTGCTAGTTATTTTACTATTCAGCTTTTTTTTGCACCTATTCATGGGTACCACTGCATTTTTTGGTAATATTCATGAGTCCCACTGTACTATTTCAGCTAACTTTTAACTTTTACCTTTATTTACAGTACTTTTAACAAAAAGTTTTCAGTTTCAGCTAAATAAACAAAGTCAAGAGTAAGGCATTCAAGAATAACTATTTGGACAAGTTAGATTAAGAATTTTGTGGTTCAATTAGTTGATATTTCATGTTGTTTTTAATGATAATATCAATTATTCAAATCTTCCCTTTCATTGTAACTATTAAATTATCGAAAATAAATAAATAAATAATTGGTTTGGATAATAAGGATAAAAGAAAAGGTTGAAATCATTTTTGAGAGCATTGCCTAAGAACAAAAACAAATACTATAAAATAAAGAGTTGTTCCATATATTAGAACTGTATCAATAAGTTTGTTTCAAGAGGTTTTAGAGCTTCACAACAACCAATTTATGAGATTCTCCAAATTCGTAAGTTATTACTTTCCATTGCACATCCATGTCTTCTACTTCCCTCTTTGAAATAAAATATCCACAACAAGGTTTTTTTTTTTTTTTTTGCTCCTCTAATTTATTTTCCTTCTAATTTTTTACTTCAGTTTTAAATTTTAATGGAATGTATAGCACTTAATGGTTCAAGATTTATCAAGATATGCTACGATTTATTCCTTCGAAACAGATGGTGTCCACTAAGGTCATTAATGGAGTAGTAACACTTGTTAGAAGTATACGGTCAAATAATTAAATATACCATATTCTAGCAGCTTAAACATTTGAAAAAAATCAGTAATTTATCATAATATCAGAGTAAGAGGTCATAAGAAATGACCACTAGCATACCCTATTTTAGCCAAAAGAATAAAATTATTCGTGTGCCTCTTTTTATTTATATTATTATTTTTTTAACAATTTGATAACTTTCGGTCTTCCTATGCTCAATTCATGTCTTCTCTACTCTAACTTAAGCTTATGTAATTTTAACAACACTAATTAAGTTGGAATCACAATAGTCTATTTGCTAGACACACTTAAGTTGACATATTAAGTTAAAAAAACAAAAGGGGGTATGGAGACTGATTTCTTCATGCTTGATCTGGTTCCTACAATTAAAGAGACATGGTATTTAGTTTGAAATGTTAAAAACGTTCTGTAATTGACGTCAAAGCTTTTTTCTATGAATGTTCTTTTCTCTCACCTCTGATTTTCAGGGAAGCAAATGCTTTAGCTAAATTTGCTGCCTCTCTCGGATACTTTGTCTGTTGTAATAAGAACCTGCTACCTAATTCTATTTAGGATGTGTAGAGGAAGGATGTAGTCTTTGTTTGTGCTTAAAGAAACTGGTACTTTTCAAAAAATAAAATAAAAAATTTCAATAGTTTTTCCAAGAAGATACCAGGAAGAGATGAATGACCACTTGCAAACCCTAATTTTGCCAAAATACTAAAAGTCTTCGTGGTCTCTTTTATTTTTTAATCAATTTGATAGCTTTCGGTTTTATTTAGTACTAGTTGCTAACCCGTGCGATGCACGGAATAGTTGAATAAAAGTTTTAAATTTTCACTTTGCTTAAAGTTATGATTACTTGAAAATAAAAGTTACAATTAAAGAAGGGAAAAAAAAAAACTAATAACAATGATAAGTCTAACACCAATGATAATTTGGTATTTCATTGCTGTCAATAATAGTTTGTTATACCTAAATTTTATGCTAAAGATGAAATTAATTAATAATTATTCCCAATACCTAGAAATCATACACAATAGGAACAATATTTTTTAAAATCGGATTAAAGAAATTGTTAACAGACCTAGAATACTAGTAATTAAGTTTGAAAGTAGTACTTGCAATAAAAGTAGGGCATGCAAAATAAGTATTTTATAAGTTATTAAAATGTAGAGGGAATCCCATTAAAAAAAAAAATGTAGAGGGAATAATGCAGATAATCTAATTTGACTCAAGCTATATATATATATATATATATGTTTGTTTTTAGACCCCTTAAAACATAATTGGATTAACCTAGTTAACAAGCAAAGTTATTACTTAGTCCAAATTCCAGATCTAGGTTACCACAATCAAACAATCATATCATGTATAGTAGTGAAAATATAAAAAAACACAAAGATGTGATCACCCAGGAAAACCAAACCGGTAAAAAACCTGGGGAGGATTTAACCTAGCCATCCTCAAGGTAAACTTGAATCCACTATGAAAGAATCGAAGTTTTACAATAGCAACTTAGACCACTAACATCCTATTGCTACCCACCAGTAGAAACTTACTGACACGACCACGTGCAAGCTCCGAAACCATGAACTCGTTCTTTCTTGGATTCTCCAACAAGTACAAGCACACCCGCTTGTGTATCTTTAAGTTCTCATGGCAGCAATGAACGATCATCAAGTTCTTGAACGAATCTCCTTCTTGATAATCCTAAGCTTGTGTAAAGGAAAGCTTTTCATAGATCTCACAAGAGATTTACACAAACCGCAATATGAGCAACATCTAAAACGTGGCTAGGGTTTGCCTTATATACCTAGGGCAAAACATAAAATCCTAAATGTTTTAAATGAGATAGGGCTGAGTTAGAATTCTGCAGAAAAATGCATTCTGCCCGATTTTCGATTGATCGAGCCTAAGCTTCGATCGATCGAGCCAGGCCAAAATGCATAGTAACTCCTGCATTAGCTCGATTCCAACTTTACATAAAAGACACAATTTTGAGCAAGCCTAAACAAGAATAAACAACCTGTTTTGATCATGGTTTACCAACATTACACATTAGAGTTCTAAATACATAAATTCCTAAATCTTTAAAACCTAACAAACTCCCCCTTTGGCAATCCGTGATAAAACACAAATTAAAAGCTCAAAGTTTACAAAGAAAAGCCCTTTACAACAAATGCTCATTACAAAAAATCCAATCCTAACTACTATCCATCAATTGCAAGTGTAGACAGCAGCTCAATTGATTCAACCTGTATATTTCCTGAAATACTAAACAAAACGCATAAACGCATGTGTGACAGAAAAACAACAAACCAAAAAATATGCAAACTAACTCTCCCCCTAAGTTAGATACATCAAAACAATAATTTCAACTCCCCCTAAACAGAACATTCTTGTATTTTCCACACATATTCCCACATTTCATCTAAATCTCCCCCCTTTTTGTCACGAATTGACAAAGATAACTCAAACAAAGAGTAATAAAGGTCAAGAGAAAAAGAGGAAATAGAGAATGAAGGGAACACAAAAGAATTCAATTTTATAGAAAATATAGACAACTCCCCCTATGAACAACAAAGGTTAAAAACAGCTTCTCCTTCTATAAAAATAGGAAAAACAAAACAAGTTTTGGGAAAAACAGTTTGGTGGAAAATATAGGAGGTGGGGGGAAAAAAACACACAAACCAAAGTTAAAAATTAAGGTGAGAATACACATGAAGAAAAAATATTCTCTCTTTCAATAAATGCAAACTTGACACTATGTAACCCATAAACAATTGCATGAGTAGAGAAAATATTGGCACATTGATTATCCATCATATCTCTTAAGAAAAACATTTTCTGCAATTCACACATAAAAATAGCATTTACTAAAAGTACATAACTCAAAAATTAATCAATCAATTTTTAGATCAAGTTGAGTACCCAATTTAGCAAAGTGTATGCATGCTATGTGTGAAAACAATAAGAGATATGACTGCAAAACTGCAAGATGGATACAAAAACAATGCAATGCATGTGAATCCTAAACATAAATGATGCGTGAAAAAAAATTTGGTCAAATTCCATAAAAACTAAAATTTTTTAAGTTTCAATCGATCGAGCCAAGTAGATTCAAACCAAAATTTTAATCGTAATTTCGATCGGTCAAGGCATAGATTCGATCGATCAAAAATATGGAAAACTCAAAGTTTTTAAAAAACAGATCATTTTAATGCAGAAACTCCCCAAAGCACAGTGTTTTATGAAAGAAGTGCATGAGTATGAGATTAAAAGTTTTTCAAAAACCCTTGAATTTAACCCAAATCTTCCAAAAACAAGTTTTAAAACCAACTTGTCCTCAAATCTCAAACTTTAAACACATTTTGCATTAAGATCAAAGAACTTTTAATCTTGAATGGCCACAACAAGATCACACACAGTATAATGTACCAAGTTTAGTAAAGAGTAACTTGTGTACTGTATGCAACTAGTAAAAACTTGAGATATATGTGAGGTGATATGTGAATAGAAATCAATCACAATTTCTACAAAATCAATCACATAAATTTGAAAGAGACTATCACCTAAAGAGTTACATCATATAACTCTCACATCTCCTAGAATAGAAGCTTGCAATCATGTAAGTTTCTTGATTTGCCTCATATTGTACACACCAATTTTATTTGATCAGAAACTTATTAAAATAGCTGGAATAATGTACACACTAATTTTATTTGATTGATTTAATTATAGTCCAATAATGTACACACCAATTTTAAGCATTTAAATCGAGGCTACACCTTATGTTCTTTTTGTGCATGTGCTACACTTTTTTTAGCACAAAAATCTTACGATATGCACTAAGGTGTTCATGATTGGCTAGTAAACAGTGGTGAGATGGTTATTTATGCATTTCTCAAAAAGTTCAAGTTCGACAATCAAAGGCATGCGACTTCAAGATCAAGACAAAGTGATCAAAAACTATAAACATCTTTCCCACACAACATGCACTACAAAGCTCAAACTAGTAAAGTGCAAGAAATAAGCTCATCAAAGCTAAACAAGGTACATACACTTGTTATGTAAAGATAATATGGCCAATCCTTGATTATAAATCCAAGATGTGAAATACAAAACACAAAAATCTTTTTGGTTTTAAAAAAAAATTTATGACCAAAAACAAAAAGCACACATTATGCTAAATAAACAATGCAAATGTAATGCATGATAGTGCATAACTAAGCTATAGAGGGTACACAAACAAGAAATATCAATTTCTTAATTAACCCTTGAGTACATGTAAAAACTAGTACATACTCACACAAAATCAGAAAAAGCTTAGCACTTATATAAAACATACTATTCAAGTTTCTCCACAATGTCAAGCATGTTCTAAATCAATAGAGAGATATCATAACTCATGTAATCCTCAAAACAAGACATAAAATAAAATATTTTTGTCTTTTTGAAAATTTTCAATGTTTTTGGATTTTTGAATAATCAAAACAACCTAAGAAAAATAAAATAACCAAAAACTAAAAATAAACATGTCCACAAATAATTGAAAGAATTAAATCAGGAACAAGTCAGCAACACTCACTTTGGAGAATCTTTTCTCACCCATATAGCACGAGTTTTCTGCTTTGTAGGTGAAAATCAATGTGAAGCAGAGTGTATTTGAAAGATTACACCAATCTTCTAAGAAAGACTGTAATCCTGCAAATTCCTTTCGCAAGCCAACAAGCTCAAATTTTTTAAAAGAATATGAAACAATTATATGAACTTATGGCAGGAGAAATATCATCAAATATCCTAGATTGACATACAAAATACTTAAATTTCAATTTATGACAATTAGGACGAATGTGATCGGAGACACTACAAAAGTGACAAACATGAACAAATTTAGGAACATTAGTATTCCTAACAACAATTCTCAGATTTTGGTTTTTGCCTCAATAAAGAACAAGTTGGTCTAATATGACCAACAACACTACAAAGGTAACAAGTAGGCACAAAAACAGATTTATAATACTCTCTAACAATAGGTTTAGACATAGGTTTAGAAACTTCAGTGTCTACATCAGAACTTTTACATTTGTCTAACCTAGCAAAATAAGCCTTTTCTTTATTATTCCTCTTGAGAGGAGGGATATAAACTTTCTCAGTTTTAGGCTTAAGAGAAACACAAACACTTCTGTTATCAACAGCAGGCTTGGTACTAGTCAATATTTCAATTTTAGCTTTAGATTCAACTAACTCTTGTTCCAAGTTTTTCATTTTCTCATTTTGAGAGGAAATTTGGTTTCTCAAAAATTCATTCTTTTTATTAGATTCATCTAATCTAACAACCAATTCCTCTTTTTCAAGATTAGCCAATTTTAACTCTTCCTTGAATTTCTCAGAAATTTTTATAGATTTCAATAATTCCTTATGGAGAGTTTCACAGGCATCAATAAAATCAACAGAAACAACAGTGTCCTTTTTATTCAAATCATCACAAACATGAGTAGAAAGACACTTCAAGTTATCCATGATAACAGGGGTCAAGGATCAGCTTTTAGATCAAAAGATTTAACACAAAAGAGCAACTCGCTCTGATACCACTTGTTTGTTTTTAGACCCCTTAAAACACAATTGGATTAACCTAGTTAACAAGCCAAGTTATTACTTAGTTCAAATTTCAGATCTAGGTTATCACAATCAAATAATCATATCATGTATAGCAGCGAAAATATAAAAAAACACAAATATATGATCACCCAGGAAAACCAAACTGGTAAAAAACCTGGAGAAGATTTAACCTAACTATCTTCAAGGTAAACTTGAATCCACTATGAAAGAATCGAAATTTTACAATAGCGACTTAGACCGCTAACATCCTATTGCTACCCACTAGTAGAAACTTACTGACACGACCACGTGCAAGTTTCGAAACTACGGACTCCTTCTTTCTTGGATTCTCCAGCAAGTACAAGCACACCCACTTGTGTATCTTTAAGTTCTCATGGCTGCAACTGAATGATTATCATGTTCTTGAACGAATCTCCTTCTTGATAATCCTAAACTTGTGTAATGGAAAGCCCCTCACAGATCTCACAAGAGATTTACACAAATCGTAATATGAGCAACATCTAAAACGTGGTTAGGGTTTGCCTTATATACCTAGGGCAAAACATAAAACCTTAAATGTTTTAAATGAGATAGGGCTGAGTTAGAATTCTGCAAAAAAACACATTCTGCCCGATTTTCGATTGATCGAGCCAGGCCGAAATGCATAGTAACTTCTGCATCAGCTCGATTCTAACTTTACATAAAAGACACAACTTTGAGCAAGCCTAAACAAGACTAAACAACCTGTTTTGATCATGGTTTGCCAACATTACACATTAGAGTTCTAAATACATAAATTCCTAAATCTTTAGAACCTAACAATATATATATATATATATATATATCTCAATCAATGATTTCCAGAAGAGAAAGTGACATGATGGGAAATTACTTGATAAAATGAAATTGTAAATTCCTAAATTGTCCAAGCCCAATCCGCTTTTTCCTTGATTTTTGTCCTTTCCACCATTTTTTTAATTCTCTCATCTTTATCTCTCTCTTTTTTTCTTTTTTCACTCTTGTCTTGAATGGTTCTACCTTCCCAGTTCCTAACTAATCATCTCTCATCTACACGTTTAGAGGTTCTCTCTTTTTCTTATTTATTTTTTTTTCCTCTCGCAAGTCTCTTCCTCTCCGCCCTTCTTAGTCTCTTCATTCTCTTCTTTGACATTCTCCATCAATTTTATTTTTCTCTCACAGTGCCCTCCGTATCTCTCTGTCATCTCTTTCATCTTCTCTTTATTTTTATTTTCTTTTGCCCACAATAAGATCCACTACCTTTCTTCTCTTCTTCTACTATCAAATGCTTTGAAAGTTGAAAAATGGGAAATGGGTTTTGTGGAGTTGGGACCGGAAAAGTTGAAAACAGAAAACTTCTATTGAGAGAGAGATTTGAGGCCTAAGGCTGAGGGAGAAACAATTAAGAAGATGAAAAAGATGAAAAGAAGCGTACCTCAAAGAAATGATTGGGTTTTTTGGAACATTGGAGATAGAGACCGGAATGGGAGAGGAGATTTCTTATGTTGGTTTTCAGTTCGCTAATAGTCGGGATTGGGTTTGAGTTTTAGAAAAGTTTTATTATTATTATTTTTTAATATTGTTCCGATGTGGAAATTTGTGAGAGCTTCAAAAGTTTCGATTATATATATATATATTATTATTATTTTAATCAATTTGATAACTTTCGGTCTTCTTTTTGACTGGGAGATTCCTAGAAGGAGAGGCAATGTGGGTGAAAATTGATTTCTTTTTATTTTTTCTTTTTATAAATCAACAATTGGCGGAGGAATTAGGGATTTTAATCCTCAATATTTTAATTAAAAATATCAAAAAAATGTTAATCAATTAACTTCGAGTTAAAAGAAACAGATATATAATTTAACTACTTGCTTACATGATTGAATCTAATGATTGAAAATGATCTGCAAAGAAAGCGAATAGCAAAAATGAAAGTATATATAATTGCAAGTGGATGCTCATTCCAACCATTTCATGACGACTCAAACTAATTTGTTAGGTTCTAAGACTTTAGGAATTAAATGTATTAGACCTTCATTATGTATATGGTTGCAAACCATGATCAAAACAATAAGTCTAGGTTTAGGCTTGCTTAAAGTTTATTTTGTTATAATTTAAATCGAGCTGAATGCAGAAACTTACTGTGCAAAATTGCAAAGCTCGATCAATTGAAAGTAAGGCTTGATCGATCGAGAATCGTATCTGCAGAATTTTAAGTCAGCCTAAACAGCAGTTTAAGCCCATTAAATATTAGGGTTTCAGATCTACTTCTCCTAGTATATAAAGGAAACCCTAAGTATGTTTTTATAAAAAGGGTTTTCAAGGCTTTTCAGAGAGATTAAAGTGCATCTTGTGCCTCTTTTGTAGATCTAGGGTTTTGTACCCAAAAGCACTCTAAGGTCTTTGTTGAGTTGTGTGTTGAATCTTTTGTGAGATTTGAGAGGTGTTTACCCTCATACACACATAGAGCTATCAAGATCAAGATTTGCATCAAGAACTTGATGATGGTTTCAGTTGCTGCATAAAGAACTTTCAAGAAGATCCAAAACCTTTAAGTGGAGTCTCAAAGTCATAAGTAGGAGAACTTGTGGTTGTTGTAGATCAAAGAAAGAAGAAGTCCGTGGACTTGGAGCTGTCACGTGGTCGTGATAGTAAGTTTTCTATTCGAGGTAGCAATAGGATGTTAGTGGTCTAAGTCTTATTGTACAAACTTCGATTCTTTCATAGTGGATCTGTTTTACCTTGAAGATAGCTAAGTTAAATCATCCCCAGGTTTTTTACCTGTTGGTTTTCCTAGGTCATCAGATCTTTGTATTCTTTATTTCCTGCTACTTTACGTAATATGATTTATGTTTATTTGACCTAGATCTGAATAATAAACCTAAGTATTTACTTGGTTAATTAATTAGGTTAAACAATCTAGTTTACATGGATCTAAAAACATACATAATCCATTCCTCACTGACAAAGAATGATTAACAATTGAACATAATTTGTACATTTTAAGTATAAACTAGTGAGGGCGGTTGGAGGTGTGACCAATCATTTGAAGTCTACATCATCTTTTGCCCTTGGGTTAGCATTGGGGCGGGGCATCTTTTTCTGTAATGTCTTAACGCAGATGATAGAAAGATCATAATCAACAAGTTTTTTTTTTGGTTGTTGTTGAAAGGATCATAAATAACGATAGGTTGGGTTTGGTTGACTTGCAGGTCACACAGATGGTTTTCTTTTTTTGGGTGTGTTTTCCCCTGTTTTGGGCTTTTTGACTCCTCTAATTCTTTGAGCAAGCATGATGATCACTAATCACTATAATATAATAAAAATCATGTGTCTCATATGAACAATGTATTGCAGTGTTGGTTCTTACAGCTGTAAAAGAAAAGTACTAGTTAGGAGGTCCATGATAAAGATGTGTGGTGAGAATAAAGTAAACTATTTTTTGCCTTTTACCAATAAGGAGGAATAGATCAATGTGCAATAAAAATGTTTTGAGACAATTTAAATTGCCAACTTTCTCTGCTTACATAAGATCTCTGTTGCCAATGTTAGAATAAAGAGAAAACTCATTGATATTTTGGTCCAAAATTTTATTAATACACAACCCATCCGATCTCTTTCCTAATCATATTGGACTTTCTGGAATGACCCAGCTCATTTTCTTCTTTTAGGTAACTAACCCAACTCATATATAATCAACTTTAGGAGTTTATCTATCTCAAAAAAAAAAAAAAAAAAAAAAGAGTGAGTTTATTCTTATCATATATCATAATGGTTTACAAAAGTTCTTGGTGCGTGTTTAGCTAATTAGCTCATTGCAAAACCAAATTTGACAGTTAACACCCTATGATCAGCTAACAGAAGCAAAATGAACCCCTCTTCTCTCTTGTAGATGTAGTCTAGTTCTGCTATTATTAGTGCTGAGCAAGTCTATGGGGTTGTTAGTAGTCTTGTCTTTAATGGCTTTGGCATGCTTCTTGTTGCTCAGGAATCAGGATTACTGCTCTGTCAGATCCCTGCCATTTAACAAGGCTAGGCAAATTTGGTTAACATATACAGGAGAAAAATATAAGGTATTGTTGCAACACAAGAGACATCTTTAGCAAAGTAAAAAATTATGAGATTTTAAACGGATCTAGAATGTTGCCTTGCACGTAAAGCAGATAAATAGTGGATTGAAGCAGACCTAATTGGGCTGAATGGAAATAAAGTAAACTTAATTGGACCAAATAAGAATTGTTTAATTTTTAGGGGAGAATAAATTATGTTCAACAAATTATACATTATATTAAAATTATAAAATAATTATTTATTTCCACACATTGCATAAGTCTGCAACTAGTAAAAATGTAAAAGCTTTGCTCTAAAAATTGGAAAATCAACAAACAATTCAATGAGAAGGATTGAAACCAATGGAAACTAAAGTAATTATTATGTACTGCTTCTAGCTAATTCACCCACTTCTTATACAAAATTAATTAGAGGATGAATTAGTCATAAAGTTTACAGATTTTACCAAGCATTTATGTGTGACACATCAAGATGACATATCGATTCTGAACAGACATAAAGTAGGCAATACAAAAAGATCTTTATTGTTTTGTCAAAAAGTAATACAATGACTGCCACACGCGAGTCTCCCTTTTTTTTTTTTTTTTACTCAAAAAAGAAAAATAGAAAAGGAAGTCTTCGCTGGTCTTTATTTACTTATTTTATTATCAATTTGATAACCTCAGTCATCCTTTTGATTGGAAGATGCCTAGAAGAAAGAGATGGTATCTTGACAAAAGAAAATGAAAAAGAAAGATTTGTTGACTTGACCCACGAGAGGGTGTGATTCATGAATCCTTAAGCTTTTAATCAACCAATTACGTTGGGATGCATGGGTTTATCTTTTCAGTTATAAATAATTTCCTATATATATATATATATATATATATATTATATTATATATTAAAATAAAATCGTTACCATTTAAAAATAATTGTTGTCATTGTTTTGCTAGGTCGATTCCCAGAAGAAAAGGGTAACTTGCACACTTTTTTGTTTGTTTGTTTTGTTTGAGAGACTTGCATACCTACTTCTGTTGAAAGGAAAATAAAAAGGGGTTTCTTTGTTAGGGAGAAAATAAATAGTAAGTCTAGTAAGAGAAAAATAACGGATTGGAATGCCTCATTGTTTCAAGCTGCTTTTGAGTAATTATGTACTGCTTGTACCTTTTCTTCTGCTAATTTACACACTGCTTAAACAAATTAATTAGAGGATGAATTACTCATAAACTTTGCATATTCCACTAATAAGCATTTATGTGTGATACATCACGATTTCATCTTGATTTCTAAATAGACATAAAGATAGCAATACGAATAGAACTTTATAGTTTGTTAAAAAGCAATATAAACAGAATTTATAGCTGGTGACCAAGAAATTAATCCTTAATTTCTTTTCCTCAACGTAGAATGTTTAAAGTGTAATTGTTAGCAAAATTTAACTAAAGTACTTATCCTCAAAGAAATAAAAAGTTTTTTTAGAAAGGAAGTTACTCTTTCTTCTTTTTTCCTTTCTTAATCAGGAGTAAATTACTTGCGTAAGTTCATCCCATGTGCACCATTAAAGAACCTAAAAAAGCGAAGTCAGAGTAAGGGCATTCAATAATAACTAGCCTGGGTCCTCTCAACCAAGGGCCTTATAGCCCAATTGGTTGGCATTTTGGTTGTTTTCAATGGAGATATTAATGATTTAAATCTTAAACAATTATAGTACCCAACACACATTACCCTTTACATTTAATTATTTATGATTTATGGTTGTTTTCTTGGTATCAATTTTGTTTAGACCGGATTTTTGATTTGTTATGTTGGAATTTTTGGTTTGTTTAAAAGCCCCAAGAATTATAGAATCCTTCAGACAAGCCAAAAAAAAAAAAAAAAAACAAACGAATCACAAATCCAGAAAGGAAAAGGGATATCATAATTTTGTTTTGGTGTTTCTTGGGTCAATTTATAAATTCTTTGGAGAGAAGGGTCTAGAATAAAATTTTTCTAGTCAAATTGCAAAATTTTTGTGTTTGTATTTATATATAGTAGTGAATTTTTTTTTTTTAAAAAAATTGGGGGTGAGGAGGAACAGGGACATGGTCCACCCTAGTCCACACATGGTTCAGTCTCTAATTAGGGTTGAGTTATATATTCAAATACCATTACCTCGACACAACACAAACAAGTCCCGCTAATACAAATTTTCACCTGTACTTTTGACTTGAAAGGACAAAGAATGGGTAAAAAAAAAAAAAGTTTTTGTTGGTGTTTTAAAAAACAGAAGAAATCATCTGCTTGAAAGCAAGTAAACTATTCAAAATTTCATATTTTTCCTTTAGATGTCCTTCTCATATAATTTGGTATGGTTTAATTTAAAGCATGCAAAGGGGTTTCATTTGTTTGGAACTATTAAATGACTTCCTTGTTTTTTCATTGGCTACAAGTTATTTCTTTTACCTTGCGCATCTACCAAAGTTCTTCCATGATTAAAGATCCAAATCCAATATATACAATCCTATCCGTTAAAAATCTAGAAGCTTAGCTCTAAATATTGGGAAATCAACAAACGATAACAGGGGAAGAATCGGAACCCATAAACTTATTAATTCTTGAGAAGGCAAGACAACAACTAAGTTAGAATTACAAAGAGTCAATTTGCTGGGCACACTTAATTAAGTTGACATATTCAAACGTTTAAAAAACAAAGGTGGGTTTGGAGACTGATCCCCTCTCATGCTTCATCTGATACCTACAGTTAAAAGAGAGGAATGGCCGCTTGCATACCCTATTTTGCCAAAAGAAAAAAAGTCTTCGTGGGTCTTTATTTATTTATTTATTTAATCAATTTGAGAACATCCAGTCATCCTTTTGACTGGAAGATGCCTAGAGGAAAAAGAGAGCATCTTTACAAAGGAAAAAGAAAAAGAAAGATTAAAAATAATTGTTGTCGTTGTTGTTTTGCTAGGACAATTCATATAAAAAAATGGCCACTTGCACACCTACTTTGTTTAAAACTACTTTTGAGCATAAGTAAAGATAAAAGAAAAGGTCGGAATCATCTTTTTGAGAGCATTGCCTAAGAACAAAAACAAATTCTAGTATAAAGCAAAAAGTTGTTCTATAAACTAAGGTTTTCAAACCCAGACCGTTCATTGAGCCGTAAAAGGAAGATGTTTAAGATTTTTAAGGTCGAATCGAGGTTGAACCGGAGTTAAACCGTGATGATGTCATAATTAATTTAATAATTATTTAAATATAAATAAATATATTAAATTAGTATAAATAGAAAAATTCAATTAAATGACCCAATTAAATATAGAAATCTATCTTTCAAATGTATTTTTTCATATCATAACTTTCACGGTTATGTTACAAAACCATGCTTAAGTTTTTATGTAACTTAATATGTAACTTAAGTTATTATATCATACCTCTCAGTTAAGTTATGATATATTTTTCATTTTAACCCGTTATTATATCTTGGATATTTTTTCCTAATCAGCTTGAATCAAATTGGTTCAACTCACTCAAAAGTTCTCAACATACTTTTAGCAATTTCATATTTTGCACATGCAATGGAAATGCTTTTTGGGCTAAACAAAGAAACATTGGGCCTTGTGATTTAACTTAAAAGAAAACTGAAGTTGTTGTAATTGTTAGGTTCTTTGGGTCGAACATAAATAGCCCATTAGACATTAGTTGTGAATTGATGTGATGATACACTTGAAGCCTTCATTCTTCTTCGACAGTACACTAACTAGCACATCACTTGGAGAGTTGGAGTCTGTTGTTTTGGTGGGCGTATAGACCAATAAAGCAAATAAAGAAAAGTAAAATATTGCGATACTAAATTACTCTTAAAAATACTTAAAAAGATTTAGTGCACCTATCAATGCATATCACATGATGTTGGGCAGTTGAAAAAATGATCTAAATCTAATGGCTGGAATTTTTTTGCTTTTATTAAGAAATTAAAACCTTTCTTCATTTCCAATGTTAGCACGTGAGGGACTTAGGAATTCAAAAGGACAAAAAAAACAAAGGTCTAAAGAAAGAAAGAGAAACACATAGCAGTAGTATTCACTATTCAGTGAAAGAGAGGAAATTACAAAGCTCCATCAGCGGAAAAAAGAAAGAGAAGAAGAAGAAAAAAGAAGAAAGAAGAAGAAGCAGCAGCAGAAGAAGAAAGCGTGATCGGCGACTATGTGGGCAACCTGTTGGCTGCTGCTTCAATTAGGCGCAGATCTTGCTTCATTGTGTTCTTTTTTTTTTTTTTGAGGAACTTTTCTTCTTCTCTGGTTCTTTTTTTTTTCCTTACAAATCCCTTTGTTCAAGGTCTGAAATTATCAGAACTCCTTCCGATCTTTGTTCTTCTTCGTGTTCTTTCATTTCTTTTTTATTTCTTCTAGATTTGATCATAACTTCATACTGGTGTATTGGCAAAAATTCACCAGAAAAGCTGAAACAAAAAGAAATCGTTCGAACCTCAAAAACCGGTCATGGTTCTCAGAATCGTACGGTCTGACCACGGTTCGCACGAGTTGCTTTTTTCCCATAGAGTGGTTCTTGAAGCTAAAAAAACTGCAAAATTGAGAGGTTCGCGGTTTTTCTAGTCGGACCGTACGGTCTGGTCAAAGTTTCAAAACCTTGCTATAAAATAGAACTGTATCGAGAAGCGTTGTTTCACAAGGTTATTATAGAACTTCACAACAACCAATTTCTGCAATTCTCCAAATTTGTAAGTTATTACTTTTCTTGCACATATCCATGTCTTCTACTTCCCTCCTAGAAAAAAAAAAAAAAATTTCACAACAAAGGTTTTTTTTTTTTTTTTTTTTTTTGCACCTCTAATTTATTTTACTTCAATTTGAAATTGCAATAGAACTACTTAGTGGTTCAAGATTTATCAAAATATGCTACGATTTATTCCTTTGAAATAGATGGTGGCCACTAGGGTCATTAGGATATTGAACTTGCCTGCATTCTTGTACAAAGAGTAAGGGAGTAGCAACACTAATTAAGAGTCTGTTGAGGTCCAAAATTTCACAAGAAAACCCATTCCATGAAAAGTAAGGAAAGACCATGGGCTTTAACAAAAGAAGGCCCAATTCATGAAGCTAAGAAGGACCATGAAGGCCCAAAATCCCAAAAAGAAAGAAATAATAATGATAATAAAGAAAAAAGAAGAGGATCTCGGTCAGGCCAAAGGAAGGATCCCGGGCGGACCATAGGATATGCAGCAAGAAGAAGGATCCCAGTCAGACCAGAGGATATGCAGCAAGATGTATGTTCATATTTCCAGCAAAAAAGGCCATTAAAAATCTAGCAAAATCCAGTGAAAGAACTGGGCTGAGACACCCAGAGGCTGCCAGAGGCTCGGGATCCTCAGGACGTGTAGCACAGTTAAAATGGGATTGAGACAGCTCAAAATGGGTACCACAAAATACAAGAAACAAAGAATAGATATGTCTTTCTCAAGCACCCAGTGGTGCAGCAAAGAACCAGAAAGCTTGGAAAGTGACAATTCATGAACAAAAGGTTGGTACCTCGAGGAACCCAGAATGAAAAACTATAAAGGGAAGTGGCTAGGAAAACCTTTAACCCAGTAGGAAAAGATTCCAACTACTTGGGAAAAATAACAAGAAAAGAGGGCAGCCAAAAGTTGAAAAGGTGAAAAAGACCAATAGCTAAGGTCAGTAACTTGAGGGGATCTCGGAATAGAAAGCCAGCAAGAGGCTTTTAGCTTGGCAGCACCAAAAGGAGAAAGTTATGAGGAAGAAGGAAAGGACCAGCCCTCTGGGTAACTGACACAGCACGAGCTTTGGTACCCAGGGAGGGGCAAAAGAGAGAAATCACTAGTACCCTAGAGCCCTAGAGTCACATTATAAAAGGAAGAAGCAACCAACGTTGAAGAGGAGGCAAGTAGTAAGGAGATCATAACAGAATCATTGAGAGAACTCTGTCAAATTCAAGGAAAATAGAGAAACATCTCTCGGTATCCCAGAAATAGCCACTATAGCACATACTCGGATTCAATAGGATTCAAACTTTGCAAGTCTTAGAGGCTGGGATAGCTATCAAAGTCTGTAATTTTTGAGCTTATTTGAACCTTGTATCATGTCTTAGTGAGCATATTGTAATCCACAATTGAGAAAAATCATGTAATATTTAATACTGATTGGAGGATCCTTAACAGTTATTTCGTGTGTTTCTTTACTACATTGTTTTCCTTTGCTGCTTTCTTGCTATTCAATACATATATTCTTGCTTGCTAGTTTTCCTTTTACTCAACTAGAGGCTAAGTCCTTTTACTGGGGTCCTCACTTCAACTTGGGCCTTGGACACACTTAGCCTCCAAAGAAATATATGTCAAAACATGCACACATCAAATATCACTCTCTCCCACAAAAATCCTTCTCACCTAACTATCTTGGAAGGCAATGCCCAAGCAAAGCCACTTGGACTTGAGTTCCAAATCCCACAAGTCTTGTGCAAAAGCACTAAGTCTGTGAGAGTTGGGGTCAGGATCCTTATGGCTGAATCATTCTCATGAAATTCATTTACATATATGTATATGTATTAAAATGTATATCATAATCTAAGAAACTAACAATTATTTGAAGATTTATGTATTGTATAGTGTTTTTTATGCAGGACCTATAGAGGTAAAGGGAAAGGACAAAACTATATTGCATAATAAGCATGGAGAAAGATCATATAGTTCAGAGAGTCAACATTCTGGGTTCTTACAGGCCTAGTACGCCCCGAGATCCCACGACAGTAGCCTGGGATCCCACGACAGTATGCCTGGGGTACCAAGTGAATGAACTCTTTTAAATGTTTATACAATAAAAGATAAGCCTTAAATATTCTATTTCAATCTCTTTCTCATTGTGAATATTATGAATACTTATTTTACTTATTTCGTAAGCGTAAATGGTCATTTTATGACACTAAAACACTTATAATGGTATTTTATTGCTTAGGAGGAATCACATTTTTGCCTTGAGGAGATTTATGTGACTTGCGCACAACTTGGTTCGTAATCAGCTCCCATTTACCTACGGTGAACCAAGCCCAGTCCACCAAACAACAAATATTTGGCCCGGGATCCTTGTCTCTACTTGGGCCTGTGTGCTAAGAAAAAAAGCACTCTCACAGAGTCTATTTGCTGAACACACTAAAGTTGTTGACATATTAAAGTTTATGAGCGTGCCTTTTTTTTTAGCACACCGGCCCAAGGATCCTGGGCCAAGTAAATATAGTTTGGTGGACTAGGCTTGGCTCACCATAGCTAAGGGGCTGTTTAAGAATCAAGTGGTGCACAGGGCATGTTCCCTACAACACATAAACTAACAAGCAAGAATATCTGCATTGAATGACAACGAAAACATCAAAGAAATACAAAACAATCAAGAAATACACAAAACAGTGGTTAGGGATCCCCGGATTAATGAGAGGTACTTTATTAATTTTCTTTGATCATAGTCACAATGTGCTCACTAAGACGTGATACAAGGTTCAAATAAGCTCAAAAATTATAGACTTAGATGGCTGTCTGAACCTTTAAGACTTGCAAATTTTGAATCCCTTTGAATTCGAGTATGTGCTATAGTGGCTGTTTCTAGGATACCGGGAGATGTTCCTCTGTTTTCCTTAAATTTTACAGAGTTCCCTCAATGATTCTATTATATTTTTTTTTCTATTGCTGAATGCCTTCAACGTTGGTTGCTTCTTCCTTTTATAGTGTGACCCTAGGGCTTTGGGGTACCAGTGATTTCTCTCTTTTGCCCCTCCCTGGATACTAGAGCTCGTTTTGTGCCTATCACTCAGAAGGCTGAGTCTTTTCCTGTTTCTCATAATCTCCTCATTTAGGTGCTGTTTCTTTGAAAGTGCATGGCTGACTTTCCATTCCAGGGTGTGCTTAGAAAGTAGTTCTCAATTTCACGTTCCTCAAAACTTCCTACTTTTTCAGACCCAGCTTTTGGCCGTCCTCCTTTTTGTCATTTTTCTCAAATGAGCAGAATCCATTTTTGCTAGGTCGAAAGTTTCCTTCCAGCCACTCCCACTTATAGTTTTCTCGTTTTGGGTTTCTTGGGGTATTGATTCTTTGTTCATGAATGGTTGCTTTATACATTATGATTCCTTACTGTATCATTGGGTGCTTGAGAGGGACTCGTCTATTCTTCGTTCTTTGTGCTCTTTAGCACTTTCCTTTGAGCCGTTTTAATTTTATTTAGGCTATGTTGTTCGTCCTAGGGATCCCGGGTCCCTGGAAGTCTCTGGGATCTCGGCCCAGTTCTTCCTATTGGGCTTCTTTTGGCTTACTGATCTTGGTCGGCTAGGCTTTTCCTTTGCTTCATGGGTTTTAAAGCCTGTTCCTCCATGGGTCTTTGGATCCCACCTCTTTGGGCCTCTCATCTTTTTTTTTTTTTTTTCTTTCTCTCTTTATTACGTGAGCCCAACTCTTTTTATTTCTCTAGTTTTATTTCCCATGGGGTTAGTCCAATGTGTTATCCCTTTGGGCCTTGGGCTGTGATATTTTGAACCTCAACATTTGGCCACCCGAGCTCGTGGGTTGCCTGCAGCCCACGCGTGAGTAGTTGAATTGCTGTAGGATCCTACTGTCTTGATCCTTCTTTGAAGATCCTGACCTTTCATTTTCAGCCTTCGATATCCTGGTCTTTTTGCTTCTTTCTCTTGGAACTTTCCTCTTTATGCGGGACGTGGCAGTTGAGTTATGGGGTGAAAAAAACTTCTTCCACCTACTTTTATGTTCCCCGTAACTCCCATTAATAACTGCTAATAACTCTTCCCCTTTTAAATTAAATTTTGGCAACTGGCGTGTCTTTCCATACATTGTCTTCTCCAACTGCTCTTTGTGTCTTTATTGCAGGTGCTTTATATTATCCCTTTACTTCCCTGAATCTTCCATTCCCAAATCTCTTCTCCCCCTTTCAGTCAGTCTGCTACCCTTTTCTTTCTCCATCCTTCAATTCTCCTTACTTGCAAAAATAACCATTGCTCTGATGGCCTTCTCCTCTTCTCAGAAAAGAAGAGAGCGCACTCCTAGTCCTTCTGAGGGTGAGGGCGCCTCTAGTTCTGCACAGGGAGAGTCTTATGAGGTCACTGGGCATTCCGCCTTTCCTTTACGGGACCCCTGGTACACCCCTAGTCTATTCTTCCTTCAGGTGTCCCATGGTGAGGCCCTTCCATCTCCTCATTCCTGGGTATTTTCTGGTTAGGTAGGTTTCGCTGGGTCTGCTTAGGTCCCAGACCCTAGAGATATTTTTGATCTCTAGATCAGATGGGGGCTTCGAGAGGCGGTTCCCATCTTTTTCGATTTCGTTGCTAGGAAGATCCAAGGCTAGCCCATCTGGGTAGATAAGGAACTCTCTGACGAGGAGTTCGTGGGTCGCTTGAAGCGCGCTGGTATTCTGAAGGCAATGGCAATCTCTAGGAATCTTGAGGGTTTCAGAGACGCCAAATGTCTTGGGCATCTGGTACGCCATTGGTGCCCTGCTTTACACACCTTTTTCTTTTCTGTTGGTGAACTGACTATCACTCTGGAGGACGTGGTCAACAATTTTCTCCTTCCGATGCTTGGGGATGAAAATCACTTCGATATTAATCTCTTTGATGAGTATCTCAAGGTAGAAGAAAAATTATTCACCCATTTTGGTGGGCGTATTGCTTCTCCTGGTGGAAAACTAGCCAGGATGGGTAGGTGGGTTATGAGCCTTTCACGCGAGAAAGACAAGGAAGTTAGGCGGGCTGGGTTCCTTGCATTTTGGCTTAGCAAGTTTCTGTTCAGTGAGTTCCCTGGGTATGGGATTAAGTCCGCCTTCTTTCCATTGGCGATTAAGTTGGCCCGAGGTGCTCAGTATCCTCTAGCCTCCATGTTCCTGGGCCATGTCTACTCTCAACTGGATCAGCTTCATGGAGATGAGGCTGAGAGCGGCTCTTGTTATGCAATCACTTCTTCTCTCCACTGTGCCATCGTCTAGGTATTTATATGGGATCGTTCTCCGATTACTTTAGCAAGGTGTAGGAATTTGAAGTTTGTGAAGGACAAGTTCCAGGGATCCCTTGATGTGGTTAAAGGTCTTTGTGGCAGTTCAACTGATAGCCACCCTATTATCTTCCGTTGGCTGAGCCTGAAAGGTGGCAGGCTTAACTTGGTTGAATTATTTGATCAGGTAGGACATTTGTATTGGCGTTCTCCCCAGGAGTTTGGCCCTGGTTTTGTTTGTGACTCTGTGTTATCTCCTTTTCTTAATTCTAAAGGAAATACTTTTGATATGCGACGTGGTGATGAAGGTAGCTTAGCTTACCTAGCTTGTATTAGCTCTTCTTGGCTTCCGGTGCCTTCTTTAAGTGGCCTTAGATACATTAATTACTCAGTACACCGGGTACTCCGACAGTTTGGTTTTGATCAGGATATTCCCTCGTCTTTCAAGGATATAGTACCCTCTCTCCCTTCTTTGGACCCTTTTTTGAGATCTCAAGCCTTCTCCTATTGGCCGCGGAGAAATCCTCAGTTTATAGTGCCTAATTCCCAAAGAGGGGTTTTTGCCTCCAGCGGTTATGCTGGCTATTGGAGAAGAGTGCAAAAATTCTTTGTTGACCATGTTGGTTCTGACACAATTGGGAGAGTTCCTAATCCTGACATTTCTTCTACTCTGATGTTCAACAAGCGCCTGTCTCTTCCTACTGCTGGCATTGTGTCTGCTGCTGTGAGTAGCAGAACAGGGTTTGCGAAATAGCATGCTTCCAGGGGAGGTTGGGTGACTTATGCACAGGATTTCCCGAAAACTTGGTCAGGATGTGAACTTATTATTGGTGCTTCTGCTGGAGTACCGATTAAGAGGGGGGCAGTAGAGGCCATTAGTGCTGGTACTCCCGTAGGCAAGGGCAGAGAAAAAGCAATTAAGCAGGAAAAGTTGAAGGAAGTTGAACTTGAAGAAAGTGTAGAGGGTATTGGCCCTGAAACGAAAAAAAGGAAGACTAGGAAATCCCAAAAGCAGTTGGTGCTTTCCGAGTGAAAGGAAGTCGGGCAACCTTTAGCTTCAAGGACCCGAGTGAAGACTAAGGTAGAGTATTCTTTTTCCCAGGTTCTTGTGAGTTCTTCAGTCCATGGTTCTTTGGGATTTTTGATTTTGTACTTCAGTTTCCCTTGGGACCCTCTGGGTGTACCCGTAGTAAACAAAAGAAACTTGGAGATCCTGTAGAGAGAGAGAGAAGGGCAAGGCCTCTTTCCTTCTTCTCTCTTTTATGTTGTAGTTTGTTATTATTTTCTTGAACTGATGAGTGATTATTCTTCCTTGTAGTCCAAGTGTAAGTCTGATCGCAAGAAAGGTAGAAGTCAATCATCTAGTGAAGATGTGGTATGGTTCTCCTCCATTTGTGCCTTCTTCTATTTGCTTTCATTCCTTTCTCCGGTGCTGTATATCTATGATGTTCTGTTACTTATACTTGTTGCTGTTTGTGTTTTTTTTTAGGTGGAAGTACTTCCTCCCACAGCTGGTGGGACTTTGGAGGAGGAAATAGTTGCAACTGCATCTTAAGGTGTGGAAGAGGAGGTCCCCGGTGGTGGCATTACTGGGGAGGCTGAATAGCCAATGCAGGGTGTCCAGGCTACCCAAGATCCTGAGGCTTCCCAGCTTCCTGCGTCCCAAGGTCCCCAATTCGAGCAGACTCCCAGTCCTATCAGAACTATGTTTCCTTTGGGGGGCGCATCTCTAGCCAAACAAACGGGTGAGCCTTATTTCCCCTTTTAATATCGTTTAATCCTATTTCTCTTGTATTCCCCTTTCTCTTTCCCCTTTTTTGAGTTTTTTTTTTCTCTCTCTCTTTTCCTTTTCAGGCCAAGCCAGTGTGAGATCTACCCCTGGTGCTGCCTCTTCTTTAGAATCAGAGGATTCTGAAGGTGGGTGTTGATCGCTCTTATTGTGTTTCCTTTTCTTCCTACCCTTTTATGCCCTTCTCTTGTCTTCTTTTTTATATATATGGCGAAGCCCCCTATATCCTTACCCTCCTTTAGCCATTTTACTGAGACTTCCTCATCATTTCTTCAACTTGCTATGTGCTCTTTCTTAGAGTCCTCAAAGAGGAGGAGGCTCTGCTCCAGGAGGCCGATACTAGTTTTCCCTCTTTCCCTTTTTACTTTCTTCTCTCCCCCTCTTTTTTTCTTTTGAACTAAGTCTATCTCCTCTCTTTTTTTGCAGGAGTTGATACAGGTGTTAGGGGTTCTAAGTTTGTGGTTCCTGGGGGGCTGTGGGATCCGTTCAGGTTACTGGTTTTCAAACTACCCATAGGGCTGAAGGTTCCTTAGCCTCTACAGGTGGTGATACAACGATGGAGGAGGCTCCATGAGTGGCTGCTTTAGATCCTGCTTCAAGGCTTCCCACCTTTCTGGTCCGCTTTGATCTTTTGGAGTTTAACAGCCTCCCTGCTAGCCACTTTCATCACTTTGGGCCCTCCTATGGCAGCTTTTTACGCTTCTCCATGACTGTGAAGGGTTTGCCGTTGTTAGAAGGTTTGTTCAAGAGCCATGGAGATTTTACCAGTGGTTTTAGGGGAGGTGTATTTTTGGGCAACATTCTAATGGAGCTACTGTGTGTCGTGTTGATTTCCTTGAGAGATTCTTCACCAGACTCCTTATCTGAAGAAAAGCTCTTGGAGTGGAAGGGAGTGGTGCAGGACCTTTTAGAG
Source organism: Quercus ilex subsp. ballota (assembly GCA_032727855.1). Lineage (NCBI taxonomy): Eukaryota > Viridiplantae > Streptophyta > Magnoliopsida > Fagales > Fagaceae > Quercus > Quercus ilex. Next base: position 44,924,681 of record CM064916.1, read on the forward strand.
GCCAAGTTCAACTTGTCCTTCTTGCTGGAGCATTTGCGTTCACTGGCCCACATGTTATTCCAAAGACAGGCTTCCAAGAGTATAGATGCTGAGATTGCTGTTGCTGAGGAGGAACTGGCTCGTGCTCACAAGGTCTTGCAAGACTTGAAGGTTAAAAGGTAAAGAGTTCTCTCTTCTTCGGCTATCTCTACTATTTCCCTAGATGGTTCTTTATTGGCTGGCCTTATTCCCTAGCCTTGTTTTGCTGGCTTAGATGTGTACAAACAATTTGGGGGTTGTATAAGCTTTTATTTATTTTTTCTGCTAGAACACTCTTTCTTTCTTTTGCATAGATTTGTGCTTGTGTTTTCGAGACTGCATCTAAGTGTTTGTGTTTCAAGACTACTTCTAGTTTCTTAATGACATGTGGATCTGTTTGTTTTTCTCTTTTTTTTTTTTTTGGGTACTTAGTCCTGGGCCATGGTCCCTACAAGTTTTGCTGTAAGTCCTGGACTAGGTACCCTTGTGGTTGTTTTGCTGCGCAAGTACTGAACTGGGTACATTGGGTGATTTTTTTTTCTTTTTCCCCTGCCCCTTTTTTTAGTCCCAGTTCGTGAACTTGGCAAGAGCTTTTTTTTTTTTTTTTTGGTCAAGTACTGGGCTAGGTATCTTGAGCATGCCCGGGATCCTAGATCATGTATTTGAAACTAACTGTGGGGTGGGTCCTAGGTCATGTACCAAACACATTTTTTGTCTTGGCCTAGGTATCCTCCCCTAATTCTGCCTATGCTTGGACTTTGCAGCATTTAGAACTTAATAGCTGAGGAGAAATAAAAGAGATTTCATTGAATTAAAACACCATTACAATTCAAGGAACATGTCAAAGTCATTAAAGATAGTAAAGACCACAGAGTGTCCTTCTACCATGGGTTACTAAACAAAAATTACTTAAACGAGAATTTATAATGAAAACAAAGAAAAAAAGATGAAAACACTTAGCAGGTTGGAGAGTCAGCATAAGGATCCCGGTGTACTGAGACCTCGCCATTCTTATGCATAGTATTGTTTCAGCCATTTCCCATTTATGGGCTCTGTCAGGACAGTCCCATCTTCCTTTTTGAGGTAATAATATCCACTATTGTGGGCTTCTCTAATGATGTAGGGTCCTTCCCACTTTGGGGCGAATTTGGAGGGTCCTGGCAGGTTCCTCCTTACATGCTCTGTTATCCTTAGTACCAGTTGCCCTTCAGTGAAAGCCCTTGGGTGTACTGCCTGCGCGTATGCCTTAGTCATTCTCTGTTGGTACCTCTGGCTTCTCCTTTTGGCTAGTCTTTTTTCTTCCTCTACCCATTCCAGGTCTACTAATCTCCTTTCATTATTTATGTCCTCGGTGTCCTCCTAGCTTTCTTTAAGTACTTCCTCCATACTCATGCTTCATCTTTTTGAGAATTTTCAGCATCACTCGGTTAGTGGCCGCAGCCTGGCCATTTCCTTGTGGGTAATATGGCGTAGACCTTCCATGCTTGATGTAATACGCCTTAGTTAACCCCTTCATGACCTTGTTTATGAACGAGGTCCCATTGTCACTGATCAATCTTCTGGGGATCTCGAACCTTGTAATGATGTGTTCTCGAATGAAATTTGCTACGACTGATCTAGTGGCCTTTTTTAAAGGGATAGCCTCTACCCATTGTATTCGGTGGCTACTAAAATCCATATGTAACCATTGGATGGGGGGTTTATAGGCCCTATGAGATCAAGTCCCCAAGTGTGGAAAGGCCATGGTGTTGTCATATCTTGTAACACATTTGGGTGGGTATGGATTGCGTCTCCAAGGACTTGACAGACGTGGCAGGTTTTGACTAATTCCTTGGAGCCCCTTTTCATTGTTGGCCAGTAGTACCCCAATAGTAGTAACTGTTTACAGAGCCTTCTTTTTCCTGGGTGGCTTCCACAATCACTGGAGTGGACCTCCCTAACTACTTCCCTGGCTTCCCTTGGCCCCAGGCATCTCAGGGAATCCCCACTGTATCCCCTTTTGAATAGGATCCCGTTCTATAAGAAGTACCTAACTGCAAGTTTCTTGAGCTGGTGGGCTAGCGTCCTGTCAGATGGTAGGATCCCTTGAGCCAAGTATTCCATGAAGGGAGTTCTTCAATCTTCTGTAACAAATACAGCGTAGCTCTCTTCCTTGTCCATCGAGAGTTGACATTCTTGACACTTTTCCTGTATAATTGCTGCCTCTTTGCTCATATTAGGCCAATAATATCCCATTCGTTGTATTCTTCTATATAAGCTGATATTTTCTGCAATCCCGCAGGCTTGGGCATGTAGCTCTTCTAATCTTAGTTTTCCTTCCTTCTCGTTGATGCATCTGGATAGAATCCCTCCAGGCAGCCTCCTGTAAAGTTCCCCTTCTATCAGAGCGTAGTCCCTCAGCTCTCTGATACTCCCTCTGGGTCCTGCTTCTTTCATTTTTTCTTTGACTTCGCTCCTCCAATCCCACTGTTTGGACTCTCCAGGGGACATTTCTTGGGGGATTCTTATGATGGAATGTTCTTGTCTTCCTATTCTCACCAGCGTGTCCTTTCCTTTGAATGGTTCTTGGGATCCCAGGGTGGCAAGCACATCAGCAAACCTATTGTCACTCCTCTGGGTGTACTCTATGCTAAAGGTCTGGAATTCCCGTTCCAACCTTTGCACCTAAGTCCTGTAGGCTACTAAACTTTGTTCTTTTAGAGCAAAGTTACCCTTTACCTGGGAAACCACAAGATTGGAGTCCTTCAATACTCTCATATGCTTTACTCCTGTACCAAGCGCCACAATAATTTGGTCAAGTATGCCTCATATTCAGCTGCATTATTAGAATAGGAGAACCCAAGCTTGAAAGATAAGGGTATGGTATCCCCATCTTCATAGCTTAGTACAACTCCCACTCCATTTGAGGTCATTGTAGCTGACCCATCGAACCTCATCGTCCATTTATTTCTTGGTAATTCTGCCATTGCCACTTCACCCAGGATCTCTTCACTCAGTGAGTTTTCTTCCTCTCTTGAGAACTGTGCTGGTATATCTGCTATGGCTTGACTTTTGATAGTCATGAGGGTCCTGAGGCCTATGTCATATTGAGAGAGCAATATTAGCCACTATGCTATTCTTCCTATTAGGAGGGGCTGATGTAGGATTACTTTTATAGGGTGGGACTTAGTCACCAAAAGGATCTGGTGAGTTGAGAAGTACCTCTTCAGCCTCTGGGATGCGTAAATAATCACTAGGCAAGCTTTCTCTATTCTGGGGGTACTTGGTCTCGGCGTCTTTGAGTGTCCTGCTTACATAGTAAATAGGCTGCTCATTCCTATCATCGTCTTCCTGTGCTAGCAGGGCTCCTATTGCTTGGGAATTTGATGCTAAGTATAGCAACAGAGGCCGCCCACGTACTGGTGCTTTGAGAGTGGGCAAATGATTCATGATCTACTGAATCCTTTGGAAGGCTTCTTGTTGCTTCGTTCCCTAGGTGAACTCGGTTCCCTTTTTCAACAGTTTGGATAAACCACTTGTGACTGAAACCAATCCTGGCACAAATCTCCTAATATAGAAGACCCTGCCTAGGAAGCTTTTGAGCTCCTTTACAGTTGTTGGTCTTTTCATGGTGGCAATTGCCGTGGCTTTGGCTAGATCTACACTTATGCCTCTGCAATGTACCAGGAACCCATGGAACTTTCCAGCAGACACCCCGAAGGCACATTTCATGGGGTTCATGTGTAGTTTGTACTTCCTGCACCTTTCTAAAACTTGTTCAAGTACCTGAAGGTGTCTTGTCCTAGTTTTTAATTTGACCACAATATCATCCACATAGTCTTCCATCTCTCTATGCATCATGTCATGGAAGATAGCTATCATGGTTCACTGGTATGTGGCTCCTGCATTTTTGAGGCCAAAGGGCATCACAGTGTAGTAAAAATTCCCAATTGGGGTTTTAAATACTGTCTTCTCTGCATCTTTGGCAGCCATACGAATCTGGTTATACCCACTATACCCATCCATGAATGAGAACATAGAACTTCCTGCAGCTGAATCTACAAGGAGGTCAATATTAGGTAGAGGGAACTCATCTTCTGGACATGCTTTGTTTAAGTTGCGAAAGTCCACACAACAACGGATTTGGCCGTTCTTTTTTTTTATAGGTACTATGTTGGAAAGCCACTTGGGATGTTGAATGGGCTTGATAAAACCAGCTGCTAGCAACTTCCTGACCTCTTGAGTTATTTGAGTTTCTACATCGGTGTGAAAGACCTTGGTTGGTTGGATTACTGGCCTGATGCCTAAGTCCACGTTGAGAGCATGGACCACCAGCCCTGGATCCAGACCAGGCATCTCATCATAGGTCCACGTGAACACATCCATGTATTCTTAGAGCAAGGCCACTAATTGCTCCTTTTCTTGTGCTATCAATTAACTACTAATGAAAACAGGTTTCTAGGATCCCAGCTTAGCCTCCAAGTTTATTTCCTTTAATTCTTCCTCAGCCTGAATTTGCCTTTCTTTAGCTGGTTCCTCTGGGACTTCCTCTTGAGTCACCATACATTCTGGTGGTTCGGGACCCTCCTACATGATGCATTTAGGTCTCGCGCACCTTCATAAGCGGTAAATCAACCTTCCTCTAGGTTCCTGTACTACTACACACTCTCAGGATCCTGAGTTGCTAGGCTCTCTTTTTTTCCTTTTTCTCTTCAAGAGGTCTCTTAAGTCGCGGGTGCTTCCTCCTTCTACCTCTTCCAAGATAGGTGCTCTTAGGGTCCCTGGCATGGGACTCTCATTGTCTAATTCTAACTCATTATAGTACATTGTTTCCACAAAATTTACTTCTCCTTGGCTGAAAGGGTCATGGTTGGCAGGGATCCTTACGGGCCTCCCATTCAACCTCCCTTTAACACATTGATGGTACGTGGATGGTAAAAGGCGGTGCTTATGGAGCCATGGGTGTCCTAGCAGTACATGGTAGGACACCTTTGAGTTAATTACATGAAATCTGGTCAAAACTACTATTGGCCCTACTTTTAAGGCTAGCTATACATATCCCTCGGTTGATTCTGCTAATCCTCCAAATCCGGTTATTTCCATGGAAGCCCCTAGGATCTTCCTACCAATCATACCCACGACTTCCAAGATACTCAGTGCTATGAGGTTGAGCGATGCTTCTGTGTCCACCAATACTCTTTTGATTTGGACACCATTTATGGCGGCCATTAGAAAAAGAGGTCTACGGTGGTCTGGATGCTCAACCTCCATATCCTCATCAGTGAAGGTTATTGCATTAGTTGTCTCCAAGAAAGCTTGACTAGCATGTGATTTTGCTATGAAACATTCCATTCCCGAATCTGCTGCTATACTCATGAGAGACTCTATGGCCACCCTTCTTACTTCTGGTCCAAATCCCAGCTGGTTGAATAGTGATCTGAACTTGGGATTCTTTTGAAGGGTCCTGACTGTGCTCGGGTGGAAGGATCCTTTAGATTCTTCTGCGTTTGCTGGGTTTCCATGGATCACTATAGCCACCACCCCCTTTTCCTTTGTGGTTGGGCAAGGGATTCTTTTGTACTTCTGGTTCTTTCTGAGTGAGCTCCAGGGTTCCTTCTCTTAGCTTTTTGTGAAAGAGCCTACGGAGGGTCCATCAATCCTTGGTGGAATGCTTAACATAATTATGAATCTTGCAAAATAAGGGGTTCTTCCTTTCTTTCTTCTGTTGGTGGCCTGGACACAGTAAATGGTCTAAAAACTCCATCCCTGATCCATTTGTCCAGGACATGGTTTAACTCCTCTGCAGTACATTGGATCACCGGTAGTTCCTCAAACACCTTTTCGTTAGGCCTCTTCCTTTTCTCTCCCACTAATGCTGTCATGGTTTGGGATACTGGCATCCTTTTTTTCCTCATAGTTTTCGCTGTCCTTCTAGTTCTCTATAATAGATCAGCAAACTGTGTGATGCATAGATTTTCGAGGTTAAGTCTGCAATAAAAAATCATGTTAGATACACAGGTTTCTACGAGTTCTTTTTCTTCATGGTCCCCATAACAATCTAGAGACACATCTTCAAATCTTTTGATGAACTGGACGGGATCTTCTTCGGGCCTCTGCCTTACCATCTGAAGACTTTGGAAAGTAACCTTGTCCTCACCAGGGTAATATTTTGCACAGAATCTCTCCATCATTTTGTCCCAGGTTTTAATGGACCCAGGTCTCAGTGTGGTGTACCAAGTATATGCTTTATCCACTAAGGATTTAGCAAACTCCCTTAGACACAGTTCTCGGTCTCCTGCGTAGGGGCCCATGGTGTGAATGAATCTACTCACGTGTTCCACGACACTTCCATTTCTTCCATCAAAAGGATGGAACTTTGGGGGTTCATATCCTTTGGGGTATGGCTTGCCAAGGAGTTCTAATGGTAATGGGGGATCCCAATAAAATTGCTTGGGGATCTCTGAAAGTTTTTCCCTTTCTTGCTCTAGGAGGGCATTGACATCTGCCAGTGTTAAGTACTGGGGGTTGGCTCCCGCTCCCACTGCTGATCCTCCCTCTGGCTGGGTTCTGTTTTGGTTGCCTATAGAAGGGGCATTATCCCTAATTTCCTGTGTCCTGCCTTCTTTGAGAAGGCGAACCTCTTGCTGCAAATCCTTCAACATTGCTGTCATTCGAACCACGGGGTCTGGCTCCTGCCTTGCGTTCCTTTGCTCTGACATGACCTCCTGTTTTGTTAAAGGTACCTCGTTCCTCTATCTAGAGGCCACCTCATTTTCTCCTACGGGCTTAGAGGTCGCAGGTGGCACATTGTTTCCTTTGCTGTTCCTTTGCCTCGGAGCCATGCTTTTGCGAAGGGACTGCTTTTTTTTTCCCCCCTCTCCTTTACCCAATCCCCAGTGGAGTTGCCAAAATGTGAGCGTGCCTTTTTTTTAGCACATCGGCCCAAGGATCTTGGGCCAAGTAAATATAGTTTGTTGGACTGGGCTTGGTTCACCGCAGATAAGGGGCAATTTAAGAACCAAGTGGTGCATAGGGCATGTTCCCTACAACACAAATAAACTAACAAGTAGGAATATTTGCATTGAATGACAACAAAAACATCAAAGAAATACAAAACAATCAAGAAATACAAAAAACAGTGGTTAGGGATCCCCGGATTAATGAGATGTACTTTATTAATTTTCTTTGATTATAGTCACAATGTGCTCACTAAGACATGATACAAGGTTCAAATAAGCTCAAAAATTACTGACTTAGATGGCTGTCTAAGCCTTTAAGACTTGCAAAGTTTGAATCCCTTTGAATTCGAGTATGTGTTATAGTGGCTGTTTCTGGGATACTGGGAGATGTTCCTCTGTTTTCCTTAAATTTTACAGAGTTCCCTCAATGATTCTATTATGATTTTTTTTTTCTATTGCTGAATGCCTTCAACGTTGGTTGCTTCTTCCTTTTATAGTGCGACCCTAGGGCTCCGGGGTACCAGTGATTTCTCTCTTTTGCCCCTCCCTGGATACTAGAGATCGTTTTGTGCCTATCACTCAGAAGGCTGAGCATTTCCCTGTTTCTCATAATCTCCTCCTTTAGGTACTGTTTCTTTGAAAGTCCATGGCTTACTTTCCATTCTAGGGTGTGCTTAGAAAGTAGTTCTCAATTTCACGTTCCTCAAAACTTCCTACTTTTTCAGACCCAGCTTTTGGCCGTCCTCCCTTTTGTCATTTTTCTCAAGTGAGCAGAATCCATTTTTGCTGGGTCGAAGGTTTCCTTCCAGCCACTCCCACTTATAGTTTTTCTCGTTCTAGGTTCCTTGGGGTACCGATTCTTTGTTCCTGAATGATTGCTTTATACCTTCTGATTCCTTACTATATCACTGGGCGCTTGAGAGGGACTCATCTGTTCTTTGGCACTTTCCTTTGAGCCATTTCAATTCTATTTAGGCTGTGTTGTTCGTCCCTGGGATCCCGGCCTAGTTCTTCCTATTGGGCTTCTTTTGGCTTACTGATCTTGGCCGGCTGGGTTTTTCCTTTGCTTCATGGGTTTTAAAGCCTGTTCCTCCATGGGTCTTGGATCCCACCTCTTTAGGCCTCTCATCCTTTTTTTTTTTTCTCTCTATTTTCATTACGTGAGCCCAACTCTTTTTATTTCTCTAGTTTTATTTCCCATTGGGTTAGTCCAATGTGTTATCCTTTGGGGCCTTGGGCTGTGATATTTTGAACCTCAACAAATTTCAAAAAACAAAAGGGGTTTTGAGACTGATCCCCCCATGATTGATCTGGTAACACCTACATTAAAAGAGACATGGTAGATAGTTTGAATTGGTAAAAACATTGTATAATTGATGTCGAAGCTTCTTTCTATGAATGTTCTTTTCTCTCAGCTCTCATTTTTAGGGAAGCAAATGCTTTAGCTAAATTTGCTGCCTCTCTCAGATCCTTTAATTTGTTTGTTGTAATAAGAACTCCGTAGCTGATTCTATTCAGGATGTGGGGAGGAAGGATGTAGTCCTATCATTTCAGTTAAAAATAATTGAGTTTATCCTGTGTGTATATATTTATATTAAAAATAATCATTACATTTAAAAATATTTTTTGGTCATTGTTTTGCTAGGAAGATTCCTCGAAGAAAAGACCAATTGCACACCTACTTTGTTTAAAGGTAAATAAAAAGGGGTTCAAACTTGTCAGTGGGAAATAAATACTTGCTTTCAAGAATAATCAGTTTAGTTAGTAAGAGAAAAAGAAAAGGTTGGAAAAGGCTGCTTTATTTCAAGTTAGCTTTTGAGCTTTATAACCACTGTTGCAATTCCTTAAATCTGTAAATTTTCACTTTTGAGACACATCTATCTCTTTTATTACTTTTTTCTCAAAATATCCATGTTAAATCATATTCTTCTTCCCTAGCTAGTTATTTTACTTTCCACACACATCCTTCAAATTGTTTTTTTACAAATTTATTTATCCTTATTGTGGTTCAAGATTTACCAACATATTTCCATTGGATTCAATGAGTACTCAAGGAGCCTCACTATTGTCATCATCATCTTCTTCTTCAAGACGGTGGATATATGATGTTTTCCTTAATTTCAGAGGCAACACACGCAATAGTTTCACTGACCATCTATATGCTGCTTTGCAACATTCAGGTATTTCTACCTTTAGAGACAATGAAAACTAGAGAGAGGAAAATCTATTCCACCAGAACTCTTGAAAGCAATAAAAGAATCGAGATTTGCTATTGTTATTCTCTCAAGAAACTATGCATCTTTGACATGGTGCTTGGATGAACTTGTAGAGATCATTCGATGCATGAAAGAGATGGAAATGACCGTTTTACCTATATTTTATAAAGTGAACCCATCTAATGTATGAAATCAGAAGGGAACTTTTGCACAAGCTTTTGCTAAGCATGAAGAACGTTTGAAGAGCACAGAGAAGGTGAAAACTTGGCGAGCTGCTTTAAGTGAAGTGGCCAATCTCGTTGGGTGGCATTCACAAGATAGGTAAACTTGACTATTTTTTAAATGTTTCAAGTAGCTCTTCCTATATATATACCATGAATTACATCATACAATACGATGTTTTGACTATAATATATGTTATGTTAAATCTGCCCACATTATACGTGATAGGTAATTTATATTACTTTAAACAGAGTAAGATTTGATGATTTTTGTTTTTGTTTTTTTGAGGAAAAAAGATTTGATGATTTGATCCTTTAATTTATCAAGAAATATCTCATTAAATAGTTATAAATAAAATGAAAGAATTTAAAGTATAGAATATGATAAGGTTAAAATTGTTACATAAGAATATTCAGAATAAATCTCAATCTTTGGAAAGTGGGAGAAAAAAATAAGAATGATAAAAGAGATTTTTTTTTTTTTTTTAATTTATAGAATAATACAAAAAATAATTACTAAACAATATGATTTTAGAATCCAATAGCGCAAGCAATGGATTAACATGTTGACCGCGATCAAATTTCATATAAGTTCACAGTTAAAAAATTGATCTATTGTAAAGCCAGTCGCAGAGGGCGAGAGTGTATATTTTTAGATATGTCAAAACTTACTTCTTCCTCTCTTTTTTTTTTCCTTTTTTTTTTCTTTTTTTTTTTTTCTTTTTATGCAAAGATGTAAAGCGTAAAAACACTTATTTGATGTAAATATTTTTATTAATGTAAGAAAATATCATATGTTAAATCAAAATTACAAATGACAGGACTGACGAATTCATTTACCGAAGACGAAGTCCATAATACAGACGAGTATATCCCTAGACGAGCAAACTGATACCCACATCACAGACTAAGGCAAGAATACCATTCAATGCAGCACAATTATACCCAGGGCGGTTACAAGGCCAACTGTATGAACCGTTGGAGCACATTAAGGCCCCCATTACATAGCACCAAACGTTACCAGAAGAAGCATTAAGACCTCCATAACTATCCCAACAGCTAGAAGCTATGAGAACATATATAAAGCCCACACATCGCCAAGCACAAGGTACATAGATACAAAACACATAGGGATTTCTTTTATTCTCATATAGTGCACTTTGTTCAAAGGATTTCTTATACTGACTTTGGCATCGGAGGCATTGTAGCAGGCATCGCACTGGTGACCACCTTTGAGAGTACGTTTGTTGAGGTTCAAAATTAAATGGCCACAAATAGGCCCAAGGAAGTAAAAAACGTTGGGCCCATTTCACACAAAAAAAATAAATGAGTAATAAAACTAGAAAGGCTGGGCTCTCACAATAAAGAAAAGAGAGAAGAAAGAAAGAAATGGGAAGAAGCCCAGAGGATCGGAATCCAGAGATCCACGAAAAAAGCCCAAAAAAACAGACAGAACCAGCGAATCGAAGAAAGCCCAGAAAGAAGAACTGGGTCGGGATCCCAGAAGCCCCCCAGAGGCAGGGGATCCTAGGATGCGCGAAGTGAGATTGAAGCAAATTTAAAGAGAGATAAGAGACAAAGGGCACGCGGACCTTATGCCCCAAACACGCAGTGGAAGTACAAAGCAAAACGCAGGAGCCTAGTTCCAACCATTTGGAGAAAGAGACAAGGAAGAGTACAACTGGAAAAGCTGGAGCGTTGAGAAGAAAAAGCCAAATAGTCTCAGGCCAGCCAACGGAAAATCTAGAAATAGAAATCTAGCTGAGGGACTTTCATCTTGTCGCAACAAAAAGCAAGAAACTATGAAAAAGAGGAAACGACATTACCCTGAAGCAACCTGGCACGGCACGGACTCTAAGGGGCAAAAGGGAGAAATCGTTAGTACCCCAGAGCCCGAAGCTGTGCTATAAAAGGAGGAAGGGGTCCATGCTATAGGGATTCAAATTCAGATTAAGGGATAGAGAATTCATTAGATCATTTGAGGCATTCACAATTGCTTTCTGAAGTCTCATAAAATTGTAGAAAAGACTCTGTAAACGTAAGAGAAAACAGAGGAACCGTTCTCGGTATCCTAGAGACAACCACTACAGTACATGCTCGGATTCAACAAATTCAAACTTTGCAAGTCTTTGAAGCTTAAATAGCTATCAAAGTCTGTAACTTTTGAATTCAGTTGAACCTTCCACCACGTCTTAGTGAGCACTGTAATCACAACTAAGGGAAATTAATAAAATACACCTCACTAATTAGAGGATCCCTAACTTGTTCTTACATTATATTTCACTTATTGTGCATTCCTTTACTGTTAAAATGTCATTCAATATGGATATGCTTGCTCTGTTAGCTATTTGTATTGTAGGAAGCTTGTTTTGTGCACCAATCGATTCTTAAATAGCCCTTTAGCTGCGGTGAATTGAGCCCAGTCCACCAAGGACATTTTCATTCGGCCCAGGATCCTTGGGCCATAGCGCTGAAGAAAAAAGGCACTCTCACAACGTTCATATAGGCTGAAGGTTGCTTCCATCTGACCACCTTGACTGACGGACTTACGCATCATCAGTTTGGCACCGTCTATGGGGAACGACATTTTCGTGTTTACATTTGAAAACGTAGTTTCCATAAAACCTCAATATTCAGATGGAATCTAACCCAGATTTCGCGGCTTTGGCTCAACAAGTCCAGGCCCTCGCGGCCACTGTTGAAGAACTTACTAGACAAAACCAGGAAATGAAGCTGCGGCTTCAACAGGAGGAGAATCGGTCAAAGGGCAACCTAGAGGATGAGGGAGATAGCCATAGAAGGAGTAATCAACATAGACCCACCACTCCTGACGAGCAAAATTCAGATCTTCTGCGAGAAATGAGGAAAGAGATGGACGAGTTAAGAAATGCTATCAAGGAGAAAAAGGACCGGAGCGTGGATAGAATGGTCAAAGCCACGGATTCGCCGTTCACGGCGGCCGTCCTAAAGTGCCCAGTACTGACAAAATTTCACCTTCCTCAAATTGAGTTGTTCGACGGGCTAAAAGATCCTCAGGATCATCTTAATACCTTCAAGACGACGCTGGGCCTCCAGCAGCCCCCTGACGATATATTGTGTCGTTCCTTCCCCACCACTATTAAAGGAGCTGCAAGGGAATGGTTCACCAAGCTGCTGACGTCGTCCATTGACAACTTTGACCAGTTGAGCAACGCCTTCTTACGTCACTTCATTGGGGGGTTGCGTCCTAAGAGGCCAACAGATTACTTGCTTACCATCAGGCAGGGAGAGAAAGAAACCCTGAGGTCATACATTAAGCACTTCACTCGAGAGACCGTAGAGGTGGATGAAGCTGATGATAAGGTAAAGCTGACGACTTTTAAAGCAAGATTAAAGTCCAGAGATGTTATGGCTTCGCTCGTGAAGAATCCTCCAAAAACGATGGCAGAAATGCTTCTAAAAGCACAGAAGTACATGAATGCTGAAGACGCACTAGCAGCCATAAAGGATATAGAGAAGCCACGAGATAGAGGAAGGAAGGAGGACGAATGTAGGGGACAAAAACGGGAGCTCCCAGATCGCTGGACCAATGACGGTAACAAAAGGAAGGACGATAAAAGCTCTCAATCGGTAAAATTTACTCCTCTGATAATGCTTGTTGATAAAATTTTAATGCAGATTAAGGATGAACACTTCCTCAAATGGCCAAGGCCATTGGATTCATCTCCAAACGTCCGTGACAAGAACAAGTACTGCCAGTTCCATAAGGATCATGGTCACTACACCGAAGACTGTCGGGACATTAAAGAGCAAATAGAAGAGTTGATACAGAAAGGAAAGTTACAAAGGTATGTGAAGAAAGGAGAGTCTAGCAAATTAAGGGACGGAAACAAAAATCAGAGGGAATCCTCATCCAGAGATGAAGGTAATGCCTCCCAACCCCCCCAGGATATTATTGGTGAAATTAATACAATAACAGGAGGGCCGTCCCTGGGTGGGTCATTCAAATCCCTCAGGAAAGCCTATCAAAGGCAAGTGAACAACATCTACATGATACCTCCGTCCAAGAAACGACGGACGTATCATGATATGTCTTTCAATGAAGCAAATGCTAGAGGAATGAAGCAACCTCACAATGATCCATTGGTTATAATGCTGACTATAGAAGGGTTCAACACCAAAAGAATCCTCATAGACAATGGTAGTTCAACAGATATCATCTACCTCAAAGCATTTCAGCAACTCAAGTTAGATCCAAAGAGACTGTGCCCATTTGACTCCCCTCTCGTCAGTTTCAGTGGAGACAGAGTATATCCCAAGGGCATGGTGACATTGACAGTAACAGTGGGGACTTACCCGAGGCAGTTAACCCGTTAAATAGACTTTTTAGTGGTAGATTGCTCCTCGTCTTACAATGTGATTATTGGGAGACCCACACTCAACAAATGGAGGGCAGCCACATCCACCTATTGCCTGAAGGTGAAGTTCCCAAGGGACAGTGGGGTCGGAGAAGTGAAAGGTGATCAGGTCTTGGCCAGAGAATGCTACCAGGCCGTCTTGGCTGCAAAGGAGAATCACACTTGGATGATTGAAGAGAAAGAAAAAGACAAAATGGAAGCCTTGGAAACAGTGAAACTGGACGAGGAAGAGGCAACCAAGACAACGAGGATAGGGACGACGTTAAGCCCTGAGATGAAATCAAGGCTAGTCCAGTTCCTAAAAGAGAACCAAGATATCTTCACTTGGAGCCATGAGGACATGCTTGGTATATCCCTAGAAGTCATCCAACACAAGCTAGACATGGGCCCAGAGAAGAAGCCCATTAAGCAAAAACGAAGGGTCTTTGCTCCAAAACAAGACCAAGCTGTTACAGACGAGGTAAACAAATTGTTGAAGGCAGGATTCATTCGAGAAGTGTACTATCCTGATTGGCTTGCAAATGTCATCCTAGTGAAGAAAGCCAATGGGAAGTGGAGAATGTGTGTGGACTTCACAGACCTAAACAAAGTATGCCCGAATGACAGTTTTCCTCTACTAAGAATAGACCAGCTTGTAGATTCCATTGCCGAACATAAGTTGCTGACATTCACGGATGCTTTTTCGGGATACAACCAGATAAAGATGGCTAAGGAAGATTAAGAAAAGACTGCCTTCATCACAAGCCAAGGGCTCTATTTTTATAAGGTAATGCCTTTCGGATTAAAGAATGCAGGAGCCACTTACCAGAGATTAGTGAATCAAATGTTCAGTAAACAGATCGGCAGGAATATGGAAGTATACGTGGATGATATGCTCGTCAAGAGCAGGGAGGAACTCGTACACCTGGACGACCTGAAAGAGACGCTCGCCACCCTCAAACAATACCAGGTGAAGTTGAATCCTAGTAAGTGTGTCTTCGATGTAGCTTCAGGCAAATTCTTAGGATTCATGGTATCCCAAAGAGGAATAGAAGCAAACCCGGAGAAGGTGCAAGCCATAATCAACATGGCATCACTAGGACCGTCAAGGAAGTCTAAAAGCTCACAGGAAGAATTGCAGCTCTTAATAGGTTCGTCTCTAGAGCGACGGACAAATGCCTCCCCTTCTTCAAGACCTTAAAGAAGGCATTCGCCTAGACAGACGAGTGTGAAGCAGCGTTTCAGGAACTCAAGCGTTACTTGAGCAACCCACCTCTCTTAAGTCCTTCCAAAGAAGGGAAAAATCTATATCTATACTTGGCGGTATCAAGTACCGCCGTGAGTGCAGCTCTGATTCGAGAAGAAGACAAGAAACAACTCCCAGTTTACTACGTCAGCCAAGCCTTCCAGGGGGCTGAGTCCAAGTACCGAAGATTGAGAAGATTGCATTCGCGTTAATAGTTGCCTCACAAAAACTGAGACAGTACTTTCAAGCAAACCCAATCCTGGTAATGACGGACCAACCTATTAAAAAGTCCATGAGCAAACCTAAAGCAGCTGGAAGAATGGTCCAGTGGGCAATTAAACTCAGCCAATTTGACATCGAGTACCATCCCAGGACAACCATCAAGGCTCAAGCCTTGGTGGACTTCATCGTCGAGTTCACTTCCCCGGACGAGGATGATCTCACCAACAAGGCTGAGAAATGGACGATATAGACAGACGATTTGTCAGCTCGAAAGAGGGGAGGAGTAGGGGTCGTCATAATCACCCCAGATGGAGAAGTGCTAAAGTATGGAGTTCAGCTGAAATTTTTGGCCACCAACAATGAGGCCGAGTACGAAGGAATCCTGATGGGTTTGAGACTCGAAAAGGTGTTGGAGGCTAAGAACTTATTAGTCCAAAATGATTCAAAACTGGTAATTGGAAAAATCAAGGGAGAGTACGAAGCAAAGGAAGAGAGAATGCAGAAGTACCTCAGGCTGACAAAACGTCTGACTCGGGAGTTTGACGAAGTGGAATTTGTACAGATACCCAGAAGCCAGAATATGGTAGCAGATGAAGTCTCGAAGATAGCATCGTCAGAACAAGGGAAGACGAGCGTGGGTTTGATGATGGAAATCCAGAAAAACTCCAGATTGAAGAAGTCCCAACATTTGCAATCCAAAGCACAGAGAGCTGGATGATGCCCATCATATCCTTCCTATAGGATGGGCGCCTCCCTCCGAATGCAGATGAGGCCAGGAAGATCAGGAAGAAGGCAGCCAGATTCACAATCCTTAATGACACCCTATACAAGAGAGACTTCTCCATGCCTTACTTGAAGTGTGTTAACGAAGGAGAGGCTAAATACATTTTGGAGGAGATCCATGAAGGAATTTGTGGGGACCATGCTGGCCCTAGATCCCTGGTGAGCAAGATCGTTCGAACAGGTTATTTCTGGCCTACTATGCAGTTGACGCATCAGAGTTCGTCAAGAAATGTGATAATTGTCAACGATTCGGGAATGTCCAACGACTTCCGGCAGAGAGACTGACGACGATAACTTCCCCGTGGCCATTTGCGTAATGGGGAATCGACATCGTCGACCCACTACCATTAGGTAAAGGTCAGGTAAAATTCTTACTAGTTGCTATTGATTACTTTACGAAATGGGTTGAAGCAGAGCCACTGGCGACCATTACTGAAGCGAGGATCCGAAGCTTCGTGTGGAAGAATATAATTTACAGGTTCAGGATTTCGAGGACGATCATATCAGATAATGGATGACAATTTGACAGCCAAGGCTTCAAGGACTTCTGTTTAGGCTTGGACATCAACAACCAGTTCTCATCACCAGGATATCCACAGGCCAATGGGCAGATGGAGGTGACGAACCGTACGCTACTCAAGATCATAAAAACCAAGCTGGACGATGTAAAGGGGGCCTGGCCAGAAGAATTGCCCAACGTCTTATGGGCTTACAGAACCATAGCAAGAACACCGACGGGAGAGACCCCCTTCAGATTTACCTACGGCACTAAAGCAGTGATCCCGGTCGAGGTAGGAGTAACCAGCACCAGGCGAGAAGTATTCAACGAAGAAGCCAATAATGATCGTCTACGATTCAACCTGGATTGTCTAGATGAAGTTAAAGATAAAGCCTGCAGTAGAATGACGGACTACCAGCAGAAAGTGATGGACTATTACAACAGAAGTGTGAAACTCAGGCAACTCAACATAAGCAACCTCGTCCTGTGCAAAGTAACCCCGGCGACCAGAAATCCTACTCAAGGAAAACTCAGCCCCACGTGGGAAGGACCCTATCAAGTCATCCATTACTCCAGACAGGGTAGCTATCACCTGGAAACCCTGGAAGGACAAAGACTCCCGAGGCCATGGAACATTGAACACTTGAAGAAATACCATCAATAGACGTAACAGTTAAATGTATTCATTATTGAAATTAATAAAGAAGTTATTTAGCTGATGTTTCTCTGCGACCAGGTCTGCTTGATTGTAAGTTACTGACGATGACAAGATCCCTTAAAAAGGTGTAAGTCACAAAAAGCAAAAAATGGCTAAGTAACAAGATTCCGCCTTGATGAATGTAAGTTACTGACGATGACAAGATCCCTAAAAAGGGTGTAAATCACAAAAAGCCAAAAATGGCTAAGTAACAAGATTCTGCCCTGATGGATGCAAGTTACTGACGATGACAAGATCCCTAAAAAGGATGTAAGTCACAAAAAGCCTAAATTGGCTAAGTAGCAAGATTCTGCCTTGTTAGACATAGGCTACCAATAATGAAAGCCAAAAGTAATGAAAGCCAAAAGTAGTTGAGTAACTAAGCCCTGCATAGACAAATAGGGAGCTACCAATGGCAAAAAGATCTATTGAAGAGACAAGAATCGTGCAAACAAATCAAGACAGGACTCAAAGGGGAATTAGTTCACCAAATCCCTCAACGAGGTGTCGTTAGCAAGAGATTAACAAAATAATTGACAAGAGCTACTAATGAAGAGAAGGGAAAGTTTCACCAGCATATCACAAACCAAAGAACGTGCAACCACAAGTGCAAGTAAGTACAGAAAAGCAAGTTAAATCAAAGCCCAAAACATAAGGGCAAATTACCATCGTTCTTACAGCTAAAAACCCATAAACATTGGGTTAAAATACTGTTCCCAAAATAGATAAAAGTAAAAATGTTTCGAAATAAGATTTACAAAAAGCCTAGAAAGACACGACGAGCAATAACCAAAGATGAGAAAAAATATTTCTCTTTTCATAAGTGACAGGTTCAAGCTCCAACAACTGAAGGGGAATCACCAACGGGAGTATCTTCAGGAGGAGCATCCTCTGGGACATCACCTACAAGAACTGAAGATTGGGCAGCCTCGTCAATGGCCATCTCTTTATCCACCTCCTCCAAGTCCAGACTCTCTATATCGACACCAGTGGGATGTTTGGCCAGGTACCTTCGGAGAAGCTCAAAGCCTTTGAAGTACCAACTAAAGAGCACAGTGTTGTACTTGTCAGTGGTTTGAAAAGCCTCAACAGATCTGGTAACAATTGTCTTAAGCGACTCCTTGGCGCTTAGAAGCTGCTCCTCCTTTTCCAAGTTCAACTGGCGTTCAACTCTAAGATCATCGCCCAGGGCCTTAGCCTTCTCCTTCAAGGTGGTAGCCTCGTCCATAGAATAGATAAGGTTCGTCTTCAACTTAGAATTTTCCCCCTCGAAAGCTTGCATTTTGGATGTAAGAGATGCCAATTTGGCCTCTTGAGTAAGATACTCAGAAGAGATATGCAAACTCTCTCCCAACACCTGAAAATAAATTCAAAATCGTCAGTCCAAAAAAAAAAGGGGGGGGGGGGCTTAAGGGAGTAGCAAAAATACTTTACCTGAACAAGCTTATGGACGTGGTCACTCGCAACGTTGTTAAATGGGGCCCCAAAGAGGACCCTCAAGTCATCAGCAGTCACGACACTGTGGGCCCTATCCACTGCCAATCTCTCGTCCCCCCAGATAGTGGACGGGCTGGAATCCATCTTCTTCTTTTCCTTGTCTGACAGGCACGACCTTTCAGAGATAGGAGTAGGGAGCTCTTCAATCGAAGTAGACAGAGAAGTGTTCCTTGTCGTCTCAGTGCCAGAAATGAGGGGAGTGACAGAGGCAGTTGGTCACACGCACGGTCTTCTTCCCTATACTCAACAACGGCTCGTCTTTTTTCACCCTCATCTTTGCATACATGTCCTTATTAAATTCGGACGTCATCTCTGCAAGAGGAAAACACTTACTCTCGAAAAAAGAGATATATATATATATATATATATATATAAAGGAAAAGGGGGTCAATACTGACGAATCTAACACTTACTCTTTTTTCCTTTGATATCAAGATTACGCAAGACAAAGGCAGAGGGTTCTGGCCCAAGGTAGTAAAAGGCGAGCGTCCTTGGATCGACAAGATCGTCCCAACTCTCGATTGTCTGTGCGTATTCGATCGCCTTCTGTACTTGCTCTTTATACCTATGCTTAAGCTTACGCCGTCTCTTAACTATACAAAAAAAAAAAAAAAAAAAAAAAAAATCAATAGCCATAGTGGTAAGCACAGCAGAATTCAAAGGACGAAGAGAAATATTGACGCACCTAAAGTCGGGGTTTCCCACTGACGATGCAAACTTGGGAGATCACCCCAAACCTCGCCAGAGGAAGTCTCAAAATCGTCCCCAGACACAGAAAAATCTGGACTTCCAATGCCTGAAAGACGATGGTAAACCCTTGACAATCCTAGTTCTCCTTTCCTAGGGCACCAATTCATAGTACCCATGCTCTTTAGATGCTTTTAAACGGTACAAATAGACAAGCTCGTCAACCTTGAGCATGTCCCCGTCATTGGCGGCCAACAAAACTCCCATACAACTCACCAATATCCTCCACGAGTTGGGCATAAGCTGCCCAGGAGCAATACTGAAATGGTCTTAGAGCTCCATAAGAAAAGGATGGACCGAAAACCTCAATCCACAGACGAAGGCAGATTCGTAGAAATAAACCTCCTCAGGGAAGAAGTGACAGGCCCGATCTTCCTCACTAGGTAGACGAACCCTAACTCGCTCTAGGAACTGAAACCTATCCTTAAATCTACCTAGCGTATCGGCATCTAGCCCACACTCCTCCTCAAGAGCATAAAAAGCCCTAACCTCTCGAGGAGTAGAGACGGCTGTATCTTCCTCCACTGCGTTACCGCTAGATGATAACCCAGTCTCGAGCTCACTGGACCTAATCTTAGACATTATTCTCCCCTCCTTCACCAAATTATCAAACCAATCAATTGACTGATGCAGTAAGGGCAGTAGATCAGCCAATACAGCGATCAGGTAATTACCTTCGTAAACAAAGTTCTTAAGGTGTGGAAAAATTCCTAACGACCCCCCTAGTTGAGCAAAAAGAAATGAGATTGAGGGGCAAGCTATCCTAACCTCAAAACTATTGACCATGAGAAAACTAGAAAACACAAAAAACAAGAGAAAAGTCTAAAAACCCCGAGACCCAAAAAGCCAAACAAAAAAAAAGAAGAAATGGGGGAAAATCAGAAATCTACCACAATATGTATAGACAAAATGAGAAAAGAAGTGGAAAGAAAAACATACCTCGAAGAAGAAAACCACCACACGGCACACCAGTTGCAGAAAGAGAGGTTGGCGAAGAAGATGCCCAGAAAAATGATTGAAAGTTTTTGAGAAAAGTGAAAAGGGAAAATAAGAAGGAAGGAATTTTAAAAACTAAGACTTTGGAAACTGAAAAACAAGCGGGAAGCCCAATAGTCCCAACAATTGGAGCATTAACTCCACCAGTCAGAATATGCCACATAGGCTGCAACCCGGAGAACGCTGCCACTACACATTTAATACAGAACGAAGCCCCAAGAGTCACTTACCTTCTGAAAACCTTTCATATTCTATGGCCGTCATGCCTGGACGACCACAGAATCAGGGGGTAGCTGACAGGACTGACGAATTCATTTACCGAAGACGAAGTCTATAATACAGACGAGTATATCCCTAGACGAGCAAATTGATACCCACATCACTGACGAAGGCAAGAATACCATTCAATGCAACACAATTATACCCAGGGCGGTTACAAGGCCAACTGTATGAACTGTTGGAGCACATTAAGGCCCCATTACACGGCACCAAACGTTACCAGAAGGAGCATTAAGACCTCCATAACTAACCCAACGGCTAGAAGCTATGAGAACATATATAAAGCCCACACATCGCCAAGCACAAGGTACATAGATACAAAACACATAGTGATTTCTTTTATTCTCATATAGTGCACTTTGTTCAAAGGATTTCTTATACTGACTTTGGCATCGGAGGCGTTGTGGCAGGCACTGCACCGGTGACCACCTTTGGGAGTACGGTCATATAGGCTGAAGGTTGCTTCCATCTAACCACCTTGACTGATGAACTTACGCGTCATCAACAAACATTTCATGTATAATAAATAAATAAATAAATATGTGTGTGTCCATTATTTTTTGGATTTATTTTATATATATATAGCTTTGCCCCCTCTGAAAAAAATTTCTAACACCGTCACTATGTACAACCACTACAAGTATCACCAAAATCTAAAAGCAATGAAAATGGTAAAAATCACACAAATTTGATGATGAAATAAAAAATAAAATAAAATAAATAAAAAGCCAATTCACCTCCCATTGTCGTTGCTGCAAAACTCTAGAATTCCTTTAAAAATTCTCCTCGGCGAATGAACTTGTTTTCAATTTTCAGAACTTTGATGCTCTAAAGAACCTTTTGGATGGAAAAACTAATGACCACACTAGTATGCTTAACAACTTTTGTGGTTTTGCAATAAATCAAATTAGGCTCAAGGTTGTAAAAGCATGGGGAAGGATTTTTTGTATAGGCTTAATGAAAGAAGGCTCCCTTTAAATAGTTTTCTAGGTCAAGGAGTAACATTATATTGAAAAATTAGGTTAAGTTGTTAGACTAAAAAAGATAGTTAACTTCTCACTAAAATCACAATTGAGAAAACTTTTTTAAGTTTGGGTCAATAGAATGTCAAGCTGAGGGTTTGTAAACTTTTTGTATGAAGTTTACTCGAACGAGTCTTCTCAAGCTTGATTTCTTCAATGTTACTCCTTGACTTGATACTAAGCAAACTATTTAAACACAACTCTCTCTAACACTTAGGGCACGTTTGGTACACTGTAATGATTATTATATGGGAATAGGAATAAGTATTACAAGGATTACATTAAGCTGGAATGTAATAAATATTACTATTCATTAGTTGGTGACCATTTAGGAATAGAATTCTGAATATGTATCCACAATTTAGTAGAGTATAAACAGAAGGTGTAATTAAATCATTTTTAAGTCAAATTTCCTAAAATACACTTATTTTAGAGTGTTCAAAATAGAGCTAATAATTAACAATAAGGAAAATTTAGTTTCTTTCCTTTTGAAGATGTGGCAATTAATGGTTTTTTTGGAATTTTTTTTAAAATGTTATTACATAAGGTGAAAGAGTAGATATTCAGCACTTTTAATAAGGAATAGTTGTTCCTCATTTTGAAGAATAGCTATTCATAAGGAATAACTATTTGTGCGCACCATAAGTGAGACCACTGGGCTGGGACTCATTTGGGCCGACAACTTATTTGTGTAGTAGGCTTGGATTTCCTACATTGAGTCGTTCTCAGCACTGAGACTCAATGAGATAACTTTTCTCTTTTTCCACTGCCTGAATCACTTCTCTCTTTTTCCTCCCTCTCTTTCTCTCACTTGTTCCCTCACTCTTTTTAGCTTTCTCCTTGTGAACCTTCAACAACCTTTTACGTTCCTTTGTTCCTCATATTTATAGCTCAAATTTCGTGGAGTGGCTATGATTATCTTTAGGTTTAGTGCAACAAGCGGTCCAATGTCGTCACTCATAAGTGGGTGGTTAGGTGGGAGTGGGAGGTGGTGTGAGTGGCCTTGGAACTTGTTTCCCCCCCTCCTGCAAGTATCCTCGGTAGCAGAGCCTTCTGAGGCATTGCCAAATATGTAAAGGACGGGGTGTTTGAACGTTGGTCCTTCATTACTGCTCGGAGCACAGATTTGTCGAACAATGATGAAGTGGCAAAGTTTAGGCCCGTAGCTTGTGTGGCTTTAGGATGGGCTGCTGGGTGGAAAGAGATCAGTTTTTGGGCCATGCATCCATACCAGAGTCCCAGGCCCAAATAGGCCCTGGTGTGGGGTACTGTACATTAGCCCCCCCTTGATTCGTCCCCATTCTTGAGGATAAATCAAGGATCCTAAGGGGTGGAAATCTGCCCAGGAAGTCGAAAAGTCAATATCCGCCAGTTGAGGAACGTATTAATGCGCCCCTCAAAAGACGCATTTAAACCTGATTGATGGCTTATCCGTCATCACTGTCTGACGATTCGTGAACCGAGGTGTCACGCGCGTGGCAATTGAGGTGGCAATTCGCATGGTTTCTTGCCAGCAGATTATTTAATGATACTTATCTCACTTCCTGTCCCTATAAATAATCGTTTCTATCTCTTTCCTTCACTTTTGCATTCTTTAGCCTTCAATCTTTTACTCTGCCGAGCATTCTACTTTCGTGGTTCATCTTCTAGCCTAGAACACACCTCCTCCTTAGAGCCCTCAGTAAGTTCCTTTTCTTCTTCTTCCTGTTTACTCCATTTCGTTCTATTTTTCAGTAATCTTAGTATTTCATTTCTTTTAAGAATTCTCGCTCGTAGAATGGGTTACTCCCACCTCATCTCTTCTGCAGACACCTTGGCTAGTTTTAGGGCTGCCTACAATGTTCCTAGGGATGTCGATATTGCCTACTGTCATATGGGCGATATCGACATCCAAAGGCGCTGTGGTGCAAATACGGTGTTCTTTCCTTTGATGGCTATTCTAGAGGGTGGGCTTAGGTTCTCGGTTAACCCTCTAATCCTAAGTACTCTTAGATTTTACGGCCTTTGTCCCTCCCAACTTTTACCGGGTAGTGAGTTACGTGAGTAGGTTGAACCAGTTGTTCGGGTTGCAACTGAATCATCATGACATTAATTTTATGTATAGTTTGTGTGGCAACATCGATTCGGATTATTATCTAAAAACTAGGGATGTAAGGGTACGGCTTATTTCATGCCTGCCTGATTCGAATAGAAATTCGGCTGGAGATTTTGTACGGGTGAACGGCAATTGGTTTGCCGAGGAGCTCCCCTGCACATTTTCACCGCACGATGTTGGTCGGTACCAAACGCTATTCATTTAACTTCTTTTGATTTTGATCTGAGTAAGTAATCGCTAACTAACTTTTATTTCACCCGTGCAGAGAGCAAAAGGTTCAAGCCAGATCTCAGAGTGGTACATGTTCGGGACCTGAAATTTGTGCTCAGGTCTGAGATTTTTGTTCACTCAGACGGACAACTCCGAGCGTCTCACCTTATCCTTGGTATCGACCCCGTTTACTCAACTTGGCAAGCATTTAGCCAAGCCTTGTTAGTTGACAGCCCTTTCCTTTCTTATATAGACGTTCGGCACGCGAACTTCCTTCCACCAAAGTTTACCGTAGGCGAGGCACGTGATCTCGGTCCCCGGTTCGTTTGTTCGGATAAGCGCTAGCCCATACGTGACGATTCAGTCGAGCGTGTGTCGCGAGAACGCCGAGAGCGGGCTTATGAGCAAGTTCAGCCAGAAGCTCCCATCTAGCCCGAGAACCCGGTAGAGTTCGAGGCTCCTGTTCAAGAGGCCGAAGGTGCAGCCGCAGAATCAATCAGCTCTTTGGAAACAGAATCCGACCAAGGCAACGCCACGGTGACTAGGAAGAAAATGACGATCAACTGCTTTGTCCCGAGTGCCCAGCCAGCCGCACAGCAGCAACGAACCTCTGGCTAAGATCCTACGCCTCCCCCTGCCCCAGCAAGCCGTGCTCGAAAAAGGCAACACACAGCTAAACATATGCAGACGAGCTCGGGTAATGCGCCCTCCAGAATGCCTCTCCGGCCATTAGCAGGTATCGTTATCCGGGAGCCGGTAGCACCAACCAGGGTAAATCTGGCGTCTACTTCCCGGGCTTCGGCGGAATGGCAACCCTCCTTCCAACTCGACAGCAAGCCTCTTCCTACGACGGCTAGTGTACTAATGTGGGAAAAAGGTCATGGGGGTCATATTACCCAGAGTCTGGCGCGTGGCCTTCTTTTACCCGAGGATGTGCACGCTTTTACGGAAGGGACAGACGAGTCTTTGGGGAGGCGATTGTAGTGGCACACCATAGCGGTAACTGTTCCATTTTACTTCATCATCCTCGATTTTCTACTTGTTCATATATGTGTACTTTCCTTTTCTCCTTACAAACGTCATTATTGTGTGGTCAAGCCGCGCAACTATCGCATATTGTAGACGGGAGGATGAGGGAGCTTGCTGAAGATGCTATGCGGGAGAAGGCTTTGAAGGATGTTGTCGAGGCCATGGTGAAGGAGAAGTTGAAAATTGCCAAGGATGCGGAGGAAAAAGTTTCTTTAGCTGAGAAGGCATAGGATTTGGCCGAAGGGAGGTCTGCGGAGCTTGAAGTGCAACTGGGGGGCACCGAGCTTAAACTGGTGGAGGCCTAGAGTCTAAATATTATGTTAGAAGAAAAACTGGCCGACACGAAGGCAGCGTTGGAAGCTTGCGAAAGCAAGTGGTACGACGAGGGGTTTGCGGATGCCGAGAATTCGGCGGAGCCAGTCATTTGCTAGGCTCACACGCTTGGATTCGAGGAGGGGTGGTTTGCTGCCCTTCAAGCCATGGGGGTTCTCGAGGATTCTCCCTT
Organism: Quercus ilex subsp. ballota; assembly: GCA_032727855.1. NCBI lineage: Eukaryota > Viridiplantae > Streptophyta > Magnoliopsida > Fagales > Fagaceae > Quercus > Quercus ilex. The sequence continues at coordinate 44,950,277 of CM064916.1, forward strand.
GAGGGATCGCGGCAAAATCCCTTTCCCGAACCCCCCAAATGCCGCGCAGCATGCACCTCTTGTTATCGATGAAGAAGAGACCACCAGCATGAGGGAACTGGTGAATGCTATTGATTCTCACGCGGAGCGGACCGACATGGAGGCGACTAGCCACCCTCATGCTGGGGATCAAATCTGGGGGAATGTCCAGTTGCCAACTTCTTTCGCTGACCAGCAGCCTCCTGAGGATCCATCCTTTGTTCAAGCCGCGGATCTCTGAAGTCGACCGCCAACCCGGATTTTTTGTACTTTGTTTTTCTTTTTCTTTAAGAAATTAAATGAACTGGATTGCCTATGTCACCGGGCTGTGGTGACGGAACAATTTATTTCCTTTGGGCTTTATTTTCTATCTTTCGAGTTGCCGGGTTTTGGCAACTAAACATCAGTTTAAATTTTATACGCTGTTTTAAGTTATGCTTATGAATGCTTTACTATGGTGTGCTTTCACTTCGACCGAGTAATTAGTCCTTGTTGGTTGCTTCTTTAGGGTAAGGTTCCCCCTTGCCTGGCAACGAAGGTTGTATCAGGGACGGTTTTCCGTCTGGGAAATTTAGACCAAGGTTCCACCCCGCCCAAGAACGCCTATCAAACCGAGGACAGGTTTCTGTCCTCGGAGAATATAGGCTAAGGTTTCTTTTTGCTAGGTAAAGAGTATCAATTCGAAGACAGATTTCTGTCCTTAGACGATTTGTAGGATTTTCACCTGCTCGAAGATAGGTTAAGAACCAAGAAGCAGGTTTCTACTTTTTGGATAATTTAGGAGGCTTCCACCTGCTCGGTGATGTGGATCGAACCGAGAAACAGGTTTCTGTCCTTAGAGTAATTTAGGTTTCCACCTGCTCAATGATAAGGATTGAACCAATGGTCAGATTTTTGTCCTTAGAATAAATTTTTAAGGTTTCCACCTGCTCGGTGATAGGGATCGAACCGAGAGTCAGGTTTCTGTCCTTAGAATAAATTTTTAAGGTTTCCACCTACTCGATGATTGGGATCGAACCGAGAGTCAGGGGTAGAACAATACAAATCTGCATGAGCAAACATCATTACTATTATTAACAAAACATATACAAGACATCACACTTAACTTTATACTAGGCGTATTGCCTATCAGTGATAGTACTTCTTCAGATTATGGACGTTCCACGGTGGGGGCAACGGTTTCTCGTCTAGGTCTTCCAAGTAGTAAGCCTCGGTGCCAGCCATCGCAGTGACCCTGTAGGGCCCCTTCCACGTCTGCGCCAATTTCCCGACATTAGTATCTCGCATGTTCCCCACGGCTCTTCTGAGAACCAAATCTCCGACTATAAACTCCCTCTTTCTTACGTCTCGGCTGTATCTCCGGGCGAGCTTCTGTTGATACTCTGCAAGCCGTATAGTCACCATTTCACAGCATTCTTCCAACTTGTCCAAGCATCCTACCATCATCTCGTCGTTTTGGGCGGGATCGAATCTCGTGATTCGTGCACTGCACAGACTCACCTCGGTAGGTATCACGGCTTCCGCTCCGTACGTGAGAAAGAACGGGGTCTCCTCGGTGGACCTTCTGGGAGTTGTCCGGTATGCCCATAAGACTTTGGGTAGCTCCTCGGCCCAGTTCCCCTTCGCACCCTCCAGCCTTTTCTTTAGCCCATTCACAATTACTTTATTTACAGCTTCGGCCTGACCATTACTCTGGAGATACACTAGAGTTGAGTACCTGTTTTTGATACCGACATCACCACAGAATTCACGGAAGGCCCGACTATCGAATTGTAGCTCATTGTCTGATATAAGAGAGTTTGGCACCCTAAACCTTGTGATTATATTCTTCCACACGAATTTCTTTACATCCACATCTCGTATATTGGCCAAAGCTTCCGCCTCCGCCCATTTGGTAAAATAGTCGACAGCCACCAGAACGAACTTTCGATTACCCATCACCCAGGGGAATAGGCCGATGATATCCAGCCTCTACTGTGCAAAAGGCCAAGGACTGCTAATCGGGTTCAAATAACCCGCGGGCTGATGGATTAGAGGGGCATGCTTCTGACACTGTTCACACTTAAGCATATACTCGGTGGCGTCTTTCTGCATTTGAGGCCACCAAAACCCTTGAGTCATTGCCGGATGGGCCAATGAACTTCCCTCCACATGGCTGACGCACACTCCATCATAAAGTTCAGCCAAGAGCTCGCCCACCTTCTCTGGGCGTAAGCATAAAAGGTATGGCCCTCCGAAGGACCTTCGATACAAAGTCCGGTCTTCTGATAGCCAATATCGAGGAGCCATTCTACGGATCTTGCTGCCTTCCTTTTCGTCACACGGGAGTCGGTCCTCTGCTAGGAAGTCGATGATGGGGTCCATCCAGCACGGCCCAAGGGTTGTGACGGCTGTGACATCGATCCCTGTAATTCCCGAATCACTCAATACCCTAACGCTCGGCTCTAAACAAGCTCGACTTTAATTAGCCAAGGTATCTCTTCGGCTACTGACGATGCCAGCGTGCCGAGGGAGTTAGCGTGTCTGTTTTGCATTTGAGCCACTTGGAAAACCTTTACCATGCTGAAGCCGGTTATAGCCTACTTCACTTGTTCTAGGTACGCTTTCATCTAGAGATCTCAGGCTTCAAAATTTCCCTGCACCTGATTAACCACCAGACGCGAATCTAAATACACCTCTACTTCCTGAGCACCTAAACTCGAAACTGTCCTTAGTCCGGCCGGAAAAGCTTCGTATTCTTCCTCGTTGTTGGACGCTTTGAAAACCAACCTAAATGAGTGCTCTAACCGTATTCCTTCTGGGGTGATTATGACAACCCTTGTACTGGCCCCCATGGAGCTTGACGCACCGTCCATGAATACCTTCTACGGGCGAACCTCTAGATGGAAAACTATCTCCCCATTCCCCTTCGGCGAAAACTCGGCGATGAAATCTGCAAGGACCTGACCCTTCATCAAGCTTCGAGGTCTGTACTATATGTCGAAAGAACCAAGTCGAGTTCCCCATTTTGCTATTCGGCCTGTGAAGTCTGACCTCTTCAATAGTGACTACAAGGGATACTCGGTCAAGACGTATACCGCATGAGCCTGAAAGTAGTGCGGCAGCTTCCTGGTGGCGTGTATTAGGGCCAACACAAGCTTCTCTAGGGGTAAGTATCTCGTCTCGGCATCAACTAGAGTCTTGCTGATGTAGTACACGGGTTGTTGGATTTTTTTGTCCCTCAGTAGCATAACACTCATGGCATGCTTAGATACTGCCAGATACATGAATAAATCCTCACCCGGTTTTGGTGCCATAAGCATGGGTGCCCGCGCTAAATAATCCTTCAGATCCATAAAGGCTTTGTCGCATTCTTCACTCCATTGAAATCCAGTCCATTTCTTCAGCAGTTGGTAGAATGGTCGGCAGCGATCCGCAAATTTGGAGATGAACCGATTAAGGGCGGCTAGCATCCCGGTTAACACTTGCACTTCTTTCAGGTTGCTCGGTGGCTTCAGCCTTTTCACCACTTCAATTTGGTTGGGGTTGACCTTAATTTCCCTCCTAGTGATCAGGTACCTCAAGGATTTTTTGGCCCCCACGCCAAATGCGTACTTTTTTGCATTAAGGCGCAACTCGTGCTATCGGAGAACCTCGAAAACCCCCTGAAGGTCCTCCATGTGCAGTGCTTCCTGCTTGCTCTTCACCACCATGTTGTCGATGTACACTTCGACCGTATGCCCTATCTTGTCTCGGAACATTCTCGACATCATTCGTTGGTATGTGGCCCTGGCGTTCTTTAGTCTGAAGGGCTTCATCGTGTAGTGATAATTGGCCTCTAGGGAGATGAATGCCATTTTCTCTTGATCCTCGGGCGCCAGGGCAATCTGGTGATACCCTTGAAAAGCATCTAGAAAGCTCATCCTCGGGTGCCCATACGTGGCGTCCACCAGCTGATCAATCTTTGGCATGGGAAAAGGGTCTTTTGGGCATGCTGGGTTCAGGTTTGTGAAGTCTACGCAAACCCTCCACTTGCTGTTCTTCTTCTTCACCACCACAGTATTTGCCAACCAATCTGGGAAGAAGATTTCCCTTATCACCCCAGTATCCTTCAATCTTCGGACTTCCACTTTCACCGCCTCGGCGTGCTCCCAGGCCGATCTCCTCGGCCTCTGCTTCTTAGGAGTGAACGAGGGGTCGACTCCAAGACTATGGACGATGAACTTGGGATCTACCCCGGGCACCTCATATGGACTCCATGCAAACACATCCACATTCTGTATTAGGAGTAGCAACATTTCTACTTTTTCCTAGTCCTCCATGCTTTCTCCTATTTGGAAGTACTTGTCTACATCCGGCAATACCTTCACCTTGACCATCTTCTCAGCACACGCGACCCCCTTCTCCTCTTGCGAATTCTGTAATTGCTATAAAGGAATCCCTGATGACGGACATTTATGCTTGGCCTGCTCCTTCTAGTCGGTTTGCTCTTTCTTCCAATTGACTATGGCGACTAAGCATTACCTGGCCGCCCGCTGGCTACCTCGTACCATAGTGATACCATGATCGGTGGGAAACTTGACTTTCACGTGCAGAGTGGACAGGACAGTCTCCATTGCATGGATCCATGGCCTTCCTAGTATTGCCGTGTATGGGGAGAACGAAGCAACCACAATGAACTTTACCACTACCTCCTTGCCTCCTATGTTCACAGGCAAAAAGATCTGCCTTTCGGGAACCACTACTTTACTGTCAAACCCAACCAAGGGCGTGCTATACTTTCCTAAACAGGTCTGGGTACATAACCTCAGCCTCACTTCCCTGGTTTATCATTATTCTCTTCACAACGAAACCGCCTACCTAGGCCGTGACTATTAATGCATTGTCGTGCGGCTGAATCGTTCCTTCCAAATTGCTATCGTCGAAAGCGATCGGCTCTTGGTTGGGTTTTATCTTCTTTGGAGGCGGTGGCACGCCCGAGCTTTCTTCCATTGATACTACAGTTAAAACCTCTTTCCCCCCAGCTGTAGTGAGGCCCATCGGGGCAACGTGGATAACCTTAATTATCCCAAGAGGGGGTGGAAGGGGATTCCCTCTCTGTGGGGCGCCCTGCCCTGCTCCTCGGTCCCCCGTGTCCGCCACAAACTCCTTTAAATGTCTAGCCTTAGCCAGCTGCCCGAGATGATCCCTTAACACTCGGCATTGCTCGGTTGTGTGGCCTTTATCCTTATGGTAAGTGCAATACAAATTCGGATTCCTCCTAGACGGGTCTCCCCCCATCTTGTTCGGCCATCTGAAGTACGGTTTGTGCTTAATCTTGTCAACAATCCTATGCACTGGCGCTTTAAACGTTAGATTCACCTCCCCTACCTGTGCTTTTGGTTCCTGTATCCTTAAATTCCCCCAGATCCTGGGCAGATAGATGTTCTGCCGAGGACGATTTATCACGGGTGCTTTTCCTTTACTTTGCAGCCGGTCGTCTTCCAGCCATTTGTATTCTTTGATGTGCCTCATTAGCTGTCTCATGTCCTCGGGGGGTTTCTTAGTTAACGATTCCCTTAGTCCGGAGTCCTCAGGCAACCCCATTCTGAAAGTGCTTGTAGCAATCTTTTCGTTCCCTCTGATGATCTCGTTGTAAAGCTCCCAATACTGGCTAGCATAGCTACGAAGGGTCTCCCCCACCCTCATTTTCACGGACAACAATGCATCCATCGATTGTGGAACCCGGCTGCAAGTTACAAACCGTATCCCGAACTCCTGTATCAACTCGGTGAAGTTGTGAATGGAGTCCTTTCGTAACCCGTTAAACCATCTTAGAGCGGTAGGGCCAAGACTCGAGGGAAAAACCTTACACATCAGTACGTCATTATGGGTATACAAGGACATCATCTGGATATAGTGACTGACGTGCTCTACCGAGTCAGTTTTCCCGTCGTAAGAATTGAACGGGGGTGTCACGAACCTGTTCGGCATTGGGGCCCGCTCGATGCCAGCCTAAAACCGTGACCTTGCAGCTCTTTGTAGCGTACGACTCATCGTATCCATGACTGCATTATGGGGTCGTCACTTTTTTGGGGAATCTGAGCCTCGGTCCACATACTCCCGTGACCGCGAACGATCTCGGCGGCGATGGGACTCCTACGAATGCTAATGTTCCCTTCGCCGACGAGATTCCCGCGAATGGGATCGTTCTCGGCGGTGATTGGATCTAGATTGATTGGATCCCGTCTCTTGACAATTCTCCCCGGTATTGGACCTTCTTTCTCGGTCATCTTGGTCCTTTCTAGGGTGCCGATTCTCTGCTTCCAGCTCCAGATCTCTTACCAACCTGCGCAACCGTTCAAGCTCTTCCTTTCTTTCATCGTGCTGTCTATGCCCTGATGCTACGGATACCGTTCGTTGTGTTTGGAACGATTCTTCACCGAGACCAGACCTCTTTTCCTTCTGTTCGTGATCCCTATCTTCAAGCCTTTTCTACCTCCGTTCTCGCCAGGAGGATCCCTGAGAAGATCCCATTGAACCACTTTCAACACCACTCCTAGAATGTCTCCCAGCCATTCTCTCGCGTGAGTCTCGGCGGAACCACGGCTTTGTAGGAGATTCCCACAGACGGCACTAATTGTGCGCATTGTAAGTGAGACCACTGGGTTGGGACTCACTTGGGCCAACAACTTATTTGTGTAGTGGGCTTGGATTTCCTACACTGGGTCGTTCTCAGCACTGAGACACAATGAGATCACTTTTCTTTTTTTCCACTGCCTGAATCACTCCTCTCTTTTTCCTCCCTCTCTCTCTCTCTCTCTTGCTCCCTCACTCTTTTTTAGCTTTCTCCTTGTAAACCTTCAACAACCTTTTACGTTCCTGTGTTCCTCATATTTATTGCTCAAATTTCGTGGAGAGGCTATGATTATCTTTAGGTTTAGTGCAACAGGCGGTCCAATATCGTCACTCATAAGTGGGTGGTTAGGTGGGAGTGGGAGGTGGTGTGAGTGGCCTTGGAACTTGTTTCCCCCTCCTGCAGGAATCCTCGGCAGCAGCGCCTTCTGAGGCATTGCTGAATATGTAAAGGACGGGGTGTTTGAACGTTGGTCCTTCATTACTGCTCAGGGCACAGATTTGCCGAACAATGATGAAGTGGCAAAGTTTGGGCCCGCAGCTTGTGTGGCTTTGGGATGGGCTGCTGGGTGGAAAGAGATCAGTTTTATGGGCCATGCATCCATACCAGAGTCCCAGGCCCAAATGGGCCCTCGTGCGGGGTACCGTACACTATTCTTTGTAATAAAAACATAACCAAACAACCGAATAGTTATGCCATTGGAAAATCTATTACATTACAGTCTCTATTACAATCTACCAAACGTGCCCTTATTAAACTTAACACGGGAATTAGCCAACACAAATGTAAAACCTAACCATTACAAATAAAGTAGCAATAAAATTAAACATTGTTATTATAATTAGGCAAAATAAAAGTCTATTTAAAAAAGAGCTTTAAAATTGAATTTATTAAAATTATAAACATAGTTGTGAGGGCCTTAATTTAGCCAAACAAAATTTCTTTTTAAAAAATCAAATAGCCACATTATAAAAAATAAAACAGCAACAAATTTTTTTTTTTTTTTTTAAGTTGTGTTAATTGTTATACGCTTTGTATATGTTTCTTGTGGCTCACTACATAAGAGCCTAATATGTCGCACAAAGTGCTTATGTTATATGACTTACTATAATAAATATATTAAAGTTATTCATAAAAATTGGCTTAAAATAAACTTTATTATCAAATCTTCAAGACGTTTAAATACTATTTCAAATTATACTATTAAAAGTTAAAAGAATTTCCAGTTACTTTAATCATCTATCAAAGTTTTTAAGTTTATGTCATAAACTTTCTCTCGAAAAAAAAAAAGTTTGTGTCATTAACTTAGTCTTGAATAATCAATTTTCACAATGTAATTTTAATTTCTTTTATCTTATTTTTATTACCTATTTATTATTCAATTTAATGATAAAAGTGAAATATTTATGTTTTCATAGTTCAAAAGTTACTGTGGTAGAGAGGAGATTTAAACCCTAAACGTTTTTATTGGAAACATCAAGAGATGTTGATTGAGCTACAAAACTCTTTAAAATATGTGTGAAATATTTTCTTTGATAACATTTATAACTTTTAATGAACTTCTGCTAGTGCACACCAATAGTATATGTAAAACTGAACATATTTTATGCATCAATAATTTGAGATGCACTTGGACTTTGTGGAGCCCTGAAAAGATGAACCATGAAATGATTAACCAAAATACTTGCTTCATGTACAATTTTTTATTGCATGAATAATTCTTCCTCCTCACCGTCGGTTTAAGGGTTTAATCAAAGGAAAGTTTATTCCAAGGTGTGGAAGGAAAAGGGCTCCAAGTGATTCTATCACTTTCTTCTCTCTCTTCGTGTTTTTGTTTTTGCATAACTTATATGTTTTGCTTTTATTTTGAGTCAGTCTAGTTTTATGCTTTACTTTGCTTAACATGTTTTTGTTTGCTTATTTTTAGTTTTGTTTATTTTGGTTTTCATAAAAATAAAAAAAATTGAAAAATCAGAAAAATACAAAAATAGTGTGTTTTTTGTACATTGGTACTTGTGTACCTTGGATGGCCATTGAAACAAAGTTTTCTAAACTTTGTATCTTTTGTTGCTTAGATGAGCATCACTATGCACAACTAAGCAAGTGAGCTTTGTGGCTCGTGTTTGTGATGAGTAAGATTAAATTATCTCTTGTACTTAACACTCGTATCACTTTTTTTGACGAGAAGGACTAGAAAATCCTAAGAGAAATGTATAAATAACCATCTCACCACTGTTGCCTGCCAATCATGAAATGACATCTATATGCTTTGGCATAGCAAAAGTGCAATGTCAATGACATTTGTGTGATTCGGCATAGCAAAATTGGAATGTCAAATGCTTAACATAATTGGGTATTTCCTTTCTATCTCTCATATGCCCATGCACGGTTTGCTTAAAAGAAAAATATGCAAAGAAAAATCAAAAGCAAAAAGATCAAAATGCTTTTAAATATGATTGCAAGCGTGTATTCTAGGAGATGTGGGAGTTATAGGATGTACCTCAAAGGTGATAGTCCCCATCAAACAATTATGATTGTGTGTGAGTTAAAGTGATTTTCTTATATCTCAAATCGTCATAACTAATTGACACTTATGCAATCTTGCGATGTTTTTAACACACAACACGTAATATTCTGTGCTACTCTTTATACATGTGCCGGTACAATGTGATATGGTCATCACAAGGTTTTACATGTGTTAATGTATGCTCACTAAACTGTCTTGACTTGTTTTTGAAATATAAAATTGGTTAGACTTGTTTAGTGTGTGTGTGTGTGTGTTTTTGGGATCCATGTGCATAAAATTGTTGTTGAGAGATGATTTTGAGAGTCTAAAATGTTGATTGGATCATTGGTTGAGTTACATGCTTAATTGCATTCATATCTGTGTTTTTCCCTTCTTGAAAAACTGTTTTTAAGCAATCTCGACAGCTCCTCGACACCTAGCTTATTTGTCGAGCTCTTAAGCTGTTTCTTATCAAAATCTTGACACCTCTCGACAGCTAGGTGGATTGATCGAGAAAGCTTCTGTCCTCTCGATAGCTTCTCGACAGCTGGTGGATCGATCGAGCTTCTTTAATCGTGTCTGTTGAATTGTTCCTCGACACCTTCTTGACAACTGAATTTGTCGAAGCATTTTTGCTCGACACCTGTCTCGACACCTCTATTTTTCGAGCTTTACTAGCCTTTTATATAAAGGTCTAGAGTGATTCGATTCTCACTTTTCTTAATCTCTCTCTCGACAGATTTGTCTTTTCACCTCCCAAACCTCTCTCACTCTCTCCAAACTTCTTCCTCAAGGTTTCTTCAAGGTTTTTCCATTTTTTTTTTATTTGGTGAGTTTCTAATCTCTATTTTCATGCATTTCATGTTTTGAAACCTAAGTTTTGGGGTTTTTGAAAAATTTTGGGGTTTTTCAAAATTGATGAGTTTTTGTTGAAATTTTGGGATGGGTTTTTGCTTAAATGAGTTTAAAATCTCGTGCATTGCATCATATAAGCATTATAACCGTATTATCATGCATTTAGATGTGTGCAAATTGATTGTGTGCTAGTAGGATTGGATTGGGCTGAGCCCATGATGTTTTTTTATATTGCATGTCACATGTTCATGCATTTCCCATGCATACGTACTCTCTTTTCAATATACTTGCTATATTTGAACTATGTTGGGACTTCTCTGATTGTCTCTCTCTCTCTCTCTCCCTCTCTTTTTGTTTACGTTAGTCTATGTCTATGCACCTAAACGCAAGTCTACTTTGTCCCATAACCCTCTTCGTTCTAGGGCATCCACTTCCTCTGATCCTACTCCATCACATATTTGGTTCCGTGATGAGGATGCCCGAAAGGCCTTCTCGAAGAAATTTTCTTGACAAGGCATTCATTCTGAACGCCAAGTCATCCTGGCAGACTTCGCCGACACTGACCTACCCAATGTCATTCACAGTCGGGGTTGGGAGTCGCTGTGTGACGTCCTGGTCACTTGTCCATTCGTGCTGATCCAGGAGTTTTACTCAAACATGCATGGATTTAATTATTCAGTACCTCATTTTATCACTCGCGTTCAAGGTACGCGCATTGCTGTCACACAGCAGATTGTTGTGGATGTGCTCCGTGTCCCTAGGGTGGAGTTTCCTGACTACCCTGGCTGTGAGCGTCTGAGGACTGTGTCCAAGGATGAGCTTAAGTCTGCTTTTTGTGAGTGCCTTTCTGAGTAGGGTGAGCATCAGTTCACTTACTGAACGGACCTTGCTAAAGGTCCTCGGTTTTTGAACATGGTCATGGCTTTTGTTCTTCACCCTCTTTCTCGCTATAACTCTATCACAAAGCATTGTGCTCACTTTTTGTTGTCCCTTCTTGAGCATCTTACTATAAATTTTCCTTCTCACTTTATTCTTTCTATCAAAGATGTTCATAGGGATTCGGCATCCTGTGATAAGCTCATCTTCCCTTCGGCTATCACGAGGATCTTACACCACTTTTCTGTTCCCTTTCCAACGTCCGACCACTTTTCTTACATGTGTGTCATAGACGCCGCTACCGTTAAACATAGCGAGGCGCAGTTTAGGTCGAGGCAGTCTGGGTCAGCAACTCTTCCCTCCCGTTCGACTCCATCTCGATCTGCTCCATCCACATCCATTCCCTCCTCTTCTACGGGCGATGTGACTCTTGCGGACATCATGGCACAGTTGCAACGCATGGATGCTCGCCTCAACACTCTCAGTGATGAGTTGTGTCAGATGAACACCCGTGTGAGTCATATTGCACGGCAGCAAGCAGTCATGGGTGGTTTCGTCTCTTCTTCTCCACCTACTCTAGAGGCTTCTAATGCTGAGGATGGTGATGGTGATGATGCTTCCGAGGATGATGATGATGGAGATGCTAGCTCTTCCGGTACTGATGAGATGTCTACTTGACACTCTAACCCTTTGTCACTCGTGACAAAAAGATGGAGTAGTTTTATATATGAGAGTAGTCATACTTAGAGGGAGAGTTAGTATAGGACCATTTTGTTAAGGGGAGTGTTGATATTTGAGGGATGTAGTGAGGATTATATGTATCTTTTTCTTTTCTCCACTTTAGATACATTTATTCTTGTACCTTAGGTCTTGTGACCATTTTTGACATACATTGTACTTATCTTCTTTATATGTTGATGTATGTTTCTTTCACCTACGCTTACATGTGTTATTTCTTTTCTCTCTTTATGCACATGCTTCTTATTACTTGTATGAAATCTATTATTTCTATTTCACACAAAGATGCCATGATGAGTTTTGTTTAAAGTGTTTCAGAAATACAGGTTATCAAAGTCTACTTGCCATAAACTCTCTTCTTGCAAAGTATTTCAATAGTTTGTGTTAGGATAGATTTTATTGTATGTAACAAGTGAGTATAAGTTGACTGATTTATGACTTCTCTCATATGTTCATTTGTTTGTTGTGGTTTTGTCACAGATTACCAAAGGGGAAGATTGTTAGGACATATGTGATTCACTTGTTAGGAACATATGTCACTATTTTATGTAATTGGCTAATCCTTTGACAAAACGCACTTTACTTGTATTTGGGTAGATCTAGGATGTGTTTAATACTTCAAGAAATCTTGTTTCAAGATCAAGTGTTAAAGCCATGCAAGTCTGTCCAAGATTTAAGCTGAAAAGTGCAAGTTCATTAAATCTCGATAGCTAGTGTCTATCGAGCTTGAAGAGCTGTTCCTGCCCCATGGCTCGATAGCTGCTCAACAGATGGCTATTTGTTGAGGTTTATGAAATTCAGATTTTCTATTCTGTTTTTCATTCAATCTGTGATTATGTGTTTGGGCTTTTTTTTCTTAAAACCTTAGACATATAAAAGGATTATTTTAAGGGTCGTCAAAGGTGGAACAAGTTGCACAAGTGTTGAGCAAAGTTTATTCAAGCAAATTGTGACCAGAGACAGAATTTTCCCAAGTTCATCGTTCTTGTGTAGAAGTTGCTGTATTTGTGCACCGTAGGGTTTTGTAACCAAGCATCTTCTTGATTTTCATCGTCTGGATGAACTGAAGAACTTTGCAGCCAACAACTTTCTCTAGTTAGTGATTGAAGTCGCGTACTGGGAGCCATGCATTAAAAGGAGAGATTGTCACTATAAAACAAGTCCAATTGAGTATTAGGGTAAGGGTTCAACTGTAAGTTGGTATAAGGTACTAGGATTCCTTTACTTGTAACCGTTTGTTTTGATAATAGTGGATTCTCGGGAGTCGTGACCTTAAAATCACCCGGTGGAGTTTTTGCCATGTTGGTTTTCCCCATTCGTAAATAAATCACAGTGTTAATTTAATTTTCGTTGCACTTAGTTTAATTGGTAATTTGTTTGTACTACCACGCGCTTTGCATGTTAATTTGATTAATTAATAAACTTGGCTAATTAATCAATTAATTAATCACAAGTGGTCAATACATTCTTGGCCTATCAAAGAACAATTAGTTTAGTTAGTAAGGGAAAAAGTAGAGGTTGGTGAAGGTCGCGTTGTTTTAAGCTGCTTTTCAGCTTTACAACCACTGCTGCAATTCCTTAAATCTGTAAGTTTTCACTTTTCAGGCACATCTTATCTCTTATATTTCTCCTTTCTCAAAAAAATCCACGTTAAATAATATTCTTCTTTCCCTAATTATTTTACTTTCCTCACACATCCTTCAAATTGTTTTTTTAACTAATTTTTCTTTATCCTTATTATGGTTCAAGAATTTACCAACATATTTCCATTGGCTTCAATGAGTACTCAAGAAGCCTCACCGTTGACATCATCATCTTCTTCTTCAAGACAGTGGATATATGACGTATTCCTTAGTTTCAGAGGCATAGACACACGCAATAATTTTACAGATCATTTATATACTGCTTTGCAACGCTCGGGTATTTTCACCTTTAGAGATAATGAAAAGCTTGAGAGAGGAAAATCTATTTCACCAGATCTCTTGAAAGCAATAGAAGAATCGAGAATTTCTATTATTATTCTCTCAAAAAACTATGCATCTTCGACATGGTGTTTAGATGAACTTGCAAATATCATTCAGTGCATGAAAGTGATGGGAATGACAGTTCTACCTATATTTTATGATGTGGACCCATCTGATGTACGCAAACAAAAGGGAACTTTTGCCCAAGCCTTTGCTAAGCATGAAGAACATTTGAAGGACAACATGGAAAAGGTGCAAACTTGGAGGGCTACTTTGAGTGAAGTGGCCAATCTCTCTAGATGGCATTCACAAGATAGGTAATGGAATTTGAAAATTTTAGAATGTTTCAAATGACTCTTGCTATATATACCATGAATTACATCATCAACAATACAATATTTTGACTATAATATATGTTGTGTTAAATCCACCCTCACAATACATGATAGGTAATTTATATTACTATAAAGTATAAACAGAGTAAGATTCGATGGTTTCATCCTTTACTTTACCAAGAAATACCTCATTACATAGTTTGAAATAAAATGATAGAATTTGAAATATAGAATATGATAAGGTTAAAAGTGTTAAATAAGAAGATTCAGAATAAATCTCAAGTGTTGGAAAGTGGGAGAAAAAAATAAGAATGGTAAAGAGGGTATTTTTTTTTTTCAATTTAAAATTTTTTTTAAATAATAACAAACATAATTACTAAAAATATGATTTGGAACCCAATAGCATGAACAATGGATTAATATGTTGACCGTAATCAAATTTCATATATTCAGAGTTAAAAATTTGATCTATTGTACAGCCACTACAAGTATCACCAAAATCTCTAAAAGCAATGAAAACGGTAAAGAGTACACAGATTTGGTTAGAAAATAATAAATAAATAAATAAATAACAAACCGGCCAATTCAACTACCGAACTTGTTTCAAATTATCAGAACTTCGATGCTCTAAAGTCTAAAGAACTTTTTGGATGGAAAAACTAATGAACACGCTAGCATGGTTAACGACTTTTGTGGTTTTGCAATAAATCAAATTAGGCTCAAGACTGTAAAAGCATAAGGAGGGATTTCTTATTTAGGCTCAATGAAAGAAGGCTCTCTTTAAATTTTTTTTTTTTTTGAGAAAGGAGTCTTTCATTTGATAAAATTAAAGCACGGCCAAATTAGCCTGAACAAAAGGTAAGGTGCAAGACCAAATTGTACCGTGTGGATGGAACATCTTCCATCCACACGGTACAATTTGGTATGATCAAACCTAGCTTAGCTAAACTATGAGCAACTTTGTTGCCATCTCTTCTTATGTGAGAGTATGACAATTCTAAATACAAACCGGAAAATAAAGAAACATCATTTACCAAAGGTGCAAAAGAAAGTAACCCATTATCCTTGTTCCTCAAGGCCTTCACAATCACTTCTGAATCACCCTTCATGATAGCACAGTCCACTCCAATTTCACTACCAAACTCCACAGCTCTGCATGCAGCAATTGCCTCCACTTCCACGGGCTGGTATGCCCTTCCTATTGCTGAATTAATGATGCAATTACCTCTCCATTGCAGTCCTGAATTACCACTCCAACCCCTGCTTTGTTGTCTGCACTTGAGATGGCTCCATCATAATTTATTTTATATATATCCGGTGGTGGTGCTGTCCACTTTGGTATTGGCTGAGGTCTGATCGGGATTGGCATTGGATTGGCAGCTCTTATCTCATCCCAGCACTCTTGGGCAACTTGTTTCAAGTCTTTTGTAAGGCACCAAGGTTGCTGCAGACGTGATTTGTTTCTTTGGTTCCATATCTGCCATACTTGGATAGCAAAGTGCTCAGGTGACTTTTCATTCTTTATTATCCATCTGCATAAATGCTTGAAGTCCTCAAACACTTCCCTTGTCTGAAAGCTCCATCAATCTCCATCCCAAACCTCATCCAAACCTGAACAACCCCATAGAGCATGCAACGAGTCCTCAATGTTTGAAGAGCACCGGTCACATGTTGAGTTGTCTATGATTGTTCTTCGGGCCAGGTTTAGTTTTGTTGGGAGAGAGTTTCTGCATGCTCTCCATACCATGTTTATATACTTGTTTGAAACTTCCAGTGACCAAATGCATTTCCAGAAATTTCTATCCATGTCCTGTTGTGAATCATCCTCAGCCTTTGCCTCTAAATCCTTGAGCAACCTGTAACCTGATTTACATGTATATTGCCCATTTGCTGTGAAGGGCCAAAACAAAAAGTCCTCAGTTGGGCTGCGTGCTAATGGAATCTTTTTTGCAATTGCCGCTTCAGCTGGTACAAGAATTCCTTCCAACATTTCAGCATCCCATTTTCCTATGTTCTCATCTGTTAGACAATCAACTGTGGCATCCTTCATGGACTCAATGATTGGAGAAGTAACTAAAGGTGGATGTTTAATAGGGAGCCAGTGGTGCTGCCATATTTTGATGTTTTCCCCATTGCCAACTCGAAACCTTGAACCCATTTTGATAACCTCCCTTCCTTTCAAGATGCTTTTCCAAGCATATGACCCGGATGCCAAATCCTTTGCTTCCATGAATGAGCAATGAGGAAAAAATCTTGTCTTGAATATCCTACAAAAAAGAGTATCTTTATTATGTAAAAGTCACCAAGCTTGCTTGGCAAGAAGCCGAGTCATTGAATAATGCAAGGTCCCTAAACCCCATTCCTCCATCTAGCTTTGATTTTGTCAACTCTGACCATTTAATCCAATGTATTTTTCTTCTATCCCCTCACTGCCCCAAATTTTTTTTTTTTAATCATTGCTTCAATATCATGACAAAGACCCAAGGGTATTTTGAAACATTCCATGGTATATGTCGGAATGGCTTGGACAATAGCTTTGATTAGAACTTCTCTACCGGCTTGACACAAAATCTTTCCTTCCCACCCTTATAATTTTCTCCATACCCTCTCCTCGTATATAACTAAAGCTTGCTTTTTTTCCCCTTCCCACCAATGAGGGCAGCCCCAAATATTTCTTATAGAATTTTATTTCTTGCACCCCCAACACTCTCTTTATCTCTTTCCTAGAGTCATCTTTAGTGGACTTGCTAAAGAAAAGAGATGTCTTTTCTCTATCGATTTTTTGCCCCGATACCACCTCATATTCCACCAATATTTTTAGCACATTAACACATTCTTGGGGGTTGGCCTTGCAAAAGAGCAAGCTATCATTTGCAAAAAATAAATGGGTTAGTTTGGGGCCTCTCTTACAAAGAGAGAAGCCATTGATTTCCTTTGCTCTTGCTGCTTTTGTGATTAGGTCATGTAATCCTTCCGTGCATAAAAGGAAGAGGAAGGGGGAGAGGGGGTCCCCTTGCCTTATGCCTCTTGTTGGATTAATTAGCCCCTTCGGTTCACCATTCACTAGAATTGAGTATGAAACAGTATGAACACACTTCATAATTAATCCAATCCACCTTGTGCAAAAACCCATTTTCTCCATCAGTTTTTGAAGATAAATCCACTCCATCCTGTCATATGCTTGCTCATATCTAGCTTAACAGCCATAAAACCTGTTTTTCCTAAGTTATGGTTTTTCATACAATGTAAAGTCTCAAAAGCAACTAAAACATTATTTGAAATAAGCCTATTTTTTGCAAAAGCGGATTGATGCTTAGTTATAAGTTCTCGCATGAATTTTTTTAATCTGTTTGCTAGGAGTTTGGAAAAAATCTTATACAATACGTTACATAGGCTTATAGGTCGATATTCAGAAACTAAAACAGGATTTTTCACTTTTGGGATTAAAGTGATGAAGGTATGATCTATTGGATGAGGCAATTTACCTGAATTCTGCCAAGTGAGTATTGTGGATGTTACCTCTTGGTTCATCAACCCCCAAAAGTGTTGGTAGAATAAAGGTGGCATCCCATCTGGCCCTGGTGCTTTTAGAGGCGCCATTTGTTTGAGTGCTTCCTGAATTTCCCAATCCATGAATTCACCTGTTAGCTGCTCATTGATCTCATCTGTAACTAGCTGTGGAATGAAAGAGAGTGAATCATCCCCCAAAGCTGGATTGCATGTGGTAAACAATTCCCCAGAAAAATCAACAATAATGTCTCCAATCAATTCTGGTTGCACATGCCAATTCTCATCTCTGTCTTTAATTCCCCGAATGGTATTTTTCCTAAATCGCTAAGTTGCTTTGGTGTGAAAGAACTAGGAATTGCTGTCACCGTTCTTCAACCATAGCACTCTTGATCTTTGGCTCCATAATCGGGTTTCTCTATCCATAAGTACATGAATTTCAGCTTTTAACTCTCTAAGCCAAGAATTATCTCCCCTCCTTATTGCCTCGGCCTCAACTTTATCTAGCAATTTTTTTTTCTCCTCCAACTCTCTCCTCACATTCCCAAAACAATTTTTCTCCCACCACTCTAGGTCTTTGCTGCACTTTTCTATTTTTTTCAAAATGTCACCTTCCTCTCCATTCCTTTATGCCGCTTCCACTGTTTCACCATAGCATGAATCAGACAACCACATCTCTTCAAAACGAAACACCTTTTTCCTAGATGGATCCTCCAAACCCAAGAGGTTGATAAAAATAGATACATGGTCTGATGACATACATCTGAGATGAGACACCTTTGAAGCTGGATATTTTAGAAGGAACTCACTATTCACCAAACCTCCATTAGACAGCCACATCTCCTCAAAACAAAACACCTTTTTCCTAGATGGATCCTCCAGACCCGAGAGGTTGATAAAAATAGGTACATGGTCTGATGACATACATCTAAGATGAGACACCTTTGAAACTGGATATTTTAGAAGGAACTCACTATTCACCAAGCCTCTATCCAACCGCTCCCAAATGGAGTGACCGTTAGTAAAATGTTTGCTCCAAGTAAATTTAGGACCCTCAAATCCCAAGTCAATGAAACTGCATTCATCAATAATATCTCTAAAGGTTTGCATTTGAGTGTGACCCCTCAAAGCTCCCCCCAATTTTTCATCCTGTTTGCTGATTTCATTAAAATCACCCGCACAAAGCCATGGGATGGATGACTTATTGTTTAACCCCCTTAATTTATTCAAAGCTTCCATTCTCCAATTAGTTTCAGGCTCTCCATAAAATCCAGTGAATCTCCATTCCGTTTCCATAAAATACCTATAAGAATCCTCAATAGTTACATTTGCATCTCGCTTCCAAAAGAGCACCAAGCCACCTCCTCTCCTCCCACTGGAAACTTCCCACTTGTGATCAAAATTTATGCTATGAAGAACTCTGTCTAGCCTAGCTTCATCTGCCCATGTTTCGGCTAAAAACACAACAGAGAGATCTTTTGCCTGGATGATATTTCCAAGCTCCTTCTTTGTATGCAGGTTCTCAAGCCCACGACAGTTCCATACTAAGAGATTCATGATTGTTGGCGGGCTTGATCATCAGCCTCCACCACTTGGAAAGAAAACTCATCACCATTCTTCAAAACCTTTTTTTTTTTTTTTGCTGCAAGGTAAGTCTGAATAGTCATCCACTGCCGATAAATTCCTCTTACATGTACCTGTATAATCTCACTGACCAGCTTTCTGAGTCGTGCTTGCTCTATCCAACCTTGTCCACGTGCTGATTTTTTTTGGTGCCCTAATAATCTCATGCTTCTCACGTGACAATGAGTCATGTGAATTAAGTTGGTGACTAGGTTGTAGTTCAGCCGCCGCTTGGGATTTATTGTGCTGTTGGATTGATCCGAGGCATTAATTGAATTAAACCCACCAGTATCCGTTGAAGGAAAATCACATCTGGCTCCAGACTTTTCGGTCATGATTGTCTCAGTATTTGCTGTATTAATTGGCTCCGGATTGTGTGGAATTTTTTTAGGAACGTGGACTTGATTATCACTACAGCCGTTTCGGTATTGAATAGACTCCATAAGTGTATCCGTTACCTCCAATAAATGAGACTTTACACTCTCAGACGTTGCCAGGTTGTGCTCCACCGTATGCTCCTCCGTTGGTGGTGGCTCGTCACTGGTTGGGCCCTCCTGTTCAGACATGGTCTCGCTTGCAGATGACAGTGTTGTCTTGCGCTTAGGAGAGTAGAAACCAAGAGATGCAGATTGACTTCTCTTCTAATTTGTACACAGTTCAAGATCACATTCTTCCTAGACGGTGAGAATGGTAGTGCTCGTATGCTTGGACCAAACTGTCGTTGATACAATCCGCCACCGTGAGAAACTTGGCAGCAAGAATAAATTCCTGTCGCTGTTGATCTTTGCTAAGAACAAAATCAGAATTTTCCTATCAGACGGAAAAGGAGTTCCAATTTTTTATGACTTCGTCCCTCTAAGAAGACTAACTCTGGTAGAAAAAGAAATGTGTTTTCCCCAACCCCAAAAAAAAGAGAACCACTAGCTCTAGCAGTAAACTTGTTGCCACCGGAGAACAGAAAACTCCTTCAAAAGAAAGTTAACTTCTTACTGAAATCACAATTGAGCAAACTTACTTAAGTTTGGGTCGATAGAATGTCGAGCGATAGTTCGTAAACTTTTTGTATGAAGTTCGCTCGAACGAGTCTTCTCAAACTTGATTTCTTCAATGTTACTCCTTGACTTGATATTAAGAAAACTATTTAAATACAGCCCTCTCTAACACTTATTAAACTTAACATAGGAATTAGCCAACACAAATATAAAATTTAACAATTACAAATAAAGTAGCAACAGAATTAAAGACTGTTATTATAATTAGGCAAAATAAAATTCTATTTAAAAAAGAGCTTTCAAATTAAATTATGTAAAATTACAAATTAACATAGTGGTGAGGCCCTTGATTTTGCCCAATAAAATTTCTTTTTAAAAAAGAAAATAGCCACTGAGATTTTTTTTTTTTTAAAGTTGTGTCATACACGCTGTATTTGTATCCTGTGGTTCAGTACATAAGAGCTTAAATTATTTTAAAAGAAGTTACTTTTTTTTTTTTTTTTTGATAAACAATTTTCAAGTTACTTTAATCATCTATCATAGTTTTTAAGTTATGTAGTAAACTTAGTCTTGAATAATCAATTATCGAAATGTAACTTAAATTAATTTTCATTTTATTTCTATTACCTATTTTATTATTCAATTTAATGATAAAAGTGAAATATTTATGGGAGATGAGATTTGAATTCTAATTTGTACTATAAACATATCTATTAAAAATATCAAGAGGTGCTATTTTTTTTTTTTTTTTTTTGAGAAAGAAGAAGTGCTAATTGAACTACAAATCACTTTAACATATAAGTGAAATATTTTCTTTGATAACATTTATAACTTTTAATGAAATTCTACTAGTGCGCACCAATAGCGTACGTATAAAATAGAACATATTTATGCATCAATAGTCTAAGATGCACTTGGACTTTGTGGAGCCCTGAAAAGATCAACCAAAATACTTGCTTCATGTACAATTTTTTATTGCGTGATTAATTTGAAATGTACAGTAGCTCAAGCAAATACAAATTCTTGTGGCCGCTCTAGAAAAATTAAGGAAAGCAATACTAAACACAAATGTTAACATAATTTGACAAACTCTATGCTTACATTCAAGGGCAACACTAACAAATAAAAAAAATGAAAGGCTACATCCACAACAACAATCTACATCCATAATTAATAACAATTTCACAATAAATTCTAGATAACAAGTTGTAACTGGTTACCTTATTTTAGTGGTGGGTGCAAATTGGAACTAGTAATAATTTCCCACTTAAAATTTCTTGTAAAAATATTATGAATATAAGATTAATTACTCACAAAAAATCTGACTAACAATTATGAGAAAAAAGTAACTGCACTCCCAACTGTCATAAAGATAAAGTAATACAAGTTATCTAAAAGTTCAGATTTGTATAAATACTCAAGAGTTTGTTTAGACTCCCAAATTAAAATTACGGCTAGATAGCTCTTACTCTAACTTATACCAAGTGCAGAATAAGAGTAAGAAGCGCAAACAACCGTTATCACTACCCTAAGCCATATTCATCCATTATCAACAATATAAAGTAAAGTTTAAGAGTAGTGAAGAGAGATGCAAACAAAAGATAACACCAAGACGTGTTATTGAAGAGGAAATCGAAGAACTCGAGGAAAAACCTCTCTGTGACCCTCCAAGACGAAATCGATCTACGAGAGAATAAAGTTGGAGTACATGAATAACAAAAGATCCTCCAAGCCTAATTTACCCCATGTACTTGAGCCCTCCAAGCTCTTGCTACCAACTGGCTTCTCGAAACCTTGTCTTCTCTAACTTTCCAGATCCCACAATTCAACCTGATTGCATCCCCCAATAAATGGCTCCTTCCAATGCTTCTCAACAACACCAAAATCTCACTTGACACTCAGAATGGGTGTGGTAAGTGTTTGAGCTATCAACCTCTCAAGGATGTAGAGATGGAGAGGTAGGAGTTGAGAAAAACTACAAGGAAATGTGTAGATGATTCTAGGTATATCAATCTCTAACTCTCAAGTGTATTTTTTAGGGTTTTCTCTCTAAAAAACACTCTTTACCATATGTGGGTAATGAGGGTATATATAGTGTGAGTAAAGACCTGGTAAAGCAAAAGTTCACTTCTTACCAAACAGAATGTTTCACGAGTCCATTGCGGGTTGGCCTTACCCGTTGCGAAAACCTCTAGGCTGGCATGACTCTCCATCTTCCAGTCGTGTGCTCTACACGTGGCTCTTTCATAGGTAAGTTTCTCACGAGACACTCGCGAAAACCTCTTGTTCATCCTTTGAAACTTGAGTTTTCACACTTTCTCACGCTCATCCCTTACAATTGAAAACCCACATGCATACAGGGAAAAATGATTGAAGAAATTACAATCAAATTTGGCACAGAATTAATGCCAACAAAAAATAGTTGTAAATCACAACTTTACATTATCATTTCAACCAAAGGTATTCTTACAATAACACACTAGACAAATGAGATAAAAATTTGTCATTTAACTCTCAAATTCACCAAAAATTATATGTTTAGCAGTGTTGCTTATATATAAAACTTTAATACCTATTCTTCGGTAAAAGAAAAACATAAAATTATTCTTGTTGACAAATAATAAACTTTTATTCTATCCCAATATAATTCAAATAAATAATCATGTTAAACTAGGAACCTTTAAACTATTCGTGGGTTGGACTTTTCATCATTTTATAAGACATTTATTATTTCAATATGGACAATATTTAACTCAATTAAAAGCAACGGAACACAAAGTGACCTTTGCTTTTATTTATTTATTTATTTATTTATTTTTATATAGTTTTAATATTTGACATTTATTCCTTTTTTTTTTTTTTTTTTTTATCATCAAATCAAGACATCAATTGATTTTTGGGGTATTTTTTTTAAAAATATATATTGATTTTTGGGATAGATGGAGATCAAGCTCTAAATCTCTTATTCGACGATAAGAGATTTTACCAATTAAGCTAAGTAGAATCCCAAGTAATTTTTGTTTTAAGATAAATTTTTGTGCTATAAAAGCAAATCTTGCATGCAAAATATCGTTATTTTTTTTGTTAATTGAAGGGCAAAAAATCCAGGTGTTGCTACTTGCTTATACTATCCTAATCGAAATCTTATCTGATTCGAAACCCACCCAAACATGGAAACATAGGTAGCATGAAATTAGATTTTATTTTATTTTAATCCAACTAATATTCATATTTTAATATAGAGTATATATTGTATATGTCTCAAATTAAACCTAGGTTTCTGAAGGAATGAAACTAAACTAAATGATACATTTAGATTTATATTATAGGTTGTATATACATTTATTTGTTGGGATTTCATGGAAGGTTCAAACTCACTACTTATTATTCTCTCTTCATTGCAAGCCTGAGGCAGAAGTTATTGAAGACGCTGTAAAAGAGATACTAAATAAACTAAGTTATATGCTTTTCATAGATACCAAGGAACTAGTAGGAATAACTTCCAGAGTTGAGAAACTAATGACACATTTAGCTATAAAGTCAAATGGTGTTCGCCTTATAGGAATTAGGGGGAGGGAGGAATGGGTAAAACAGCTCTAGCAAGAGTTGTGTACAAAATGATTTCCAATCAATTTGAAGCATATAGTTTTATTTCTAATGTCAAGGAAGTTTATGAAAAATATGGTATAATTCAGTTACAACAAACACTTTTGAATGATCTTTTGACTCTTTGAGACATAAAAGTAAAAGATGTCGATGATGGAGTTTTCATGATCAAGAATAGGTTACGTCACAAAAAGATTCTTCTTGTTCTTGATTATGTAAATGAATTAGTCCAGTTGAATAAATTAGTTGCAAAGCATGATTGGTTAGGCCCAGGTAGTAGAGTTATCATAACAATAAGAGATGTGCATTTGCTAATGTCATATAAAGTAGATGATATATATGAGGCTGAAGGATTGAGTAATAAGGAAGCTCTTCATCTTTTTAATTCGAAAGCTTTTGATGAAGAGCATCCACTTGAAGATTATCTAAAGTTGTGCCAAGCCTTTGTAGTTTACGCTAAAGGTCTTCCTTTAGCCATTTTTGGGTTCCTTTCTGTACAATAGAAGTATGTATGAATGGAAAAGTGAATTAGATAGGCTTAAAGAATTTCCTGAAAGAAAAATTCTTGATGTACTTCAAATAAGTTTTGATGGACTACAACAAACAGAGAAGGAAATTTTCTTGCATATTGCAAGTTTCTTGAATTATAGAAATCAAAAAACTATTATAGCATTATTAGATTGTCTTGAACTTTACCCCGAAATTGGATTAAGGGTTCTTACTGATAAATCTCTCGTTAAGTATCAAGACAATCAATTGTGGATGCATGATTTACTCAAAGAAATGGGTCGAGATATTGTCCGTAAAGAGTGCCCGAAAGACTAACCTGAAAAGCGTAGTAGATTGTGGTCGTATAAAGATATTGATAGAGTGTTAACAAAAAATACGGTAAGAGGTTGTTGAAAGAACCTAAGAATATACTTTATTAATTATATTATTCAACATAGTTTAACATAAAGTACATTTGGTAAATATACATTTTGCAATTCACTAATCCCTTTTGTTCATGATTATTAGGGAACATAAGCAATTCAAGGCATAGCCTTAAGATTACCCAAGTCGAAACAAGCACATTGGGATCCTGGATCCTTTTCAAAGATGCATCGTCTGAAATTCCTCATAATTGAAAATTTTCACCTCATGTATGATCCCAAACATCTTCCTAATGAATTAAGATTTCTTTATTGGCGTGGGTACACTTCAAAATCTTTGCCAACAAGTTTTCAACCAAATGAGTTGATTCAACTTCACATGTGCTACAGCAACATTGAAAGACTTTGGAAAGGGGCAAAGGTAATAGTTACCCTTCTACAACTTTTCTTTTAATAGTTTCAATAAACTATAAGGTTTTTAGAAGCTAAAAACTTTTTTTTTTTGTCTTTTTGGATTTTTACAGTCTTGTGAGATGTTGAAATTCATCAAATTGAAAAAGTGTCTAAAACATTTTGAAACCCCTGACTTCACCAAAATCCCAATTCTTGAGAAATTGGTTCTTGAAGATTGTATAAATTTACAAGAAATACATCCATCAATTGCATTTCACAAAAAGCTTACTCTTCTTAATCTAAAAGGATGCAAAAATCTCAAAAGTCTTCTGAGAAAATTTGAGATAGAGTCTCTGGAGATCCTTATTCTTTCTGATTGCTCAAAAATAAAAACAATTCCAGAATTTGGGGAGAATATGGGACGTGTAACAGAGCTTCACTTGGATGGCATAGCTATTACAAAACTGCCCACATCAATTGGGAATTTGAGTGGCCTTGCTTCATTGAATGTAAAGGATTGCAAAAATCTTATGTCTCTTCCAAGCACATTTTTTAATATGACGCGGCTTAAAGATCTCAATCTTTGTGGCTGCTCAAAACTACAAGGGAACTTGGGAAGGGCTAAAAGTGTTGATGTGAACGGATATGTGGCTTCTTCTAATGCTATTTTTGAAACTTTAAAAAAAATTGCTTTTGGTGAATTTCAGCTCCTCCCTTTTAATCCAATGTCGAGAAGTTCCGAATCCATGGGCTTGCTGTTGGGCTTTGTGGAGCCTAGTTTATTTTTGGCCTGTTTTGTAGCCCATTGTAACCCTGTAAGCAGGATATAAAAGCCGCTTTAGTGATTAGGGTTTTTAGTCTACTACTGTTGTTGTGTTTTTTAGAGAGAGAGGAAAAACACTGTAGCCGCACTCTGTATTCTTCCCTGATAATAGTGATATCCCTGCAACTCCGTGGACGTAGGCAAATTGCCGAACCACGTAAATACTGTCTTGTGCGTGTGATTGTTTTTCTTTGACGTGTGTTTTCTCTATTTTTTTTGTTTCTCATAGCTTGGAATTTTGGTTAAATTCCCAACAACTGGTATCAAAGCCTAGGGTTAGGTTTGAGTGAGAGCAATGGCAGAGGAAGCAGGAAAGGCGTCTGGAATAGAAAAGTTTGATGGCACAGACTTCGCGTATTGGAGGATGCAGATTGAAGATTATCTCTATGGGAGGAAATTGCATTTGCCTCTTTTGGGGACAAAACCTAAGGCGATGAAGGCTGATGAATGGGCTCTTCTTGACAGACAGGTACTAGGAGTTATCAGGTTAACTCTGTCTAGGTCTGTTGCACATAATGTTGTAAAGGAGAAGACCATAGCAGATCTGATGAAGGCTTTGCCTGATATGTATGAAAAGCCGTCAGCAAACAATAAGGTGCATCTGATGAAGAAACTGTTCAATTTGAAGATGGCAGAGAATGCATCAGTAGCACAACATCTGAATGAATTTAATACTATCACAAATCAATTGTCGTCTGTAGAAATTGATTTTGATGATGAGATTCGTGCTCTGATTGTCTTGGCTTCTTTGCCAAACAGTTGGGAGGCAATAAGGATGGCAGTAAGTAATTCTACAGGAAAGGAAAAGCTCAAGTATAATGATATTCGAGATTTAATTCTGGCTGAGGAGATTCACAGAAGAGATGCAGGTGAAACCTCAGGATCTGGTTCTGCCTTAAACCTTGAGACAAGAGGCAGAGGTAATAACAGAAATTCAAATCGAGGCAGATCAAAATCCAGAAATACTAATCAGAACAGAAGTAAATCTAGATCAGGCCAACAAGTACAATGCTGGAATTGTGGGAAAACAGGTCACTTTAGGAACCAATGCAAAAGTCCTAAGAAGAAGAATGAAGGTGATTCTGCTAATGCTGTAACAGAAGAGGTACAAGATGCATTACTTCTTGCAGTAGACAGTCCACTTGATGATTGAGTTTTGGATTCAGGAGCCTCGTTTCATACCACTCCACACCGAGAAATCATACAGAACTATGCTGCAGGTGATTTTGGTAAGGTGTATTTGGCTGATGGTTCATCCCTGGATGTTGTGGGTATGGGAGATGTCCGGATATTGTTACCCAATGGGTCTGTTTGGTTACTGGAGAAGGTTCGACATATTCCTGACCTAAGGAGGAATCTGATTTCTGTTGGACAACTTGATGATGAAGGGCATGCAATACTATTTGTTGGTGGTACTTGGAAGGTTACAAAGGGAGCTAGAGTATTGGCTCGTGGAAAGAAGACTGGCACTCTCTATATGACCTCAAGTCCAAGAGACACAATTGCAGTTGTTGATGCAAGTACTGATACAAGCCTATGGCACCGCAAACTTGGTCACATGAGTGAGAAAGGGATGAAGATGCTGTTGTCAAAAAGAAAACTACCAGAATTGAAGTCCATTGATTTTGACATGTGTGAAAGCTGCATCTTAGGAAAGCAGAAAAAGGTGAGTTTCTTGAAAACTGGCAAGACACCGAAGGCAGAAAAATTGGAGTTAGTACACACTGATTTGTGGGGGCCTTCTCCAGTTGCATCCCTTGGAGGTTCAAGGTACTACATCACTTTCATTGATGACTCAAGCAGAAAGGTATGGGTTTATTTTCTGAAAAATAAATCTGACGTCTTTGAAACTTTTAAGAAGTGGAAGGCTATGGTTGAGACAGAAACAGGTTTGAAAGTAAAATGTTTGAGGTCAGATAATGGAGGAGAGTACATAGATGGAGGGTTTAGTGAGTATTGTGCTGCACAGGGAATTAGGATGGAGAAGACCATTCCTGGGACACCACAGCAGAATGGTGTGGCTGAGCGCATGAACAGAACTCTTAATGAGCGTGCTAGGAGTATGAGGTTGCATGCTGGACTACCAAAAACTTTCTAGGCTGATTCTATTAGCACTGCAGCTTACCTGATAAACCGAGGGCCATCAGTTCCCAAGGAGTTCAAACTTCCTGAGGAGGTTTGGAGCGGTAAAGAGGTAAAATTTTCTCATTTAAAAGTTTTTGGTTGTGTTTCTTATGTTCACATTGATTCTGATGCTCGTAGTAAACTTGATGCTAAGTCTAAAATATGTTTTTTCATTGGCTATGATGATGAGAAATTTGGCTATAGGTTTTGGGATGAACAAAACAGGAAAATCATCAGAAGTAGAAATGTGATATTTAATAAACAGGTTATGTACAAGGACAGGTCAACTGTAGTATCAAATATTGCAGAGATAGATTAAAAGAAATCTGAGTTTGTCAACTTAGATGGATTGACTGAAAGTACTGTCCAGAAAAGGGGTGAAGAAAATAAGGAGAATGCAGATTCACAGGTAGATCAGAGTACACCTGTAGCTGAAGTCCGCAGATCTTCCAGGAACATTAGACCTCCACAGCGTTATTCACCCGCTTTAAATTATCTACTATTGACTGATGGTGGTGAGCCAGAGTGTTATGATGAAGCCTTGCAAGATGAAAATTCAAGCAAGTAGGAGTTAGCCATGAAGGATGAGATGGATTCCTTGTTGGGGAATCAGACATGGGAACTGACTAAATTGCCAGTAGGAAAGAAAGCTTTGCACAACAAGTGGGTATACAGAATAAAGAATGAGCATGATGGTAGCAAACGTTACAAGGCTAGATTAGTTGTTAAAGGGTTCCAGTAAAAGGAAGGCATTGACTACAAAGAGATATTTTCTCCAGTTGTGAAGATGTCAACAATTAGACTGGTGTTGGGAATGGTGGCTGCAGAAAACTTACATCTTGAGCAGTTAGATGTGAAGACAGCATTCCTTCATGGTGATTTGGAGGAAGACATTTACATGATTCAGCCAGAAGGGTTTATTGTTCAGGGACAAGAGAATCTAGTCTGCAAACTGAGAAAGAGCTTGTATGGCCTAAAACAAGCTCCTAGACAGTGGTACAAGAAATTTGACAATTTTATGCATAAAATTGGGTTCAAGAGATGTGAAGCTGATCATTGTTGCTATGTTAAATTCTTTGACAATTCTTATATCATTTTACTGTTGTATGTGGATGATATGCTCATTACAGGGTCTAGCATTGAGGAGATTAATAATCTGAAGAAGCAATTGTCAAAACAGTTTGCAATGAAAGATTTGGGAGCTGCAAAGCAAATCCTTGGTATGAGAATCATTAGAGACAAGGCTAATGGTACATTGAAGCTTTCACAGTCAGAGTATGTGAAGAAAGTTCTCAGCAGGTTCAACATGAATGAATCTAAACCAGTGAGCACACCCTTGGGTAGTCATTTCAAACTGAGCAAAGAACAGTCACCGAAGACAGAAGAAGAAAGGGACCATATGAGCAAGGTGCCCTATGTCTCAGCTATTGGCAGCTTGATGTGTGCTATGGTGTGTACAAGGCCAGACATTGCACATGCAGTGGGAGTTGTGAGCAGATTCATGAGTAGGTCTGGAAAGCAGCATTGGGAGGCAGTCAAGTGGATTCTGAGATATCTGAAGGGTTCATCAGATACATGTCTTTGTTTCACAGGTGCAAGTTTGAAGCTGCAAGGTTATGTAGATACTGATTTTGCTGGTGATATTGAGAGTAGAAAGAGTACTACTGGGTTTGTATTTACTCTGGGTGGTACAGCTATATCATGGGCTTCAAATCTGCAAAAGATTGTCACTTTGTCTACAACAGAAGCTGCGTATGTTGCAGCAACTGAAGCTGGAAAGGAGATGATTTGGTTACATGGTTTCTTAGATGAATTGGGTAAGAAGCAAGAGATGGGCATTCTACACAGTGACAGTCAGAGTGCAATCTTTTTTGCCAAAAATTCGGCTTTTCATTCAAAGTCGAAGCATATACAAACAAAATACCACTTTATCCGTTACCTTGTTGAAGATAAACTAATAATACTTGAGAAGATTTGTGGATCTAAGAACCCAGCAGACATGTTGACTAAGGGTGTCACTATTGAGAAGTTGAAGCTGTGTGCAGCTTCAATTGGTCTTCTAGCTTGAGGACAGGAGGATGAGTTGCAGGGGATGATGGATTGTTTCTTGAAGGATAGCGGTTTGATGTTGGTGATTGAACTAGTCTCCAAGTGGGAGATTTGTTGGGCTTTGTGGAGCCTAGTTTATTTTTGGCCCGTTTTGTAGCCCATTGTAACCCTGTAAGCAGGATATAAAAGCCGCTTTAGTGATTAGGGTTTTTAGTCTACTACTCTTGTTGTGTTTTTTAGAGAAAGAGGAAAAACACTGTAGCCGCACTCTGTATTCTTTCCTGATAATAGTGATATCCCTGCAACTCCGTGGACGTAGGCAAATTGTCGAACCACGTAAATACTGTCTTGTGCGTGTGATTGTTTTTCTTTGACGTGTGTTTTCTCTATTTTTTTTGTTTCTCACAGGTTGGAATTTTGGTTAAATTCCCAACGCTTGCTATTGCCTTCTCTCTTTGGTTTGTCTTCTTTGACGGAATTGAATTTAAGTAATTGCAATCTCAAGGAAATCCCCAATGATATTGGCTGCTTATTCTCGGGCTTTTAAAGAAAATAACCATCAATTCTAAACAATATCATTAGTTAGGCAAACTTTCAAACTAATTTCATTTTTAACAATTCGAGTGAACTGGAGTCGATTTCCCTGTGCATGTTCAGATACGTAGGCATAAATCGACTCCAGTGGAGAGGATTTCTATGTACAGAAATCGACTCCTCTGGAGACGATTTCAATGTATAGAAATCGTCTCTCCTGGAGTTGATTTCTATACATAGAAATCGTCTCCTCTGGAGTCGATTTCTTTGCATAATTTTCAACCACTCAAAGCTGTGATGAACGAAGAAAAACCAGTGATGAAGAACGAAGAAGAACAGGCACCCAGGCGAACGAAGAAGAACAGGCGAACGAAGAAAAACCAGTGATGAAGAACGAAGAAGAACAGGCGAACGAAGAAGAACAGGCGAACGAAACCCAGAACCAGTGATGAAGAACGAAGAAGAACAGGCGAACGAAACCCAGACGAACGAAGAAGAACGAACCCAGGCGCCAATTCTGACCGACGAACCCAGCAACACCGGCGAGCAAACGAAGAACCCAGGCGCCGATTCACCAAACTCCGACGAACCCCAGCAACACCGACGAGCAGCGGAGGGTTTGATTTGTTTTGGAGATTTTTTCATGGGTTTTTTGGGGCTTGGAAGTGGAGAACCCAGGCGCATTTTGGGGAGGAAAGGAAGAACACGAAAAAATCGTGTAAGTGTTTGGGCTGGGTATATGAAAGAAATCGACCTCATTGAAGTCGTGTTCTATACAAGGAAATCGACTTTACTGAAGTCGATTTCTTTGTATAAAATACGACTCCGAAGAAGTCGATTTCTGTGTAAAAAAATCCATAAAAAAAATAAGCAATATGAACAGTAAAATCGACTCCTCTGAAGTCGAATTGTTAAAAATGTAATATGTTTGAAACGTTGGCTAACTAATAATATTGTTTGGGTTTTGTAGTTATTTTTTTAAAAATCCCCTTATTCTCTTTAAAACGTTTAGATCTAAGTGAAAATAATTTTGGTTGCCTTCCGGAAAGAATCGCTGAACTATCTAGTCTGAATTTTTTGGACGTGGAAAATTGCACGAGTCTTCAATCCTTTCCAAAGCTTCCTTTAAATATAGGTATTATTGCTGGATATGGTTGCTCCTCATTAGAAATGGTACCAGATCTGTTGAGACCAAATTCTTCATTTGAGCCAAAACTCTTCCTTTCAAATTGTAGCAAACTTACTGGCAATCAAGGATTCATTGACTTGTTTTTTGCAGTTATAAAAAAGTCTCCTCAGGTCTCTCTCTCTCTCTCTCTCTCTCTCTCATAGTTCTAAGCGTCATGCTTTGTATGTTTCAGGGACTCTCCCCTAACTATACTCGGGGAAGATATGATGTTGTTTTTCCTGGAAGTGAAATTCCGGAGTGGTTTAGCCATCAATGTATGGGGAATAAAGTGAATATAATGGAACCTTTTTCTCATTTGCGTAATGACTGGATTGGGATTGCTATTTGCGTTGTTTTTTGTCCTCGTCCACATCACCAAATTCATAATGATCCAGATCCAGTTACCTGCAACTTGAGCGCCAACGGAAAATATACTGTTTTTAGTCAGTCCATTGACGAAAGGGTGGTTGCTTCATCAGATCATATTTGGCTTTTGTATTTGCTTCCTCAACTCCTCTGTGAGCAGGACAGAAAATTATTGTGGGAATATAATGCAAACGGATTCCGTGAGATCGGAATTAAAATTGATAGCAAACCTTCATGCTTCGTGAAGAAATGCGGGTTGCGTGTGGTATACAAGAAAGACATTGAAAATCTCAACCGGACTGTGGTTCAGTGTAGCAACAACAGCATCATTCCTTATGAGGGCTTGAAAGAGCCGGAATTTATGGCCCATGGTAAATGTTGTGAGGAGTCACTGTCATTGTCTTTTTTCTTAATTCAAGTTCTATTGGTTGTTGCATTATCTTTTTCTCTTCAATGCACATTTATAAATGGATTGCCCACGATATGTTTGATTAGAGTTGTCAATGACACTCCTAGCAGTTTGACAAAGAATGGCAAAAAATAGCTTTTTGTTGGCGTTCTAAATGCAGAATAATTCATCTGCCAAACGTACTAGTTTATTGTTCTATTTCATGTTGTTTTCTTCCAAACAACAAATACTGAATAATAGATAGTATTGAATAGTAATGTTTCTAAATGGCCTTAGAAAAAAAATCTTACCCCTGATCATCCTATGTGATGCCTCTGCAAAGGCATGGGTGAGACCTAAATTTTATTTGAATCTCAATTAAAAGTGACAAATCTTTTTCCTCTGCATTTTGTTGGTTATATTTTTCTTTCTTTTCTTTTTTGTTTCCCCCTGTTACATTTCATATTAAATTGATGACACACCTTTATAAACATCCAAGTATATGCATATGATTCCATTTTTATTGGATTTCTCCTAAGGGATGTTCAATAAAATTGCTTAGGTTCTCTGAAATTTGTGGCAGATGTCCTAGATAAAGAAACATTCAAAGGGAATTCTGAATTAGTTTGGAAACTCAATAGCCAAATGATGCTAAGAGAATTTTCTTAATTCCTGTTGTATTGCTCACAAGCTCATAAAGCCTCATTCTAAATATGGGTATTATTTTGTCTAAAATGGAAAATGGCTGTTGCATACCAGGATTTGTAGAAACCAAGCTGGTAGCCCTTTTATTGATCCTAATGGCATTGCAACCAGTTATGTAGGTTAAAATTACCTTTTAAAATAATTATCATTTTCTGAATTTTTTTTCTTTTTTGAATTTTCTTCTTGTGAGGGTAGAATTGACAAGACATCTGAGGGCTAATGTCCTTTGTGTCCAAGATACTGAAAGCTTAGACCATATTTTTTTTCCCCCTTGTCATGTAGAGAAATCTAGCTTGTTTGATCTGTTCATTAGAACGGATTTCATTCAGCCTTACTTGATTCAAGCATGGATGAAGATTTGGATGAAGGGCATCAGGGGCCATTTTGAGAACTTAAAGTACCTTTTTTTGTCTCTTGTCTCTAATTTATGGTTTATTTGGACTTATAGGAGCAAGGCAACAGTGAATTAAGAACCTTTTTCTGCCACTAATGTGGTCAATGTATTGTAAAAGTTTGATTTCAATGTGCAGGGTAACTAACAGTTAAGCAAGTTCACACCTTTA
Source organism: Quercus ilex subsp. ballota (assembly GCA_032727855.1). NCBI lineage: Eukaryota > Viridiplantae > Streptophyta > Magnoliopsida > Fagales > Fagaceae > Quercus > Quercus ilex. The sequence continues at coordinate 44,983,877 of CM064916.1, forward strand.
GAGAGTGTTCCAACGGGCAACCAACCACGTTGGATGAGAGCTGAAAGGGTAATAGAAGGAAAGGGGATCCAGTTTCTTTTTATAAAAATAGATGTCCATGTCCGTGGCTGGTTGTTTTCAGTTGGGCTGTTAAAGATTCTATGACAGCAGCTTTATTGGCTTTTTTTTATGAAGGATTGTTGAAGATTCTAGCTTTGGGATTTCTCCCTATTAGTATTCTTAGAAGCAACAAAGAGGTGGCAGAGTTACCTAATAGAGAGGTTGTGGTGAAGGACATTCAGTAGTTTACAAATGTTTGGGATTGACAGGTAGACGGACGTTTTGGCAGAGCCTTGATCCCTAAGTCTTTATGAACATTAGCGTGGATAACAGAAAGAGAGCTCCTAATCTTCTAATCTTTTCTTCTAGTGCTGTTTTGGTTCCCTTGTTTCAATGTACCAAAAAAAGAATGGGAAGAAAAGGTTTTTGTTGGTGTTTTAAAGGCAGTAGAAATTATGTGCTGGAAAGCAAGTAAAGATCAAAACTGGAAAGCTTTTACTGCTAAAGGTATTATTAATTTATTGTTTTATCCCATGTTTCCATTCAAAATTGTGCTTAAGGGTTGTCCTCATTTTAGAAGTCAATAAGTGCAAGCTGATTGGTAAGAAAAGGCATGACAAATTGAGAGTTAATTCAAAATGAACAAACTAGAATTCTAATTCTTATATTTTTCCTTGTTGTCCTTTACGTATAATTTGGTTTGCTTTAATTTAAAGTATGAAAAAGGGATTTTATTTGTTTGGAACTATTAAAATGCTTTCTTATTTCTTCTTGTCATCTAGAAATCTGGTTTTGGTTAGATCTGTCCATTAGAACTGATTTCTTTCAGCCTTACTCGATTCAGGCATGGATCAAGAGCTGGCTGAAGGGTACAGTGGCAATTTAGAAAAAACTTAAATACTTCTCAGTGTCTTGTGTCTCTATTTTATGGTCTATTTGGATTTATAGGAACATGGCAATGGTGAAGAGAGACCCTTACCCTACCACTAGTGGTCATGTATAGTAAAAGTTTGATTTCTATGTGCAGGGTAGCTAACAGTTCAGAATAAAGGAAATCGTCAACAGTGGAAAAATAAGTCCAGACGTTTATAGAGTCTTCCAAATCGCAACCAATCCTGAAATGGGTAGGGGATTCAATTTTATTTGTAAAAATAGAGATAGGTGCATGGTCATGACTGGTTGTTTCAGCTGAGCTGTCAAGGATTCTATGATAGCAGCTGTTATGTCTTTGTGTGAAGGATTGTTGAAGCTGCAAGCCTGCAACATTTGGGACTTCTCTTATTAGTATTCTTAGAAGTAATGTCGTAGCATAAACTATATTACACTACAAAAATTAGTTGTCATGTTCAAATTGGTAAAGTAAATAAAAAATCAAAGTTGGTTGGAGAGAATTAGTCCCATGTATCTTTTAGAATTGTGCTCCCAGATGTCATATATTAGTCTATCAAGAATTCAAGATTATATACCTTTTTTTTAAAAAAAAAAATCTTATCTTATATAGTTGAATAATTTTCGGTCAAAATTTAAACACTTTAACTCCTACTTTGTTTATATAATTGAGTTGTTGACTTTACTAGAAACACTATTTTTATCATGAACAACTGAACGCTTGGCTCTATCATGATCATGATTATAGAAAACAATGGAAGAATTCATGAAAATCATGTAGAAATACAAGATTATCTTGGCTTCTATTAGGGGTTCTTATTGATAAATCTCTAGTAAAAGTTAGCGACGATGGTTTGTGGATGCATGATTTGCTATAGGAATGGACTAGAACATAGTTTATCAAGAGTTCCTTAAAGAGCCTAAAAGGCGTAGTAGATTGTGGTTATATATTTGACTACATTAATAATGTTCTTACAAAAAATATGGTTAGAGTTTATTTTGAAAACTTTAGCACGTAACCTTTTATTTTATTCAATTGACTTTAGAATGGTTTTGGTAATCTTACATTTTGCAATTACTAATCCTTTTGTTCATAATTATGAACAAAAGCAATTTAAGGCATAGTCTTAAAGTTGCTAGAACCAAAATAGGCATATTGGAATTCTGAATCCTTTTTAAAAATGTATCATCTTAAATTGCTTATAATTGATCATGTTCACTTTTTGTATGATCCCCAAACATCTTTCTAATGGCATAAGTTTTCTCGATCGGAGTGGATACCCTTCAAAATCTCTATAGTACTTTAAAAAAAAAAAAAAAAAAAAAAAACAACCAAAGTACTTTAGGTAGCCTTAAGCATCAGCATCAGATGTTCTAAAAAAAAAAAAAAAATCTATTTTCACATATATATAAAAAATAAAATATAAAAAATAAACTACTTTATCTATTTTAAGACACTTTACAATATCTCATACATTAGATCTCTTATTTTAAGACATCACCCATAAAAATAAGTTAAAAAATTCCCAATCTTTTATTAAAAACAAAAACAAAAAAACACCCTTAAGTAGCAGCATCCCACCCAACCACCTACCGTTGCCGCTAAATCCACCCACCCACCGCCGATCCATCCATCAGAACCACAAGCTAACCCACCTACATCCTAGCCCACCCACCACTAATCCACCTATCCAAACCCACCCATCACTATCAAAACCCACCCCCACCAAACCACCGGCCATCTGAACCCAACCATCACCATTTGAACCCCCCCACTGCCAAACCCACCTATCAAATCACAGCAAAAAAAAAAAAAAAACCGTTGCAAGAGAGAGATCAGGGCACGATGAGACGTTGGCTTGGTGAGGAAAAGAGGAGAAGCAATGAGAGTGAGAGAAGAAAAGAGAGGTTGAGAGAGAATGAGAGAGGAAGAGATCTTTTTTTTTTAGAAGAAGAAAGGAAGAGATCTTATAGAGGGATGAAAGAGGAGAGAGAAAATGGAATTAAAAAAAACAATAAAAATTTTACAATTTCTATTCGTATGCTTCCAAATTTAAGATTGCACTATTCATCTATGTCAAATATTTTGGCATTTAAAACACCTCATGTGAGATGTTTTTTGGTGTTTGGTGTGCTAAATGTCAAATAGTTGGCATTTGGCACACTTGATGCGAGTGCTCTTATACAACTTTATTTTTTAAGTTTCATTAAATTGCAAGATTTTGTAGTAGCTAATATGTATATTGTACATAACACCACTAAGGCATGGGAAAATGCATATGAGGTTGAATTTGGACCTTACATGTGGAATGGTTGTGAGCAAAGGAAGAGGAAGCGTCGGCTAAGGGATCTTGTTCTTGGTCCGTGCTAAAGGCGTGACTGCCTTGTGAAGGAAGTAAGATATGCACTTGACATGGTAATCAAGCACTCATAAAAGGGAGATAGTGACTTTCTAAGGTCAGCAGCTATGACGACACCCCTTATTAGTTGAATGCATGTTGGACCACCTCAGAGACACATGTATCAATCACAGTACTCCTGATGTCCCTCTCAATGTCCAAGAACTTGTTTCCCAAGTAGTGGCAAAGTCACCTACCCACAGGTCCCAATGCCACGTTAGCGCAATTCCTATCCTCTAGTCAGCAGATAACCTCATAGCTGTGAAAAGATCCAAAATAAGAAAATGATGACTTAACACTTGTCCTTGTACTCAACCATATTCCTCAGATTATAAGAGGAACATGTAGCTGTATTTTTAGGTTAAGAACCCAAGGAGATAATGGAGAAAAGAGAGTAGAAAGTTAATAGGATAGAAGACAAAGTCTCTCTTTAAGGAAGAACACCCTTATTGTACAAGAGATACCTATTTTCTTCACATAATAAAAATCTGAGCAGAGCAATAACGTTCCATTCTTGCTCAAACCGTGGTTTTTTATCTCTTCTCTAGGATTTTCCACGCACATCTTGTGTCCTTCCCTTATTCGCACTAGCTATCACTTTCTTCTTCTTTAATGCGTGTCGTGTTAAAGCTAGCATCTTTTCAAGCTTTTTCATGTAGATGAACTATTAGATAACTTATTCGACTCCTTCATATAAGTCCAAATCTAACTTGCACGTACATATATATATATGGCTTTTAACAGTCATTTGAGAGGTTAAAATCCATCTAATTAAGTAAGTCTCAAAAACTTATTGAAACCCTAAACTTTATCAGTATCCTAGTCCTAAGAAATTGGCTCTTGAAAATTGTATCAATTTACCTGGGCGCACCCATCAATTGGAGTTCATAAAAAACTTAAATTTCTTAGTTTGAAAGGCTGCAAAAACCTCAAAACTCTTCCAAGCAAATTTGAAATGGAGTCTCTTGAGAATCTTATTTTTTCTATATGCTCAAAAGTAAAAAAGAATTCCAGAGTTTGGGGAAAACAAGGAATGTGTATCAAAACTTTTATTGGATGATACTACTATTACAAAACTGCCCATATCAATTGCATATTTCACTTGCCTTGCTTCATAGAGCTTAAGAGGTTGTGAACATCTGAACTTTTTTAAATATGAAGTCACTTAAAATTCTCAATCTTTTGGGATGCTCAAAACTACTAGAGAACATTGGGATGGTTGAAAGTCTAGATGAACTTGATATGAGTGGAATTGCTACAAGACTAATGCCTTCTTCTAAAGCTCTCTTCAAAACTCTTAAAAAACTAGCATTTGGTGGATTTAAGCTAAGAAGTCCCAATTCCATGGGCTTGTCATCAAGTCCTCTATCGAGTTTGTTCTCTTTAACCAAATTGGATCTAAGTTATTGTGGTCTCAATGCAATATTCCCCAATCACATTTGTTACTCTCTTTAGAGCTACATTTCTATACATGTTTGTAGGAGAAAATGGTTAAATGCCCTTTTCGCGCAAATTATGTAGCGTTTTGCCCCCTGTCCCAAACTAATTAGGGAAATTCCCCTCTTTTGAAACTCAATTTGAGATAAATCGAGTTAGGCCCTATAGTGGTGTTTTTAAGGAGCTTATAGTGACGTTTTAAGGACCTATAGTGGCGTTTTGTAACTCGACCTCCATGAACTCAAGTTATAGGTTAAAAAAAAAAAATTGCCTATAACTCGAGTTCGTGGAGGTCGAGTTACAAAACGTCACTATAGGTCCTTAAAACGTCACTATAGGCTTCTTAAAACGCCACTATAGGGATCCAAAATTTTTTTTTTAACTCAATTTATCTCAAATCGAGTTACAAAAGAGGAGCATTTCCCTAACTAGTTTGGGAAATGGGGCAAAACGCCACAATTTTTGCTCAAAAAGGGCATTTGCCAATTTTTTCCCATGTTTATAGCTACATTTTTCAACCATTACACGGAAATTATAAGTCATTCATGTTTATCATTTAAAGTTTTAAACAAGTCATACGACTCATTAACAAAGTCATGTGACTAAAACTATATATAAATAATCTCTTCAATTGCCATATAGTAGGTTGAAGCAAAATAACTCTCTAAACATGTTTAAAAAATTTTCTATTTCAAAATTGTAGTTATTAATTTGTTTGTATTGCTTCAAATTGTCTAGCTAATCACTTAGCTTTGTTGTATTTTTAGAATGGGTTTGGTTGGAGTGTCTCCTTTCAAATAAATGCATCAGTTTTAAACTCTTGATGTCGTCTCAATCAAATTTTTGATGTGTCTTTGTGTTAGAACATATTTCCCTCTCTCTTGTGTGTGTTTGTTTCTCAAAAAAAAAAAAAAATCTCAATCAAATTTCTAAAATTTTCACTTAAAAAAAATAAAAATCTAATAACAAATTTATTGAGGAGTCTCACGCTTCAAACAAATTGAGTAGACAGAGAGAGAAGGGTAGTGCATCCACCTAGTCACGTGACATTTTGGCGCCCAAATTCCAATCGCTCTCCTCCTTGCTCTCATTCACTCTTACAATCAAAATTCTTCAATTCTTCAAAATGAAAATCCCCAAACCCAATGAAGCGACGAATTTCCAAAATTACCCATAAAGATCCATCACCGATCATTAGAGCAACTCCACCACAACAACCGGGTCGTCTCTGTGGAGTTCGGAGCCACGATTTCTGCATTCCAAATCCAACTTCCCAATCAACCAAAGGTTCTTCCCCTAAATCACTCATTTTTCTTTGTGTAATTGATTTTTCATTTATGTTCCTTTTGCTAATTTGTTCCAGTTGAGATTAATTTACAAGTTCTAAGTTTCAATTAGGAAAAATTCTTAGCACGGAAAATGGATTTTTTATATATAAATAGGGTTTAGAAATTTCATAGAGAAAAATTAGGAAAGTAGAGTAGAATGTTGGTACACTAAGAAACATAGTAAAAAATTCGTATCACTAACTGGCCCATTTCATATTCTTGCTTGCATTGAATGTGATATTGATGCATGGCTAAAATGACTCACCAAAATGAAGGTTGTCGTTGTTCATGCCTAGAATACTAATTTTTTTAAAAAAAATGTGCCAGTGCACCAAGGCTTGACTTTTATGCCTGAACAAATCTAGTACCACACCCTTTTGCACCAAAACTTTGCTATAATTCTGATGTGGCAGTGGCAGAGTCAAGATCTAACTTGAGGGGGGAAAAATTACATTTGACATCACATTTACGCATGTGCAAGCAAACATATACATATAGTATTTGAGATCAATTTGCAAAATAACAATTCATGTGTATGCTAAAGCAATATTTGAATGCAAGAAAATTCAAAATAAAATAACATATTCATTATATTATATTTGTCTATTGGGAGTTTATTTACATTAAAAAAAAAAATCATTTTGAAGTTGTAATTATAAAAAATGTTATAATACTACTTACGAAATGGAAAGGTTTTTAGTTGTTAGATAGAAATAAAATAAAATTTACGAAAATTTCTATTATTTTTGTTAAGCTACATGCCAACTTATTTTTATCTTTAACAAACGTATAATTTTTTTTAAATTCTCACTTTTTCTAAGTACACCTATACTTTTACACAATTTATTTTTTGTACAAAATATAGGTCAATGAAAATAATCTGTATAGTGAAAAGCCCTCCTTATATCAGGAGGGTTTTGGTTAAAAAAAATTCTATTTATTAACCATTTATTTATATAATTTTTAAATGCATTTATTGTATTATATTTGTAGGGACCGGGTTTGAGCACTTCTATCGTCAAGAGAGTGGACTCAAGTCCAGGTAGCCCTGTACAATGAATTTGTAGAGAGTGGGTTCAAGAACTAGGCCCTAACAAGCGGACAACGCCCAATGCAGCATTCGTCGCCGTTGAAGGCTGGCGGACCAAGGTTATCCTCTAAAGTCCGTCCTCGGCACCGGTCCGAGGAGCTTGATAGCAGTCTCTCTCGCCCCGGGGAATCCTCCAGGGACCCTCCCTCTGATGTGTTTCTCCTCCTTATATAGTCCTCTTTCACAACCTTTCTCTTCCACTTGTTGATCATCCACGCTCCTTTTCTTCTGACTGCCCGTCCCATCAGCCACTTTACCAGCACCCTTGTGAGTTGCAGAGCCTAGAGGTCACATCTCCATTAATGCGGCAATGGGGGTTAGGTGAGCGCACTTAATGTGGAGATGACAACTTATCTTGAACTTGTTCCTCCACCAGGCTGCCATGGCTGACGTGTTGGTCTCGGCGTCCGAGGACATGGTTGTCCTCGGACGCTCATTCCTCTTCGGCATGGGCCTTGGGCCGGATATAAAGTGGACCGGGGTTGCCAAGTTCTCAGGCCCCACAATAGCCCCTCAAAATCCTGCTGTCAGTATCCTCGGACGGAGAGGAGGATTTTGATATCCCCGGGCCTTTGTCATGACTCGCCCAGCCTTGGCCTACGTCAGCGCTAGAGTCTTTTCACCTGCCCAACGCACGTTTTTGGCGCCTCGATATACGGTGCGCACCCACATTAAATTCTAGCGGCTCCATACTCCCCACGTTCAACGGTGTGATGGTAATCAATCGGTGGGGATTTCTTGCCTTTATGGGCGGGAAATTCCGCCTGGTTATCTTTAATAGAGGGTATAAATACTTGTTTGAATGATTTGCCTCCTTATTTGTGCACTCAAGAACTCTAGCGCACATACTTTGAATCCAGTCAAATCTCCAAATCAACCAGCGTCCCTCTTCAGCATAAAAAGTCTGTCCGAGGAGCTTTTCCTTATTTCTGTAAGTTTTCTTCTCTCTGTGGCACAAATTTCTTCTCTGATTTCTTTCTTTCCTTCGCTCTTTCTTGAGTCTTTTAGTCGTTGTTAGGGATGGGTAGATTTAAGAAGTTAGTTGAGTCTGAAGAGATGATGGAGAAGTTCATCGCCGATTATAGGATACCCAGCAACGTGGTCTTGAGGTATTGCGAGGAAGGGGATTGGTATATTAGGAGGAAGGAGGGCAAAGTTGTGATTCCCATAATCGCCTTCTTAGAGGGAGGCATGAGAATCCCTATGGGGCCGGTGACGAGTGGCTAGAGATAGCGCGGCATTTGATCTAGCTGGCGCTATGAAACAGGCCGAGGACCAGACAAAGCGCTTGCGGGATGTCAAGGGTCAGCTGCAGGCTGCCAAAGAGAATATTGCTGACCTGAAGCAGAAGTTGGCCGAGGCGGTGGGGATGGGAGGCGTTGCTGAGTACGCTAGGGACGAGGCCGTGAGGGCTAAAGAAGAAGCCGTGTTTGCGAGAATAGATGCTGAGCGCTCCATAGAGCAAGTGGAGGAAGATGCCTTTGTTGAGGGAGTGACTAAGACTGAGGCTGCCCTTAAGGCTCAAGTCCCTGAAGTATGCAAGCGCTTCTGCTCCCAAACTTGAGGTGAGGCCCTCAACCAAGCGGGGGTCGAGGCCTTGTCTGACCTTAGGAGGGCGGAGAGAGTGTGTTATCCCCCCGCAATTCGCGAGGTTGTCTCCGTCGTTCTCGAGGTGGGCACCGCTTTGCAAGCGACACATGAAGGCCAGACCAATGCTACCGAGGGCACAACTTCAGCTGATAAGCCTGTCGAAGAGGCTGAGCACCATGGAGCGTTGGAGGGGGCAGGAACTGATAGTCAAGAAGTGCCCTAGGATGTGGTGAAGCCTCCTACTAACTCCCAAGCCACACTCGTTGTCCCTCAGATCCCTCCTATTGAGGAAGGGTCCTTCGAAGCAGCCCCTTCGAGCCAGGGTTCCGAGGTGTCAGTTGAAACCTTCCCACAGACTCCTCAAGACAAGCTGTCGATCGAGTTGGGGAAGTAGGCCATCTCGTCGGGCTATCCCGTTTTGATGGCTTGGGCCACTCTGATTTTTTTTCTTTTCCATTTTATTTCACTTTTTGTCTTGGCGACATTGTAACAAAACTATATATTTTCTTTTTGTAATATATTCAATTGTTCGTTTTTAGTTCTTCGAATGATGCTTCCTTTCACTTGTTATACTTTTAATGTTTTGCTCAATACCTTTGTTCTGTCTAGGACTTAGTCTCATGAAGCAATTGGCTTTCCCACAAGTTTGAGTTCAAGGACCACGCCACAACTTGGTTCTATCTAACGCTTTTGTTCTTTTGTAAGTAGCTAGTTTCCCCATAAGCTTGAGTCCGAGGACCATGCAAGACCTTGGTTCAGTCTAGTACTCAGGTTCTCCTTGCAGTGGTTAGTTTTCCCATAGGCTTGAGTCCGAGGACCATGCAAGGTCTTGGTTCTGTCTAACACTTACGTTGTTCTGTAAGTAGCTAGTTTCCCCATAGGTTTGAGTCTGTGGACCATGTAAGACCTTGATTCAGTCAAGTACCCAGGTTCTCCTTGCAGTGGTTAGTTTCCCCATAGGCTTGAGTCCGAGGACCATGCAAGGCCTTGGTTTTGTCTAACGTTTATATTCTTCTGTAAGTAGCTAGTTTCCCTATAGGTTTTAGTCTGTGGACCATGCAAGGCTTTGGTTCAATCTAGTACCCAGGTTCTCCTTGCAGTGGTTAGTTTCCCCATAGGCTTGAGTCCGAAGACCATGCAAGGTCTTGGTTCTGTCTAACGCTTATGTTCTTTTGTAAGTAGCTAGTTTCCCCATAGGTTTGAGTCCGTGGACCATGCAAGACCTTGGTTCAGTCTAGTACCCAGGTTCTCCTTGCAGTGGTTAGTTTCCCTATAGGCTTGAGTCCGAGGACCATGCAAGGCCTTGATTCTGTCTAACGCTTATGTTCTTCTGTAAGTAGCTAGTTTCCCCATAGGTTTGAGTCCGTGAACCATGCAAGATCTTGGTTCAGTCTAGTACCCAGGTTCTCCTTGCAGTGGTTAGTTTCCCCATAGGCTTGAGTCTGAGGACCATGCAAGGCCTTAGTTCTATCTAACGCTTATGTTCTTCTATAAGTATCTAGTTTCCCCATAGGTTTGAGTCTGTGGACCGTGCAAGATCTTGGTTCAGTCTAGTACCCAGGTTCTCCTTACAGTGGTTAGTTTCCCTATAGGCTTGAGTCTGAGGACCATGCAAGGCTTTAGTTCTGTCTAACGCTTATGTTCTTCTGTAAGTAGCTAGTTTCCCCATAGGTTTGAGTTCGTGGACCATGCAAGACCTTGGTTCAGTCTAGTACCCAGGTTCTCCTTGCAGTGGTTAGTTTCCCCACAAGCTTGAGTCTGAGGACCATGCAAGACCTTGGTTCTGTCTAACGCTCATGTTCTTCTGTAAGTAGCTAATTTCCCCATAGGTTTGAGTCCGTGGACCATGCAAGACCTTGGTTCAGTCTAGTATCCAGGTGTTCTTCTGTAAGTAACTAGTTTCGCCGAAAGTTTGAGTCCGAGGACTACGAGAGACCTTGGCTCAGCCTAGTACCCAGGTGTTCTTCTGTAAGTAACTAGTTTCGCCGAATGTTTGAGTCCGAGGACTACGGGAGACCTTGGCTCAGCCTAGTACCCAGGTGTTCTTCTGTAAGTAACTAGTTTCGCCGAAGGTTTGAATCCGAGGACTACGGGAGACTTTGGCTCAGCCTAGTACCCAGGTGTTCTTCTGTAAGTAACTAGTTTCGTCGAAGGTTTGAGTCCAAGGACTACGGGAGACCTTGGCTCAGCCTAGTACCCAGGTGTTCTTTTGCTTGGAGTGAAGGAATTTGTCCTCAGCGCTGGGAAGTTTGTTTTTAGCGTGATGACGGCCTCGGACTGGACCCTTAACCCCGCGCTGCCCTGGACAAGGATGGCTCGGATTTCTATCCTCACGCGCGGCAGTAGCCCCTCATTCGCTCCAGTTTTCTCCATTATTCGATTACGAGGCGTCTTCTAACTGTTCGCGTTCCACGCTTGGCACTTCGGTGTGCGAGGCGCGCCCTCATTAACGTTCTCGTGGATTAATGCAGATTCAGCGATTAACAGCTTCTTTGGAATTCGATTAGGATTAATGTCTCTGATAACTCTTCTTTTGAATTCTGGGTGCACCAATTCACGCCGACCTTCGCCCTCTACATAAGGCTTTCTAGGGAAGTCGTCCCTCCACACTTCACAAACCCTCTAGTTAAACAGGAAGCATGATTCTCCCACCCTCTAAGCCCCTTCAATAGCCTTGCCAGGATTGTGGTCAGAGCTTGGCGGAATAGGATGGCTCTGGATGAGGGCGGGGGCAAGCAAGCCAAAGGTCTTCCTCCCTCGATCGAGAGCCGCTGCTGCTGTAGCCCGCGTCAGACTTCCGGCGCGGCAAGGTGTGGGCGTCATCCTGGTGGTATCATGCGTGGCGATTAAGAGGGAGGTCCATAAAGTACATAATGCTTTTCTCCGGTACGCGTCCATGCCTGCCCTTCAAGTTGGTGGTGACTCGCTCCCAGCTTACCTGCCGAGGGAGGCTCACGAGATTACGTCATGTTTAGTGCCCGGGTGTTGCCGCCTCCAACGTTCAATCATCGTGAGGCTGGGGGAGCATCAAGAGAACATCACGGGGTGGGGCCCTCGGGCACTTTTGCATCTGCTCCTCTCTTCTCGCCGGTACCATCCAAACCATCCCAGGGGTTGTTGGTAGCCTTGAAACAAGCCTGCCTCAGCCCCTTTTCTTTTAGGGTTAGCTCTTGAATAAGTCCGTCTGGGCTTCTATTTGTATAGTTAACTTTAAAACAAGCCTACTTGAGCCTCTGTTTGTATCATGTACTTATTTTTTGTTTAATAAAATGCTGCAATGTTTACGCCCTTTTTCCTTTCTCTGAATCTTCTACTTTTCTGCAGTGTTTACCCCCTTGAATCTTTTACTTTTCTACTTTTCTCTAAGTCTTCTACTAACCTTGTGTGAGCCTTCAACGTGGGAATCATTGATCGTTGCGCTTGCCAACGCACTAGTTCTTCTCACAGACGGCGCCAATTGTAGGGACCAGGTTTGAACACTTCTATCGTCGAGAGAGTAGACTCAAGCCCAGGTAGCCCTATACAATGAATTTATAGAGAGTGGGTTCAAGAACTAGGCCCTAACAAGCGGACAACGCCCAATGCAGCATTTGCTGTTGTCGAAGGCTAGCAGACCAAGGTTATCCTCCAAAGACCGTCCTCGGCACCGGTCCGAGGAGCTTGATAACAGTCTCTCTCGCCCCGGGGAATCCTCCAGGGACCCTCCCCCTAATGTGTTTCTCCTCCTTATATAGTCCTCTTTCACAACCTATCTCTTCCACTTGTTGATCATCCATGCTCCTTTTCTTCTGACTGCCCATCCCATCAGCCACTTTACCAGCACCCCTGTGAGTTGCAGTAACCAAGGCAGCCTTGCCTAGAGGTCATATCTCCATTAATGCTGCAGTGGGGGTTAGGTGAGTGCACTTAATGTGGAGATGACAGCTTATCCTGAACTTGTTCCTCCACCAAGCTGCCATGGCTGACGTGTTGGTCTCAGCGTCCGAGGACGGGGTCGTCCTCAGACGCTCATTCCTCCTCGGCATGGGCCTTGGGCCGGATATAAAGTAGACTGGGGTTGCCAAGTTCTCAGGCCCCACAATATTATATAATAAAAGAAATGCATTTAACAAGTCACCAAAGAAAGAGATGAGAAAAATAAAAAAATATTAGATTATAAGTTAGATATGCATCATGGTATCTATTTGCTTTAATTTGTTTTTATTTTTTATTTAGTAGAATTGGGCTATGTTAATATAGGATGGGCTATTTTGAGATGGCATAAGTGGGCTATGCTCTCAATCCTCCCATGAAAGCAGCTACTTGTATTGTGTATACGGTTTTATAGCTTTTCATCATTAATAAAAGTTTCATATTTTTACCTAAAATAAGTCTAGACTAGCTAGTAAGTAGATATTAACAGATTTTTTTGGGTGGGGCTAGGGGGGGAAGTGCCCCCCCTCGACCCTCTCCAGCTCCACCCTTGTGTGGTAGGTTGTGAGTAATGAAAAAGTTGTGGGTGCATATGAAATCGATAGACAACCGGTCACGGTCGACCATATAAGATAGTTGTGGAAAATAGTGTGGTCTTAGAATTACTCCTTATGCCTTGAATACTTATGCATAGTATTATTTTCATATTAGTCATTGAAACACATTCTCTTGCTACTTAACAGATTTGACATGGGCTCTTTGGCATATACATCATGATTCTTTTTCTTTTTTGGATTTTATTGCTTGTATGAATTTTTATGGATGTGTTATAGTCATCCCTTGTACAATTTATTTGTTTGAATGTAATATATTACTCTTAAAAAATTAAAAATAAAAACGTAGTGGTTGTTATTAAGCAAATGCTTGGGCCTATTTCTCTAATTTTTCTCCAGTGCACTTGCCATTATGCACTATGGCATACTGCTTCACGATAAAATCTTTTAAATTAAATTGTTGTTTCCTACTAATTTATTTCATTTCCTTTTAGATATCAGCTGCAGGAAAAGAGTAAAGCTTACAGATCTTGATGTCAATATTCCCTTAAGTTGCAGAAGAAATGCTTCTTCTACTCCTTTAGAAGGAAGAGTCCGAGATGTAAGTTTCTATTGCGGCCTATACATTGCTTTGCTTTTCTGGAGCTGTATGTTCGTTGGGTTCTTGGTATAACTTATTTTCCTTTTCTTGAAGTAAAGCTGTTGTTTCTCTTTGTGCTAAATGTTTAAATATATACAAGCTCTATTGTCATAATTATGTTATATTTCTAGTGGTACCAATCATAAGGAATTGGAACTCTTATTGAAAATATTAATCATTCCATTTGAATGTAACATGCAGCCGATGACCCCAAAACTTCCGAATTTGCATTTTTTAAGAAATTGAAGGAAAATGCAGGTCACAAATACCAATCCCATACATTGCATAAAGAAGAAAACCAGTCAAAGAAGTTCAAAATTAGTGGCTGTTCTGGAGGTAAATGTTCAGAAATGCATCTCAATTGCAATTTGGGTTTATTCATTTTTTTTTTTTTTCCCAGTCTCAAAGGCTGGTATGAATTTATTTCTTTTTCTAGAAATTTTTATGCATATGAATCAGCCATACTTAAAATATTTAAAGGCAATGCACTTGTCTTTAAATGTCACACCTAGTAAAATTTAGCTGTAAGGAAACCCAAACGGTGTCAAATTTAGCTGTAAGGACTTCAGTTCCTCCTTGCTTGCTGAAAATGTCACACCTAGTAACTTTAGCTCACACCTGTCACCTCTTGGTGGGGCATCAAAGAAATCAGGTGTGTGCTGTAAAGTGGCTTTTTATTTTCTTTTTTCTTTTATCTTTTAATGGTATGCTTCTGATTAGTATTTCTTTCTTGTTTATTCTATCAATAAAAAGGGAAGAAAATCATGACAACAAATTATTGCTCCTAATTTTTTAATAATGTTACAATAATCTTCCTTGGAAATAAATGGAGATTGTTCTCTCTAATTTGAACGTGAAATCTAATTTTTACACTCTTTTTGTGATTTAATTATAACCTCTTAGTATTGTTTGAAATAGCTCCTCTTCTTATGTCCAGAATGCACTGGCTTATCGTTTCTAACTTCTTTAAAAATGGCAGATATAAATGCAGTTATACTGACTTATAAACTGAAAAGAAAAAAAAAAAGGTTATATTGTACTCTCCGAGACCACTTTTAGGGAAGTATTCTGAATCCCTAGCAAAAATATTAAAATAATGCTAATGCTTTGTAGGAGGCGAATGCTGCTTCCTTCATTGTTGACCACTTGCTTCTTGGTAGTTGATTCCTGGTGATTCATATCAGTTGCCGCCCATGCACTATGACACTTTTGGGGGGCTATTTGACATGGATAGAATTTGAAAGCCATCTAGGAAGCTCTTTTAGTGGGCTTGGGTTAGAATAATTTGTGATTTTAGTATTCCAAAAGGTAAGACTTGAGAGAGCGCTATTAGGATTCAACATTCTTAAGTAAAATATTCACCACCACTTTATTTAACCTCATTCTCAGTATGGTATTCTGTTTCATGATCTAATGTTACATGATTCGCAGTATCTTTAATCATGATTTTTTGTACATTGTCATAATATCCTCATTAATGTTCTCACTTTGTAAATGATGATGCCAAATTAGAACCACTAATGAAGTTGCTCAATTTGCAATATATATCCTGTGGATTTGGAATCCAGAACTTTGATATGATACATGCAAGTAACCCATTTTGACTTTTTTATTGGTTGGCAGAGGTAAATTCACCGGAAGCTTGTACAACCTCAGCAGGTATATGCTGCCTGCGTACATGAAAATATTGAGAAATATAGCAATGTGTTGAATCCTGGGGTTATGTATGCTTTGTTTGGTAGCTAATATCATGGAAGGAAAGGAAGAAAAAATATAGATTTTTACAGGTTATTAAGCATTTTGTATTTGAATTCCAAAATTTATTTTATCCTTGGCAATCCCATGGAGTTCTATTGCTTGTTTAAGGTAGATTATAACGATCTTTTTCCACTTCCAAATCTTACAACCATAGATGCTGGTGGAATGCTTTGCTGAATAGTCTTAAATGCTTGCAAGTCTTTAGGGAGCCAGCACAACCATGGAGAAATCTTTTCTAAAAAGAGACCGAAATTACGCAAATGGGTTGTAGAGACATCGTATCCTCATATTGAAGAACTCTGTTCAAAGGGGTTAGATACATGACCTTTTAATAAGTTTTCTCATTTTGTTTTAGCCTCATGTCATGGACTTGTAAAAATTTTCTCAGGTATGATTTTGTTTCTTTGCTTCTTAGTCGCCTGTTCCCCGAGAGCAATGAAAACGGCGTATGTTCCTTTTGCTTTCCATATGGATGTCACTTATTCTGTTGGTGTTGGTGATTAAGCTGAAAAATCATTTCTCTGGCAGGGTTTTAAGAAATCAAAATCAAGGGACATTGATATTGATACCAAATCTCAGTTTCTCAATTCTTTGGAGTCACATAGTCAGCTCAAAAAAATTAACTCGTATGCCTGCAAGAGTGCAAGGAACTATATGGAACTTGACCATGTTTCACACTTGGATGATGGTCCTTCATCTTGTTGGTTGAATAGATCACCAGAGGGGGTTCTCTCAAATTTTTACACTCCCCCAAGCGATGCCAGTATAGCATGTCTCAAGTATGAAATGAGAGAAACCGGTTATGAAGTAGGAGGAAGAAGTCCAGTTCTATGCACTCAGTGTGATTCCACTTATGGCTTTCAATCTAAAAGATATGGATCTCTTGCATATAATCATCTCAAAGAACTGGATGACTTACATTATCCAAAAAAATGTTTGATTAAAAGTGGGTCATATCCTCTTCTTCTGGGTTGGGACTTTGACAGGAGTATAGGAAAGAAACTCGTCTATTACTTGTCAAAATACAGAGCTGAGTGTCTATTCACCTTTATCAAGTTCCTTGGGTGATTATTATCAGCACATTCTGGATGATAGGATAGGTGCAAAAGAGTCGACTGAATCATCCTTCCTGTCCACATATTCTCCAAATGTTATTTCATTCCCATGGTCCTATTCAGCCAGATATAATGACCCTGATTTTGGAAAACAAGTTGAAGAAAAGGAAGATATAAATGCTGACTTTAACCATTTTCCTGTAGCTTTAACACTTGCACCAGACTAGCTTACTCTGGCCGAAGATCACCAGAATGACACTAAATGCAAAGATAGCAGCATCTTCTTTTCTTCTCATAATCTCAATATAATGAGCAAGGTTTTCGGTGAGAGATATCATCATCCTGGTTTCGAAGGTGTCCTCCTTTCAGACCTTTCCTCTGGACTTGATTTTGATTTAGAATGGGATTGCCCATCATTAAGTGGTTCCTCAAGGAAGCATCATTTACCTTTCAATTATGCTTTTCAGTCTCCCAGAAATGAAGGAACATATTCATGCTTTTTACTCAAAGACAAGAGTGAAAGTTTGCTAGATGGTTCAAGTCATAAAGGAAACCTGAGTCATGTCAATAATATTGTTAACATCCAAGACTTGTCATCATTTTATTTCCAAATGCCACTAGAAAAAGACAAGTCATGCCCATTGCTGCTCGATAAATCAAGCTGGGATGGAACATGAGGACAAATGTATTGTGATGATAGTAAAGCTGCTTCCAAGCATTTTGGACATCCTCTTCACGCTTTCATTATGCTTAGCTGTGGCTGCACATTATTGTTAATGTAGCTACTTTGTTTACTGGAATTTTTTAATGTTTTAAAGATTTTAGGTATGTTCAAAATGCTTATGAATTTAACACTGCCTTGTCTTTTGTCATCTGTCGAGGATATGTTCAATCTCTCTTTGTCATCTCTCAAAAGTTGTTTCTTGAGCCACACTAGGCACAAGAATCTACACTTGCCACACAATCTCAAATCCCACCTCTTAAATTGCAGTGACGTGGCAATTTGTACACCGTTAGATCCTAAAAATAAAATCTGAACTGAGATGGACAAGACTAGGAATGAAGAGGATATCAAAGAGGGTGGTGAAGCTTTGGAAGTAACCTTTAGAATCTTTACTTAGGGGGCAGGTGGACTCTAGCTCACATTTTTTTTTCTTTTAACTACCAAGAAAAGATAAAAAGTTATAAAACATGTTTACAATGGTTTGCAAAAGTTCTTGATGCATGTTTAGTCATATACTTCAAAAAATGAGCCCCTCTACTCTCTTGTAGTCCATGTCTGCCTTTATTCCATGGGGTTGTTAGTAGTCTAGTCTATTATTGCTTTGGCATGCTTCTTGTTTGCTAGGATTGCTACTCTATCAAATCCCCGGCTTCTAGCTTGGTCATAGAGCTTCTCTGACAGCAGCCAGTTTGGCATTTATTTGTTGGAGATCTGAGAGTATGGCGATAGTACACATGGTTTTTGTTTATGTGAAGTTGAAGTTACCAGCTCATGTCAGAATATAACTGTTTTAAGACTTCAATTTTATACTCCTACCAAATGTTTGCAGTTTAGAAGGGTTAACTAATCTTCACAATTGCAACACGGGGTTTGAGTTGATTTAGTGCACAAGGATGATATTGCATAAGAAGCCGCTTTCTCTAGACCTCTACCTTGAAAATTATATTGTGTTAAGATGTATGCAACAAGCTTCTCACAGTCTATGGTTTGTTCATGTTTGGGATCTTGTGTTGATTCACCATGTGTCCAAATTCGATTAGAAATGGGCTCACCGTCAGCTCTATAACAAAAATGAAATGACACATTGGTTTTTCTGGTTTGCCCTTCGCAATACCACTAAAACTAAGCCCGCTAAAAACGAAGTCAATACCACAAAATAAATAAATATAGAAGACAATTGCATGGTTTATATAGACTTAGACTACGACCCTAATACTAATAATATACTAGAAATTTAAAAGTAACATTATAATGAATCCCTAACTATCAAAGGCCACTATCAACAAACCCTAATACTTCGAGTGTGAAAACTGGGAAATCTAATGGTGAATCCGGTAGCCTCTGCAACCAAGAAAGCTAGCGTTAAGGCTTGTGAGAATTGTGTGGAGGGAGTTTGTAAAGCAAGAAAGCGAGGTAAGTGGGTATTTAGTCCCTACGAGGTAAGTAGCTCATAAACCCAATGATAACACGTTTGAAAACTCGTTAGTACCTACTCAAGTTTGGGCTAGACAATGATGGTTTTTTTTTTTTTTTTGGGGGGGGAATTTTTGCATTAAAAAAAAAAAAGTGGGAGATGCCTCTGAAATTTGGTAAGGGAGACCGGTCCTAAAAGCACATCAAATGGTTTGCCTAAAAAATTCAATTGCCCAATTCCATATGCTTAAAAAGCTAGTAATTGCGTCAATTACATTTGCGGTTCATACAACATAATAGATCAAATAAAACAGTGTCCCAATCAGAAATCCTACAACACACTTGCAGTTCGAACAATAATGGGCGGTGCACTGGTGCCCATGCTGAGGCTTGTTATAAGAATTTTCAGTGTACTTACACTAAACTCATTGCCTGCCTCTATAATTTATTTTTGAAATTCACAATTTTTCATTCATCCCAATTTAATGTTTATACATATATTTGATGAATTTTCTGCTTTTGTCAATCATGAAAATAGTCAAAAGTGAGATGTGGAAAAAAATTGGCAATTGCCATTTTTGAGCAAAAAAAAAAGCATTTTGCCATCTTTTCCAAACTAATTAGAGAAATGCCCCTCTTTTTGTAACTCGATAATACGATGGGCGAGTTATATAAATAACTCTATTATTAGATAATCAAATTAGCTTTAGCTTTATGCCACGCTGTCAAAGCAGACGTGGCCTTTTTGATTAAAAAAATGGTTGTTTATAAACGCACAACTCGGTAAGTATAAGATCGAGTTTGCTTTACATTTTCAAACCCAACGTCTCACAAAGCCTGTATACTCTTTGCTTGTTCGCGCCCCTCGCTCTCTGCCATTACTCTCAAAGGGTACACTCTCCCTCGCTCTTTGTGATCATGTTTCCTCCGTCTCCCCCACCCTCCATCAGTCTCCCTCAACCTTTTTAGATCAATCGCCATTACCGGTACCGTGGTGCTCTGCCGTACCCTTTTCAAACCCTCACCGTAACCGCCGCCATTGATTACAGGTACGTTGCTCTGCCGTTGAAGACTGTTTTGTCTGTGATGCATTTGTTTTTTGGGAAATGGATGATTATCAGAGGGGGATCTCGCATTACCAAAATCTTCAATTTTTTTCATTTTTTTTATGGGTATGACTGAGGTTCAGATTTTGCCTAGGGGAACAAAAGATGATAATAAGTGCAAGTTAAATTTTTTAGTATTTGAAAATGGTTTGTTTGTTTGTTTGTAAAAGTTCTATTTGATATTGCCAAAACAAATGGCTACTGTGGAAGGAGCAAAATAGCTATATTTTTGAAGATACAAACTGATTAAAGACTCGGTTGGAATCATTATTAATTAGAACTTTGGTTGATTGGTCTCGAGCTAGGGGTGCTTACAAATTGCAACGACTGTTGTAGATTTCCCATAATCACTTAGCTTTGTGCATAATTTTTTTAGGTTATGGTGTGCTTATCATCATGAACATTAAGGAACCTATTCTATCAATAAAATTTATTTATTAATATATGAAAGTATAGTTTATATAAAGATTTTCCATTTCTACGATAGGTGTGGACATTGAACTTCATGTTGATATCGTTTCTTGATTTCATTTATTGTAGAATTTCTATTTGCTGCAAACAGTATGAGTGTATGCACTGACATTGAAAATAGAGAATATATTGCTGCTTTCATTAGAGTTCAAGCCATGGCATGAATTTCATGATTTCCATTTTGTGAAGTTTCTTATATTAATCTATGCACTGACATTGAAAATAAAGACTAAATGCACATCAAAGATTGTAACTTTTGTTTTATGATTATTAATATTCAATTGTTTATATTAATCTTCCATGTTTTTCATTCGTTTTATGATTATCAGAGGGGGATTAATCTATATTTGTCTTTCATTCTCTCTAAGAATGTGTTGAGTTATAATATGTTGACTGTTACTTCAATCTATCTTTGTTTTTTAATTTGTTTTATGTTGACTGTGAATCATATACTTTTTATCTTGTTGTTAAATGTTAGTTCTGAAATCTTCCATCATTCATTTGAATTTTGAACCAAATGATAAAACCTCTTTTAAAATAGGAAGACAATTTGGTGAGAAGATGTCTCAATGACTTTTTTTTTTTTTTTTGGTACCCTTTTGTTTGGTACCTTTTTGTTAGTATCTGTTAATGCTAATTGAATTGCTTTTGTATTAATTCACCAGTGTGCTCACCCACAAATTAGGATTGATCTTTCAAGTATGCTTTCTTTATTGCTAAAACCAAACAATTTTCATGCTTTCTTTAGTGTTTTGGAATTCTGTACCAACTTGTTTTATGTTCCTTTTATGGAGAGAGAGAGAAAGAGAGAGAGAGAGAGAGAGAGGCCTAGAAGGATATTTTGAATTCCAAGAGTTGTCCATGTAGAGTCCTTTTTGTAATTTGTAGTTTGTACTAGAAACTTATAGTTTGTACAAAATCCAGTGAAGTATACACATCCTGTATACTTCACTGGATTTTGTTGTACTCGGTTTTTTATTTGATGAAATTTAAGCCTCATGGTCTAATGTAGAATCCTGACCATTGCTTATAGCTAATATTGGACCTGGGTATAGTTTGGAGTCTGATAGAGTCATACTCATATAAATGGATCTAGAACCAACTCCTAAAATTAACTGACCAAGCAGGAAATTGAGTAGAATTAACTCCTAAAATGTTGATAACAGACCTAAGAAGTAGGGAAATGGGCTGACTGAGTCATGGTATGCTTACATATCTAGTGAGTAGAAATGTAGAATAATTAGTGGTAGGGATCTTAGTGGTCCATTGCTCAGACGTTGAACAGCTAGGTATCAATCAAGTTTCTAGCACATTAATTAGTCATTTATTTGTTTTTTTTTACTTCAATTACAGATAATAGAAAAAAAAAAGTGTTTTTATGTAAAATGATGGCAAGTTCTTATTTATTTAAGCTTTAATTTGATTGCTTTTGGATTGCATGTTAAGTGGGGGCTAGAAGTGATGTTGACAATCTTGTTAGGGTCATAATATGTCGTACTGTATCCATGCTTTTATTTTGTATTAATTGTGGTTTACTTTTCAGATAATTTCTAACAATCTATTTGATGCCATGTCAGATATGCAGGCACTAGATAGAGTGCGGCCTAGACCTGATGAGCTGACCCAGTTGACCCAGTAGTCGGATCATCGTTCAACTCCGCTTTGGAGGCACGCCGCTGATGAGGTATGTAGTTGTATTATTAATACATGTCTGTTTTATAATCACCTCATGTGCACTACCTAACACAATGCTCGTCTGTGTGCAGGTGGTGCCTGGCATGATAAAGGTTCGACGCTGTAAATGTGCATTACCGCAGGGTGGGCTAGACCCACGTATCATGCAATACATAGATGCAGCAGGTTTGACCGGGTTATTCAAGGTTCCTGATATGGAGGTCGACCATGCCTTGATCACGGCATTGGTCGAGCGGTGGCGTCCGGAGACGCACACATTCCACTTACCCTATGGAGAAATGGGTATCACCCTGCAAGATATAGAGGTGATACTGGAAATTTCGGTGGATGGGTTGCCTGTCACTGGGAGGACAGACCAGCAATGGAACTTGGTGTGCTGGGATTTGTTGGGCCATGAACCTCCACCTGTGATATCGAACTCAAACAAGTCTACCTTTACTGGGCTGAGGATAAAATACAAGTGGCTTGATGAACAATTTACCGCTCCCCTGGCTGCGGATGCTAGTGTCGAAGTTGTGTAGCAACATGCTCGCTACCACCTACTTGTACAGATTGGGGCCCTGTTGTTCATGGACAAGTCAGCGGACTGGGTCTCACTGTTGCCTCTGCAATTCTTCAACCCAATTAGCGGTGCGAGATAGTATAGCTGGGGTAGTGCAGCATTGGCCTGGCTCTATATGCATCTTTGTCGTGCATCGAAGAAGGATGCGATGCAGATTGGAGGAGCACTCTTGTTGGTGCAGCTATGGGCCTATTCAAGGTTCCTACGAATATGCCCTATTACGAGGCCGCCTCTACCGCCAGTGCACTCAAGGCCCCTTGCCATTAGGTATGTTCATTGAATTCTCGTTATTCAAGCTAAGTGTCTCTTACGAATAATTATTTATGTGTAATAGTATATTAGATTTTATTTGTTGGTTTGATATAATTAAAATATGTCAAACTAACTAACAAACAAAAGAAACTTATCAATGCAACGTATATGGATGTGAAATATAAAGCAAAGTTTGAAAATGTAAAGTAAAGTTCAGTAACGAGCATTTGTCGAAACCCCATGTTTGGTAGGTGGAGCGGGCCAAAGAGCACCGCAGAGCATGCCACACACGTCCTTTCTGCGTACCAAACGTCATTGGCTACATTACGGGCAGAGCAGGTATTCGGTTAATTGACTAACTCAATTTGAGGTTTTTATTTTCGTTTCCCTCAATTGCATGACCATGTTTTTAGTTTAATTTTTGTTTGAATTCTTGGATTGTTGTAGGAATGAGTTGATTTACGAATATTGGTTCCTTTCTGGTTTATTTAGGATCTATGCTTGGTATTGATGTTTCATTAGATTAACTTGAATCATGGTGCTGATTGTCATATGGTGATTCAAGGCTCTTATCCCCGATTCAGGAGTTGTATTGATGCAGAATACTGTTGTAGTGTTATGTTAAGAAGCTTAATACTTCAGATTAATATTTATTAGTCGCTAACCCGTGCTATGCTATTAAATATGAGTTACAAGATTAGTCTAATCACGCACACAATCTTCTCTTTTTCTTCCCCCATTTTCATACACTGCCAACTCTGTCTCAGGCTTGAACTCAATATAAGTTCATTTAGTTTTGTGTTATGTAGGATTAAATGTGTTTCGTTTCCTATGTTGGGGCTCCTTTCGTTTCCTACAGTAGCAACACTTGATTGATGCAGCCATAATGCTACACTACCTCATCTACCTCATAATGCTGGAAATTATGAAGGTTAGAATGAAAAGCCTTCAAGTATATTAAACACAATTAGACCTATTAGTGGTAATTTGAACTCTAGTAGAATAACCTACTACTAATTTCATGAAATTGAATCCTAGAAGACATTTTTCTAAACCTACAAATAAGTTTATAAAAAAAAATAAAATTAAATAGGGAGCACAATAAAGGAACAAAGAAAAAAAAAACAAAAACAAAAGCAATTTCGAAATTCGAAGGAAAAGTTTCGTGTACCTAGCATATGTTCATGTTGTGTTTCTCACATTGGCTCCTGCGTTTGCACATCCTTGAGCTCACTCTAAGTTGAAATCCCCAAGCGTTCCTAACCAAAAATAATATATATTTTTTTTACGAAATATTAAGTAAAATTGTTAACAAAAGTTGAGTACAGCCACCAATCCAAAAGAAGGTTCAAGTTTTGTACTCTTCTTGGCAGTAAAATAGATAATTACATGGTTAGATTCAGTATAAGAGATGTTGTCACAACAATGATGTACCAAAAACTCATTCTTGCATTATGTTTCAAGTCATTCAAAGTTCAGTGTTAACTTAAACCAATTACAACAAAACTGAAACCTCACCATAAAACCATAACAGAACCAACCAAAATGGTTGTAAAAAACTGAAAACCTTAGTCTCTGATGGAGTCACTTGGCTTTGAAGGATGTGCATATGAACATGGGGCTGAAATTGGAATGTGGATCTCGGTCAACCTAGATCTTTTACTATTTTCTACAGATCAATGCTAGTCATTGTTTTAATTGCTTGTTGACTTCATTTTGTTAATATTTTGAACACAATGTTGTTGTTATTTTACGAATAGAAGCAAGAAATTCCATGCTTTCCATATTACATATCACAAAAATAATCTTAAATTAGTATGATGTCTCACTATCACAAACATAATCCACTTATGCAGATTGTATGGGAGCTGTACACGCATACGTTGGGCTCCCTACCTGCGTATTGCACTGCCGAGTAGCATATTTGGAGGGCCAAGGTGCCATTGATCTACTTTTGGATAGTGGAAGGGCATCATCCCGAGCGGGCCTTCCATCAATTTGGGATGAAGCAACCAGTTCCACTTGTCATGGATACATCGACTGTCCTTCACAAAATATCCCTCCAGGGTAAATGGGAGAAGAATTGGGAGACAGAACATGATGTCTATATTCAGCAATGGGCCAACCGAGAGCATGAAGTTTACGTTGCCCCTCTCCTGGACAGTGATGATACGTACCTTCTTCAGTACATGTAGTGGTACAATCGCAGCACAAGGTGATACATAACACTAAAGTCTACGTGCTGGGAACTCACGGTGAGGCAACAATTCGTTCCCCTTTGTTGAAACCATTGTTCGATTAAATATCTTGAGCAGGTTTATCATGCATGCAAAACTCCACAATAATTATTGTCGTTACATCTCTATGGAGTTTATCTTTCATTATATTTTAAACTCAAAAAATATTGTCTACATGGAGTTTATCTTTATGGAGTTTTATCTTTCATTATATTCTACGTCTCTATGGAGTTTATCTTTCATTATAATTTAAGTTCTTCATAAATAAGTGAATTTGTCTTTATCCAATTTGTTTGCGTGAGGAATAGTTAACTGGCAATGGGTTAGGTAGACCACACCGTTGTGAATATAATTACATTCAAATTTTAAAAAGGGTGGGTTGGGTTTTATTCTTTTATTTATATTTTTAGATTATTTGTTTTTGGTTGGCTGTAATTTCAAATGGACGGTGCAACTGTTTTTAGCAGTGATATTTACACATTTCATGATAGTTTACAGTCACACTAGTTAGCCTTACCTCTAGGACTGAAAGCTATCTAGTGTGATATGATAGATATTACCTGTATAGTGCATAACTGTTTTATGGTTGTTCTCAATTTAAGGACTACAATTTCTCATGAAACGCTGTAAAATTGTGATTGGTTACCTTCGAGGTTTTTGTTTTGGTATTTTCATAATTTTCTGGTGCTGTAGAATCTGTCGGAAATAAATATAGTTTATCATGTTCTATGTTGTTTTCTCTTTCGGAGTGGAATTAGGATTGAATAATGATGCAGATTGGACCCTCACCCACTATATGCTCTCAATGAGATAGCAATTAATTTACTGACGTGCATTATCTAAACGATTGTTACCGCGCAAAAGTCTACTGCTTCTGTAAGTGTCTGAAAGGTCATCAGTAAACATTCTTTCCTCCAAATTTGGAAAGGCTGATACTTGGCTCAAACCCACAACACTTGGCTTGGACAGAGGGTGCGTTTTTTTGATAAGTAGCGATTTATATTTAGCAATAAGAATTTAAATAAATAAAAATAAAAAAACCGTAGACTTCATTTCACTACCTGAGGGTGCTTGGAATAACCACCAAGCTATAGAAATATTGTTCAAAAGTCAATACTCAAACCTATTCTTGTGTAGCCTCTTTTTAAAAAAGTTCAAGAGTTCATTGAGTGAAAATTGCAGTCCATAAAATCCTCAACAACATGAAAGTCCAATTTCAAATTTTCAAATGTGACATCAGGTATCTCAAATAAGTAACATTTCAGTCCAATTTTAATTTTCTACTTTTTTCTTTTGATTTTGAACAGATTTATCCATGTTTTGCATCATACCTGTGTTCCTGCTTTTATGACGCCCTTGTTTTGCAGGTTCGGACGATGTTGAGGTCTCTACAGAGGTGCGACGAAGGTTCTGACATGCACAATGACCTTAAGCTGACACTAGAATATGTTGATAAGCTGGGCCGACTTAAATTGGCAAATGCGCTCGCAGAAGCCTTTGACATTGGTACATAGGCCCTAGGTCACGTTAGGCAAAGTGGTGGGTCTTGAAGGGGTAGACATCGTGGAGGTGGTCGAGCTGGTCGCGGCCGTACGACTGAGTTGGACCCCATCTCCGACAAAGGGGATGACTCGGGTGTAGAAGAGTCATGGCTTGGCACTGATTGGGTATTGTCTAACAACGACAGCAGCACACCACGATGCACGCCTAATGCTGGTATTGGGCCATCCCACACTACCGGTCATGATGGCACTTTTCCAGCCCAGACTCCGTCCTATGGTGCTAGCACGGACTATGAGGACCCTCCCCGTATGTCGCCCCCAGTTTTCAGTGGATCTGCCCATGATGGTGGATGCATATTTATCCCCACACCAGGCATGCCCACCCCACCTCTAGTGCATGTAGAGCCCACCATGGCAACTTCATCTCCAACCACCCACGAAGAGGCTGTACAAATTGAGTAAATACTGGCTGAGGACATTGAGCCGGTGGAGGGTTTACGGAGATCGTGACACCCTCCTGCGCATGCTCCTGATTGTAGGACCGGTGATGGTATGTACTTCGTCTACACTTCCCATCTTCTTGAGCTACTTATACTGTGCATTTGATTGAATATGTTAATTTAATTATGCTATTGTGTTTGATGAAACAGGTAAGATTAGACCTGTTAAGGCATATGGGCAGAAACGAAAAGATCATTAAATGGAAAAGTGTGTGCTTATACTTCCTGTCAATAGGTGATTGGATATTTCTGTTTCACTTTTCTTTTAAAGTTGTATCTTTTTTTTATAGCTCAATTATGGTGGAAACAATGCTACCCGTAAAAAATATTTTCAAATTTTTCACAATTTATTAGAGTGAGCAATTATAATTGGTACAATATCACTTTGTTTTGATTCCATACTAATACAATTTATCATAATGCATTATATCCCATCTCTCTCTCTTTCTCAAGCAATTTAAGAGAGGATGTTCGATATTTAATATGGTCAAAATTGTCTCTCTAGGACCTTGGAAATAACGCTATGTTCGTCATTATAATCATATACTCTCACACTCTCTCATGATCTGGCAAGCATGTTTGACACATTTTCGATGCAAAAACAAACTCTGATATCTGGTAATCTTCTTCTTGATGCAGGACAAAATTGAGGAATTTCCGTACATGTGCTTGTGGTGGGTTTAGGGTTAGGAGAATTTGTAGGTTTTGATTTATAATTGTTGAGGAGAAGGTTGTGGGGTTTTGTTAGGAATTAAAAGATAGTTTGATGAGTTTCTTGATGGCTATTTGGTAGAAGCAAAATTAGGGTTTTGATAGGTAACAGGAAGGACTTAATTTGGGGTTTGTAAGAAAGAAGACAAAAGAGACAATATGGATATGTTTAGGGTCTCTATATGAAGTACCATTCATCCATCATATTAAAAAAAATAATGTACCCCTGAACAGTACCACAATTGAAAAACAAAAGAGAGAAGAGAAAGGGAAGAAGAACGGGAGAAGATAATAGAGAATAACAAGGTTAATGTGCCCTATACTCTTCTATTTATCACAGTTGTCATTCGCATGTTTTGTGGTCTTGATTATTATGCCTTATACTCTTCTGTTTATCACGGCTGTCATCCACAGTCATAGTTTGTTTTTTCTTTTCCAGCTGAATTGGGGATCATTTTTCCCTTTTATCAAAGCTTTAAATTAGCCAATGATGTATGGGATTAGAACACTATAATTTTGAAGTCAACAATGAATGTGTTTACTAGATAGGGGTAGTGTTCATTTGGACAATAAAAATGGAGTTGGCATAATCCATGTTCTGTGGAAATAGCTTTGCAATGCTATTCTTCTTTTGATCAATTTCATGCTCTAACCATGGTCAAAAGAATTTCTTATGTGTGTGTGTGGATGGAATTTGTAACAGTTTACCCATAGAGTTTGATAGTTCCTCACCCATTTTTATCTATATAGATAGAATTTTGTAACATGTTCAGATGTTTTATAACATGTACAAGATAAAGTCAAATATATGAAATTGTGTTAGTATGTGTGTGAATGGAATTTTGTAACAGTTTAAGATCAGGTGGTGATGCAGACAATAAAGAGTTCGAGGGAAAACAAGATTAAATACCAACAGTTTCAAGTATTGTGGTTTAGTTTCAATGTGCAGTTTCTTGACACCTTGGGTGATTTACGTTATTATTGAGTTTAGTATTAAGTTTCTTTAGGTTAAGTTTCTGGTTCAATTTTATTTATTTTTTACTACAAGAGTGGTTGTTTGTAAATTTTCAGATTTGTGGAATATGTTGTAGTGTGCTGTTTTAGAGACCCATGTCTTCCTTTATGTTTTGAGTCCTTTTCCTTTTTGGTTTAAAAGTTCATAATTACTTTTCGTTATTGTTAGGAGTCCTAGACTTTCCACGAAGTGATTATTTCAAATCCAAGTGCTTTGAGGAGTAGTCTTGGTAATAGCCTACAAAAGAATCTTTATGTATTCAATTAAAGATAGATATAGAGAGATTGATTTTAATTAAATTCTAGTGGCTTATTTCAATCTTTGAGGGTGGGTGCGTTTGCCTTCTCCTTCCTATGTGTAATTGCCTAGTTTTTATATTTCTTTGTTTCTCATTCCATTTGCCATTTAACCATAGAGAACCATCAAACTCATTCAAGATCTATTTTTTTTTATCGCTCAACCTACCCGAACCCTTAAACATCAAAGCCTATTCAAGAACTCTTTAATGTCTCAACAAGAACCGTAATTTAGTACTAAACTCGTAAAAAGAGCCCACATCACAATCGGCATCAGACCCTAGCAAGGCTTTTGTCTTGCGTCAGGTAGTTCTCCATTGATTTTGATAGGGCCTCACCCATTTTTACCTATGTTGACGGAATTCTGAAATAGTTTAAGATATTCTACAAGTTAAGGACTCGTATACAAGTTATAACAAAGTTAGAATATGATTAAATGCCTTTTCCCCCCTACAAAAGATGAATGTTGCTTTCTTGCTCATGTTTGAACTGCTATCTACAATTCAAATGCAAGTTCAAAAATAACTATTTTACTCTATTAATTCAAACCCAATTGGAAAATGTTGATCATTATGGTTTATAGATTTACTAGTAGACTAATATGTGTAAATGGGTGAGGCCCCATTAAGATTGATAGGAGGCCATCCCATCATACTATATCCGTTTATACGCACACACACAAAGGGATTTTCAAGAATTATTTTAGTATAACTTATAAATGATCAGAATCTCCAACACATGACCTTATAGTGTAATTTGATGATTCATTTTGTTTGGACTTGTATTTAACTATTGCCGATTCAGTTTTTTTTTTTTTTTTTTTTTTTTTTTTTTTTTTTTTGGGTGCAAGGTTTTTAATAGGTTTCTTTTGTGGTGGCATTCCTTGGTACATTGGAACTTTTATTCTGCTCTGTGCGCGAGTTGATTACAGAGAAAAACCTGGATATATTGCATGCACAATAGCTGTAAGTATTTTTGTTGTGCAGTATCTCTTTTTTCTCAGTTATGAGGTTGTTTTCTATTT
Source organism: Quercus ilex subsp. ballota (assembly GCA_032727855.1). Taxonomy (NCBI): domain Eukaryota; kingdom Viridiplantae; phylum Streptophyta; class Magnoliopsida; order Fagales; family Fagaceae; genus Quercus; species Quercus ilex. The sequence goes on from CM064916.1 coordinate 45,014,075, forward strand.
ACATTATTTTCTTTCTTTATGATTCCTTGTATTGATATGGACTTCAGCAAATAATTTTGCTAGTGTTCATTACATTTCTTTTAAGACTGGCCCTATCATCTTGAAATGAGCAATCTACACATATTTTCTAAACTTGTGATTAGTGCTATGGCACAGCAGGAGACAGAGTAGTTGTTGGATCTAGTTCATAATTTAATCGCATGCTAGGAAGTACTGCATCAGCTTCACTAATCTGTCAAGTTGGCCTATTGAATTGGAGAGTTGGGGTTTTGAATAAAAGCTTAATGTCCAACATCATTTAGAATGAGTGAACCTTGTATATTTATAGCTGGAGTATGATGGACGTAAGTCAAGGAATTCTCTATGCTAGAAATGTTTATGGTCTAGAATTAATATAGAAAAAGAACCCATGCATGTAAATAGCTCAAATGTGATGATCTTTTTTCTATTTGATGATCTTTTAAATAGCTCAAATGTGAGTGGAAATCATCAATTCCAAATCTATAAATTCATTAACATTGAAGGAATAAATCATAATTGTGAAAAAATTTCAAAGCTTTTAGAAATTCTACTTACTGCAGCAAGACTGTACTTGTCTCGCAAGAATTTACAAAGAGCCAGCATTAAAGCTGTTTTCCTGTATGCATGAAAGAGAACACCATCATTACTTGTTCATTGAGTTTAACAGGCTAGCAATGCACAATATATTAAAGATCATAAAAGGGAAATCAAGCAATGAAGTTTGAATGTAGGGCTGGAGGAATGAAAAATCCTACATTAAGGCATCATAAATCATACATCTCTATTTTCCCTATTAATCATCCATATTCACATTTAAAGAGAATGATACTTAACAAGGCAAATATGTCAAAATCAATGATAGGACGAAACAACCAAAGCTCAAAATTGTATACAAGTGCACATCATCAAGTGTCAAAAGACATTGAAGCTTGAAAGAAATATTCACTCTAATAATGAAAATGACTCAAATAAATCGGTTCATGGAATAAACTACCAACTACAATGTTAGTATTTGATTTCATTGTGAATGCCTCTCAAACTTTTGAACTTATCCAAAAAGAATGATAAATAGGTTCATAGAATAGACTAACAAATACAATGTTAGTATTTGATTTCATTGTGAATGTGTTAGAAGTGTGTGAGTATGTTACTAAGTGGCCGAGGTGTGTGGTGATGATTGGCTGTGCATGTGCTGCTGCATGTGGGGTGCTGGTGAGGGCGTGTACAAGTTGCTGATGAAGAGTGTGTGAGTTGCTGATGAGGCGTGCAGGAGTTTATTACTTGGTCCACTTTAATTAAAGAACCCATGCATGAAAGCCTTTTCTTTTTTGGTGGGGGGTGGAGGTTGATAAGTCACAGTATTTATTAAGTTAAAACAAATATTATGTCAAAGTTTGTTAAAACCAATTCAGGTTCTTGGACCAATTTGAGCGGTTTGTGAATTTAGGCGAAACTGGTATAGGTCCGGTTTTAAGATTATGAGGATAGGTGCCTTTCAAGGTATGATTTATGACATATGGCCTATGGTTTTGGAGGCTTCCAAAGTATGTTGTATTACTTGAAAAACTTCTGGTTTTATAAGGCGCATGATCTGTCTGATTTATAGTAATTTTTTCAAGATCTTTTGTGTTCATTGTTGTTAACATAAAGTCTTTTTCATCATGAATACAACTCATTACTTATAAAAAAAAAAAAAATCAGATGGTGATGTGCATTTCATTTGTGTGCTATCGCATGATAATCTATAGATACATTTGCTGAACATTTAAATACATAGTTTAGTTCATTTAGATGTGAGGTACAATCTTGCTAATGATATATGTTGCTAGTTGCTAGTTGCTAGTTGATGCCATAATGCTGTTTGCAAATGCTACGTGTACAAAATTACTACATTTTGGTTACCAGTTGACATATTCATTGAGCTCTAGTGCCATGCGTATCCCTACTAACCTCCTCTGTGAATTTGGAATACAGAACGTGCAAGCAGTCTGTACAACAGTACAAGTTAATATAGACATGTTATTTAGTAAATACTAGAGCTTATTTTACTATTGGTTTCTACGTTGGTTTGTGTTAGGAATTTATAATTTTGACAATTGGCCTTCCTTCTTGCTTCTTTGTAAAAATTGATATTTTTTATCTGCTTATTTGCTGGCTACGAAACGATGATATATGCTTTGCTTGTACTCACACAATTTTTATTTTTACATAAGCAGTCCACACTAGCTATGATTACTGTTATGCTTGGTGTAACAAGGAGGGCGCATGGTCATGACTAGTGAGATTATAGGATCAATTGCAAAATCTGATATATATGCCTGTATCCAAAGAACAAATTGGTTGATTATTATAATTTTCCTTTGAGGCTGTTCTAACCTGTATTTGTGCATATTTATTGTTGGCATTCTTCTGAATTGGTAATAAGTTCCTAATAGATTTCCAAATGTTGATAATCTCAAGGCAATGAAAGGAAATGCTGTATTTTTAAAACTCAACTTAAATGTTATTCTGATTCCGTTAATATATAAATTCTATTGGCTATGTGCATGCCCTAAACTGTCGTGTATGTTGTTTGGAGAGATTTTACGGAGGATGGAAAATTGGGGAGAGAAAAGTGCAAAGAACTTTTTAATGGGTGTTTGGTTGGAAGGGGGAGAGGAAAAAAAATATGATGGGGCCCAGGTGTTTTTTCTCTGGGTCTACGAAAATATTTTCTTTCTAAAATAGAGAGAAAACTTAAAAGAGAAAACTCAGTCTATTAAAAAGACTGGAATACCCATGTGCAAGGTCAGGCTGATTATTTTTCCATTTACGCATCTAAATGTTCAATGATTATTATTACAATAATTATATCAAAATATTATAATAACTATATTAAAAGAATTATAATATTTCAGATGGCTTAATCAGGAGAATGGCTGCATCGGTACTAGGTGACTGGGTTGCTCACCCAAGATGGTGGACTAATCTTTTATGATATTTTCGACTACCCCAAAGCTTCCACGGCCTCATATTGTGCGAACATGCATTATATCTTTTTATTTTTATCTTTTTGGATGAAAGAAAACCTTCAGGTAGTGCGGAAACAAAAATAATTTGGTTAACTGGAAATTGGCATAAATAAAACAATTAGCAGGTTTGTTATCAAGCATTGGAAATATAGCCACACTATACAGACAAACAGCTGGAAAATGATGACATTTATAGTTAAACCACAGTAATTAGGGAAACCACAAACTTCGCATTTATACACATCTTATTGAATACCACAGCAGGAAGTCATATATTTGCATTCATTTACCCGTACGCTGTCTACTCGATTCGTCAACTTCATTATCGGCCACAACATGGGCTACCACCTCATTCAACATGTTTGCACTCAAGGTTGTAATTCTTCTTGCGTGGTCACGCTCTTCAATGGCAACTTCTAACTGATACCTCAACAAGGTGTTCCTAATGTCTCCACTTGGACAGTTGGCTTCTTCGCTTCGAAATGTGCTCAATGGACTTGATGTGGACATGTTTGGACTTGCGGATGATGCGGATGCACCACCCTGCACGTCCATACCATTATGATACAAATACTTCATGTATGCGGCTTCTGCATCCCTTTGATCTTTATATGATTTGTGATTGGCATTTGGGAACTGATGAACTTGTCTGCTCGCATCTAGCCAGCTGTTGTATATGCCTGGAACACGACCGTTAAACACAACATAAGTACGTCCCATTCTGCTCTGCAAACACAGAATGGTGTGGCGTTAGTCCCTGCACTAGAATGTGATGCTTACTAGCTGCTGCACTGGGTTTATAAAGAGAAAACTTGATTGAAAAACTCAATTTCTATGTAGTCGAGTTATTGAGTAACTCGATTCTGGAATTGCCGAGTTCCTGACTGACCATCACATCAATAGATTTCTAAAGATATAACTCAGCCACTTAGAGGTCGAGTTTTTCTTAAGTAACTCGACTAATTGGATATCAAGTTATCATTGGCTACCCACATATCAGAGCCCATGCGTGGGTTCCTATCAGGAAAGCTTGAGAATGAACAAGTTCATCTGCTGTGTTGGCATTTTCCTCCCAACGATTGCATCCTACCAAGCATGCTACACCTGTGGTTCCCTTAGTCTTTGTTGTGGTACATCTCTCCTGATAGGTATATTTCAACTGTGATTACACTTGGATTGGCTTTATAGTATAAATGTGATTACCATGTTACTATGATTCTGACACTGTGTGTGTATAGCCACACTATATAGATGTATGTATGTATAGATATATCTATATATAAACAAACCTAATGACCTATAGTTGATATTGATGTATGTGGATACACACACACACACACACACATGTGTGTGTGTGTGTGTAGACTATGTCTATATATAACCAAACCTACCTACCCATATATGATCATATATATATATATATACACGTGTGTGTTTAGATTACATTTTGTTAAAAATTGAAAAAATTGTCAATATTTCCTTCAATTTTTGATAAAATTCTTTTAAAAAATTATTAATTATTTGTATGCCCTTAGGTTGCACGTTAGCAAAATCCTATATATGCATAGACGTGTTTGTATGTGTGTGTAATAGTGACACTGTATACATATATAGTAATGTATGTATAGATACCTATGAACATGTGTATAAACAAACATACATGCGAATTTCTATGATGATGATATATGCATTCATCCATAGGTATCAACAATGATGTAAAAAGCAATCATTGGTTTAATTTGTGTGGCTCTTTTAGTTCTGAATAGCTTTAGTGTGTGGGTTCTGAAAAAGAAAGCTAAGAGGTGAACAAGTTCATCTGTTAAGATAGTGCGTCCGTAAAAATTGGTTTGTATGTTCATGTTGGTAAAGATTAATTACACCATGGCATAACATAACCCCCTATATTCTGCATGATAACCGCAGATAATTTTCCTTATCCAGGTCGGCCATGGGTCGTCATTGCTTCTATGTTTACTACAATGGGGAGCAGTATTTCCATCAGTTGCATGGGCTGTCCTATAAAGGTGAGTCAATGAAGCAGAAGTTCATTGACTTGAAATGTGGAACACACTTGAGAAAGATGCACTAGAAGATAATGGAAGCTCTAGGGTTGGACAGGGAGTCACATAAGATATCCATTGTGTACCGTGCCCCTCAGCTACTTGTGAGTACTCAGGTTGTCTACAACTCAAATCCGTTGGGTTGCGATGCTGACGTGGACATGATGTGGACAGTGATTAAGCAGACCCCCCAGTTTATAGCGTCCGACTTGTATGTAACTGTTGACGCTGTTGGGTTCCATACTGGTGCAAGTTTGCAGCATGGCAATGGGATGGAAGAGCCACACCGGTCCCTATCGCTTGACATACATCCTTCCTTTGCTGATGCCACGCCTTTGCCTGACAATACTCAACCATGCAGTGCGGTTGATGATTTGGACAACACTGAAGTGTTGGGCGCCACCCAAACACATGATGTGGGAGGGTCTACTCACGCATATGAACATGTCCAAGCCTATATGGACAGGGGCCTTGATATTGATGTTAGCCGAGATGTGTACGAAGAGTTCATTAATACTGATGGACCGATGGACGAAGCGGAGGTCTTAGATGGAACACAGATCGAAAACAACGAGGAGGATTCCCCTACTACAGTTCCTATCCCAGAATGGTTCACATCAAACATATGGGACAATATTAATGACCCATCACCTGCATTGGGTACTGGACAGCTCACAAGTTGGCATAAAGGTGACCAACCAGCGAAAGGGATGCTATTCCAGAATAAAACCTCAATTCATTATGTGTTGACCCTCTACTCTATGGAGCATAATAAGCAATACAAGGTCATCAAGTCTGACACCAATAGGCTGGTGGTGCGGTGCATACATGAGGCATGTCTGTGGTCAATTTGGGCTACTTGCAGCAAGAAGCACAGGATGTGGGTGATCAGTAAATGTACTTGTCCCCATAGTTGCACATCCCTCCAGGTAGCGACCGATGGGCGGATGATGGATTCAAAGTTCATCTCCATTGCACTTGAGAAGTATGTATGGGAGGACCTAACCTGATCTATAAAAGATCTGCGCAGTATTCTGCATACGAAGCATGGGCATGATGTAACTATGTACAAGGTTTGGGAAGCTAAACAGAAGGCAGTTGCACGTAGTTACGGGGATTTTGATGAGTCGTACGCAACATTGCCACGGTTTCTAGCGGCATTGTCTGATGCAGATCCGGACACTGTAACCACGTTAAAGTGCGACCACCATGTCCCGAGGACTTGTATATTCAACTGTGCGTTTTGGGCTTTCGGTCCGTGTATTAGAGGGTTCAGGCATTGCAGGCCGGTGATAAGCATAGATGCAACACACCTCTATGGCAAGTACAAAGGAAAGCTATTGATAGCAATGGCAACATATGGTAACAACAAGGTTTATCCACTTGCGTTTGCTATTGTTGAAAGCGAGAGCATGGAGACATAGGGATGGTTCTTGGCATGCCTGCTGACCTATGTCACGGACCGGACCAATTTATGTATAATCTCCGACAGGCATCGTGGGATACAATTATGCTTCGATGACACTGAACATAGGGGCTACTTGCAACTGCCCTTAGTCCATCAACGGTATTGCCTCCGCCATTTAGTAAGCAATGTTAACACTAACTTCAATAGTGTGGCGTTGAAGAACTTGGTATGGAAGGTAGCAACTGCGAATCAAGTTAGGAAGTTTGAAAACACCATGGATGGCATCAAGAATGTCAATGCCGATGCGTATGACTATCTTAAGGAGGTAGCTCAAGAAAAGTGGACACTTGTACATGACCATGGGCACCGATATGGGGCAATGACAACTAACCTGTCAGAGTGCTTCAATGGGGTACTTAAGGGCGCACGTAGCTTGTCCATAACTGCAATGGTTCAATTCACATTTTACAAGGTGAACTCGTACTTTGACGATCGTCAAAATAAAACCCAAGCACAGTTGGAAGAGGGACAAGAGTGGTGCAAATATGCCTATGACAAGTTCGAGGCAAATCAAGAGAAGGCGAAGCTCCATATGGTTAGAAGGATGAGCGCGCAACAGCGCTTGTATACAGTGGAGACACAATCTTCACTGTTGAACACTGGTGGGGGAGCTCACACCCATATGGTTTCCCTCGTGGACAAGACATGCACGTGTGGGAAATGGGAAGCAAACAAGATCCCCTGTTCACACTTGATAGCAGTTTGTGCCAAGTACAACCATGATGCGACGGAGTTTATGGATCGTTTCTACCACGTTGAAGAACGGTATCACAGCTACAAGCCAATATTCCAACCACTGAAAGATAGGTTAGAATGGCTGGAACCACAAGAAAGGAGAATAGTGATGCCAAACCCATGGTTGATCCGCGAGAAAGGTCAACCTAAGTCCACAAGAATCCGCAATGAGATAGATGATGAGGATAGGGAGTTACCAACCTCGTTGTGGATTGAGAACAGTCCAAAGTCAAAGTGTGGGTTATGTTGCCAAGAGGGTCATAACCGTCGTAGATATTCGACTCGGAACGTGGAATCAACAAGCCACGGTGGTACATAGCAGGTAACAATTACAAGTCCTAGTAAGGAGGGGCATATTCCATAAGTTATTTTTATTTAGTGTTGTCAATTATTCTTACAAGTCATAAGTTGTTCTTACAAGTCCTGTAGTAATGTGTATATTGGATTTGTGATAGTAAAACATGGTTTTAAAAGATGAGTAAACGATGCGGTATTGATGTACTTTTTGTCGTACATGTGCAGATATGGGATTCCCGGCAAAGAGGCAGTTGGTGTGGCGCTAGTTGAACTTAAATCTCTTCTTGTAAACTATGACAAGACATCATTTATATGTAAGTGGTTGTACTTACATTGTGAACAACTTGGTTCAATGGTTTTAAATGTATAATGGCTCCTTATTTTCCTTCGATCTTTGTATGGATGATTTTCTTATTCACGTGATTGTATAATGAAGTGATTTGGCTATGGATGTGGTTGGAATTGTATGGATGATTTGATTATGGAAGTAGTTGGAACTCTATGGATGAGTTGTTGATGGTAGCCATACATGTACAGGTCTACTTTTATGATGACTAAACAGGCCAAATTTGTATGGGTGTGAACAGTGCTGCATGACTACTCCAAATAAATGAATGAGTAAATTGCACTGCACATAACTCGACTTTTAAGTAATCAGGTTATGTGGAAGATCTTCTGGACACTTGGATTCCACTTGGACTGCTTCTGGATCAGTCCAAATATCTGGGCTGGGTCTGGGAGCCCAGTGCACGTAACTCGATATATGTATTAGCGAGTAATAATACAAATAACTCGATTTCCCTTTAATCGAATTATGTGGAAAATAAAACCCTGGGTTGTGGGAGTTACACTACACATAACTCGACTTTTAATTAATCGGGTTATGTGGAATATCTTCTAGACACTTGGATTCCACTTGGACTTCTTCTGGATTAGTCCAAATATCTGGGCTGGGTGTGGGAGCCCAGTGCACATAACTCGATATATGTATTACCGAGTAATCCTACGAGTAACCTGATTTTCAATTACTCGAGTTACGTGGAAGCCAGCCAACACATCATAGATTCCTTTCAGTTACAGTGCACACAACATGGATTGGTTACAGTTACACTGCACATAACTTGATTACTTAATAATCAGGTTATGTGGAAGTCCAACCACCATCCTGGACACTCTATTTCAGTACTCAGCCTAATGTGCATCAGTAGTTACGATTCTAAGGAAAAAACACTCTAGAGAACCAGAACGATGACTTCTCAACGCTGGAGGGACAATGGGGATGGTCCTGCTGATCTTACCACACACTTCCCACACTTTTTCAAGATTATTATGCCTCAAACTCTAGCAGAAGGAAAGCTTGTAAGTATACTTAATTTCATTGCCGAGTTTCTATCTGAAAATCATATGCTAATTAACGTCATCCACTTTATCTTTTTTATTTGTGATTCTTCAAAAATTTTACATTTGTTGATGACCAAGTTTAAGAAAAATCTGTGAAGTTGGTTCCATGCTGGTTACATGTAGTCATAAAAAGCTTACATTTTGTAATGCGTAGGATACAGTGGAACAAAATATCCCATCAGTTTTGATTTTATTTTCTTACTTACATCTTTCTGCCACTGTCTATATGGTTTTTGCCAGGGTTTGTTTCATCCAACAAGTATGTTCCTTGAACAATTATTAAAGTATTATTATAAAAGAAAGACTAAATTTATTTTTCCTGTAATGGTACTGACTGCACAACTCAAAGTTCGTTTGATTGATTGCATCTGTTTATTTACAAAGCTTGCATTTATGTTCAAGTTCTTTTTACAGCGGATTCCAAAGAAGTTTATAAGCGAATATGGAGTTGATCTAGCAGATATGGCCTTTCTTACGATTCCAAATGGTACAAAATGGACAGTGAAGTTGACAAAACGTGATGGGGAGGTTTGTTTTCAAAATGGTTGGTCCGAATTTGCAAGCAGTCATGCTCTAACCGTGGGGCACTTGCTAGTTTTCAAATATGAAGGAAATTCACAATTTTCTGTACTCATATTCAATGCCACTGCAACAGAAGTAGACTATCTTGCAGCTGAACTCCAAGTTCGTAGGATGGAAGACAATGAGAGTGATGATAACTCGATTGAAATCATCAATGGCCTTATGCCAAGCCGAGAAACAGGGGATAAACCACCAGTACAATGCCCTCTACCTCATAAGAGGGAAAAAACCAATCCATCAATGTTAGAGAAATCAAAAAGGCGGTTTGGGCCATCTTTTACTAGGGGGGAGAGTTCAGGTTTGAATCTTACACTTTTGTCACTACTTGGTTGATTTTGTAAGCCTGTTCACTATTAATTTCATGTGCATGAACTGATTAATTGTCATGTCATTTCAGGATCAGCTCATGGGGTTGGATGAAATCGAGTAGGATGCAAAAGCAGCTCGTTAGTTAAAGTTGAATCTGATTGCAATCTGGATGAGTCTTTATCACATGACCAATGTCCTAATAAAGATGGTGGTGTAACTGAAAATCTTGTGAGAGCCAATGCTTTGAAATCAGAAAATCCCCTTTTCACGGTTATCATTCATCCATCATACATTAATGGCAAGGATCGTGCGGTAAGCTTTCAACTGAACATCTTGTTGGGTTTTAGAAATGCAACTCCCATGAACTTTGATTTTCCATAGATCAATTAGAAAGCATGTAGCATCGAGTTGTTGATGGACATAACTTTGTAATGATTTGCTTCATTGTGTTGTTAGTTCATATAGTATCATCTTAGGTGGTAGAAGGAAATCACATAAGAATGTAAAGTCATTATGAACAACATGATCAAATCAAAATGGCATCAACATAGCTGCCATCCAACTATCAGCATAACATATAGTGACAGTACTGCCTCAAAAATGCTTTTCATTCAAATGGGTTCAGTATGGGTTTGAAATACATCTTCTTGTTTTTTGTACAGAGCTTACCCAATAGCATTATCAACTACTTATCGAGAGAAGGCTTTACCAAGGACTACACCAAAGGAAGTACACTCACTGTGAAGCTCGAGGTTGTGGACCGATTCTGGCCTGTGAAGTTATACATTTACGAAGAAAAATACTCATCGTGTGTCGTATCTGCTGGTTGGTCTGCATTTGCGAGGGACAATACTTTGTGTGGGAGATGTTTGCGTATTTAAGCTGATTATGAGGGATGATGTTGTGTTCAAAGTCCACATTTTTAGATGCCTTAATTAAGTGGTTACAAACTTTGTATTGTAAGTAAAAATGTTGGATATGTACCGTATCTGGGAGCTTATTATTTTACAACTACTATGTTCAATCTTCAAAGATAGCAGTTTGTCAAGATTTCATATTTGTTGAGTTGTTAGTATTTACCAGAATTTATGTATAAACTGGATTTGTGATTTCTATATTGGTATTTTTGAGTTATGATCTATATTGGATTAATGTTTTTCGATTTTAGTATGTGGCATTAACATGAATTTTATTTCTCCTCGTGGTTATGTGTGGGTTCCGAAAAAACAGTGTCCAGCTCTCTAATAAAACCATGTGATGCACTTGTACAGAGACGTGAAATTGGCCTCCATCTGTAATTAGGGTCCTATGAAGTTTGCATGTTGCACTGATGCATTTGTTAGAGAGCTGGTGCATTGTATTATATTGTGATTTGTGCTTGAAGTTAGTTTGTGCTACAGTTGGTGGTGGAGGAATCACTATCAGGGGATGCATGGATAGAAACCCCAATTGCTCCATAAACATTCAGATATCAGAGCTGGATATCTGGATATTATGAAATTTTGATGAAAACTATTTTCATTGATTAATTCCGTAGCTATACAACTGTATATATATATATATATATATATATACTAACTTAACCGTTACAAGCACATGTGAACACAACGTAACAAACATAACAAACTCACTCACGTGTCTGACTTAAAGGCTAACTAAACTAACTAATCAAAAGCTACATGCCGTTTATGTATACTCATCAAGCAAACCAAGAATGCTTGCTATCGTTTAGAGGAGTAATTACAACTCTTCAATTTCTTCAACTCTGAAATACAATCTAGACTTCTACTTGAATCTTCAATCTGAACTTCACTTGTCTTTGATCTTGAATTTCTTGTCTTAGTTGTTCCAGTGCTTGTTTGAGCAGTTCCAATGCACGAGCTGCTGCACTGGGTACCAAGCTGTGCTGCAGTGAGTGTGGCAGCTGAGTCTGCATCACCTGGTGCACTGGCTGCTGCACTAGGTGGCATGCTGTGCTGCACTGGTGTGGCAGCTGGTGATGGTGCACTGGCTGCTGCACTGGGTGGCATGCTGTGCTACACTAGTGTGGCAGCTGGTGATGCATCCTCTTGCTTTTCATAGATATCTTATGTAAAAAGGTTTCTCAATGCTGAAGTAGAGCAATTGCACAAATTATATAGAGGCATTAGCAGTCAATACTTTTGTTGTCCCTGTTATTTTTCCTCTTGGACTAGTTGTTCTATATTATGATTGCGTAAATAATCAAAACCAATCCGATAAATACATGCAAATATGCAATTACTGAAGTTTAATTTCTCTTTTGAAATGTAAACTTGATTGCAAAGTCATCACAAAAAGTTTCTCAAAACCAATTCGGCTGGGATTAAACTGTTCTCTTTTTTTGGGATTACTAGAGATGGTTCGTATACGCTTGGCCATTCGATGTTTTTTCATTTATTTTTGGGAGTGTCAACTTGGGTCAAGGAATAATCATCCACCTGTGATCACTAACTGAAATGAAATCAGCACAACACAATAGGAATCAATATTGGTTGAAGAATAGGGATGAAACAACACCCACTTATCATACTCTACCCCAAGTCACTAGTAATAGTAAAAATCTTTCATGGACAAAAGGAAGCCATACATTTCCTCTAATACCGAACAAAGAATAATTTCATTTTTCTCTCAGAAAGAGAGTCTAATAGATTATTAATAATTCATATACACCAGTGGTCTTATCCGCAGTAGAGACATTAAGGCTGACATTGATGTAATGCTACCCATCGATGTTTCCACATGTGAGAAGACCTGTTGTATGAAAAAGAAGATCACTACCAAGTAAATTACGGATGAAATTGGATATGTTATGCACCTTTTATTATTATTATTAATAAGGATGAAACAACATAAATAATTCAAATAATTTACTAATTCAATCAAATTGTTATAGACTCAACTTACCTCAGGCATGTATAAAACAGCTAAGTGTCTGTTTGGGAACAATTGACTGAAGTGGATAAAATGGACTAAACTAACCAAAAGTGCCGAGATTTCTAGGAAATTGTCAGAATTGGACCGAAGTGGACCGGATTCACCAAAGTGGACCTAATAGACCGAAGTGGACTAAAAGGACCAAATGGACAGGACTAGTGGCCATTGTACCCATAATTTTAGTTTAGAGGGGGCAAAATGAAAATATGATATTAAAAGTGAAATTAATCTAAAAAATAATAACAAAATAAATAAATAATTGTAAGCAAATATGAATATATTTCATATTATTAAAATAAATAAACAAAAATAACCAATTCATAGCTACTAAAAATTTAGAAATTGATGGAGTAAGAATGTGATTAGTGTTACTAGACCAAAAATATATTGAATAAATGTTTGAAATGAATTTTTTGTGATTTGTGACATGTCAATTTGTAAGACATAAGTTGTGAAATTTGTAGTATTTCTAACATCATTCAAGGATAAAATGCTCTCAAAAGTATCATAAATAGTAAAAATAGTGTACATAATGATGTAAAATAATAAATAATAAATAGTGAAATAGGTGCAAGTTGCAGTAGGACAAGACAAAAGCAATGGTTACTTTGGTCACTTCCAACAAGTAAGAGTCCTTTTTTTTTCATTTTTTTTGTTTCCTCCATGTCAGTATATAACTACTTTATATTACTATTACTAAAAAATTTGAGGAGTCAGGGGGGGCAGGTGCCCCCCCTTGCCCCCTCTAGCTCTGCCAGTGGACAGGACCTAAGAGACCAAAGTGGACCTAATAGAGCAAAAGGACGGAATGGACTAAAGTGTACCTAAGGGACGGAAGTGGACCAAAATGGACCAGAAAGAGCGAATGACCATACATAATTTGAATGGACCAAATGGACTAAAGTAGACCTAGGGGACTGATGTGGACCTCAATGGACCAAAAATTCGTAAGTGACCAAAGTGGATTGAATGGACCACGTGGACCAAAATAGACCAAAATTGACTGAATGGAGTGAAGTGGTCAAAATTGGATCGAAATGGACCTAATTGGACCAAATCCACTAAATTGAACCGAAGTGGTGTGAAGGGACTAAAAGGACATTGTGTTACACTACACATAACTCGATTTAAGAATAATTGGGTTGGGTGCAAGACCTTTCTGGGAACTTGGATTCCTCTTGGACTGCATCTGGATCAGTCCAAATATCTGGGCTTAAACTGGGACCACACTTCACATAAGTCAATCAACGTATTATCGAGTATCTGATAACTCGATTATTAAGATATCGAGATATGTGATTACCCACCATTATAAACTCTCCCCCAGTTGTGCAGAATTTGCAGCAGTCCAAAATTACATCTTCGATTGCTCTCACCGGCATCCGGCTAGGATCGACAATTTCCCACGTAAATTCTTCGAAGATTTTACATAGTAAGAGTCTTTTAACCGTTATTGTCTTTAAAATTACACATTAGTGGTGTGTTATTCTTTATTAATTTTTGGATGATGCTTCAAACTTCATTGTCTATGTAGATTGTGATGGAATTGGGTGTTTGGCTAGTCAAATGCTTTGTTGTTAGTAAGGTTACTTGCTTATCTATTAGGTTGTCTTTGACTAGTCTCCTTCCACAAAATGAACTTGCTATTTGTATGTTTGAACTATACATTATGCAATTTAAGGTTTTTTATACAAGTTGGTGAAACTTACTACATGTAGCTACGAATTTCGAAAATGTGTCAGGTCCTACATCCACTTGTATGTTTCCTGTATAATATTATTGTTGTTAGAATGCTTGCTATCGGTGCGTGACATTATTGATCATTTTGACAAAATTGAATATGTTAACAAATTGCATGTTGGCTCTTTCAATTCAACTAAAGTTTATATACTATAGGTCTCTATATTCAAATTATTGACTTGGTACAAAATGCATTACAAAAATTTCACCAACTAAACAACCTGTGAATCCTGATCGTGTTCCCACTGGTAACCATCAATTAGTTATGGCTCCAAAGAGGGCTAAGAGGGGAAAATCCAAAGCTGCATCTGAACCTGAAGTGGTGTTTGATCGATCAAAGTTCCTCACGCTCAAAAATGAGCAAACATTTGAAACCTTGATTAAGCGTAGGCGTATTTGGGGAGAAAGGTAAATAAATCTACATGAACTGCATCCTTGTGTCTGTGAGAATCTACAGTCTAGGAATTGGCTATCCCTGTGTACAAACATACAACCCCCTCCAGCTGACTTGATTAGAGAATTCTATTCGAATCTCTCGGTGCATGAGGATCGCGGTGGTCACAAAGTGGCATCGTGGATACGTGGTGTACCGTTTACAATAACTAGGGCCGACGTATCTGAAGCTCTTGATGTACCTATAATTGGTACACCTACTTGTCCATACTCTAGGTCTCCTCGTATTTATGATGTTATGGATGTTCTTTGTGGACGATCAGTCAATCGGGGTTTTGATCGAAGTATTAGCTCGAGTAAGTTAACTGAGCTTAATTATATCTTCTTTAGGATAGCTTGTCACAACATTTTCCCTATCTCTCATATACATACAATCCCTATATACAGTGTTTCTTTCTTTACGCCCTGGTCACCAATAATTCCATTTGTTTTGCTTCCCTTTTCATTGAAACCATTGTGGAGGTGCGTAGGAGCAAGTATAAGAGGCATGGTCTATTCTTTCCAGTTCTCATCCATAGGGTCCTCAAATATTTACAATTACACAACTTTCCTTCCCAAGAGTTGGTTCACATCCAAGCCCTCATAGGAGCCAAATTTCTGAAGCAGCGAAATGCCCAAAAGAAGTTTGTCGACCCCAGTGTTGGGTCGTCCAAGAGACCACGAGTACAGTCTAATACTAGAGATGTTCCATATGAGGACATGCATGGGGATCCCACAGCTACTGTTGCTGTGGATGGTGATTATGAGGTACATGTTGACACTACCGCTGCAGCGCATACAAGTCCTCCTCCTCCATCTCTTCGTGCCTTGATGGAGACCATTATGAAGACTCAAGCAACCCATGGGCAAGTTCTATATGGTCTTCTTGCCGAGGTTGCAGCTCTGCGAGCTGACTTAGCTAACTATAGACGTCCTGTTCCACCTTCTCCACCATCTGACTCTTGATGATTGCTATTGGCCATTATACCCAAGTGAGGGACAAATTTGTAGTAGTTGTTGTAGCATATTTGGAGAATTTTATGACAATTCTATGGAGTGGCTTTCAGCCAATTGTATATTTTGTTATTTTAGTGGCAGTTTTGAAGAACATGGTATCTGTGGAAAGTAATTTGATTTTTTTGCGCATGATGGTTAGTTTCATGCCCATCGTTACTATTATTAGTATTATTGAAATGGTTCTAACTGTAACAATTTTTATGTTATTATGTGATTCTATATAATATCAAGTAGATCCGAAAATGTAAATAAGAATTATTTCATAATTCAGTATGGCACTCACATGTTATTACATTATAGTAATTATTAATACAAATTGAAGGTTTGTGAAAGCACAATTCGTTTACAGGGTTTGATATTGCCGATGAACCACCTAGGAGATTTTCCTTGGAGCAATGGCTCAAGCTATATCTTGACTTCAGGCAACTGTTTTTATTGGAGGTTTTGCTTTTTAGTCATGTATTTTCCACTGATTGGATATCGTTGTTGCTCTTAAATTAGCAGTTATATTATTCTGAATTTGGTCCCCGTTTGGACTGTACCTCATGCATCATATTTTATTACAAAATTTATTGATGAAAACCTTGCAGTGCAGACTCATCCAAAAAGAAAAAAAAGTGACACTTGCCACGACGTCATGCGCTCCCGCATTACGTCTAACAGTTTTTTTTTAATCAAATATTGAGTGTATTGATTTCGCGCTACTACAATGGAGTATACGAATGTTAATCGTATAGAATGTTAATCTTCATTGTGTTGTTCAATTGCTCCATACATCGCACGGTTTAGCGACCAGTGATAGTCATAATAACTACAATAGCAATAATAACTACAACAGGCGCCAAGTCATTCCCAAAAAATAAAAAATAAAAAAATAAATAGAGTAACTGGATACACCAGCTATTATTGCGCCAAGTCTAGTCCTATCAAACTGCTTCACGTGAATATGTACGTAAACTTTCTCACAGTACCCTCATCAGCCCATTACTGTTGCCCCAATTTGAATCATATCAAACCGAATCACGTGAAAACTACATGTACTGTTTCCAAAACTATCTCCCATTTATAGAGTAGAACATTAATAATTATAAAAAACAAAAGTTTATTTACAAATTTCACATAGAATTAACTTATGATAGAACAGAAATTTGTTTACAAGGCTAATAGATAACAACCACTTCATGTGACGTTTGAATTGGGTAACTATTAACACGATACATCAAATATATAATAATATCCTCTAAAAAAAAGTGTCATAAATAACATTTACAAAAATAGCGTAAATAACATGGAAAAACTCCATTACATAATACCCTCTAACCGTTATTAGCATAAATTACAGCAGAAAGAAAGTAGCGTAAATTACCACTTCAAGTAGCTTAATTCCCTTAAAACCCAACCCCAAATTGACCAATCATGCACACAGTCCTCGTTGTGTCGCATTAATTGGCTACGATTAGAAGAGATATTTTAGTGTTTCAGGCTATGGGGCTACGTAATTTGTAAGAGTGATGCTTTTAACCTCTAAATGTTTAATGACCAAAGATAATAAACACTGTGATGTTCAGGATGTGTTTTGTGAAGACCAAACATAATTAATAAATTAATACAGTGTTATTTCAGCGTGAAAGACTAAACACAACTAATATAGTGAAGTTTCAAGATGACCAAGTTCGAACTCTGAGGGCACATCACCAGCCCGGTGTTGTAACACCAACTGTAGTCATATCAAATTCCTTCAATTGCAGCACATGTGCCAACAGACGAGGCTGTTTAGCCAAGTCATGTTCACAATTCTGCACGTGTTGCTTAATAGCTCAGCACTGTTTCACACCCACACTCACGTAGGTTTACAATTGTGAAATTGGATGCACAGATGTCCCATTTACATCTAATGTTGCAACTATTGCTCACCTTTGATGTGACATTGGGAACATTTAAAATCCTATTCATATAGTGTTTTTCCAGCCTGTATTGACATGACAAGCCCTAATAACTAAAATTGTAATGCTTGGACCATGAAATTACGTTATAAATGCAACACAAAGCCTGATCTTCTTTCTACCCCGCTAACTTTGTAGATTGATTAAGCTATGAGTCGCAACGCCTCAACATCAAATCATACAATGCGAAACAAGTTTGGATCTACTTCAACAAATGAATCATCACAAGTTCCAACAGATCAACAACTACAGACATACACAGACCACTATGGAGGGAAATAGGTTGGAAAGAAGAGAGATTTCGTTAATATGCCAATATACAAGTACGAGAATCTTGGAAGCATCAGGCATATCATGGTTGGCAAACCTACAAAACTAAGTACAACTACCACCGCAATAGAGTTCACTGAAGCAGAACCACCATGGTCAACCCTATACGAGAAGCGGTGTGAGTTAGAGGTGTATTGTTGATGGCACGGGTTACGAATTCCTAAGGCACGCTTAGCCGAGTTACCTAGAGATGAACCTACCAACATACTTGCTCATCATGGTTAAGCTTAAAGTTTGTTTGTTTATTCCATGTTTCTATGTTTCTTTAAATTCTAAAAATCCATGTAGCATTTGATGTACTTTGTTCATGTATATATTTTAAAAAATTTTTAAAAAAAAAAATTCAAGATTTCCAAATCTTTCCCAAAAAAAAAAAAAAAAAAAAAAAAAAAAATTCAAATGAAAAAAAGTCTTTGGACTAGGGGCATTGAGCCCTTAAGTCATTTAAAAAAAAAAAAAATTCTTTGAACTAGGGGCATTGGACTTCCTAGTGATTTTTTCAAAAAGACCCATTTTTTTTTTTCCTTCAAAGATTTCAAGATTCTTTAAAGTCCTCTTTTCAAAAAGGTACATGAGGATCCCTTGGACAAAACTTTCTCTAAATTAAGATGTTTAAAGGCTTGAACAATCAACTTGTACTGAGAAAGGATTGATTTCATTTGATCTATGTAAACACTTTTGCTAAATTACTTTGAATAAAAGAAGAAATGGTCTTAAAAGGCAATCAAAAAGAATCCATCCGTTAAAAAATCCCAAGAATCTATGCACTCAAACCAATTTCAAAGATCTTTTGTTTCACAACAATAAAGCATTCATACTTTTTCTTTAAAGAGGAATTTATTAAAAGAGCTCAAGTCACTGTGCCTACAAGCAAGCATTGCTAGGGATAGGAGGCCGTCTTTGGTAAAACAAGATTATACCTTAATACCTAGAATGATCATTATCCATTGCAAGCCCATTTGAGCCTTTAAACACTTAGCCTCTTTTTTGCATGAACCCACTAAAATCTAAACCTAGGGTGGGAAAAATCAAAGTATGGATGCTTTAATCTCATGTTGAGGAGGAGTCAACCTTGTAACTTTGAAGCTAATTGATAAATCTCTCCTAGAAGACATGAAAGACAAGTGGAGAATTCATTAGGCTAAAGACAAGAGATCATCAAAGAAAAATGAGCTTTCACTCAATCAAGGAAAGAGAAATGAAATTCCATCAATGTGAGAAAAAAAAAAAAAGTGTGCATCAAGTTTGAAGAGCCTAAAATTCATCATGCCAAGAGGAATACAAGATTCATCTGAAAGAGATTTCATCAAAAAAGGAAAGATTCATCAAGCACAGAAAGGTGCAAGTGCATCGAGACAAGAAAGGAGTCTAAAAAGTGCATCAAAATGACCAAAAATCATTAATCTGAGAAAAACAAGGAGGGAAAAATGTCCCCAAAAGTTCATTCAATCAAGAGATTAAAAAAAAAGAAAAAAAAAAGGGAAGCCCGCTAGGCTGAAAACCCAAAAGGGCGGTCTAGGCAAAAGTTAGGGCCAAAGAAATGAAGAGGAAGAAAAGAAAAAATTGGAAAATCCTTGCAAATTGAAAACTTGAAGATGTAACCTAAAAAAAAATAGGATTTTACAAGATGAAAGTCTAGAGGTATGATTCAAGGGGATGAGCATAAAAACAAATATTGATACAAGTGATCAATGAAGACTAGTGAGAACATGACAAAGAAGAAATGGTAAAATTCCTCCAATACTTGATTTTTGAGTAATGCATACTTGGGGGAAACAACATTAGGATTTTTGAGCCTTTTATATCTTTCATTTCATAACCCAAACCCGGCCTACATTACAACCTATGAGTAAAGACCTGCTTGAAGTGTTGCTAGTTGTAGGCACATTTTAAACTCTAATATTATTTTCTCTTGAATTAAAAAGGAAAAATGCTTAAAATTGTCAAACCCCACAGGATGATATGTTCGAGGACAAAATTTCTCAAATTCTCAAATCCCCAAAATGACTCAAAAGAACTTCCAAACCTGGAGCACTCTCCTTGTTTGCACCCAACCATGTGATTCATAAATATTATCACATTTTATTTCTTGATTGCCTTTGAAGACATAATCTGACAATGTTCAAAAGAAAGAAGCAAATTTTGTTTACATGAGTTTGATGATCTTGATCCTTCATAATCAAATAGATTTGTTTGATTCTTAGACACTTTGATTTGCTAAAATGGTTGTTCAAAGGATCACCTCTTGTTCAAAAAAAAAATATATATATATATATATATAATAAAAAAAAATCATTCTTTTTCAAAATCCAGTTCTCTTGAACTACGTCTTGACCTGATCCTCTATGAGAGAGGTACGTAGGCAGCCTTGGAAAGGCCCGGTCCCATTCACCCAAACAACCTTGGAGAACAAAATCAAAACAATGTGAAAAATTGTTTGGGTACATGTTAGGTTAAGCCCATTTGTTTGCATTAAGCATGTTTAAACTTGAAGCATTGGCCTATTTATATTGTGTGCAAGTTTTCACAATAATTGTTTTCTAACAAGCTAGAGAAAGAAAGTATTTTTGCAGGAACCAAGGATGGCAGACCATGATCTTCTTTCATGTACCCCAATGGTCACAACATCAAATAAATTCAGCTTCAATCTAAGCATGAAATATGCCCCAAACTAGGGGCATTGGGTAAGTACTTCCAATTCATTTCAATGAATAAATCCATTGCTAAATTGAAACTATTTTTTTTGCAGGAATTAAGGAAGGACATAGCAATCCGCATCAACTTCCAGCCAAAGTTATTCTCATTCAAAGGATAGGTTTTTCAAAAAAAAAAAAAAAGGACAAAAGACAAAATTTTCAAAAAAAAAAAAAATCAATTCTTTCTGAATCTTTCAAAAAAGCCTTGGGACAAGGGGCTCATGCTTCCTAGGTTGCTTAGAAAAAAAAAAGAAAAGAAGAGAAATTTTCTTTCAAAAAGCCTTAGGACTATGGGCATCGGGTTCCTAGGTTGTTTTCAAAAAAAAAAAAAAAAATCATCAATCAAAATTTTCAATTCCTTCAAAAAATTCAAGATTTCCAAAATTTAAAAAAAAAAAAAATCTTCATTAAATTCTTGTTCAAGAACAGAAAGCTATGATCCTCTTTCATATTCTCCAGTGGTCCAACATCAAGTCAACTGTCTACCCTCAGCAGTCATCAAAACATGGAATATGTCCTAAACTAGGGGCATTCGCCAGATATACCGAATTCTTTTCAATGAATAACTCTGTTACTAATTGAAAATATTTATTTTGCAGGTACTATGGTAAAAGGCCCACACACATCGGCATGAGCCAAGATCCAAAAATCCTAGGTCTCTGAAAACATGAGCCAGAATCCAAAACCTATGGTCCTCTGAAAACATGAGCCAAGATCCAAAAATCCTAGGTCTCTGAAAACATGAGCCAGGATCCAGAACCTTTGGTCCTCTGAAAACATGAGCCAAACCCTCCAAAAACCCTTAGTCCCCTGAAAACATGAGCCAAGATCCAAAAATCCTAGGTCTCTGAAAACATGAGCCAGGATCTAGAACCTTTGGCCCTCTGAAAACATGAGCCAAAGCCTCAAAAACCCTTGGTCCTCTGAAAACATGAGCCAAGATCCAAAAATCCTAGGTCTCCGAAAACATGAGCCAGGATCCAGAACCTTTGGTCCTCTGAAAACATGAGCCAAAGCCTCCAAAAACCCTTGGTCCTCTGAAAACATGAGCCAAGATCAAAAAATCCTAGGTCTCTGAAAACATGAGCCAGGATCCGGAACCTTTGGTCCTTTGAAAACATGAGCCAAAGCATCCAAAAACCCTTGGTCCTCTGAAAACATGAGCCAAGATCCAAAAATCCTAGGTCTCTGAAAACATGAGCCAGGATCCAGAACCTTTGGTCCTCTGAAAACATGAGCCAAAGCCTCAAAAACCCTTGGTCCTCTGAAAACATGAGCCAAGATCCAAAAATCCTCGGTCTCTGAAAACATGAGCCAGGATCCAGAACCTTTGGTCCTCTGAAAACATGAGCCAAAGCCTCCAAAAACCCTTGGTCCTCTGAAAACATGAGCCAAGATCCAAAAATCCTAGGTCTCTGAAAACATGAGCCAGGATCCGGAACCTTTGGTCCTCTGAAAACATGAGCCAAAACCTCAAAAACCCTTGGTCCTCTGAAAACATGAACCAAGATCCAAAAATCCTAGGTCTCTGAAAACATGAGCCAGGATCCAGAACCTTTGGTCCTCTGTAAATATTAGCCAAAGCCTCCAAAAACCCTTGGTCCTCTGAAAACATGAGCCAAGATCCAAAAATCCTAGGTCTCTGAAAACATGAGCCAGGATCCGGAACCTTTGGTCCTTTGAAAACATGAGCCAAAGCATCCAAAAACCCTTGGTCCTCTGAAAACATGAGCCAAGATCCAAAAATCCTAGGTCTCTGAAAACATGAGCCAGGATCCAGAACCTTTGGTCCTCTGAAAACATGAGCCAAAGCCTCCAAAAACCCTTGGTCCTCTGAAAACATGAGCCAAGATCCAAAAATCCTAGGTCTCTGAAAACATGAACCAGGATCCAGAACCTTTGGTCCTCTGAAAACATGAGCCAAAGCCCCAAAAAAAAAAAAATCCCCTTGGTCCTCTGAAAACACGAGCCAAGATCCAAAAATCCTAGGTCCTCTGAAAACATGAGCCAGGATCCTTGGTCCTCCATTTTTTGACCTCAGGTAAGCATGTCTTGCACTTATTCAAAAAAAAAAAAAATTTGCATGCATGAACTACGTTCGGACCTGATCCTCCCACCAAGAGGTACGTAGGCAATCTCCCTCGAGATTCGGTCCACATTTTGATCTACAATATGACATTCTGCATTTTTATCTACATGCATCATACATTTACCACAGTTAAATACTGATTGCAAAATTAGGTGTCCCTTTCATACATTGACATTCGCTTTTCAAGCTCTGCCAATGAGGGGCATTCTGTTGACACCCCATTTTGCAACCTGTATTTAACCTCACATGGAGGGTAAAAGGGTAATTTTGCCTTGAAAATATGCATCTTGATTCTAGCCATTAGATCCTTAATCTCATTTCACTAAAATGATCTTGATGTTGTAACGATCAAATCGACTGGTCATAAGCCCTAATCGGACCATCAGATTGAAAGTTATCATCAAATCAAGTTTTAATGGCTAAGATGTACTAGCACAAATTGAGTCCGACTATATGTGATTATGAACAATTGATTTCAATTGGTTATAAGTGTAATCAATTTGAGATTATTGACGTGTCATAATTTGATTGGTTAGGACTACATTTTATGGTGAGGTTGCATATACCTAATTAATTAGATAGTTAAATATTAATTATTCAATGAGTAATTTATGCAATTATTTTTTAATTAGTGTAAATTTGGAACCAATTAAGTCTGAAATTAGAGTGATTGGAGCCATTTAATGTTAATTGGGAGTTGATTTGGGACCTATTAATGTCAATTGTACTGAAACTACTTTCTAATAAATGACTTCTGCTCACCATTTCATCAATATCTCTCAGAATATTTTGAATCTGTGAATGAGATTAATTCTCCAAGAAACTAGACATCCGGGGCTTCAATTTGAGCACAAGAACGAGACAATTCCAATCAGAATTGAGTTAGATATGATTTTTTGAAGTTGGCTCTATAAGCTGTTACAGCAGCTACGGAAAAACCGAATTTTGGCTTGCTCCCCACTCCCACCAATCTCTCCATTTAATGCACCAGATTTCCCCCAAGGCTAAAATGAGGTCTAGGTTCATAATCCTTGTCAACCCTCATTAAATGGCCTTCCATTCATATTCTCTCCACTACTACTATATAAACCCTCCCCCTCCTTCATTCCAAAGCACGACAAAAAAACCCCTCTCTCTTCTCCCATTTTGAGTGCTAGTGAAGTTGAGTAGTCTTGTCATATCTTGGTCTTCCTGAGACTCAAGGTATTGAGTGAGACTCACTTTCCCTCTCCTAGTTCTTCTTTTCTTCACCCTTAGAACCTCCACCAAGAGTCTTCTCCTCCACCGTATGGATCTTTCATGAAGGTATAATCCCTTTTCCTAACTTGTTTCTTGTGTTTTCATGATGAGAATTTAGGATTAAAACATGATAGTGATTATTTAAATTCTCTTGAATATGTTTGAATGTTCTTAATTGTTCTTATGTGTTCTTCAGATGTTCTTGGTTGTTCATCACATATTCATGCATAAACACTAGTTTTGATCTTAAATCCATATCAAAAATATGAAAAACATGTTTGTTTCATAATTCTTTCAAGTTCTTGAATCTAGGATGTCACCATACACACACATTCACTAGAATTTATTTTTCAATCCAAATGCAATGCTTAATAAATTGAATTAGGGTTTATCACATGCACACACTTCAAATTCAACATGCAAATTGATTGATAACATATTGGATGATGTGATATGAATGTTGGCCACCATAGTCTAGAAGACCGGTTTCACCGGGAAAGGTGGGTGCCTAACACCTTCCCGCCTTGTAACATAGCCTCTGAACTTAGATCAAGGGTTAGTAGATCAAATGCTTATCCTTGTACTTTTCAATTTCTAGATTGTAACTAGGAAACAAAGCCATGTACTTTATCTTAGATTGTATCCAGGACCAAAGCCATGTAATTTTCTATGTTCAATGTAAATTCAATTTCAAATTAATAAAATGATGAATTTTTCAATTATGGTTTTCTTATTTATTCTAACAATTAAATAAGTTGCGACTCCATTGTAAAACCCTTAATCTAAAGGGGAAAATATAACTAGTCGAACCTCCATTTTGAGAGGCAATAACACGACTCCACCCATTCACGTGGGTTTGGCCCAACATTCCTATAAAAACGGGCCGGGGGCTCGGTCTCTCACAGTGGCGACTCCACTGGGGATATTGAGGGCTAAGTTTCAATTAGGTTATGGTGGCCAACCATGTCATTATTTGTTTAGTACTTTTTTGTATATAATATGTCTAATATGTCATTATTTTGCATGTCATGCATCATTTGCTTGAATGGAATTTATTTTATTTGTGTGCTAGCCTGGAAGCCCTGTAGTATTAGCCGTGGATTGTGGTCTTTCTGAGACTCACATACCCAGCGGTGAACCTACCACCCACCGCGACAAGGATCATCATGGTTATGCCATGGTAGTTCATAAGGACAAACTGTACCGTTCGGACCAACGCGGTGCTCCTGGCGTCACAAGTTGGGAGGTACGACGTCTTAGCTTGTGGGAACCTTTAACCTACCTTCTACCCTTGTTGTAATGACCCATAGAACCTACCTTTAGGTCGGTCCATGTAAGTTGCATTTCATTATGCATTTGTTTGGCCGTTGTTTGAACCATGATGACTCAAGTCCAATGCTTGAGCCCATCATGATTATTTGAACCTTGTATGATGTGAATGAACTCAAGCCCAAAAGCCCATGATTGAACTCTACTTGGTATGGAAGCCCAAAATTATTTCTTGAATGAGTCTAAGCCCAACACTTGAGCCCATCAAAGGTGTATAGACATGATCAACATCATAGGCCAAAAGCTCACAAGATGCATGCATTTCAAGTGCAAGCCGAAGCCATTTCAAGCAAATATCAAAAGATCATAATTAAGGTTCAAGCCTTCCAAGTGCAAGCCCAAGCCATTTCATCATAATCAAGGTTCAAGCACACCAAGCCTCAAGCATCCTAAATGGACCAAGAAGAAGCAAGTGGCCCAACTTTGCCTCACTCCACATTTGGTTTGTAACATCATGGTTAAGCTTAAAGTTTGTTTGTTTATTCCATGTTTCTATGTTTCTTTAAATTCTAAAAATCCATGTAGCATTTGATGTACTTTGTTCATGTATATATTTTAAAAAATTTCAAAACAAAATTCAAGATTTCCAAATTTTCCCAAAAAAAAAAAAATTCAAATGAAAAAAAGTCTTTGGACTAGGGGCGTTGAGCCCTTAAGTCATTTTAAAAAAAAAAAAAAAATTCTTTGAACTAGGGGCATTGGACTTCCTAGTGATTTTTTCAAAAAGACCCATTTTTTTTTCTTTCAAAGATTTCAAGATTCTTTAAAGTCCTCTTTTCAAAAAGGTACATGAGGATCCCTTGGACAAAACTTTCTCTAAATTAAGATGTTTAAAGGCTTGAACAATCAACTTGTACTGAGAAAGGATTGATTTCATTTGATCTATGTAAACACTTTTGCTAAATTACTTTGAATAAAAGAAGAAATGGTCTTAAAAGGCAATCAAAAAGAATCCATCCGTTAAAAAATCCCAAGAATCCATGCACCCAAACCAATTTCAAAGATCTTTTGTTTCACAACAATAAAGCATTCATACTTTTTCTTTAAAGAGGAATTTATTAAAAGAGCTCAAGTCACTGTGCCTACAAGCAAACATTGCTAGGGATAGGAGGCCGTCTTTGGTAAAACAAGATTATACCTTAATACCTAGAATGATCATTATCCATTGCTAGCCCATTTGAGCCTTTAAACACTTAGCCTCTTTTTTACATGAACCCACTAAAATCTAAACCTAGGGTGGGAAAAATCAAAGTATGCATGCTTTAATCTCATGTTGAGGAGGAGTCAACCTTGTAACTTTGAAGCTAATTGATAAATCTCTCCTAGAAGACATGAAAGACAAGTGGAGAATTCATTAGGCTAAAGACAAGAGATCATCAAAGAAAAATGAGCTTTCACTCAATCAAGGAAAGAGAAATGAAATTCCATCAATGTGAGAAAAAAAAAAAAGTGTGCATCAAGTTTGAAGAGCCTAAAATTCATCATGCCAAGAGGAATACAAGATTCATCTGAAAGAGATTTCATCAAAAAAGGAAAGATTCATCAAGCACAGAAAGGTGCAAGTGCATCGACGCAAGAAAGGAGTCTAAAAAGTGCATCAAAATGACCAAAAATCATTAATCTGAGAAAAACAAGGAGGGAAAAATGTCCCCAAAAGTTCATTCAATCAAGAGATTAAAAAAAAAGAAAAAAAAAAAAGGGAAGCCCGCTAGGCTGAAAACCCAAAAGGGTGGTCTAGGCAAAAGTTAGGGCCAAAGAAATGAAGAGGAAGAAAAGAAAAAATTGGAAAATCCTTGCAAATTGAAAACTTGAAGATGTAACCTAAAAAAAAAAGGATTTTACAAGATGAAAGTCTAGAGGTATGATTCAAAGGGATGAGCATAAAAACAAATATTGATACAAGTGATCAATGAAGACTAGTGAGAAGATGACAAAGAAGAAATGGTAAAATTCCTCTAATACTTGATTTTCGAGTAATGCATACTTGGGGGAAACAACATTAGGATTTTTGAGCCTTTTATATCTTTCATTTCATAACCCAAACCCGGCCTACATTACAACCTATGAGTAAAGACCTGTTTGAAGTGTTGCTAGTTGTAGGCGCATCTTAAACTCTAATATTATTTTCTCTTGAATTAAAAAGGAAAAATGCTTAAAATTGTCAAACCCCACAGAATGATATGTTCGAGGACAAAATTTCTCAAATTCTCAAATCCTCAAAATGACTCAAAAGAACTTCCAAACCTGGAGCACTCTCCTTGTTTGCACCCAACCATGTGATTCATAAATATTATCACATTTTATTTCTTGATTGCCTTTGAAGACATAATCTGACAATG
This sequence comes from Quercus ilex subsp. ballota, assembly GCA_032727855.1. Taxonomy (NCBI): domain Eukaryota; kingdom Viridiplantae; phylum Streptophyta; class Magnoliopsida; order Fagales; family Fagaceae; genus Quercus; species Quercus ilex. The sequence continues at coordinate 45,042,068 of CM064916.1, forward strand.
TTCAAAAGAAAGAAGCAAATTTTGTTTACATGAGTTTGATGATCTTGATCCTTCATAATCAAAGAGATTTGTTTGATTCTTAGACACTTTGATTTGCTAAAATGGTTGTTCAAAGGATCATCCCTTGTTCAAAAAAAAAATATATATATATATATATAATAAAAAAAAAATCATTCTTTTTCAAAATCCAGTTCCCTTGAACTACGTCTTGACCTGATCCTCTATGAGAGAGGTACGTAGGCAGCCTTGCAAAGGCCCGGTCCCATTCACCTAAACAACCTTGGAGAACAAAATCAAAACAATGTGAAAAATTGTTTGGGTACATGTTAGGTTAAGCCCATTTGTTTGCATTAAGCATGTTTAAACTTGGAGCATTGGCCTATTTATATTGTGTGCAAGTTTTCACAATAATTGGTTTCTAACAAGCTAGAGAAAGAAAGTATTTTTTCAGGAACCAAGGATGGCAGACCATGATCTTCTTTCATGTACCCCAATGGTCACAACATCAAATAAATTCAGCTTCAATCTAAGCATGAAATATGCCCCAAACTAGGGGCATTGGGTAAGTACTTCCAATTCATTTCAATGAATAAATCCATTGCTAAATTGAAAATATTTTTTTTTGCAGGAATTAAGGAAGGACATAGCAATCCGCATCAACTTCTAGCCAAAGTTATTCTCATTCAAAGGATAGGTTTTTCAAAAAAAAAAAAAAAAAAAAAAATCATCATCATGAATAAATCTTCATCACTTTTTCTCCATCTTCATCTTCATCTCTTTCAATGAACAAATCTTCATATTTCAAAAAAAAAAAAAAAAAAAAAAAAAGGACAAAAGACAAAATTTTCAAAAAAAAAAAAAATCAATTCTTACTGAATCTTTCAAAAAAGCCTTGGGACAAGGGGCTCATGCTTCCTAGGTTTCTTAGAAAAAAAAAAGAAAAGAAGAGAAATTTTTTTTCAAAAAGCCTTAGGACTATGGGCATCGGGTTCCTAGGTTGTTTTCAAAAAAAAAAAAAAAAATCATCAAGTAAAATTTTCAATTCCTTCAAAAAATTCAAGATTTCCAAAATTATAAAAAAAAAAAAAAAAATCTTCATTAAATTCTTGTTCAAGAACAGAAAGCTATGATCCTCTTTCATATTCTCCAGTGGTGCAACATCAAGTCAACTGTCTACCCTCAGCATTCATCAAAGCATGGAATATGTCCTAAACTAGGGGCATTCGCCAGATATATCGAATTCTTTTCAATGAATACCTCTGTTACTAATTGAAAATATTTATTTTGCAGGTACTAGGGTAAAAGGCCTACACCCATCGGCATGAGCCAAGATCCAAAAATCCTAGGTCTCTGAAAACATGAGCCAAGATACAGAACCTTTGGTCCTCTGAAAACATGAGCCAAGATCCAAAAATCCTAGGTCTCTGAAAATATGAGCCAGGATCCAGAACCTTTGGTCCTCTGAAAACATGAGCCAAACCCTCCAAAAACCCTTAGTCCTCTGAAAACATGAGCCAAGATCCAAAAATCCTAGGTCTCTGAAAACATGAGCTAGGATCCAGAACCTTTGGCCCTCTGAAAACATGAGCCAAAGCCTCAAAAACCCTTGGTCCTCTGAAAACATGAGCCAAGATCCAAAAATCCTAGGTCTCTGAAAACATGAGCCAGGATCCAGAACCTTTGGTCCTCTGAAAACATGAGCCAAAGCCTCCAAAATCCCTTGGTCCTCTGAAAACATGAGCCAAGATCCAAAAATCCTAGGTCTCTGAAAACATGAGCCAGGATCCGGAACCTTTGGTCCTTTGAAAACATGAGCCAAAGCATCCAAAAACCCTTGGTCCTCTGAAAACATGTGCCAAGATCCAAAAATCCTAGGTCTCTGAAAACATGAGCCAGGATCCAGAACCTTTGGTCCTCTGAAAACATGAGCCAAAGCCTCAAAAACCCTTGGTCCTCTGAACACATGAGCCAAGATCCAAAAATCCTAGGTCTCTGAAAACATGAGCCAGGATCCAGAACCTTTGGTCCTCTGAAAACATGAGCCAAAGCCTCCAAAACCCTTGGTCCTTTGAAAACATGAGCCAAGATCCAAAAATCCTAGGTCTCTGAAAACATGAGCCAGGATCCAGAACCTTTGGTCCTCTGAAAACATGAGCCAAAGCCTCAAAAACCCTTGGTCCCCTGAAAACATGAACCAAGATCCAAAAATCCTAGGTCTCTGAAAACATGAGCCAGGATCCAGAACCTTTGGTCCTCTGAAAATATGAGCCAAAGCCTCCAAAAACCCTTGGTCCTCTGAAAACATGAGCCAAGATCCAAAAATTCTAGGTCTCTGAAAACATGAGCCAGGATCCGGAACCTTTGGTCCTTTGAAAAAATGAGCCAAAGCATCCAAAAACCCTTGGTCCTCTGAAAACATGAGCCAAGATCCAAAAATCCTAGGTCTCTGAAAACATGAGCCAGGATCCAGAACCTCTGGTCCTTCGAAAACATGAGCCAAAGCCTCCAAAAACCCTTGGTCCTCTGAAAACATGAGCCAAGATCCAAAAATCCTAGGTCTCTGAAAACATGAACCAGGATCCAGAACCTTTGGTCCTCTGAAAACATGAGCCAAAGCCCCAAAAAAAAAAAAAAAATCCCCTTGGTCCTCTGAAAACACGAGCCAAGATCCAAAAATCCTAAGTCCTCTGAAAACATGAGCCAGGATCCTTGGTCCTCCATTTTTTGACCTTAGGTAAGCATGTCTTGCACTTATTCAAAAAAAAAAAAAATTTGCATGCATTAACTACGTTCGGACCTGATCCTCCCCCAAGAGGTACGTAGGCAATCTCCCTCGAGATTCGGTCCACATTTTGATCTACAACATGACATTCTGCATTTTTATCTACATGCATCATACATTTACCACGGTTAAATACTGATTGCAAAGTTAGGTGTCCCTTTCATACATTGGCATTCGCTTTTCAAGCTCTGCCAATGAGAGGCATTCTGTTGACACCCCATTTTGCAACCTGTATTTAACATCACATAGAGGGTAAAAGGGTAATTTTGCCTTGAAAATATGCATCTTGATTCTAGCCATTAGATCCTTAATCTCATTTCACTAAAATGATCTTAATGTTGTAACGATCAAATCGACTGGTCATACGCCCTAATCGGACCATCAGATTGAAAGTTATCATCAAATCAAGTTTTAATGGCTAAGATGTACTATCACAAATTGAGTCCGACTATATGTGATTATGAACAATTGATTTCAATTGGTTATAAGTGTAATCAATTTGAGATTATTGACATGTCATAATTTGATTAGTTAGGACTACATTTTATGGTGAGGTTGCATATACCTAATTAATTAGATAGTTAAACATTAATTATTCAATGAGTAATTTATGCAATTATCTTTTAATTAGTGTAAATTTGGAACCAATTAAGTCTGAAATTAGAGTGATTGGAGCCATTTAATGTTAATTGGGAGTTGATTTGGGACCTATTAATGTCAATTGTACTGAAACCACTTTCTAACAAATGACTTCTGCTCACCATTTCATCAATATCTCTCAGAATATTTTGAATCTATGAATGAGGTTAATTTTCCCAGAAACTAGACATCCAGGGGTTCAATTTGAGTACAAGAACGAGACAATTCCGATCAGAATTGGGTTAGATATGATTTTTTGAAGTTGGCTTTACAAGCTGTTACAGCAGCTACGGGAAAACCGAATTTTGGCTTGCTCCTCACTCCCACCAATCTCTCCATTTAATGCACCAGATTTTCCCCAAGGCTAAAATGAGGTCTAGGTTCATAATCCTTGTCAACCCTCATTAAATGGTCTTCTATTTATATTCTCTCCACTACTACTATATAAACCCTCCCCCTCCTTCATTCCAAAGCACGACAAAAAAACCCCTCTCTCTTCTCCCATTTTGAGTGCTAGTGAAATTGAGTAGTCTTGTCATATCTTGGTCTTCCTGAGACTCAAGGTATTGAGTGAGACTCACTTTCCCTCTCCTAGTTCTTCTTTTCTTCACCCTTAGAACCTCCACCAAGAGTCTTCTCCTCCACCGTATGGATCTTGCATGAAGGTATAATCTCTTTTCCTAACTTGTTTTTTGTGTTTTCATGATGAGAATTTAGGATTAAAACAAGATAGTGATTATTTAAATTCTCTTGAATATGTTTGAATATTCTTAATTGTTTTTATGTGTTCTTCAGATGTTCTTGGTTGTTCATCACATATTCATGCATAAACACTAGTTTTGATCTTAAATCCATATCAAAAATATGAAAAACATGTTTGTTTCATAATTCTTTCAAGTTCTTGAATCTAGGATGTCACCATACACACACATTCACTAGAATTTATTTTTCAATCCAAATGCAATGCTTAATAAATTGAATTAGGGTTTATCACATGCACATACTTCAAATTCAACATGCAAATTGATTGATAACATATTGGATGATGTGATATGAATGTTGGCCACTATAGTCTAGAAGACCGGTTTCACCGGGAAAGGTGGGTGCCTAACACCTTCCCACCTTGTAACATAGCCTCCGAACTTAGATCAAGGGTTAGTAGATCAAATGCTTATCCTTGTACTTTTCAATTTCTAGATTGTAACTAGGAAACAAAGCCATGTACTTTATCTTAGATTGTATCTAGGACCAAAGCCATGTAATTTCCTATGATCAATGTAAATTCAATTTCAAATTAATAAAATGATGAATTTTTCAATTATGGTTTTCTTATTTATTCCAACAATTAAATAAGTGGCGACTTCATTGTAAAACCCTTAATCTAAAGGGGAAAATATAATTAGTCGAACCTCCATTTTGAGAGGCAATAACACAACTCCACCCATTCACGTGGGTTTGGCCCAACATTCCTATAAAAACGGGCCGGGGGCTCGGTCTCTCACATCTACACATTCTGTGCAATACAAAATATTGTTGTTAATGTTTGACAAATGATGATTATGTACGTTCACTGCTGTTTGAAATGTTGTTGTTATTTCTCTTGTTTTCCCTGCTGTTCGTTGTTGCTACATATGATTCTTATGCTTTGGTTGGACAATGTCGTCTGCTTTGTAATGTACGAAGAACCTTAGGAAGTAAAATGCCTCCAGTTTGTTTAGGGGATGTTTCCAATGTTCTGTTTGTGTAACTTGAAATGTTACACACATAACACTCATCACCCAAATTACATTTGTTGCACATTACTTGTAGGAAAATTTAATAGATTCAATACATACAGACTCATCCAAACCACACAGACCAACCACACATATGATTCAATAATACGAATAATTCAATTATATGAGTTGATTAAGTCGCTGTATCATATACACTTATCAGTGTATCTTATTTATGCTAGTGTACTACTTTATATAGATACATTACATATAGACTCATCCAAACTAGGCTAATCGCTCACTCACTAAAAATCCATGTGGCTCACACAAGTTCATCATTACGATGATATTTGGCTTACTTAGAAATAGGCCAAATGCCTAAAAGCTTGCTCAGCTTGAAAAATGTTTCATTCAAGTTATTGGTTTGTTGTAGCATTGCTCCAGAGCTCCCTAATGTTGCAATTGTGATCATCGAAAGCCATTGATGTAAACCTTGGAAGCATAGTTGCACTCATGTAATTTTACATTAATGTTGAGAAAATGTAACTACATCTTGTACCCGCAAAGACTCGCTGAAAAGTTTGTAAGGGAATATGGGGACAAAACTCTCCAATGTTGCAACACTCACTGCTCGTAATAGTAGCAGTTGGGAAGACATGTTTGTAGTTCTGTATGTGCTGCTCAACAGCTCGGCACTATTGATTACTGTTCAGTCATAGCATCCATGCTCACGTGAATACACAGATATGCAATCTTTTGCAATGCACTGTTTTCAATGATGCAGAGGATCCCTCAAAAGTGTAAGCAAAATCTTAAAGGTGAGCTGTCCACCATTGCTACACTGATGTTTGCAGTTCTGCGTGTGATGCTCAACATCTCGGCACTGTTGAACCCTAACCACAAGTACCCATCCCCACTCACGTGAATACACAGACGTGCAACCCTTTGCAATGCACCGTTTTCGAGGAGGCAGAGCATCCCTGAATTGGTTCATTATAATTTTGGGGGTGAGCTATCCACCATTGCTACACTGATGTTCGCAGTGCTACATGTGCTGCTCAACAGCTTCACAATGTTAAACCCTATCTAGTCATATCACCTACATGCACATCAATACATAGATATGCATACTTTTGCAATGCACCGTTTGCAAGGATGCAGAGCATCCCTAAAAAGTTTATGATATGTTTTAACATAGCTCGGCACTGTCTCGTCAAGTCATGTCAGATGAAGTACAAGAATGCTGAATAGTCTCCAATAAGACATACCAAACTGGTCAGAGAAACGTCTTAAAACCACATCCATCAGATATAAACCATACCATCAAATATAAGCGTAAACATCACTAGTTTTAAATTTAAACAGGTTATCCTAGTACGAACTCTGATGGTCAATCACGTGGAATATTGAGACACTAAGCACAACAGGCTTCCTCTTGATCTCCTTGTTCTAAATTATTGTCTTTCGAAAATGCAACCCATCACTTCTCGAATCTCATTGCTAAATAAGTTTTGATGGGGGTTGATAGGGTAATAGCACAAGACATTGAAATGTGACAAATTGCTTCCCAATAATATACTTGGTAGAAAATTCAACAGGTACATACTACACAAGAAGGAGAAACAACTAAGCATTAAAGCATATATGTTTCAGATGATCACATTATGTATAAAGGCTCACCACCATATTATGCGGCCGCGAGATACCCATGAAAGAAAGATTGTTAGGCTTGAACTTTTCGATTGCTTGGATTGCTTTCTCTCTTCCTTTGGACATGCTATAAAATATTTTCGTAACAAACTTTTCTCTGACTTCATCTTTTGTGTGCAAATCATCTGAGGGAGATATGTTTGTATCATCTTCCTTTAAGTCTATTATTTCTAACTGATGATCTTCCAATTTACAGTTCTTGTTGGGTGGATATTGAATCCCAGTGGTAGTCTTATCAAATATAAGAACATGGAAGCTTAAATTTCCTTCATATTTGAAGACTAAAAAATAACCATAATAGATAGGATGGTATTCAACGAAATCCTACCAACCAAGTTTCTGGACAAAATGTTGTTATCAGCTTTCTTCAATCCCACTTGCCAAATACCACCATAGGGAGCAATGAGTGTAGCTACGGTGGATAGCTCAACACTGTTGAACCCTGACCACAAGTACCCATCCACACTCACGTGAATACACAGAGCATCCCTGAAAAGTTTATGCATCAATTTTGGGAGTGAGCTGTCTACCATTGCTACACTGATGTCCGCAGTGCTACATGTGCTGCTCAATAGTTTCACACTGTTGAACCCTGTCCAGTCATATCACCTACACACACGTCAATACACAGATATGCATCCTTTTGCAATGCACCACTTTCAAAGCATCCCTGAAAAGTTTGTAATACATTTAACACAGCTCGGTACTATCTCGTCAAGTCATGTCAGATGAAGCACAGGAATGCTAAATAGTCTTCACGTGAATAAATACACAACCTTCTTTGCAGTACACATCACCAGGCCGCTACTGTAGCACAAACTATAGCCATATCAAACAGCTGCCTCAGTGAACCACAAGCACCAACAGGTGCCACTGTATAGCTAAGTCATGTTCATAATTTTGCATGTGCTCCTCAACACCTCATTAAACAATACATTGTTGAGTCATATCATCTTTATTCACATGAATATTGACCCTTACATATAGTCATATCCACGTGAATACTTGCCCTTGCAAAACTTCTATATAAAGTCCCATTTACATCTAACCTTGCAAAACATCTACACATACCGAAGTCCCATTATATCTACCATTGCAAAACATCTACACATATCGATCAGAAGTCACATTTTCCAATGTCAATGCATAATTGGATGCTACCTCATTTTCCAGATAACTATAGGCAAGAGAGAGATTCTGACGAAAGGGAATACTATGCAAGACTGCGGCAGGAGTGGGACTTTCGCGTGAACGAGTCCAATGCTCTGCACGATGATCTCCTGCGACTTGGAGTGCCTCTTCTCGACCATACCTCGCTCACATTTCCACAGAGAAACATGCACCAATATGAGCGTGTAGTAACAAAAATAAAAAAAGAGAACAATCTGATGATATTTCGTAGGTCGAGGTATCACATGCTACAACTTGCAGAAGAGCTGGCCGCCACAACGAACAGGCAACTCACTCCGGCAAAACATAACAATGTCCTCAACTACGAGGACTACCTGTCAGAGTGAATGCCTATGTGGTATGTGTGTTGTGTCTATGGTTAAGTTAATAATATTAGTATCATTACTGTTCAATATGCAATGCATGCATATTGGTGACGTCGTGTAAGTTATTTTCACTTTTCTGTGTTATGTTGTAGGTGCTTATTGAAAAACATCATGTGTGGGAATATTTAACTTCTATGCGTTATGTGGGAATAATCTAGATTACGAATAACGTGCATGCTCCTCACAATCAATAATAAGGTTTACATAGTACAAATGCAACAACAGTGACACACATACATTTAAAACATAGTTAACCAAAATAGTTCTCCAACAAAGTCTAATTACACCACGACACGATTACTCTTCATCTAACATCTCCACATCTGACTGATACATGGGATCAGCAAGAAGTGATTGCATGAATTGTGCGTGTTCGTACCACCCTCCCTCCACTAACTCTCGAATCTCGACTTGGGTACGATATCGATTAAGACGTATCTTCATTCGATTATTTTCTTCTCTTATGCGGTTCAATGCTTTATGAAATTCATTGATTGTCTCTCTGGCCATTTGCGATGCGAGTCGCCGAGGCACTGGCAACTTAAAACCAACCAACTCATCATAAAACATTTGTTGTTCACGAAATAACCGAGCCCACTCCTGTCTCATGGTATTGTGAACGTAAGCACTATTTCACAGATTTGGATTTATTGGATAGTTGAACTCATCTTCCAATACCCAGCAACGACCCATAGCAATGAACACATCATGAGACCTATAGAGTTGTGGGTTGCCAGAACCAGACATTGACGCTGAATACAATAACAACAAGTGATCAAGTTAACAGTGTGCATCAACTGTTGGTAAGAAATGTAATACTGCATAAAATGGTACAGGACAAAGACATTCATAAATTTGTGTACTATTACATGTTAAAAATGAAATACTAACACTAACACTAACATTTGACCATATACATTAGACGTTGTTGTTAATGTATACACGTTGTATGCAATACAAAATGTTGTTGTTAATGTCTGACCAATGATGATTGTCATGGGCAGCTCTAGGAACAGTTCAGGGGGTTCAAATGAACCCCCTGAGCTGGCCAAAAAAAAGATAAAACTTCTATATAATTTTTTAATTTATTTTTTAACCCTCTTAAAATAAAATTTTGAACCCCCTAAACCTAAATTTTTTAAAAGCCTAGTTGAAATGAACTTGATTATGATTATCTTGAAAATATTTTGGTCAAACAGTAACTCTAACAACAAAAGTATAAATTTATTCTTCTTAAATTAAAAAAAAAATATTCATTTAGATCATAAAATTTGAAACAAACTAATACATAAAAGTTTATTGTATTTAGATCTCGCTTGAAGTTTACTTAACGACAATAATACATATGTTTATAGTATTTAAAAACAATAAATAATTTCCAAGATTTAATCTTAGCAACAATAATTAGTATCTTTATTATATTAATAAACTATTATAAAAAAAATCGTATTAATAAACAATATACATTAAACTTATAGTTTATCTTATATAAGAAACGCTATATTCATAATACTTTCACAGCAAATCTTAAGTAACAGATGTTACTGGTTGTTACTGATGGAAAAAAAAAAAGTAATTTCAGTAGTGAATTTAAATTAAAACTAATAACAAATTATCACCTAAAATTGTTAGAAATGTGTTATGAAAATTTTGTAAATATAGCACTTTGAAAATAAAGAAATCACGTAGACTACAAAATTCATTTTTCACCCAAAATGCATTTTCTTATTGACCCCCCTAAAAATATATCCTGGAGCCGCCACTGATGATTGTGTACATGCCTCTATATGATCATAACCAATGATGATTATGTACAATACAAAATGTTGCTATTGTAAATATTTCTTTCACTTCTGACCAACATATACTACAACAAACAGCCAAAATCACACCAATGTACTTACTTCACACTCATTCAACAAAACAAATAAAAATTTCAGTACAATATCAAATGAAAATTCCATTGCCATAAAATTATGGTGTGAGTTTTTTACCTGACACAAATTTTAGTTGAGTCCGGAAGCAACTGTGGAGCAGAGTGGAATTCAGTTCAGACAGAAAGAAGACACTCCGAATGGGAGGAGATGTGTAGTAATATACGAGAATAACTCGATATTACGATGTGCGAGTATACTTTATAACTCGATTAATTTTATATCGAGTTATGTTAAAAGACATAAACCTGTACGCCTGACATCAAGACAGTGTGAAAACAGCTTTAATAACAGTATAACTTGATATCTGTGTAATCGGTTACATAACTCGTTTTTCGTATAATCGAGTTATTTAGGGATTGGACCAATGAAATGACACGCTGGTCATCCAGCGTGGCACAAAGCTGAAGGTAACTCGACTATCGTATATTCAAGTTCTTCACATAACTCGCTCTTTTAATTATCGAGTTATAAAAGAGGGGCATTTCCGTAATTATCTTGGGAATGAGGACAGAATGCTGCTTTTTTTGCTCAAAAAGGGCATTTGCCCATTTTCCCCGTGAGATGAGTCCTAACACAAAAAAATGAACACCAAAATAATATTAAAGTCATTATCAAGTATGGGTGTGTTCTTTTTTTCTTCCTTCTTTCTTTTTGGGCACGGAGTCTCACCACATTCCCAATTCTTTTGATGATTGGCAAACGTATAACCTCATAGTTGTGATAAATGAAAATTCGTGAAATTTAAATTAAAATACAAAAAAAAAAAAAAACCAAAAAAACCAAAAAAACCTTGAGAATGCATGTAACTTGTGTGTTGAGGTTAGTATTAAGTATATTTTATATTATTCCAATTGAAATATATTTGAAAATTATTCCTTAAAAGAATGAAATCATTATGAAAAACTATACTAACAGTAAACCCTCATGTCAATATCCGAATGGTGAGTTAATTGTTTTGAAATAGCGTAAAATGACTTGAAGGCTATAGGTTCAATTCATTATACTATTTTTCCATAGGATTTTAGGGAAATCTCATGAGAATGAAGTGAAATAGTCAGATAAAAAAATAGGACACCAATTCCTTAATAAAAAATTAAAATTTTAAATAAAAACAATAATTATAATATAAAGGATAGCTAGCTAGTAGGAGGCACAAGCTCTGCTCATGACCCACTCCTACTTTTGAGAAAGTATTTGGTATCAAATAATATCATTTCAATAATACCAAAATTCAATAAATAAGATCTATCTAAAAAAAAAAAAAATTCATTAAATAAGATAAGACATGCCTGCAAAAAATAATTACATCTATAACAAATAAAAGACATGTGTTAATGGATAGTTATTTTTGCACACATGTCTTTCGTTTAGTGAACTTTACTATAAATGATGTGGTATCATTTAATACAAAAGATTCCCCTGACTCTGTAGTTATAGGGTAGGGAACACTGAGTTTATGGTCGAACTTCGCCACGTCATTTGTACATCATTTGTGTGTGTGTGTGTGTATTACTCCAAAAAGAAGGTGGTGAATAAAAATTATAAAATAAATAAAATAAAAAATTTTAAGGCCTGTTTGTTTCTCTTTTTTTTTTTTTTAACCTTTTCATTTATTTTCTTTTAAAGTCGCACTTTTTAAAGTACAAAATAAAATTGGATTCTTATATTTCATTTAAAAAGATATAATTTCTTATAATATTTATGTTAAATGTGTGATAAAACGCTAAAAGTTAGTTTATTTTTAAAAAGTAAAAAAACTGAGACAAAAGAAAAAAAAAATTAGCAATAAGCAAAAAAAAAAAGCTTTTAGAGTTGCTAACAATAGATTTTCTAATAGAAATACATAGAAGGATGGCATTAACAAAGATAGCAAACTCAAAGGACTAAATTAGCAAAATTAAAATTTAAATAATTGAAATGACAATTAATCCAAGGTTTAAGAATGTGATGCTGAACAAAATCAGTAGGCTGAATTCTTCGGCTTCGATGGACTGAAGGTTATAGCAAAGGCCTGCAAGAATGAACACGCTATCAAAGGAGACCGGGGTGGACCGGCCTAACACCCTCCGATGGCTAAGTTAGTTCCTCACAAGAATGGAATTCCAACTTTCTAGGAGTAAAACTGTCAGAATTTTCTTACCTTCGTTTGATTCAGGCCGGTCCTTATATAAGGAACCTTGGAGCGGTTATTGATTTAGCAACTTCCCCAAGATTTGTGGAAGTCAGGGATTCCGGACATAACTTCCTCAACGACTCTAAACGTTGCAACCACTAGTGGAAGTTAAGTACTTAGGAGAAATTGGTGGCGATGGACACGGGTTGATTAACCGCTCCAAGACTCTGTAGTTCGAATCCCCCACACACGTGAGGTAATTTATGCTTGAGGGTTCCCAAGTGTTAGGTGGTTGTCCATGTGCCTCGTCCATGGACGACGCTCTGTAAGATCGAGTTTATGTGGTCGTCCATGTGTTTTGCACCTGGATGACTCTTATCCAGACAGTCTGTGGTCATTTGGCTAATTAATGCTCCCGGACGACATCTTTGGACGAACCAGAGATGGTCTGGTCATTCGGCCAATTGGTGATCATGGACGATTCCTCTGGACGAACCATAGATGGTAATTTTTTCTCTCTCATCAGTTGCCCCCATGTCCAAGGGTCGTCCAAGGATATTGTGGGGATTTAATCCATGCCTTTATGTAACCGCGTGTCATGATTTAATTCGTTGACCTGTTACGTCGATTACATTTTCCCAAGTGACTGCCACGTGTCGTCTTCTTAATGGATGGTGTCGCTTTTCTAACCCTACTTCTGGGCCCTATAAATAGGCACATTCTCTTTCTTGCCCTTCACCTTTCTCATAATCTCTCTTCTGCCATCTCGTCCAAGATTCTTGTCTAGCCCTCGTCCTAGTTCTGTCAGGTATTTCCTCTTCCTTTTTAGGTTTTCATTTTGATCTTTATTTTAGCTATGTCTTCATCTAGTAGTATAGAGAGGGAGATAGACGAGTATCAGGACGTCTCGTCTGGGAGTTATGAGAGTGGTGAGGGCAACACAAGTTATAGCAGTAGTTCCTCGGACAAGCGTTATTTGTCTGGGGTTCCTAGCATTTCCATAGAGGAATTTCAGGAAATGCAACGTAGGACGGCCTTTGGAGCTGAGGCTAGCTCTTCTAGAGCGCCACCTAGCCCTTCTCAAGACGAGGAGGAGGAAGAGGAAAATGTAATATACAGTTGTGCCCCTGAAATAGCGTCCACCCTAGACGCCCTTAAGTTAAAAACTTTAGTAGATAGATACCAAATCCCTAGGGAGTTCGAACCTCGTCTACCTAAGGAAAGAGAGTGGTGTTGTTTTCCTTCTTCTGGTTTGGAAGTATACACATCTTATCTTTTAGCTGGTCTTAGGTTTCCTCTAAATTCTTTTTGTAGAGGTCTTCTTCATAGGTTGGGTATTGGTCCTAACCAGCTCAACCCCAATGGATGGAGGACGGTAGTTGCCATGCAAGTGTTATGGCGTGAGGCATTAGAAGGGGACTGTCCTATAATAGTGGACGAGTTCCTTTACTGTTATAAGCCCTCAGAGATAAAAAAGTCTGCTACTTTTTACCAGTTCTCATCCAGAGGCTCTTACTATAGCTTAATAAAGGACCATAGCTCATGTGACAGGCTCTAGAAAAAAGAATTTTTAATTATCTCTGGAAATTGGGCTAGGGACCTAATAGATGTGGGTAATGCCCCCTTCCCTCCTTTTACCAGCCCTATAGGTCGCCTTCGTCCTGAGGGTATGTTTTCTTTCCATTTTATTTCATTTATTCCTTACATATTTTCCAACTTTCAATCGTCTAACCACCTTTCTTTTTATTGATGCAGCTGTTGTTCGTCCACGTTTGGACAGATTTTACTTGGATCGAATTGACCAAGTACGTACCTTCCTTGGAAGAACTTTCCACGATCTAGTGACTCTTAGTAGTTTAGTTACGCGGGGGCTTGGCCTGAAGCCTACTGCTGAGAATCTAGGACACGAAGAAACCACTCGTCGAAGTAAGTATCGTCCATCTTTTCTTATTTTCCTTTTTTTTTTTTTAATTGATTTCCCTCATCGTAGGAATAATTACAATGAGGGAGAATAAAGAAAAAATAGTAACTAGTAGGGACGAGGATGCCTCTGCACCACCAGTCGTCCAAAAACCTTATGTCCAAACAAGGAAGAGAAATTCTAAATCTATATCCAGTGCTGTGGATCTGGATGACCTTCCAAGTCATCGAGGTCCTAAGAAGCAAAAGCCTGGCAAAACTTCTCTTCCCAAGGTTCCCAAATTTACAGCTCCGACTGTTAATCTGGACGACCCTCCAGTGGATGTGGAGCCCGTCCAAATAGTTCATCCTGTCCAGACTGATCCTACTCCCCCTCCAGCCAAGACTCCTCGCAAGCCTCATCCGTCTGAGCCATCTGATCGTCCTTCAAACTTGGTGCTGGACGAGGGCTACGCATGGAGGACGTTCAAAGGAATCGTCACTGACAATGAAGTTAATGAATGTTACAACATGTCAGTGAAGGAATTTGAACGTTCCGGTATCCATGACCTCTTTAAGGTATGAGTTTCATTCGTCTTTGTGTGTTTTCAATAAGTTTTTCAAAGATGAAATGTCTAACTTTCCTTCGTCCAAACATAGGCTATGTCAAAGTTTTATACAGCGACGTGCCAGGCCAAGGAACTCTGTGAGGAGGCAAAGATGGCAAAAGAGCAGGCTAAGGAGCTGAACAATGAAATTTTGTCAAAGAAAGGGGAGGTGATTAGATTGACTGATGACTTCAATCATCGGCAAGCAAGTGAGACAAAGCTGAAAAATGAGGTGGAAGAGCTCAAATCAGATGCCGTCGAGAAAGACACTCGTATTGCTCACTTGGAGGGACAAGTTTTTGGATTTGCCTCGTCCTTGGAGAAAGCACGTCAGGATGCCATTCTAGCCTTCAAGAAGTCTGACAAGTACAAGAATCGTCAGACAGTCATTATGATGCTGGCTATGAGGACTTCCGTGCTGATGCCAAGGAAGCCTATCCTGATCTAAACTTTGACTCCTTCAAGCTTCCTCTTGCTACAGAAAGCTCCTTGCTGCAAATGAGTTCTAAAGATGTCAACATCATGGACGATGCTAACAATGAAGTTACTCAGGACGATCCCAAGTGATTTTATCTTCTCTTTAGAAAATTTGTATTTTAATTTTGTTGGAAATGCCCGTTGTTTTGGGCCTTTGTTGTTATTTGTTTTAAAATTTATTCAAGTACAATTCTCTTGTCCAAATGTATGGACGAGTTTTATGACTTATTACTCATTACTTCCAAGGGTTTTTGGACAGTGGTCGTCTACCCTTAGAATTTTATGAATGAATGAATGAATGATTTTTATTTTCATTGTTTTTATCATGTTTAAGGATTTATGGACATACTTTATCAGTATCGTCCACGCCATTAGGAAAACATTTTATCTCGTCTTGAGCTTATGAACGAAGTTCTTCGTTCATCACAAAGCTGGAGTAAAAATTAACCCTAGACACATCCATGTACAATTCGTCCATGAACATCGTCTTTTGGCTGTCATTTATTCGCCCTTAACGAAAGTAATCTCAGCGAATGCTCGTCCATGAGTCGGATTTTTTGGCTGTTTAGATTCGTCTAGGGGCTTGTGGTGTTTCTTCAAGCACAATATTCGTCCACGGTTTAAACGATCATATCTCAGGTTTTATCTCGCCTTGAGCTTGGACGGATATACCTCAGGTTTTATCTCGTCTTGAGCTTTAGACGGAGATACCTTAGGTTTTATCTCGTCTTGAGCTTAGACGGACATACCTTAGGTTTTATTTGCCTCAGCCATGATCCCAAACATCTTCCTAATGACTTAAGATTTCTTGATTGGAATGGGTACACTTCAAAATCTTTGCCAAAAAGTTTCCAACCAAATGAGTTGATTGAACTTCACACGTGTTTTAGCAACATTGAACGACTTTGGACAGGAACAAAGGTAATAAATACCCTTCTACAACTTTTTCTTTCAATAGTTTCATTAAATTACGAGGTTTTTGAAGCTAAAAATTATTTTGTTTTTGGCTTTTTACAGTCGTGGGAGATGTTGAAAAAGCTTACTGTTCTTAATCTAAAAGGTTGTAAAAATCTCAAAAGTCTTCCAAGAAAATTTGAGATAGAGTCTTTAAAGATCCTTATTCTTTCCAATTGCTCAAAAATTAAAACAATTCCAGAATTTGGGGAGAATATGGGACATGTAACAAAGCTTTACTTGGATGGCACTGCTATTACGAAACTACCCACATCAATTTGGAATTTGAGTGGCCTTGCTTTGTTGAATGTAAGGGATTGTAAAAATCTTATGAATCTTCCTAGCACATTTTTTAATAGGACATGGCTTAAAAATCTCAATCTTTCCGGATGCTCAAAACTACTAAAGAACTTGGGGAGCGCTGAAAGTGTTGACCTGAAAGGACAGGTAGCTTCTTCTAATGATATTTTTGAAACTTCTAAAACAATAGCTTTTTGTAGATTTCAGCTTCTCCCTTTTTATCCAAGTTCCAAATCCATGGGCCTACTATTGTCTTCTCTATTTGGTTTATCTTCTTTGGTCAAATTGAATTTAAGTAATTGCAATCTCAAGGAAATCCTCAATGATATTGGCTGCTTATTCTCCTTAAAAGGTTTAGATCTAAGTGGAAATAATTTTGGTTGCCTTCCGGAAAGCATGGCTCAACTATCTAATCTGAATGAATTGATCGTGGATAATTGCACGAGTCTTCAATCCTTTCCAAAGCTTCCTTTAAATCTAGGTTATATTGATGGATTTGGTTGCTCCTCATTGGAAACCTTACCAGATCTGTTGAGACCAAATTCTTCATTTGAGCCACTTCTCGCACTTTCAAATTGCAGCAAACTAAGTGACAATCAAGGATTCATTGACTTGTTTTTTGCAGCTATAAAAAAGTCCCCTCAGGTCTCTCTCTCTCTCTCTCTCTCTCTCTCTCTAAGCATCATGTTTTGTATATTTCAGGGGCTCTCTCCTAACTATGGCGGTAAGGGATATGGTTTGCTTTTTCCTGGAAGTGAAATTCCGGAGTGGTTTAGCCATCAATGTATGGGGCATGAAGTGAATATAATGGAACCTTTTTCTCATTTGTGTAATGACTGGATTGGGATTGCTGTTTGCCTTGTACTTTGTTCTCTTCCACGTCACCAAATTCAGGGTGACTATCCAGTTTGTTTCAGCTTGATAGCCAATGGAAAACCTATGTATCTTACCCTAAAAGTTTCCAATAATATGGTTGCTTTATCAGATCATATTTGGTTGTGGTATTTTCTTCCTCAAAACTTCAAGACATGGATAGGGAACAACAGAAAATCATTGTGGGAATGTGATGCAAATGGATTCCGGAAGATTTTAATTAAAATTGATAACGAAGGTTCAAGCTTGGTGAAGAAATGCGGGTTGCGTGTGGTATACAAGAAAGACATTGAAGATTTCAATGGTTCTATGGTTCGGTGTAGCAACAACAGCATCATTCCTTATGAGTTTTGAAAGAGACCCTGAATTTAAGGCCCATGGTAAATATTTTGAGTCAAGTCAGTACAAGGAATGTGGTGAAGAGCTAAGCAATTACTTGTAAGTCACTGTCATTGTTTTTCTTCTTAATTCAAGTTCTGTTGGTTGTTGCATTATCTTTGTCTCTTCAGTGTACATTTAGAAATGGATTGCCCACCATATGTTTGATTGGAGTTGTCAATGACACTCTTAGCAGTTTGACTAGAATGAAATAGTTTTTGTTGGAAATTTTTAAATGCAGAAGAATTCATCTGGTTAAAAGCAAGTGAACATCAAAATAGGAAAGTTTATTGTTCTATCTCATGTTGTTTTTTTCCAAACAACAAATCTATATATTACTAAAAGCTGAAGCGTAGCGTTTAATGCTGCTGCTCTCACATTGCGCCACATCAGCCGCCACATCATTTTTTTTAAAAAAATATAATTTGTCCTACAATTTTAAAATGGTTTTTTTTACAATTTTCAGCCCTATAAATGCGTCCCACTATTTATTTATTTATTTCCACTATCACCCTATAATAAATCCAACCCATTACTTATTTATTTATTTCCACTATCACCCTATAATAAATCTATATAATTAATCCAGCCCACCTCTTATTTATTTAGTTCCACTATCAAACTCAATTCAAAACCTTTTCAGTTCAGCTTTAGGGTTAAAAAAAAAAAAAAAAAAAAACATTGAAACCTTTCAAGCTTTAGGGTTTTTTTTTTTTTTTTTTTTCAATTTTCCTATAATTGTTTTTAACATTTTTTTTTTAATATTTACCCTTCTCCAACCTTTCTCTCTCTCTTACCATTTCATCTTCCCACTACTTCTTCAATTTTTCTCCCTCCCTTACCTTTTCATCTCCCCACTACCCTCTACATTAATATAATTCTTTCTCTTTCCCTTCATCTTCCTTTATTTTTTGCTCTTCTTATTCACACACTCTTACTATAAATTTGTCACTATTTCATCTATTTTATGCATAGTTTTCCCTCACAAAAATGGTTCTTCTCTCTCTCTCTCTCTCTCTCTCTCTCTCTCTCTCTAAATTTTTTGGTGGATATTTTTATTTTTCTTGCATCTCTACTTTAGGTTGATAATTTCTTATATTCTTTAAAACTCTATTTTGGGTTAATGCAATTTAGTTTTGTTTTTTAAATTGTTGTTGTTGTTGTTTTTATTTTTTATTCTCTTTGATTGTTAAATGTTATCCTATTGCGTTCTAAAGAATTAAATATAGCATATAAAAATATAATATTATTCTATTACATAGCATGACTTGGATAATTTGGTATTTATTTTGTTACATAGCATGATTTTTTATAGTGCTCAATTTAGATGTTAAACTATGAGACTTTACTATTTTTTTTTTTTTTCTAATCCTTTGTGGTGGACAAGGTACTCTTAATAATTGTATTAGAAGTACTCTATAATGCCATTCATTTAAAGAAAAGCAAAGGTTAGCCAAACGAAAATAATCAGATAGGTGGCAAATTTTAACTTTTGCAATTTTATTTTAATTATTTATTTTAACTTTTGCAATTTTAACTTTTGCAATTCTATAATGCCACTACTTATTTATTTATTTCCACTATCACCCTATAATAAATCTATATAATTAATCCAGCCCACCTCTTATTTATTTAGTTCTACTATCAAGCTCAATTCAAAACCTTTTCAGTTCAGCTTTAGGGTTTAAAAAAAAAAAAAAAAACGTTGAAACCTTTCAAGCTTTAGGGTTTTTTTTTTTTTTTTCAATTTTCCTATAATTGTTTTTAACATTTTTTTTTTAATATTTACCATTCTCCAACCTTTCTCTCTCTCTTACCATTTCATCTCCCCACTACTTCTTCAATTTTTCTCCCTCCCTTACCTTTTCATCTCCCCACTACCCTCTACATTAATATCATTCTTTCTCTTTACCTTCATCTTCCTTTATTTTTGGCTCTTCTTATTCACACCCTCTTACTATAAATTTGTCACTATCTCATCTATTTTATGCATAGTTTTCCCTCACAAAAAAGGTTTTCTCTCTCTCTCTCTCTCTCTCTCTCTCTCTCTCTCTCTAAATTTTTTGGTGGATATTTTTATTTTTCTTGCATCTCTACTTTAGGTTGATAATTTTTTATATTCTTCAAAACTATATTTTGGGTTAATGCAATTTAGTTTTGTTTTTAAATTGTTGTTGTTGTTGTTTTTATTTTTTATTCTCTTTGATTGTTAAATGTTATCCTATTGCGTTCTAAAGAATTAAATATAGCATATAAAAATATAATATTATTCTATTACATAGCATGACTTGGATAATTTGGTATTTATTTTGTTACATAGCATGATTTTTTATAGTGCTCAATTTAGATGTTAAACTATGAGACTTTACTATTTTTTTTTTTTTCCTAATCCTTTGTGGTGGACAAAGTACTCTTAATAATTGTATTAGAAGTACTCTATAATGCCATTCATTTAAAGAAAAGCAAAGGTTAGCCAAACGAAAATAATCAGATAGGTGGCAAATTTTAACTTTTGAAATTTTATTTTAATTATTATTATTTTATAACAATGGCTATATAGAAATTTAATTCTTAGATTTTTCTAATAATTGTTTATTTGATAATATGTTTTGGGTGGCTGAAATTATAATTTCTACAAAGAAAATAACCTTAATAGATTATCAAAAACAAAATTTTATCATAATATTGGTTCAATTAATCATTGTTAAGTTTTATTAATTTTTTTTTAGTTTATTTTTTTTAGTGTTTTGGATTATTTCTATATTATATTTATGATTGTTCCTATAATAAATAAAAATATAATTACGAAATGCATTACTCATTATTAGATTAGTTTAAATTGTAAATTTTTTTTTAATAAAACTATCATAAAAATAATTATCACGCGCAACGCGCGGGTTCGCGGCTAGTACTGAATAATAGATAGTATTAAATAGTAATATTACTAAATGGCCTTTGCCATGTGCTACCATTATAAACATCCAAGTATATACATATGGTTCCAATTTTATTGGATTTCTAAGGGATGTTTAGTAAAATTGCTTAGGTTCTCTGAAAGTTGTGGCAGACGTCCTAGTTAAAGATACTTTAAGAGGAAATTCTGAATAAGTTTGGAAACTCAATAGCCAAAATGATGCTAAAATAATTTTCCTAATTCCTAACTGGTAGGATACAATTACCTTCTAAAATGATTATCATTTTCTGATTTTTTTTTTTTTTTTTGAATTTTCTTTTTTTGAGGGTAGAATTAAGAATACATCTGAGGACTTATATCCTTTGTGTCCAAGATACTGAAAGCTTAGATCAGATTTTCCCCCTGGTCATGTAGAGGAATCTGGCTTGTTTGATTTGTCCATTAGAACAGATTTTATTCAGCCTTACTTGATTCAAGCATGGATGAAGGGCACCGGGGGCCATTGTGATAACTCAAAGTACTTTTTGCTGTCTTGTCTCTAATTTATGGTCTATTTGGACTTATAGGAACAATGAATAAATAACCTTTTATCTACCACTAATTTGGTCAAAGTATTATAAAAGTTTGATTTCAATGTGCAGGATAACTAACAGTTCAAATATTAAGAAAAGCCTTGACAACAGCAAGATAAGCAAGTCCACACCTTTAGAGAGTGTTCCAACTGGCAACCAACCAGGTTGGTTGAGAGCTGCAAGGGTAAGAGAAGGAAAGGGGATCCAGTTTCTTTTTGTAAAAATAGAGGTCCATGTCTGTGGCTGGTTGTTTTAGTTGGGCTGATAAAGACTATTGTGACAGCAGCTTTATTGGTTTTTTTTTTTTTTTTTTTTTTAAATGAAGGATTGTTTAATATTCTAGCTTTGGGATTCCTCTCTGTTAGTATTCTTAGAAGCAACAAAGAGGTGGCAGAGTTACTTAATAGAGAGGCTGTGATGAAGGACATTAAGTAGTTTACAAATGTTTGGGATTGAAAGGTAAACAAACATTTTGGCAGAGCCTTGATTTAACAACCATTGTCCTTAAGTCTTTATGAGCATTAGCTTGGATAACAGACAGAGAACTCCTAATCTTTTCTTCTTGTGCTGTTTTGGTTCCTTTGTTTCAATGCACCAAAAAAAGAATGGCAAGAAAAGATTTTTGTTGTTGTTTTAAAAGCAATAGAAATCATGTGCTGGAAGGCAAGTAAAGATCAAAACCGGAAAGCTTTCACTGCCAAAGGTATTATTAATTTATAGTTTTATCCCATGTTTCCATTCAAAATTATGCCTATGGGTTGTCCTCATTTTAGTAGTCCATAACCACAAGCTGATTGGTAAGAAAAGTCATGACAAATGGACAGGTAATTCAAAATGAATAAACTAGAATTCTAATTCTTATTGTTTACGTATAATTTGGTTTCTTTAATTTACAGTATGAAAAGGGGGTTTTATTTGTTTAGAACTATTAAAAGGCTTTCTTGTTTCTTCTTGTCATCTAGAAATCTGGTTTGGTTAGATCTGTCCATTAAAATTGATTTCATTCAGCCATACTCAGTTCAGGCATGGATCAAGAGTTGCTGAAGGGTATCAGTGGCAATTTAGAAAACTTAAAAGTACTTCTCAGATTAGTGTCTCTATTTTATGGTCTATTTGGACTTATAGTAGGAACATGGCAACTTTGAAGGGAGATCCTTTCCCTGCCACTAACGTGATCATGTATAGTAAAACTTCAATTTTCAATGTGTAGGGTAACTATCAGTTCAGAATAAAGGAACAGTGGAAACATAAGTCAAGACCTGTATAGTATTCTTAGAAGTAACAAGATATGGTAGAGCTGATGAAGGACATTTAGCAGTTTACAAATGTTTGGCTTCGGACAGGTAGGCATATGTCTTCTGGCATAGCCTCAATCTCTAGCGACAATTTCTCTCCGTACTTCTTTATGAACATTATCATGGATAGCAGACAGTGGACTCCTAATCTTGTACTCTTTAATTCTAGTGCTGTTTTTTGTTCCTTTTTGTCAATGTACAACCAAAAAAAAAAAAAATTATTCATATGAATTTTTTTTTTTTTATGGGAATATTGAGAATGATATTATTAAAGCACTTAAAAAGTTACATCATGGATGAGAGCTTGCTCTAAAAAGCAAGGTGTCTCTTCAATCCATGCAATAAAATCAACAATACCACGAGTATGTTTTGCTAATGCGTGAACTGGCCTATTTACTTGTCTCTTAACGTGAGAAAATTCCACCCTATAGAAGCCCTTGTTGAGATCTAGAATGCCTTGTATAATTGCCGAGACCGCAGAAGGTGGAGCAGAGATTCCATTCAAAGCTTGGACCATGATTAAAGAGTCACTTTCCACTACTATGTCCCGGATACCGATATCTTGTGCGAACAGCAACCCTACCTCAATAGCCTTGGATTCGGTCTCAATGGCACCTAAGGGAGCATCCAAATTTCTGCACATTGCAGCCTCCACCCTACCCAACTCGTCTCTAACAATCACACCCACACCTGCCTTCCTTGTTGCTTTAGCTATCGCACCATCAACATTTATTTTAAACAAAGATCGTGGTGGTGGGGACCATGTCGTGGTTCTCTGCATGATAGGCTCCAAGTTTGTTTGTACTACAGTAGCAACACTATATTCCTCCATATAGGTTGCTGCCTAACTTGCCAACACGTTGCCTGGTCTTCTCTAGGCTCCCAGTCTAACTTCGTTCCTATGATACCACATTGCCCATGCTAGAATGATCACCCGAGCCACCATGTCCACAGTACTTGGTCAACCATAAGCATCTTCCACATCAAATCATAAAAGGAGTTCATAGAGAAAGCTCCACCTGGCAATACTATTTTTGAGCATGCCCACACCTCACGTGCCCTTGGACATGAGATGAAGGCGTGACCCATTGTTTTGACCTCCAACCTACATCCATCACAAAGGTTGTCTTGCACTACCTTACACTTCAGAAGGTTTATCTTGGTGGGAAGTATGTCGTGGCATGCTCGCCATGCGAAGTGTCTAGTCTTGTATGGGATGGGAAGGGCCCATAACCTTCTCCAAAATTGCCAACCTAGACTCATATCCGAGCTTTATTGTTCTTTCTCATGTTGTTTTCTTCCAAACAACAAATACTGAATAATAGATAGTATCAAATAGTAATATTACTAAATGGCTTAGCCATGTGCTACCATTATTCTACAATGTTAGGAAAAACATCTTACACCTGATCATCTCATATGATGCTTCTGCAGAGGCATGGATGAGACCTTAATATTATTTGAATCTCATTTAAAAGTGACATATCTTTTTCCTCTACATTTCGTTGGTTAGATTTTTCTTTCTTTTCTTTTTTGTTTCCTCCTGTTATATTTCAAATTGAATTGATGATACACCTTTATAAACATCCAAGTATATACATCTGGTTCCAATTTGATCAGATTTCTCCAAAGGGATGTTCAATAAAATTGCTTAGGTTCTCTGAAAAGTTGTGGCAAATGTCCCACTTAAAGATACTTTTAGAGGGAATTCTGAATTAGTTTGGAAACTCAATAGCCAAAATGATGCTGAGAGAATTTTCCTAATCCCTGTTTGTGTTGCTCACAAGCTCATAAAGCCTCATTTCAAATCTGGTTCTTATTCTGAGGACTTATGTCCATTGTGTCCAAGATATTGAAAGCTTAGACCATAGTTTTTCCCCCTTGTTGTGTAGAGAAATCTGGCTTGGTTTGATCTCTCCATTGGAACTGATTTCATTCTACCTTACTTGATTAAGGCATGGATGAAGAGCTGGATGAAGGGCATCAAGAGCCATTGTTAGAACTTAAAGTACTTTTCATTGTCTTTTGTCTCTAATTTATGGTCTATTTTGGCTTATACGAACAAGGAAACTGTGAATAAAGAGCCTTTATCTGCCACTAATGTGGTCAAAGTATTGTAAAAGTTTGATTTCAATATGCAGGGTAATTAATAGCTCAAAAACAAAGAAAAGCCTCAACGGCAGCAGGATAAGCAAGTTCAGACCTTTAGACATTTTTCCAACAAGCAACCAATCATGTTGGATGAGAGCTGCAAGGATAAGAGAAGGAAAAGGGATCCAGCCTCTTTTTGTAAAAATAGAGCTCCATGTCCGTGTCTGGTTGTTTCAGCTGGGCTGTTAAAGATTTTATTACAGCAGCTTTATTGGCTTTTTTGTGAAGAATTTTTGAAGAATCTGGCTTTGGGATTTCTCTCTGTTGGTATTCTTAGAAGCAACAAAGAGGTAGCAGAGTTACCTAATAGAGAGGCTGTGGTGAAGGACATTTAGCAGTTCACAAATGTTTGGGGATTGACAGTTAGACAGACGTTTTGGCAGAGCCTTGATCTCTAGCAACCATTGACTCTAAATCTTTAGGAACATTAGCTTGGATAACAGATAGAGAACTCATAATCTTCTAATCTTCTCTTCTTGTGCTTTTTTGGTTCCTTTGTTTCAATGTACCAGAAAAAGAATGGCAAGAAAAGGTTTTTGTTGTGTTTTAAAGGCAGTAGAAATCATGTGCTAGAAAGCAAGTAAAGATCAAAACTGGAAAGCTTTTACTGCCAAAGGTATTATTAATTTATTGTTTTATCCTATGTTTCCATTAAAAATTATGCTTATGGGTTGTCCTCATTTAAGTAGTCCATAAGCACAAGCTGATTGGTGAGAAAAGGCATGGCAAATTGACAGGTAATTCAAAATGAATAAACTAGAATTCTAGTTCTTATATTTTTCCTTGTTGTCCTTTACGTATAATTTGGTTTGCTTAGTTTAAAGTATGAAAAAGGGGTTTTATTTGTTTGAAACTATTAAAAGGTTTTCTTGTTTCTTCTTTTCATCTAGAAATCTGGTTTGGATAGATATGTCCATTAGAACTGATTTCTTTCAGCCTTACTTGATTCAGGAATGGATCAAGTGCTGGCTAAGGGATATCAGTGGCAATTTAGTAAATTTAAAATACTTCTCAGTGTCGTGTGTCTCTATTTTTTTGTCTATTTGAAATTATAGGAACATGGCAATGGTGAAGGGAGATCCTTTCCCTGCCACTAATGTGGTCACGTACCGTAAAAGTTTGATTTCTGTGCAGGGTAGCTAACAGTTCAGAATAAAGGCAAGCCTCGACTGTTGAAAAATAAGTCCAGACGTTTATAGAATCTTCCAAATGGCAACCAATCCTGAAATGGGGAGGGGATTCAAATTTTTTTTTTTTTTGGTTGTAAAAATAGAGATAGGTGCATGGTCATGATTGGTTGTTTCAGCTGGGCTGTTATGAAAGCCGCTGTTTTGTCTTTGTGTGAAGGATTGTTGAAGCTGCTGCATGCCTGCAAGCTTTCGGATTTCTCTCTGTTAGTATTCTTAGAAGTAACAAAGAGATGGTTGACAGACGTCTTCTGGCATAGCCTCAATCTCTAGTAACCATTGTTCCTAACTTCTGTAAGAACGTTAGCTTGGATAGCAACCATAACATTTATTCTAATGCTGCCTTTTGTTCCTTTTTGTCAATGAACCAACAAAATGCTTATTCATATGAATTGAGTGCTTTGATGGACAAAGAATCCGACCAACAAAATGTTTATTCATTAACCATGTAAAACAGTACGATTTTGTTAACGTAAGAAAACAAATGAATTCTCATCCCCCTCCCCCAGTAGTGTCTTCAGATAAACAATATTACATTACGAAAATTAGCTATGTTCAAAAAAAAAAAAAAAAAAAAAATCAAAGTTGTTTGGAGAGAATTAGTCCCTTGAATCTTTTAGAATTTTGCTCCCAGATGTCATATTAGTCTCTCAAGATTATCTAACTTTTTAAAAATAAATAAAAAATAAATTCTTATCTTTTGTAGTTGAATAATTTTCGGTCGTAGTTTAAACACTTGAACTTCTACTTCATTTATATATTAAGTTGTTGACTTTATTGGAAACAATGCGTTATATATCATGGACAAGAAATGGGCAAGAACATAGTCTATCAAGAGTTACTTAAAGAGCCTAGAAAGCATGGTAGATTGTGCTAATATATTTGATGACATTAACAGTGTTCTTATAGAAAATATATGGAAAAGAGATTATCTGAAAACTTGAGCAAATACCCTTTTATATCATTCAATAGACTTACATTTTGCAATTCACTAATCCAATTTAAGGCAGAGTCTTAAAGTTGCTGAATCCTTTTCCATGCATCATCTTAAAGTGCTCATAATTTATAATGTTCACATTTTGTAAGATCCTAAAACATCTTCCTAATGACTTAAGATTTCTCAATTGGAGTGGATACCCTTCAAAATCTTTTACATCATGTTTCCAACCAATAAATGTATCCGTTATAAGCTCTTGTGGTAGCTAACCAATGTATCCATTGCAAGGTTTTGTGGTGGCTAATAAATGTATCCACTGTAAACTCTTGATATTATCTCAATAAAATTTCTAACTTTTCACTAAATATATTTTTTTTAAAGAAAAAGAAAACATATAATAACAAAAATTATTGAGTAGTCTTGTCTCACACTCACACCTCCAATTTCCAATCAATCTCATTTCTCTCTCGCTCACTCTCTTATAAATAATTCAAGTCTACGACTACAAAGGTTAGACCTTTTTGTAGTTATACTATAGTTATATAATGTATTATAAACTTAGTTTAAAATGCTATTATTATTATTTTCATGTGTGTTTTAATAAGTATTACTGTTTACTTTAAAAAAAAAAAAACTTCAATTTCTCTCAAAAAGAAAATCCCCAAACCCCCCCCCCCCCCCCACACACACACACACACACACACACACACACACACATATATATAGTCTAGTCTCTTTAGGACTTCTTTCAAAACTACTCATACAAATCCATCACCGATCATCAGAGCAACTCTACCACAACGTGGTGGTCTCCATGGAATTCGGAGCTCCGATTTCCGCTATTCAAATCCAACTTCCCAATCAACCAAAGGTTCTTCTCCTAAATCACTCATTTTTCTTCATTAATTGATTTTTCATTTATGTTCCTTTTGGTTTAAATTTGTTCCCCCCAAAAAAAAAGTACTAATTATAATGACAAATGTATTACCAGTTGAGATTAATTAACAAGTTCTAATTTTCAATTAGGAAATTTTAATGGCATGTTTAATCTTTGGAATCAGAAAATGGATTATTATATAAATAGGGTTTAGAAATTTCATAGAGAAAAATTAGGAAACTCTTAAAGTAGAATGTTGGTTCACTAAGAAACAAATACAAATGCGATTTCATGTTCTTGCTTGCATCTAATACTAATGCATAGCTAATATGACTCACCAAAATAAAACTTGTTGTTGTTCATACCTTAGAATGCCAATTTAAGTAAATAAATAAAAAGGGTGTGTCCTAAGGTAGATTCCTGAACTTGAAACCGTGACCTGTCAGTTTTGGTGGAAGGCATGTGCCATGCACCAAGGCTTGAGTTTTATGCTTGAAAAAAAATCTAGCACCAATGTTTTGAAACCCGGACCGGACCGTACGGTACGACCAGAAAAATCTTGAACCGCTCATTTTTGCAATTCTTTTAGCCTCAAGAACCGCTCTATGGAAAAAAAGCAGGGACTCGTGCGAGCCACGGTCGGACCTCACGGTTTTGAGAACCGCGTCTAGCACCACACATTTTTGCACCACAATTTTGTCACAACTCTGATATGACAGGCTGTGACTGGTGAGGAAAAAGTGATGAGTCTATATGAATCTAACAAAGGACAGTTATGGAAAAGGGTGTGATCATAGAATTACTCTTTATGCCTTGAATACTAATGCGTAGTATTATTTTCATATTAGTCATTGAAACACATTCTTTGCTACTTAACAGATTTGACATGGGTAATTCTTTGTCATATACATCATGATTCTTTTTCTTTTTCTTTTTTGGATTTTATTGCTTGTATGAATTTTTATGGATGTGTTATAGTCATCCCTTATTTATTTTTTTGAATAAAATATATTATTCTTATAAATAAATAAAAAATATCGTAGTGGTTGTTATTAGGCAAATGGTTTGGTCTATTTCTCTAATTTTTTCCAGTGCACTTACCATTTTGCTCTATGGCATACTGCTAAACAAAAAAATCATTTAAATTAAATTGTTGTTTCCTACTAGTTTGTTTCATTTTTCATTTCCATATAGAATTTGCAGGAAATTGGCATTGGCAACTCCTTTGAAAAGTTTCAAGTGCTCTCTAAACCTCCTTTTAGCATGCTTTTTTGCTTTTCTTCAAAACATTGAGGTCAATGTTAGATTTAGGTTAGGGGGTGGGATAGTCATCTCTTGCATGCTTGTTGTGTTTCCTTCCTTTTTCCATTGTGTCTTTAAAAACAAAAACACACACAAAAAAAAAAAAAGTTTTGTTTGAGAGTTACATGTTTTTGAGGCTTTGTTGTTGACATTTGAGTGAGATGTTTGCTTGAGTCATAGATTCTATTATATGTCCCTGTTGAAACAAAAGAAAAATTCATTATTTTGATCACAAGAGCCATATGAGGTTGTTGGTTGTTAGAATGCTTATGAGTTTGAGAACACCTAGAGATTTAATGCTTATGATTCTTGTAAATTCTTGTCCCATTCTTGTTGAGTGATTTCCTATTAATTCTTGTGAGTTTTGTTTTAGTCTATTTCCTTTTTGTTGAGTGATATTCACAAAAAAAAAAAAAAAAAAATCAATATCCTTTGCTTTTCATCATTCATCATACTCTATTGTTGATCTCATTATTCTTGTTTTGGTTATTTATTGGGGCACTAATTACACAGTTAGTGGCATGTTGGTTGATATACTTGGGATATGATTTTGGTCATTTTAGGATGCGTTTGAGCCTTTCAAGCTAACCCTTTTACAAATGTAATCATTAGAAACCATGTTGAGCCTAAAATTGAGCCTTTTTCTTTGATTGAGCCACATTCTCATACCTACTCCTTGTGTTGTTGAGCCACTTATATAATCTCCCTTCAAATTATTTTCAAAATATGCTAGGGATAATTTATTATGGCTTGAAAAAATGGTTTGCAAAGACTTGATCTGTTATTATTCTTATGGTGGAATTTGGTTGAAATTTTACATTAATGGGTTCTTGTACAAAATTGTGTAATGAAAGAAGAACGAAAGAAAAAAAAAAAAAAAAAAGAAGAAGAAGAGAAAAGTGAAGAATGAATTGAAAAAGAAAAATAAATAAAGAAAAAATAAAGAAAAAGAAAAAGAAGAATGAAAAGGGAATGCAATTTTTAGAAGGTAGTTCTTGTGAACCATTGTAACAAATACCTCTAGTATGTTTTTGAAATTATTTGTGCATCCTTTCCTTTCTTTGTTTCACCTATTCACCTTTAGCCCCATTACAAAAACCAAGATTGAATGACCAATTGATCCTAGGTTGGACTATGGTAAGAATGGTGGAGTCCCCAATAGATGACATCTTTCACCTGCACACACACCCATTTTTGAGGTTTTGTTGATTCTTGGACTTGAATAGCATCTTATGATCTTTAGTGAATGACTTGTTCAAGTGTTTGATGATTTAGCCTCATCACATGTATCTTTTGAAACTATGTTTGTGGGTAGTATGCAGTAAACCCTCACGAGACACAACTCGTCCACTAGGGATTGCCTAGGGGTTTAAAGGCTTATTGCATATGCTAAATGCAACCGAATTTGACAGCGAAAGTGGTATCATATTTACGTGTAAGGGTTAGTGTGGACTTCATGTTTTGTGATTGCCAGAGACTAGCAATGTTTAGGTTGGGGGGGGGGGGGGGGGGGGGGGGGTTGTTGATAATAGCGTAAAAGTGCAATATTATCGTAGTTTTGGTAGGCATTATCACATCTATTTTATGTTTATTCCCACACTTACACGTAAATATGAAAGTTTTCAAGTTTTCTCTAAAATATACTCATTACGTGTATTTTTCTCTTGTAGGAGATTTAATCTAATGAGCTAAGCATGCAAACATGAAGTCAAGACAATCCAAGGGTGAAAATCAATTGAGAAGTGGCTTTTGAAAAATTTAGTGAGTCAATATCTACATTAATGTTCTCATCTTGTAAATTATGATGCTGAATTAGAACTGCTAATGAAATTTCTCAGTTTGTTATATATCCTGTGGAATTGGAATCCAGAACTTGATTTGATTGTTGCAAGTAACCCATTTTGACTTTTAGCTTTTGGTTGGGAGAGATAAATCCACTGGAAGCTTTACAACCTCAGCAGATATATGCAGCTTACATGAAAATATTGTGAAATATAGCAATGTGTTGAATCCTGGGGTTATGTATGCTTTGTTTGGTAGCTAAAATCATGGAGAAATGGGAGAAAAGAATATAGATTTTCACAAGTTATTAAGCATTTTCAAAGTCTATTCTCTCCCTAGCAACTCCATGGATTTTTATTGCTTTTTTAAGTTAGATTATAACAATCTTTTCCTACTTCCAAAGCTCTCAGCTATAGATGCTGGTGGAATGCTTTGCTGAATAGTCTTAAATGCTTGCAAGTATGTCTTTATGT
Organism: Quercus ilex subsp. ballota; assembly: GCA_032727855.1. Lineage (NCBI taxonomy): Eukaryota > Viridiplantae > Streptophyta > Magnoliopsida > Fagales > Fagaceae > Quercus > Quercus ilex. The sequence continues at coordinate 45,073,499 of CM064916.1, forward strand.
TTAGGGGGCCAGCATGGGCATGGAGAAATCTTTCCTAAAAAGAGAGAGAAATTATGCAAATGGGTTGTAGGAACATCTTATCTTCATATTGAAAAACTCTGTTCAAAGGGGTTAGACACATGACCATTAATAAATTCTCTCTTTTTCTTTTTAGCCTCATATCATGGACTTGTAGATGTGACATTGTTTCTTTGCTTCTTAATTGCCTGTTCCCTGATAGCAACAAAAACAGTGGATGCTCCTTTTGCTTTCCATATGGATGTGGCTTATTCTGTTGGTGTTGGTGATTAAGCTAAAATTACATGTCTCTGGCAGGTTTTAAGGGAAGTAGATATTGATACCAAATCTCAGTTTCTTGCTTATATGGAGTCGCATAGTCAGCTCAAAAAATTAAGTCATATGCCTGCAAGGAACTATATATGGAACTTGACTATGGTTCACACTTGGAGGATGGTCCTTCATCTTGTTGGTTGAATAGATCGCCAGAGGTGGTTCTCTCATATTTTTACATTCCACCAAGCAATGCTAGTAGAGCATGTCTCAAGTATGAAATGAGGGAACCCAGATTTGAAGTAGGAGGAAGAAGTCCTATTCTATGTACTCAGTGTGATTCCACTTATGGCTTTCAATCTAAAAGATATGGAACTCTTGCATATAATCAGTTCAAAGAACTGGATGACTTACATTATCCAAAAAAGGTATCTGATTGAAAGTGATTCACATCCTTTTCTTCTGGGTTGGGACCTTGACAGGTATTCAGCCTCATTAAGTTCCTGGGATGATTATTATCTGCACACTCTGGATGATATGATAGGTGCAAAAGACTTGAGTGAATCATTCTTCCCGTCCACATATTCTCCAAATGTTATTTCGTTACCATGGTCCCATTCAGCCAGCTATAATGACCTTGATTTTGGAAAACAAGTTGAAGTCGAGAAAGATATAAACGCTGATTTTAACTATTTTCCTTTAGCCCTAACACTTGCACCAGACTACCTTACTCTGGCTGAAGATTGCAGAAATGACACTAAATGCAAAGATAGCAGCATGTTCCTTTCTCCTCATAATCTCCATATAATGAGCAAGGTTTTTGGTGAGAGATATCATCATCCTGGTTTAGAAGGTTTCATCCTTTGCCCTGCACTTGATATTGAGTTAGAATGGGATTACCCATCATTAAGTGGCTCCTCAAGGAACATCATTCACCTATCAATTATGCTCTTCAATCTCCCAGAAATGAAGGAACATCTTCATGCTTTCTACTTAAACGACAAGAATGAAAGTTGCCTAGATGGTTCAAGTCATCAGTGATATTGTTAACATTCAAGACTTGTTATCATTTTCTTCCCAAGTGCCTCTAGACGAAGACAAGTCCTGCCCTTTGCTGCTAGATTAATCAAGCTGGGATGGAACTTGAGGAAAATGTATTATGATGATAGTGAAGATGCTTCCAAGCACTTTTGACATGCTCTTCATGATTTCATTTTGCTTATCTGTGGCTGCACATTATTGTTAACGTGGCTAATTTGTTTCCTGGAATTTTCCGATGTTTTATGAATTTTAGGTATAAGGAATACTTGGATGTATGTTGGTGAGTTTGACGGTTTATACAATCTATCAATAGATCACTTTTGAAATTGATTGTTTATACTGAGAGACAATATGATATTCCTTACTGGTTTTAGGGGGGAAAAAGGATAAAACTCAAAAGTTGATTCTGCTAGTAGCAAGGGCAAGGTGAAAGAATTTAGTATACAGGAAATAGTAACATGCAAATTGGAAAAAGGGTCTTGGGTTTTCTAGCATTGAAAATGGCTGAGTAGTTGAAATTCGATTTTTTAGTTGAAGTTCGAATTCTATTGTTAGTCAAAGTTGTGTAAAATACCGTGGTACTAGCATTGCTCGGATTACTACTCTGTCAAATCCTCGGCTTCCAGTTTTAGTAAAAGTTCAACATTTTATCTAGTCTTACTTACCCTCCGGCACCATGCTAAAATCCTCCCATTGTTTTATTTAGGCTTTTACTGGGGTTTTCATTTTTGGGTTTTGCCTGAGATCTTAACAGCGGGCTAAAGTTGTGTGGGTTTTGCTTCATTTGAGAAAGTCCAATCACTTTGGTGGGCCTATTCGGTGTTGACCCAGTGACATTCAAATCCCGTCCACCTGCTCTGGTTTGAGGGCAATGTTTGAAACCTAGAATTGATACACATCCACATGGGGTTTGTGGTTAATAAGAACACCTGTGAAAAGAACCGCTAGCCTTTCAAATTGGTATTTTCTAAGAGAAAATCAGGGACACAAAATTTGACATAAGTTGATGTGATAGATTATTAGTAATAAATAAAAAAGTAATGTAAATAATTAGTTCAAATAAAAATCAGTAAAATCTTGCCAACTTAATAGATGTAAAAAAATTTGTCAAATTTTTTGTAACATTACTTAGATAGTGGATGACTCATAAAGTTTGCAAATTCCACTGAGCATTTATGCGTGACAGGTCACAAAATGAAAAGAATTTTATAATTTGTTAGAAAGTAATATGAATAGAACTTTATAATTTATCAAAAAGTAATATAAACATGACTTTATAGGTGGCCACCTAGAAGTTAATCTTTCTTCTCTTTGTGTAAAGTGTAATTGTCATCAAAAAATAAAATAAAATTGTTACCAAATTTCCACAAGTACTTCTCCTCAAAGAAATAAAAGTTTTCAAAAAAGCAAAATAAAGTGTACACAAAACTTTACACTGGTTACCAAGAACTTTTTCTTTTTTCTCTTCTTAGAGTCCGTTGAAAACAACTTATTTAGTTGAAACTGAAAATTTTTTGCTAAAAGTACCGTAAATAAAATAAAAAAATAGCTGAAATAGTACAATGGGACTCATGAATAGTGCCAAAAGTGCAATAGGACTCATGAATAGTAGCAAAAATAAGCTGAATAGTAAAAAAAGCTAGCTTTTTAAGCCAATGCCAAACACAACCTTAGTGTGCGTTTGACATTGATTATTTTTGCCACTTATTTTACTATTCAGTTTATTTTTGCTACTATTCATGGGTCTCACTGCATTTTTGGTACTATTCATGGATCCCACTATACTATTTTAGCTCATTTTTACCTTTATGTACACTACTTTCAGCAAAAAGTTTTCAGTTTCAGCTAAATAAGCAAAGTCAAGAGTAAGGCATTCAAGAATAACTATTCGGACATGTTAGATTAAGAATTTTGTGGTTCAATTAGCTGATATTTCATGTTGTTTTTAATGATAATATCAATTATTCAAATCTTCCTTTTCATTGTAACTATTAAATTATCAAAAATAAATAAATAAATAACCAGTTGGGATAATAAGGATAAAAGAAAAGGTTGAAATTATTTTTGTGAGCATTGCCTAAGAACAAAAACAAATACTATAAAATAAAAAGTTGTTCTATATATTAGAACTGTATCAATAAGTTTGTTTCAATAGGTTTTAGAGCTTCACAACAACAAATTTCTGCAATTCTCCAAATTCGATCGTAAGTTATTACTTTCCTTTGCACATCCTTGTCTTCTTCTTCCCTCTTTGAAATAAAATATCCACAACAAGGTTTTTATTTTTGCTCCTCTAATTTATTTTCCTTCTAATTTTTTACTTCAGTTTTAAATTTTAACGGAATGTATACCACTTAATGGTTCAAGATTTATCAAGATATGCTACAAATGGTGTCCACTAAGGTCATTAATGGAGCAGCAACACTTGTTAGAAGTATGTGGTCAAATAATTAAATATACCATATTCTAACAGCTTAAACTTTTAAAAAAATTGGCAATTTAACATAATATCAAAGTAAGAGGTCCTAAGAAATGACCACTAACATACCCTGTTTAGCCAAAGAAATAAAAGTATTCATGTGCCTCTTTTTATTTATATTATTATTTTTTTAACAATTTGATAACTTTCGGTCTTCCTAAGCTCAATTCATGTCTTCTCTACTCTAACTTAAGCTTATGTAATTTAAAAACACTAATTAAGTTGGAATCACAATAATCTATTTGCTAGACACACTTAAGTTGACATATTAAGTTAAAAAAACAAAAGGGGGTATGGAGACTGATCCCCTCATGCTTGATCTGGTTCCTACAGTTAAAGAGACATGGTAGTTAGTTTGAATTGGTAAAAACGTTCTATAATTGATGTCAAAACTTCTTTCTATGAATGTTCTTTTCTCTCACCTTTGATTTTTAGGGAAGCAAATGCTTTAGCTAAATTTGCTGCCTCTCTCGGATACTTTGTCTGTTGTAATAAGAACCTATTGCCTGATTCTATTTAGGATGTGTGGAGGAAGGATGTAGTCTTTGTTTGTGCTTAAAGAAATTGGTACTTTTCAAAAAAAAAAAAAAAAATTCAATAATTTTTTCAAGAAGGTACCAGGAAGAAACGAATGACCACTTGCAAACCCTAATTTTGCCAAAAGACTAAAAGTATTCGTGGTCTCTTTTATTTAATAATATTATCATTTTTTAACCAATTTGATAGCTTTCGGTTTTATTTAGTATTATTATTATTTTTTTAATCAATTTGATAACTTTCGGTCTCCTTTTTGACTGGGAGATTCCTAGAAGGAGAGGCAACGTGGGTGAAAATTGATTTCTTTTTAATTTTTCTTTTTATAAATCAATAATTGGCGGAGGAATTAAGGATTTTAATCCTCAATATTTTAATTAAAAATATCAAAAATGTTAATCAATTAACTTCGAGTTAAAGAGTTTATTGCCAGATATAAGTAGACATAGTCCTTGTTTTAGGTTTGGTTCATACCCTTCTGCAAATGGGACATTATTGCAACGTGACTTTGGTTGTACATGCTAGGATTATTTTTTTAAGCTTAGATGAATTGACACGCTTAAAGATGATGAACAATATATTTTATAAACTAGTAATGGCAGTTGGAGGTCTGTCCAATGCAACTAGGACACCTCAAGGTGATAGTTATTGTATATTAAAAAAACAGATATATATAATTTAACTACTTGCTTACATTATTGAATCTAATTTATTTTATAAACTGATTGAAAATGATCTGCAAAGAAAGCGAATGGCAAAAATGAAAGTATATATAATTGTAAGTGGATGCTCATTCCAACCCTGAAGTTATTTTTATTTTATGAGAAATGTTACGTCTACAATATTTTTACTATTTCATAGTATTTTAATTAACAACAAATTATAGGTGATTAGTTATTATTGGTTTCAATTTAAACCTACCACTAAAATTATTTTTTTACCCTATACTTAACAACTTACTACTTAAAATTTATTGTTAAAATGTTGTGAAATTATTATAGAAATAGTATTTCTTTTTATTTTCTCTTCTGGTACGCAGAATGTGTAAAGAAGTCTTGTCTTTATTTATTTTATTTTTATTATTATTATTATTATTATTATTATTAGTTATTTATTTATTTATTTATTTTATTATCAATTTGATAACCTCCAGTCATCCTTTTGACTGGAAAATGCTGGAAGAAAGAAAAGGTATGTTGACAAAAGAAAATGAAAAAGAAAGATTTGTTGACTTGACCCATAACCGTTAGAGGGTGTGATTCTTGAATCCTTAACCCTTTAATCAACCAATTACATGGTGATGGATTTATCTTTTCAGATGTAAATAATTTCCTCTCTCTCTCTCTCTCTCTCTCTATATATATATATATATATATATATTAAAATAAAATCGTTACCATTTAAAAATAATTGTTGCCGTTGTTTTGCTTTTGCTAGGACGATTCCTGGAAGAAAAGGGTGAATTGCACACCTACTCCTGTTTAAACTTTAAAGGAAAATAAAAAAGGGGTTCTATTGTAAGAGAAAAAGAACAAATTGGAAAGCCGCGTTATATCAAGCTGCTTTTGAGTAATTAATTATGTACTGCTTGTACCCTTTTCTTCAGCCAATTTACTCACTGTTTAAACCAAATTAATTAGAGGATGAATTATACATAAAGTTTGCAGATTCCACCTGTTGCAGCCCACCTGCTATGATCTGAGGAAAATGTTAGAAACTTTAGAATTGATTTACATGGGTTTGACGTTTTGTGGTTATGCGTGACAGATCACGATGACTTGTCTCTATTCTGAATAAACGAAAAAAATGCAATATGAAATTATGAATACAACTTTTAAGTCTCTCAAAAAGCAACAATATAAACGGAGCTTTATAACTGGCCACCACCAAGAAGTAGTCTTTCTTTCTCTTTTCCTGATGATCGCAGAATGTTTAAAGTGGTTATTTGATTTCCATCAAATTTCTACTAAAGTACTTCTACTCAAAGAAATAAAAAGTTTCAAAAAAGCAAAATAAAGTGTACGCAAAAACAACTTTATACCGGCTAGTAGGAACATTTTTTTTTTCTTTTATATTTTAGTAAATTACTTGGGTATTGCGCTAATTAAGTTAGATAATAGTCTTTAAGTTTAAGTGCTTGGGGTGTGGGGACATGAGGGTCAAGTCTCTAAAGTTAGAGCATAATTTTTATCTTATATAAAAAAAATACCAACAAACTTATTTATAATCTAAAACTGCGTCTGCAACTACACACAATATATTTTTGTTGGATATAAATTTTGATAAATTCACTATTAGATTACATTTTTTTCTTATATCTTTCATGTTCGCAAAATTCCCAAAAAGATTTTAAAAAAATGAATAGGTATGTTATCAATCTAATATTTAAACTTCAAATTTTTATAATCTAAAATTATACATAAAAAAAAGTTTACAGATTGAATAGTAAATAAAATCTAATTGGCTATTAAAAACATAAAGAACATACATGATACAATGGTTAAATTTTCAAAAAATATAGTCATATTAATTTTTTAAGTAAGAATTGTAACTTAGACTACAACTAAGTTTCTAGTCAAACTTTGTCCACTAAAATTCATCTCATGTGCCATGCTTAAAGGACCTAAAAAAGCAAAGTGAAAGATCAATAGCTGTCATCAATTAATTGTTTAAATTGCAAGTTTTTGTAGTCTAAATTATGTAAAAATAATAATTTTTTAGATTATATAATACATATCATCTGATTGACACAAAATTTGACATGTGTGTTAAAAGAGAAAAGAACATATAATCCAACAGTTAAATTTTCAAAATATGTAGCAATGTTAAAGTTGAGTAGGCCTTGCCTTGCTTGAGAAAGTCCAGTCACATTGTTGGGTCTATTCGGTGTTGACCTAGTGACATTCATATCCAGGCTACCTGTTATGATCTTAGAGGTGGCAAAGTAAACCTAAACCCATTTGTCCACCCAAACCTACCCACTCTAATTGAACCCAAACCCACCCAATTATTAATTGGGTTAAATGGGCATCAACCCAATTACACCCAGTGATTATTGGGTTTTAACTAAAAACCCATTGAGACCCATTTAACCCAAAAACAATATACCCAAATTGAACTCAGCCCTTCCCATAATTAAAAAAAAAAAAAAAAAACCCCAACCTTCGGTGTTTCACGAGGGTTTTCATTTTCCTTCATTTTCTCGGCTTCCAAACACTTCTCTCTCTCTCTCGCTTGCTCTCTCTCTTTCTCTCTCTAGTTCTTCACTCCGCTGCACTCACACTCTGTACAAATCCACTCATCGTGGCTCAAAACTTGGTGGCCAGCTCTCTCTGCGGCGCAGCCGATGTGGAAGCTGCACTCGCAGCCATCGTATACGACTGCTTGGCCTTTAACCTCAGGCCCGCCACACGCACCATAAGCGCCAGAGGAGCCGCGCCCGTGGTTGATATTGCCGGTGCCGACGTCGTTCTCTGCACCAGGGAGTTCTGCAGGGCCTCCTAGCGGCGGCAGAGGGTTGTCGTGGAAGTTCCAGACGACTTCGAACGAATCGGGTAGGGTTTAGTGGAGCGAAGGCAAGGGGATCTCATTGAGATCAATTCCGAGGCCAAGTCCGATTACGATACCAAAGCGAGTCTCCTCCGTTGAGTGCCTAGACTCGTCCCTAACCCTACTGAGTTCGTCGCTTGAATTGGTGAGTTCCATCATCCAAGTCTCAGCTCTGAGTATCGGGGCCACCAGATCCTCCAGGTTCAAAGCTTCAAAATGGTCATTTTCACTTTAATGGCATTTTGGTAATTAATAATTGGGTGAGTTGGGGTTTACTCATAATAATTAGGTTGGGTTGGATTTGGGTTAAAAGTAATTAGTTAAATGAGTTTTAATGGGTAAATATGTTTTATATACTCAACACAATTATGCCCACCTCAAAACCACCTATTTGACCCGTACATGATCTGAGGGAAATGTTAGAAACTTTGGGATTGATCCACATGGGGTTTTGACTTTTTGTGGTTTTGACAGATCACGATTCTGAATAAAAACATAAAGAAAGAAATATGAACACAACTTTATATGAACATAACTTTATATAAACATAACTTTACAATCTGTCAAAAATCAATATAAACAAGACTTTATTTATAGCTGGCCACCACCAAAACGTTAATCTTTCTTTCTCTTTTCCTGAACGCAAAATGTGTAAGGTGTTTTTTCCATCAAATTTCGACTAAGGCTCCGTTTGTTTTGGCTTCAAACTATTTCAGGAAATGATTTTACACCTGAGCTGTGTGTTTGGTTGTGCATGGAAAATTGCATTTTCCGAAAAACTATTTCCTTTGACCGTAAAAAGATGGCTTTGACCCGGAAATGATTTTACATTTCTATTTTCACTTCAAATCATTTCCAGACCGAGCCTCATACGCGTAGAGAGAGAGAGAGAGAAACGGTGAACGAACCAAACTGAGCTCCGATCCACCACCACAGATCGAGCTCCAATCTGACGACCACAAATTGAGCTCCAGTCCGACCACCACAGACTAAGCCTCCACAGTCCGACCACCACAGCTCGAGCTCCGATCCACCCACGATAAGTAATCTACACTCCGATTCACCCTACAATCTGATCCACCTTCCATATCAGTCCGATCCACCCTTTATCTCCGATCCAAGCTTTAACCCACCCTCTATAAAAGCCGATCCACACCCCCTCAAACCCATAAAAAACCCATCCTCCAACCCACCCTCTCGGATCCGATCTATATATATATTTATTTATTTGTTTGTTTATTTATTTATATAATTATTTGTTTATTTATTTACTTTTTTTAATTATCCATTTTTATTTAATTATTGATTTAAGAATTTAATTTCTACTGGTGTTACAATTATACAGAAATGCAATGTGATTTGTTGGTGTAAGTATTGATTGTGATGGTATTATGTTGTGTAAATATTGATTGTGTAATGCAATGCGATTTCCGTAAAATGTTTGAATGAACCAAACACCGGAATTGATTTTCTGTAAAACGAATTCCGAGGCAGTTAAACAGCCTGAATACATTTTCCTTTCCCAAAAATAGCATTTTCGAAAAATAAATATTTTCTGAAAAATATTTTTCATGAACCAAACACAACCTAAATTTCTTCTCCTCAAAGGTATAAAAAGTTTTCAAAAAAGCAAAATAAAGTGTACACAGAACTTTATACTAGTTACCAGAAGCTTTCTCTTTCTCTTTCTCTTTTTCTTTTTCTTTTTTCTTTTTTCTTTTCTTTTTTAGTAAATTACTTGGGTATTGCACTAATTAAGTTAGACAAAGTTTTTAGCTAACAATATATAATCTAAAATTATAACTTCACTTAATATCTTTTTATTGGATGTAAATTTTGATAAATTTATTGTTAGATTACATTTTCCTTTTCATATTTGCAAAATTTCCAAAAGATAAAAAATCAATAGGTATGTTATCAATCAAATGTTTTAGTTTCAAGTTTTTATAGTCTAAAATTATACATAAAAAAATTTATAAATCGACTAATAAATAAAATCCAATTGGCTCTTAAAAATATAAAAAACATACAACAGCTAGATTTTTAAAATAAATAATTATGTTAAATTTTTAAGTGAGAGTTACAACCTTAAATTACGGTCAAGTTTGTTGCTAAACTTTGTTCAATTAAGTTCATCCCATGTGCCACGCTTAAAAGAACCTAAAAAAAAGTCAAGACTGGAGTAATAAAGGCGTTCAAGAATAGTCGGTCGGGACCGGTAACTAAAAAAAAACCAGTTCGGGTAGCAGGGATAAAAGAAATGGTTTTCGAATCATTTTTTGAACTAAAACAAATACTGGTATAAAAAAACGAGTTGTTCTTGAGATTAGAACTGTATCCAGAGGCGTTATTGCAAGAGGTTATAGAGCTTCACAACAACAAAAGTTCTGCAATTCTCCAAATTTGTAAGTTATTGCCTTTCTTGCACACATCCATGTCTTCTACTTCCCTCCTAGAAATAAAATATCCACAACAAAGTTTTTTTTTTTTTGCTCCTCTAATTTATTTTACTTCAATTTGAATTGCAATGGAACTACTTAGTGGTTCAAGATTTATCAAGATATGCTACGATTTATTCCATTGAAACAGATGGTGGCCACTAGGGTCATTAGGATATTGAACTTGCCCGTATTCTTGTCCTAAGAGTAAGAGTCTATTTGCTAGACACACTTAAGTTGTTGACATATTATAGTTAAAAAAACAAAAAGGGAGTTTGGAGACTGATGCCCTCATGCTTTTTCTGGTTCCTACAGTTAAAGAGACGTGGTAGTTAGTTTGAATTGGTAAAAACATTGTATAATTGATGTCAAAGCTTCTTTCTATGAATGTTCTTTTCTCCCACCTCTCATTTTCAAGGAAGCAAATGCTTTAGCTAAATTTGTTGCGCCTCTCAGATCCATTGTCTATTGTAATAAGAACTACCTGCCTGATTCTATTCTGGATGTGTGGAGGAAGGATGTAGTCTTTGTTTGTGCTTAATGAAATTGGTACTTTAAAAAAATAAAATAAAAATTTTTATAGTTTTTTCAAGAAGAGACGAATGGCCAGTTGCAAAACCCAGATTTTGCCAAAAGACTAAAAATCTTCGTGGGTCTCTTTTATTTAATAATAATATTATTTTTTTAATCAATTTGATAACTTTTGGTCTTGCTTTTGACTGGAAGATGCCTTGAAGGAGAGCGCAACGTGGGTGAAAAATGTTTTCTTTTTAATTTTTCTTTTCATAAATCAGTAATTGGTAGAGGAAGGATTTAAATCCTTAATATTTCAATTGAAAATATCAAGAAATGTTAATCAATTGAGCTATAAGATTTTTGACAAAATATAAAAAATAGAAAATTTGTTGACTTGAGGATGTGAATGATCGACCCTTTAATGAACCAATTACATGGGAAACAATTTATCATTGATTCATTTCAGTTAAAAAAATCTGAGTCTATCTTTTATGTATATATTTATATTAAAAAATTATTATATTTAAAAATAATTTTTGGTTATTGTTTAGCCAGGAAGATTCCTGGAAGAAAAGTACCACTTGCGCACCTACTTTGTTTAAAGGAAAATGAAAAGGGGTTCAATTGTTACTTGTTAGTGGGAAAAAAAATACTTGCTTTCAAGAACAATCAGTTTTGTTAGTAAGTGAAAAAGAAAAGGTTGGAGAAGGCCGCGTTGTTTCAAGCTGCTTGTCAGCTTTACAACTACTGCTGCAATTCCTTAAATCTGTAAGTTTTCACCTTTCAGACACATGTTATCTCTTTTATTTCTCTTTTCTCAAAAAATCCACGTTAAATCATACTCTTCTTCCCTAGTTCTTTTAATTTTACACACAAATCCTTCAAACTGTTTTTTTAACTAATTTTTCTTTATCCTTATTGTGGTTCAAGATTTAAGGAAACTCCTAGATAATAGACCCATACTTTTAGTTACTTCTAGCAATAACTGTTCCTGTTTAGTTGGTATTCCCCTATTGTTTATAGAGACAGATTCGTGGATAAGCTGTGTAGCCCAAATGGCATTTTCCAAATTTGGTTAACATATACAGGAGAAAAATGTGAGGTATAGTTGCAACACAAGAGATATCTTTAGCAAAATAGAAAATTATGAGATTATAAAGCAGATAAAAAATATCTTAATCATACACTATCATAGTGAAAGGTCCTACCTTTGTACACAAGGGCAAAGATTAATGGAAACATCACTCACAAAGATCAAAAATCAACAAACAATGCCGTTATATGCATACTTTGCAGAGAATCAACCAATATTATCCCATCTGGTAACATTTTTACTTCTTGCCTCGTAAAAATGAAAAAGTTTTGCTCCGAAAATTGAAAAATCAACAAACAATTCAATGAGAAGGATTGGAACCAGTGAAGTTACTTCATGAGAAGGCATGGAACAGATTAAATTGCTATTATTAGCCTGGTTTTTATTACACCTTTTCATTAATTGGCATATTCAATTTTTTAAAGAATAATCATATATTATTTGCAGAGTGATAAAAGTATGCTTGATGTGGTCTTTATGGTTGAAGAGGCATAGTCGTTATTTTGAAATGTTAAACATTCTTCAGTTAAAAGAGGCTTTGATATCAATGACATGGATGTTGATTACGAACATTGCTTGCTCCTAGCTCTCACGTTTTTTCCTCATTATTTTTTATTCTCTTTTCAGTTTCTAAGGTCTGTATACTTCTACAGTTTGGTTATGCATACTTTGCAGAGAATCAACCAATATTATCCCATCTGGTAACATTTTTACTTCTTGCCTCGTAAAAATGAAAAAGTTTTGCTCCAAAAATTGAAAAATCAACAAATAATTCAATGAGAAGGATTGGAACCAGTGAAGTTACTTCATGAGAAGGCATGGAACAGATTAAATTGCTATTATTAGCCTGGTTTTTATTACACCTTTTCATTAATTGGCATATTCAATTTTTTAAAGAATAATCATATATTATTTGCAGAGTGATAAAAGTATGCTTGATGTGGTCTTTATGGTTGAAGAGGCATAGTCGTTATTTTGAAATGTTAAACATTCTTCAGTTAAAAGAGGCTTTGATATCAATGACATGGATGTTGATTACGAACATTGCTTGCTCCTAGCTCTCACGTTTTTTCCTCATTATTTTTTATTCTCTTTTCAGTTTCTAAGGTCTGTATACTTCTACAGTTTGGTTGCATGCTCCGCTGTTGTCATAAAATATATCCAACTTATCAGAGAAAGACCCAAAACAGAAAAATCAACCTTACTAAGAAACCCCAAATGAAATGAATTTAAATGAAAATGAAAAAAAGACTAAAACAGAAACCAAGTGCAAGCGAAGTTACAGCATGTTTTTATCAATGATCTGAAATGCATCATTACGTGGATAAAAGAAAACTAAAGTAATTATGTACTGCTTCTACCTTTTCTTCAGCTAATTCACACACTGCCTATACAAAATTAATTAAAGGATGTATCGCACTAGAAGACTTCTATAATCTTGTTCTGCTCTCTTCATCTTTTTAATGGCTACCTTAGCCACTTTTGCATATTCACCGGTCTTTTTAAGGAGGGAATTGTATGTCTCTTGCAGTCCCACTGTTCCTTCATCTCCCTCATCATCAGATTCCTCTACTATCTCTATTGACTCCAATTCAGTGTGCTCACCAAGCTCTTCCACTAGCACACTCAAATCATCTGAAGATTCCACAGAAGCAATAGTCATGAATGCAGAGAAATTTCCCTCTCTGTCACAGCTTTCATTTGAATATGAATTAGAGGAGTCTGAATCACTAAGAGTATTGGCATACACCTTGCCCTTTCCTCTCAAATAATTGGGATACTCCCTCTTGAAATGTCCATGTCTGTTGCATTCGAAGCATGTGATTCCTTGAGAAGATTGAGACTCCTTCCCCTCTTTCCTCTTGAAATCCTTTTTCTCCTTTCCGAAATTTTGGAATTTTCCCTTCTCAACAAACTTTCTATTCTTCTTGAACTTCAAGAACTTTCGGAAATTCTTCACAACATATGCCACATCTTTATCGACCTCATACTTATCCAATGAGTCGTGAGCATCTATCCTCTCATTAATTGTCTTAAGAGCAAGGGATTTGCTCTTCCTTTGTGATGGCAATGACAGCTCATATGTTTGAAGTGAGTCAATTAGTTCTTGAACTTTGATATCATCGAGATCCTTGCTCTCTTCAATTGTAGTAACTTTTGCACGGAAGCTCTCCGGCAATGATCGAAGGATTTTTCTCACTATTTTTGAGTCCTCTGTCTTTTCACCCAAGTTGAACTTGCCAATAACCACCTCATTCAGCTTGCTATAGAATGAGTCGAATGACTCGTCTTCACTCATTTTTAGCTCTTCAAATCAAGTGGTTAGCATCTGCAACTTAGTATCCTTCACCTTCTTCATGCCTTCATAGGTGGTCTCCAATATCTCTCATGTCTCCTTGGCAACTATTATGTGAGAAATCCTATGAAACTCATCTAGAGAAACATTACAAAAAATTGCATTCAAAGCTTTACTGTTAGCGTTAGCTACCGCAGGTGCTGCCTTATCCCAAGTGGATTTAGCAGCCTTCAGTCTAGTCCATCCTACATCTATTGCATCCCAAACAGTATCATCAATTGAACACAAGAATGCCCTCATCTAGACTTTCCAAAAGGCATGGTTGCTACCATCAAAATATGGTGGAACATTTAAAGATTGAGACCGATCCATCTCAAACAAGGTCAAGGATCGCACTAAGGTAATTAAACCACAGCCAGTGCACCCGATCTTATACCAATTGAATGCTTGAAAATGTGTTGAAAACACAAGGTCTGTTTAGACCCCCAAATTAAAGTTACGGCTTGATAGATTTTACTCTAACTTAATACTAAGTGCGGAATAGAGTAAATGTGAACGAATAAACAAACAAGTTACTCTAACCCATAATCATTATAACACAGCAGTAAAATGAAAGGTAAAAGAGTAGGGAAGAAGAATGCAAATACAGGATAACACGCCGATGTGTTATCAAAGAGGAAACCGAAGAACTTGGCGAAAAATCTCTCCACCGCCCTCCAAGCGGTAATCGATTCACTAGACAATCAGTTGGGATACATGGTGACAGGCCAAAAACGAATTGACCCATTGTGATGAATTAATTGATTAATTAGCCAACTTTAATTAATTAATCAAATTAACATGCAAACACGTTGTAACAAAAACAAATCACCAATTAAACTAAGTATGCAGCGGAAAATAAATTGACATGGTGATTTGTTTATGAATAGGGAAAACCAACATGGCAAAAACTCCACCGGGTGATTTTAAGGTCACCACTCCCGAAACTCCACTATTATCACAACAAGCGGTTACAAGTAAAGGAATCCCAATATCTTATACCAACCTACAGTTGAACCCTTACCCCAGTACCTAATTGGACTTGTTTTGTAATGACAATTTCTCCTTTTGATTCATGGCTTCCAGTACGTGACTAACCAATTGCACAGATCCCAGTACGCGACTTCAAACACCAACTAGAGAAGGTTGTTGGCTGCAAAGTTCTTCAGTTCATCCACGATGAAGATCAAAAAGATGCTTGGTTACAAAACCCTATAGTGCACAAATACAGCAACTTCTTCGCAAGAATGATGAACTAGGCCGAAACTCTGTCTTTGGTCATAATTTGCTTGAACAAACTTTGCTCAACACTTGTGCAACTTTTGTTCTCTTTGACAGCTCTTAAAATAATCTTTTTATATGTCTAGGTTTGTGAGAAAAGAAAATCCAAACACATAATCACGGATTAGAGTTAAAACAGATCTGAAATTCTATTTTTCATAAACCTCGATGGATGCCTATCTGTCAAGTTGCTGTCGAGCCACGGGACTGGAATAGCTTCTTAATCTCGATAGATGGCTAGCTGTCGAGCTTTAATGACAGACACTTCTTCAGTTTGAATCTTGGACAGACTTACATGTCTTCAACACTTGATCTTGAAACACAGTTTCTTAAAATATTAAACACATTCTAGATCTACCCAAATACAAGTAAAATGTGTTTTGTCAAAAGATTAACCAATTACATAAAATAGTGACATGTTTCTAACAAGTGAATCACATATGTCCTAACACATGGGTTAGCAAGAGACCCTCCAAGCCTAATCTATTTGATGTACCTAAGCCCTCCAAGCTCCTACTCCAATAAGGCTTCTTGGAATCGTATTTTGTCTAGCTCTCCGGATCCCGTAATACACCCGATTGCATCCGCCAAAGCCTGGCTTCTTCCAATGCTTTCCAGTAGCATCAAAACCTCACTTGACACTCTGAAAGGGTGTGGTAAGTGTTTGGACTATCAACCTCTCAATGGTATAGAAATAGAGAGGTAGGAGTTAAGGAAAATCCACAAGTAATTGTGTAGAGAAATGTGGGTATAACAATCTCTAACTTTCAAGGTTTGTGGCTAGGGTTTTCTCTCAGAAGCACTCCTCAACATCTGTGGGTAATGATGGTATATATAGTGTGGGTACAGAAAGTGTGTATCAGATAGGACAATCTGGCAAAACAGAATGTTTCGCAGGTGTCTCGCGAGAAGGCCTTACCTGCGAGCTACTCGCGAAACATAGCTGTCTTCATCCTGTCCTGACTCTTCGCATTCTAGCATGAGCAGGTCACATGCATCACTTTGCGGGACGCTTAGTCGCGAGATACCTGCGAAAACTCTTCAATCTTCAATTTGCTTGGGTCTTCACATTCCCTCTCTCACACACACAACCCTTACAATTAAATCCCACAGCAAATATAGGATACAAAAGATTGAACATAATTACAATCAAATTTGGCATGGAATAAAAGCCAACAAAACATATAGTTGTAAATTACAATTTTACAAATACAAATATAACTTTATAGTTTGTCAAAAAGCAATATAAACAGGACTTTATAGTTGGTCACCAAAAAGTCAATCTTTATTTTCTTTTCCTAAACGCTGAATGTGTAAAGAAATTGTCATCAAACTTCTACCAAAGTACTTTTTTTTTTTTGAGAATCTTCTACCAAAGTACTTGTCCTCAAATAAAGATTACTGTTTTCGTGCGTATTCTAATAAGTATTACTGTTTACTAAAAAAAAATGATATTTATCCCACATTGGTTGTGTGTGTCTAGTATCCGCTGTTTATAACCTCAGTCTACAACTACAAAGGTTAGGCCATTTTGTAGTTGTACTCTGATTATATAATGTATTATAAACGTAGTTAAAAAAAAAAAAAGTACTTGTCCTCAAAGAAATAAAAAGCTTTTTAAGAAGGAGCTTACTCCTTCTCTTTTCCTTTCTTAATGGGGAGTAAATTACTTGCGTAAGTTCATCCCATGTGTCATGCATAAAGAATCTAAAAAAGCAATGTCAGAGTGAAGGCATTCAAGAATAACTAGTTTGTGGGTTCCAGTTAACTCAACTAATAAAATTTCTGATGGTTAAATAAGAGATCTAGTGTTTAGTTCTCGCCTACATCAAAAACCGATTAGTGTCTTAGTCTAAAAATAATTAAAGAGCACAAACATCAGAAGCAGACATTATAGATTGAAATTCTATCATATCTCAAAATAAAAATTAAAAGAAAAAAAGAAAGAATAACTAGTTTCGGTCCTCTGAGCTAAGAGCCTTTTACCTCAAATTAATTGGCATTTTTTAGTGTTTTAATAGAGATATCAATAATTCAAATCTTGAATGATTACAGTACCTTGACACAACGCAAACAAGAAACACTTAACACCAATTTCCACCCATACTTTGACTTGAAAGGACAAAGAATGGGTAGAAAAAAAAGAAAAAGAATTTTGTTGGTGTTTTAAAAAGCAGAAGAAATCATCTGCATGAAAGCATGTAAACTATTCTAATTCATATTTTGCCTATTGATGTCCTTTCCTTATAATTTGATCTGGTTTACTTTAGAGCATACAAAGGGGTTTCATTTGTTTGGAACTATTAAATGATCGACTTCCTTGTTTTTTCATTGGCTACAAGTTATTTCTTTTTACTTTTGTGTTTTTTTCCATCTACCAAAGTTCTTCCATGATTAAAGAACCAAATCCAATACAATCCTATCCTTTATAAAAATATAGAAGCTTAGCTCTAAAGATTGAGAAATCAACAAACGATAACAGGTGAAGAGTCGAACCCATAAACTTATTAATGCTTGAGAAGGCAAGGCAACAACTAAGTTGGAATTACAAGAGTCTATTTGGTGGACACTTAATTAAGTTGACATATTCAAATGTTTAGAAACAAAAGTGGGTTTGGAGACTAATCCCCTCATGCTTTCATACCCTGTTTTGCAAAAGAAAAAACAGTCATCATGGGTCTTTTTTTTTTATAAATCTTTTTTATCAATTTGAGAACTTTCAGTCATCCTTTTGACTGGAAGATGCCTAGAAGAAAGAGAAGGCATCTTGACAAAAGAAAAGAAAAAGAATAAAAAGAAAAAGAAAGATTTGTTGACTTGACCCACAAGAGTTAGAGGTTGTGATTAGTGAATGCTCAGCCAATTTAATCAACCAATTACATGGGGATGGGTTTATCAAATAATTGGGTTTATCCTCTGCATATATATTTAAAAAAATGGTTACATTTAAAAATAATTGTTGACGTTGTTTTGCTAGGACGATTCCTCGAAGAAAAGGGCCACTTGATCACCTACTTCTGTTTAAACGAAAATGAAAAGGGATTCTATTGTTTAGTGGGAAATACCTGCGTTCAAGAATAATCAATCAGTCTAGTAAGAGAGAGAAAACAAAAAGTTGGAAAGCTACGTTGTTTGAAGCTGCCTTTGAGCTTTACAAATTACAACCACTACTGCAATTCCTTAAATCGTAAGTTTTCACTTTTCAGACACATTTATCTTTTTTATTTCTCTTTACTCAAAAATCCACGTTATATCATATTCTTCTTCCCTAGTTAATTTACCTTCCACACACATCTTTGAAATCGTTTTTTCACTTCTCTTTTTTTTTTTTTTTGGTTCAAGATTTACCAAAATATTTCCATTGGCTTCAATGAGTACACAAGGAGCCTCTCCATTGTCATCATCTTCTTCTTCTTCAAGACGGTGGATATATGAGGTTTTCCTTAGTTTTAGAGGCGAGGACACACGCAATAGTTTTACAGACCATCTTTATGCTGCTTTGCAGCGTTCAGGCATTCTCACCTTTAGAGACAATGAAAGGCTTGAGAGAGGAAAATCTATTTCACCGGAGCTCTTGAAAGCAATAGAAGAATCAAGAATTTCTATTGTTGTTCTCTCAAGAAACTATGCATCTTCAACATGGTGCTTGGATGAACTTGCAAAAATCATTCGATGCAAGAAAGAAATGGAAATGATAGTTCTACCTATATTTTATGATCTAGACCCGTCTGATGTACGAAAACAGATGGGAACTTTTGCACAAGCCTTTGTTGAGCATGAACTTTTGAAAGAGAACACAGAAAAGGTGCAAACTTGGCGAGGTGCTTTGAGTGAAGTGGCCAATCTCTCTGGGTGGCATTTACAAGATAGGTAATGTAATTTGACTCTTTTTTTTTTTTTAATGTTTCGAATAGCTCCTCCTATATATACCATGAATTACATCATCAACAATACAATGTTTTGACTATAACATATGTTGTGTTAAACCCGCCCACATTATACATGATAGGTAATTTATATATATATTGATAAATAATGATAGGTAATTTATGTTACTATAAACAGAGTAAGATTCCATGGTTTCTTCATTTAATTTATTAAGAAATACCTTATTAAATAGGTTAAAATAAAATTATGAATTTAAAGTATAGAATATGTTGATAAGGTTAAAATAAGAAGATTAAAAAGAAATCTCAAGTGCTACAAAGCAGGAGAAAAAATACGGATGATAAAGAGGTTTTTTTCAAAGAATAATACCAAACATAATTGCTGAAAAATATGATTTAGAACCCAATAGCGCAATACTAGACACAAATGTTAACATAATTTGACAAACTATTTGCCTACATTCAAGGGCAACACTAACAAAAAAAACAGAAAGGCTACATCTACAACATATTCACAACAAATCTTAAGTAACAAGTTTAAAGATATTTTGAATGCAAAATTTGCTTTTATAACACACAATGTGTTCTCTTAAAACAAAGGTCACTTGTGAGTCTAGTTAGCTTAACAGACAAAATGACATTTTTATCTTTATTTTTTTGTAAACAAAAGGGGGGAAAATCCTGGTGTTTTTTTATACTATCCTAGGTCGAAAAGTTTATGAAGAAAACTTATTAGACTCAAAAATCCACCCGAACATGGAAACATAGTTAGCAATGAAATTAGATTAATTTTATTATTTTTTAAATCCAGCCAATATTCAGATTTTTAATATAGGGTATAAAATGCCTATTAAACCTAGTTTTCTTAAAGAATGGAACTAGACTATTATAGGTTATATACATTTATTAGTTGGACTTTCAAATTTAATCAAACTAATTAAATCATATATATCTGCAAAAATTTCTAACTTAGATCCTTGGAGGTTCAGACTCACTGCTTATTGTTCCCTCTTCATTGCAGGCCAGAGGTAGAAGTTATTGGCGACATTGTGAAAGTGATATTAGATAAACTGAGTTATACACACTTAGTAGATACTGAGAGACTAGTAGGAATAACTTCCAAAGTTGAGAAATTGATGTCACATTTAGCTATAGACTCAAACAGTGTTCGGATTATAGGAATTAAGGGGATTGGAGGAATAGGTAAAACAACTCTAGCAAGAGTTGTTTACAGTATGATTTTCAATCAATTTGAAGCATGTTGTTTTATTGCTAATGTCCGGGAAGTTTACGAAAAATATGGCATACTTCACTTACAACAAACACTTTTGGAAGATCTATTGATTCTTAGAGGTATGAATGTAAAAGATGTTGATAATGGAGTTCTCATGATCAAGAATAGGTTATGTCACAAAAAGATTCTTCTTGTACTTGATGATGTAAATGAATTAGACCAATTGAACAAATTAGTTGCGGAGCACAATTGGTTTGGTCCAGGAAGTAGAGTTATCATAACAACAAGAGATGACCATTTGCTAAGGACACGTAAAGTAGATAAAATATATGAGATTGAAGGATTGAGTTATGATGAAGCTTTTCATCTTTTTAATTCTAAAGCTTTTGACAAAGAGCATCCCACTGAAGATTATCTAGAGCTATCTCAAGCTTTTATACATTATGCTAATGGCCTTCCTTTAGCTGTTGAGGTTTTGGGTTCCTTTCTGTACAATAAAAGCACATATGAATGGAAAAGTGAATTAGATAGGCTTAAAGAATTTCCTGAAAGAAAAATTCTCAATGTACTTCAAACAAGTTTTGATGGACTACATGAAATAGAGAAGGAAATTTTCCTACATATTGCATGCTTCTTTAATCATAAAAATCAAGAAACTATTATAGCAATATTAGATAGTCTTGAGCTTTACCCTAAAATTGGATTAAGGGTTCTTATTGATAAATCTCTCATCAAATTGCAATACAATCGATTATGGATGCATGATTTACTCCAAGAAATGGGTCGAGATATAGTTCGTCAAGAGTGCTCGAAAGACCAACCTGGGAAGCGTAGTAGATTGTGGTTGTATAAAGATATTGATAATGTGTTGACGAATAATACGGTAAGAGCTAATTGAAAGAACCCAAAAACATACCTTATTAATTATATTATTTAACATAGTTTAACACAAAATAGTTTTTGTAATTATACATTTTACAATTCACTAATCCCTTTTGTTCATGATTATTAGGGAACAGAAGCAATTCAAGGCATCATGATAACGTTTCTAGGAACAAAAGGGAAACAATGGAATCGTGAATCATTTTCAAAGATGAATCGTCTGAAATTCCTCATAATTGAAAATCCTTACCTCATGTATGATCCCAAGCATCTTCCTAATGACTTAAGATTTCTTGATTGGAGTGGGTACCCTTCAAAATCTTTGCCAACAAGTTTCCAACCAAATGAGTTGATTGAACTTCACGTGTGTTGTAGCAACATTGCACAACTTTGGACAAAAACAAAGGTAATAGATACCCTTTTACAATTTTTCTTTTAATAGTTTCATTAAACTATAAGGTTTTTAGAAGCTAAAAATTGTTTTGTCTTTTTGGCTTTCTACAGTCTTGGGAGATGTTGAAAAAGCTTACTGTTCTTAATCTAAAAGGCTGTAAAAATCTCAAAAGTCTTCCAAGAAAATTTGAGATGGAGTCTCTAAAGATCCTTATTCTTTCTGATTGCTCAAAAATAAAAACAATTCCAGAATTTGGGGAGAATATGGGACGTGTAACAGAGCTTTACTTTGATGGTACTGCTATTACAAAACTACCCACATCAATTGGGAATTTGAGTTGCCTTGATTCATTGAATATAAAAGATTGCAAAAATCTTATGACTCTTCCTAGCACCTTTTTTAATATGACTTGGCTTAAAAATCTCAATCTTTCTGGATGCTCAAAACTACTAGAGAACTTGGGGAGTGCCGAAAGTGTGGATATGGTCGGAACTTTTAAAAAAATAGCTTGCAAATTGAACTTTAAAAAAAGTGTGGATATGTCAAGAAGTTCTGATCCTGTGGGCTTGCTATCGTCTTCAATATTTGGTTTGTCTTCTTTGACCGAATTGAATTTAAGTAATTGCAATCTCAAGGAAATCCCCAATGATATTGCTTGCTTATTCTCTTTAGAATATTTAAATCTAAGTGGAAATAGTTTTGGTTGCCTTCCAGAAAGTATGGCTCAACTATCTAATCTGAATTATTTGGAGTTGGATAATTGCACTAGTCTTCAATCCTTTCCGAAGCTTCGTTTAAATATAGGTTATATTAGTGGATATGGTTGCTCCTCATTGGAAACATTACCGGATCAATTGAAACCAAATTCTTCATTTGAGCCAATTCTCGTACTTTCAAATTGCAGCAAACTGACTGGCAATAAAGGATTCATTGACTTGTTTTTTGCAGTGATAAAAAAGTCCCCTCAGGTCTCTCTCTCTCTCTCTCTCTCTCTCTCTCTCTCTCACATAGTTCTAACCACCATGCTTTGTATGTTTCAGGGACTCTCTCCTAACTATTGTCATAGGGGTAGATATGATGTTGTTTTTCCTGGTAGTGAAATTCCGGAGTGGTTTAGCCATCAATGTATGGGGAATGAAGTGAATATAATGGAACCTTTTTCTCATTTCTGTAATGACTGGATTGGGATTGCTATTTGCGTTGTATTTTGTACTCTTCCACATCACAAAATTCATGACATTCCAGTTTATTGCACCTTGGGAGCCAATGGAAAAAGTATGGTTTATTCACAAGGCGCTGGCATAATGGTTGCTATATCAGATCATACTTGGCTATATTATTTGCTTCCTCAATACAAACACTTCTCAGAGGAGGAAAGAAAATCATTGTGGGAATGTGATGCCAATGGATTCCGTGAGATTGGAATTAAAATTACGAACTCACCTACAAGCTTGGTGAAGAAATGCGGGTTGCGTGTGGTATACAAGAAAGACATTGAAGATCTCAATTGTAATGTGGTTCAGTGTAGCAACAACACCATCATTCCTTATGAGGGCTTGAAAGAGTCCCTGAATTTATGGCCCAAAGTAAATATTGTGAGAAGTCAAGTCAGTACAAGAAATGTGGTGAAGAGCTAAGCAATTACGTGTAAGTCACTGTCATTGTCTTTCTTCTTAATTCAAGTTCTGTTGGTTGTTGCATTATCTTTTTCTCTTCAGAGTACATTTATAAATGGATTGCCCACCATATGTTTGATTAGAGTTGTCAATGAGACTCCTAGTAGTTTGACTAGAATGAACAAAGAAGGGCAAGAAATAGTTTTTTTGTTGGAAAGTTTTAAACGCAGAAGAATTCATCAAAATTGGAAAGTTTTTGCTGCCAAACGTACTAGTTTATTGTTCTATCTCATGTTGTTTTCTTCCAAACAACAAATACCGAATAATAGATAGTATCAAATAGTAATATTACTAAATGGCCTTAGCCATGTGCTACCATTATTCTGCAATGTTAGGAAAAACATCTTACACCTGATCATCCCATGTGATGCTTCTGCAGAGGCATGGGTGACAGCTTAATGTTATTTGAATCTCATGTAAAAGTGACATATATTTTTCCCCTACATTTCGTTGGTTAGATTTTTCTTTCTTTTCTTATTTGTTTCCTCCTGCTATATTTCATATTGAATTGATGATACACTTTTATAAACATCCAAGTATATACATATGGTTCCAATTTTACCAGATTTCTCCAAAGGGATTTTCAATAAAATTGCTTAGGTTCTCTGAAAGTTGTGGCAGATTTCCTAGTTAAAGATACTTTCAGAGGGAATTCTGAATTAGTTTAGAAACTCAATAGCCAAAATGATGCTTAGAGAATTTTCCTAATTCATGTTTGTGTTGTTGACAAGCTCACAAGGCCTCATTCCAAATCTGGGTCTTATTTTGTTGAAACAGGAAAACGGCTGTTGCATACCAGGAATTGTAGAAACCAAGCCAGTAGGTCTTTTATTAATCTTACTAGCACAACCTTAATTGAGGACCCTAGGCATTGCAACTAGTTATGTAGGTTACAATTACCTTCCAAAATGATTATCGTTTTATGAATTTTTTTTTTTCTTTCTTGAATTTTCTTCTTGTTAGGGTAGAATTGAGAAGACATCTAAGGATTAATGTCCTTTGTGTCCAAAATATTGAAAGCTTAGACCATATTTTCCCCCCTTGTCATGTAGAGAAATCTGGCTTTGTTTGATCTGTCCATTAGAAAGGATTTCATTCAGCCTTACTTGATTCAGGCATGTATGAAGGGCATCAGGGGCCATTGTGAGAACTTAAAGTACCTTTTGTTGTCTTTTGTCTCTAATTTGTAGTCTATTTGGACTTACAGGAACAAGGCAACAGTGAACTTAAAGTATTGTTAAAGTTTGATTCAATGTGCAGGGCAACCAACCATGTTGGATGAGAGTTGCAAGGGTAAAAGAAGGAAAGGGGATCCAGTTTCTTTTTGTAAAAATAGAGGTCCATGTCTGTGGCTGGTTGTTTCAGCTGAGCTGTTAAAGAATCTATTGTGACAGCAGCTTTATTGGCTTTTTTATGAAGGATTGTTGAGGATTCTAGCTTTGGGATTTCTCTCTGTTAGGGTGTGTTTGTTTGGAGGTGAAATAGGGTGGATGGAAAACTTTGGAGAGAAATGGGAAGGAAAACTTTTTTGGAGTGTATTTGGTTAGGTGGGGAGGAAGGAAAATAAATGGTGGGGCCCAAGAGTTTTCTCCCCGGGCCCACCAAAAAGTTTTCCCCAAAATAGATAGAAAACTTTAGGGAGAAAATGAAGCTTCTTAATGGACAAAAATGTCCTTGTGCACTTACACATAAGCTTTGTCCGTACATTGCTTTTCTTCACTTTTTTTTTCTTCCTCCTGGATGTTGCCCTTTTCTTTTTCTTTTTCTTTTTTTCCCTCCTGGACATTGCCTCCTCTTCTTCTTCTTCTTTTTTTTTTTTTTTCTCCTTCCTCCTCGACATTGCTTCTTCTTCTTTCTACGTTGCTCATATTCTTTTTTTTTCTTTTGCTTTCTTTTGTGCTTTTTTTTTTTTTTTTTTTTTTGGGTTGTTTGTCACTTTTTTGGTTTTAATTTGGCATCATTTTTAACAAGGGTACATGAGTAAAATTATACAAACTCATTTTTTTTATCTCTCCACTTTTTCACTCCCAACCAAACAAAAAAGAGAGAATTAAAATCTTTTCTATCCTTCCACTTTTCTATCCTCCCACTTTTCTCCCCCTCCAACCAAACGGACTCTTAGTATTCGTAGAAGCAACAAAGAGGTGGCTGAGATACCTAATAGAGAGGCTGTGGTGAGGGACATTCAGCAGTTTACAAATGTTTGGGATTGATAGGGTAGATGGACGTTTTGCCAAAGTCTTGATCTCTAGCAACCATTGCTCCAAAGTCTTTATGAACAATAGCTTGGATAACAGACAGTGGACTCCAATTCTTTTCTTCTTGTGCTGTTTTTGTTCCTTTGTTTCAATGTACCAAAAAAAGGTACGGCAAGAAAAGGATTTTGTTGGTGTTTTAAAAGCAGTAGAAATCTTGTGCTGGAAAGCAAGTAAAGATCAAAATTGGAAAGCTTTTACTGCCAAAGGTATTATTAATTTATTATTTTATCCCATGTTTCCATTAAAAATTATGTTTATGGGTTGTCCTCAATTTAGAAGTCCATAAGCACAAGCTGGTTGGTAAGAAAAGGCATGACAAATTTACAGGTAATTCAAAATGAATAAACTATAATTCTAATTCTTATATTTTTCTTGTTGTCCTTTACATATAATTTGGTTTGCTTTAATTTAAAGTATGAAAAAGGGGTTTTATTTGTTTGGAACTATTAAATGGCTTTCTTGTTTTTTCTTTTCATATAGAAATCTGGTTTGGTTAGATCTGTCCATTAGAACTGATTTCTTTCAGCCTTACTCGATTCAGGCATGGAGATCCTTTCCCTGCCACTAATGTGGTCATGTATAGTAAAAGTTTGATTTCTATGTGCAGGGTAGCTAACAGTTTCAAATAAAGTAAAGCCTCAACAGTGGAAAAATAAGTCCAAACGTGTATAGAGTCTTCTAAATGGCAACCAATCCTGAAATGGGGAGGGGATTCAATTTTGTTTGTAAAAATAGAGATAGGTGCATGGCCATGACTGGTTGTTTCAACTGGGCTGTTAAGGGTTCTATGATAGCAGCTGTTTTGTCTTTGTGTGAAGGATTGTTGAAGCTGCAAGCCTTCAAGCTTTGGGATTTGAGATTTCTATCTATTAGTATTCTTAGAAGTAATGTCTTCTCATAAACTATATTACACTAAAAAGATTAGTTGTCATGTTCGAATTGGTATTAAAAAAAAAAAAAAAAAAAACAAAGTTGTTTGGAGAGAATTAGTCCCATGTATCTCTGAGAACTTTGCTCTCAGATGTCATATTAGTCTATCAAGATTATTTACCTTTTTAAAAACAAAAAAATAAATAAATTCTTATCTTATGTAGTTGAATAATTTTCGGTCAATATTTAAACACTTGAGCTCCTACGTTGTTTATATAATTGAGTTGTTGACTTTCTGAAAACACTGTTATCATGAATAACTGAATGCTTGGCTCTATCATGATCATGATTATAGAAAATAGTGGAAGAATCCATGAAAATCATGTAGAAATACTAGATTATCTTGGCCTTTATCATTAGGGGTTCTTATTGATAAATCTCTTGTAAAAGTTAGTGACGATGGTTAGTGGATGCATGATTTACAACATAAAATGGGCAAGAACATAGTTTATCAAGAGTTCCCTAAAGAGCCTAGAAAGTGTAGTAAATTGTGGTTATATATTTAAGGACAATGTTCTTACAAAAAATATGGTAAAAGGTTATTTTGAAAACTTGAGCACATACCCTTTTATATAATTCTATTGACTTTGAATGGTTTTGGTAATCTAACATTTTGCAATTCATTAATCCTTTGTTCATGATAATGAACATAAGCAATTTAAGGCATAGTCTTAAAAGTTACTTGAACCAAAATAGGCATATTAGAATTCTGAGTCCTTTTTAAAAACATATCATCTTAAATTTAAGGCATAATCTTGAAACATCTACCTAATAGCTTAAGCTTTCTCTATCAGAGTTGATCCCCTTCATTGGAATCCTAGTCCTAAGAAATTGATTCTTGAAGATTATATAAATTTACCTAGGTGCACCCATCAATTGGAGCTCATAAAAAAATTTTTTAAAAACTTAAATTTCTTAGTTGTAAATTCTTGATATTATCTATACTTTTATTTAAGGAGCTTCCCCTGTTAGAGACAAAACTAAAGGACAATTCGGTAAAAACACAACCCTAACTCCCACTAAAACATTGCCTAAAAAATAAGATTACTCCCCTATTGATTTTTAAATTTTTTTTATCCACTTATAAATTAGATTCTCAAAATAAAAATTACATATATAAAATAAAAAAACACAGATTTTTTTTTTTTTACTATGACCACTAAAAAAAAAAAAAATCCTCATTGCACTCACAAAGCCAGTGTGATGAGATTAGTCTCATTTAAATTTCAAAACTTTTCACTGAAAAAATTCTAATAACAAAAATTAATCGAGTAGTCTCTCACGCCTCCAACAAATATAGAGAGAGAGAGTGGTGCATCCTTACTCCCAGTCACGTGCCATTTTGGCGCCCAAAATTCCCCTCAAATTCCAATCACTTTCCTTGCTCTCTCTCTCTCTCACTCTCTCGTAAACATCCAGTACAAATATCTATCAATTCCTTAAAATGAAAATCCCCAAACCCATCTGAAACACAAAGATAAAAAAATTACCCATAAATATCTATCACCGATCATCGGAGCAACTCTACAACAAGAACGGCACCGTAGAGTTCGGAGCTCCGATTTCCGCATTCCAAATCCAAATTCCCAATCAATCAAAGGTTCTTCTCCTTAATCATTCATTTTTCTTCGTGTAATTGATTTTTCATTTATGTTCAAATTTGTTCCAGTTGAGGTTAATTAACAAGTTCCAAGTTTCAATTGGGAAAAATTTTTAGCACGGAAAATGGATTTATATATATAGGGTTTAGAAATTTCATAGAGAAAAATTAGGAAACTAGAGTAGAATGTTGGTTTTGGTACACTAGTCAGAAACAAAGACAAAAATGCGTATCGATAACTGGCCCATTTCATGTTCTTGCTTGCATGTGATATTGATGCATAGCTAAAATGACTCACCAAAATGAAGCTTCTTGTTGTTCATGCCTAGAATACTAATTTAAATAAATATTTAAAATGCACCAATGCACTTGAGACTGTGACCTGTCAATTTTTGGTGGAAAGCATGTGCCAATGCACCAAGGCTTTGACTTTTATGCCTGAAAAAATCTAGTACCACACCCCTTTGCGCTAGAACTTTACCATTATTCTAATGTAGTAGGTTGTCAGCAGCAAAAAAGTGGTGAGTCTATATGAAAGTGATAGGCAATCAATCACAGTCTACCAGATAAGATAGTTGTGGAAAATTGTGTGGTCCTAGAATTACTCTTTATGCCTTGAATACTTATGCATAGTATTATTTTCATATTAGTTATTGAAACGCATTCTCTTGCGCTAATCAACAGATTTGACATGGGCTCTTTGGCATATACATCTTGATTCTTTTTTTGGATTTTATTTCTTGTATAAATTATTATGGATGTGTTATAGTCATCCCTTGTACAAGTTATTTTTTTGAATGTTATTAGGCAAATGCTTGGGCCTATTTCTCTAATTTTTTTTCCACTGCCCTTACCATTATGCACTATGGCATACTGCTTCACGACAAAATCATTTAAATGAAATTGTTGTTTCCCACTAATTTGTTTCATTTTTCATTTCCATGTAGATATCAGCTGCGGGAAAAGAGTAAAGCTTACAGATATTGATGTCAATATTCCCTTAAGTTGCAGAAGAAATGCTTCTTCTACTCCTTTAGAAGGAAGACCGAGTCCGAGATGTAAGTTTCTACTGCTGCCCATACATTGCTTTGCTTTTTTGGAGCTGCATATTCCTTGGTTTCTTCGTATAACTTCTTGTTTTCCTTTTCTTGAAGTAAAAATGTATTTTCTCTTTGTGCTAGATGTTTAAATATATACAAGCTCTATTGTCATAATTATGTTGTATTTCTAGTGGTACCAATCAAAAGTAATTGGAACTCATGTTTGAAAATATTAATCATTCCGTTTGAATGTAACATGCAGCCGATGACCCCAAAACTTCCAAATTTGCATTTTTTAAGAAATTGAAGGAAAATGCAAGCCACAAATACCAATCCCATACATTACATAAAGAAGAAAACCAGTCAAAGAAGTTCAAAATTAGTGACTGTTCTGGAGGTAAATGTTCAGAAATGCATCTCAACTGCAATTTGGGTTTTTTTTTTTTTTTTTTTTTTCTTTTCTCCCAGTCTTAAAGGCTGGTATGAATTTATTTCTTCTTCTAGAAAATTTTATGTATATTAATCTGCCATCCTTAAAATATTTAAAGGCAATGCACTTGTCTGGACATGATTATTTACATGCTTTCTCTGTACTATGCAGGAAACCCAAACGGTGTCAAATTTAGCTGTAAGGACTTCAGTTCCTCATTACTTGCTGAAAATGTCACACCTAGTAACTTTAGCTCACACCTGCCACCTCTTGGTGGGGCATCAAAGAAATCAGGTGTGTGTTGTAAAGTGGCTTTTCTTTTCTATCTTTTTTTCTTCTTTTAATGGTATGCTTCTGATTAGTATTTCTTTCTTGCTTATTCTATCAATAAAAAGGAAGAAAATGATGACAACAAATTATTGCTCCTAATTTTGGAATAATGTTACAGTGATCTTCCTTGTAAATAAATGGAGATTGTTCTCTGTAATTTGAACGTGAAATATAATTTTTACTCCCTTTTTGTGATTTTATTATAACCTTTTAATATTGTGTGAAATAGCTCCTCTTCTGATGTCTGGAATGCACTGGCTTATCATTTCTAACATCTTAAAAAATGGCAGATATAAATGCAGTTTACTGACTTATTAACTGAAAAGGGAAAAAAAAAGGTTATATTGTAATGTCCTGAGACCACTTTTAGGGATATCACTTGGTATTCTGAATCCCTAGCAAAAATAATGCTAATTCTTTGTAGGAGGTGAATGCTGCTTCCTTCATTGTTGACCACTTGCTTCTTGGTAGTTGATTCCTGGTGATTCATATCTGTTGCTGCCCATGCACTATGACACTTATGGGAGGCTATTTGACATGGATAGAATTAGAAAGCCATCTAGGAAGCTCTTTTAGTAGGCTTGGTTTAGAATAATTTGTGATTTTAGTATTCCAAAAGGTGAGAGAGCGCTATTAGGCTTCAACATTCTTAAGTAAAATATTCACCACCACTTTATTTAACTTCATTCTCAGTATGGTATTCTGCTTCATGATCTAATGTTACATGATTCGTAGTATCTTTAATCATGATTTTTTGTACATTGTCATAATATCCTCATTAATGTTCTCATTTTGTAAATGATGATGCCAAATTAGAACCACTAATGAAGTTGCTCAGTTTGCAATATATCCCATGGATTTGGAATCCAGAACTTTGATATGATACTTGCAAGTAACCCATTTTGACCTTTTTATTGGTTGGCAGAGGGAAATTCACCGGAAGCTTGTACAACCTCAGCAGGTATATGCTGCCTGCATGCATGAAAATATTGAGAAATATAGCAATGTGTTGAAACCTGGGGTTATGTATGCTTTGTGTTTGGTAGCTAATATCATGGAAGGAAAGGAAGAAAAAAATATAGATTTTTACAAGTTATTAAGCATTTTGTTTTTAAATTCCAAAATGTATTTTATCCTTGGCAATCCTATGGAGTTCTATTGCTTGTTAAAGGTAGATTATAACAATCTTTTTCCACTTCCAAATCTTACAACCATAGATGCTGCTGGAATGCTTTGCTGAATAGTCTTAAATGCTTGCAAGTCTTTATGTTTAGGGGGCCAGCATAGCCGTGGAGAAATCTTTTCTGAAAAGGGACAGAAATTACGCAAATGGGTTGTAGAGACATCGTATCCTCATATTGAAGAACTCTGTTCAAAAGGGTTAGACACATGACCTTTTAATAAGTTTTCTCATTTTATTTTAGCCTTATGTCATGGACTTGTAGAAATTTTCTCAGGTATGATTTTGTTTCTTTGCTTCTCAGTCGCCTGTTCCCTGAGAGCAACAAAAACGGCGTATGTTCCTTTTGCTTTCCATATGGATGTCACTTATTCTGTTGGTGTTGGTGATTAAGCTGAATAATCATTTCTCTGGCAGGGTTTTAAGAAATCAAAATCAAGGGACATTGATATTGATACCAAATCTCAGTTTCTCAATTCTTTGGAGTCCCATAGTCAGCTGAAAAAATTAAGTCATATGCCTGCAAGGAACTATATGGAACTTGACCATGTTTCACACTTGGATGATGGTCCTTCATCTTGTTGGTTGAATAGATCACCAGAGGGGATTCTCTCAAATTTTTACACTCCCCCAAGCGATGCCAGTATAGCATGTCTCAAGTATGAAATTAGAGAAACCGGTTGTGAAGTAGGAGGAAGAAGTCCAGTTCTATGCACTCAGTGTGATTCCACTTATGGCTTTCAATCTAAAAGATATGGATCTCTTGCATATAATCATCTCAAAGAACTGGATGACTTACATTATCCAAAAAAATGTTTGATTAAAAGTGGGTCACATCCTCTTCTTCTGGGTTGGGACTTTGACAGGAGTAGAGAGGAAAGAAACTCATTCATTACTTGTCAAAATACAGAGCTGAGTGTGTATTCACCTTCATCATGTTCCTTGGGTGATTATTATCAGCACATTCTGGATGATAGGATAGGTGCAAAAGAGTTGAGTGAATCATCCTTCCTGTCCATATATTCTCCAAATGTTATTTCATTCCCATGGTCTTATTCAGCCAGCTATAATGACCTTGGTTTTGGAAAACAAGTAGAAGACAAGGAAGATATAAATGATGACTCTAACCATTTTCCTCTAGCTCTAACACTTGCACCAGACTATCTTACTCTGGCCGAAGATCACAAGAATGACACTAAATGCAAAGATAGCAGCATCTTCTTTTCTCCTCATAATCTCGATATAATGAGCAAAGTTCTTGGTGAGAGATATCATCATCCTGGTTTCGAAGGTGTCCTCCTTTCGGACCTTTCCTCTGGACTTGATTTTGATTTAGAATGGGATTGCCCATCATTAAGTGGTTCCTCAAGGAAGCATCATTCACCTTTCAATTATGCTTTTCAGTCTCCCAGAAATGAAGGAACATATTCATGCTTTTTACTCAAAGACAAGAGTGAAAGTTTGCTAGATGGTTCAAGTCATAGAGGAACCCTGAGTCATGTCAATGATATTGTTAACATCCAAGACTTGTCATCATTTTATTTCCAAATGCCACTAGAAAAAGACAAGTCATGCCCGTTGCTGCTCGATAAATCAAGCTGGGATGGAACATGAGGACTAACGTATTATGATGATAGTAAAGCTGCTTCCAAGCATTTTGGACATCCTCTTCACTCTTTCATTATGCTTAGCTGTGGCTGCACATTATTGTTAATGTAGCTACTTTGTTTACTGGAATTTTCCAATGTTTTAAAGATTTTAGGTATACGGGTCTATCAAGAGATTACATATGAATTTGACACTGCCTTGTCTATTGTCATCTGTCGAGGATATGTTCAATCTCTCTTGTCATCTCTCAAAAGTTGTTTCTTGAGCCACATCCTAGCACAAGAATCTACACTTGCCACACAATCTCAAATCCCAC
Source organism: Quercus ilex subsp. ballota (assembly GCA_032727855.1). NCBI lineage: Eukaryota > Viridiplantae > Streptophyta > Magnoliopsida > Fagales > Fagaceae > Quercus > Quercus ilex. Next base: position 45,106,800 of record CM064916.1, read on the forward strand.
CCCTTAAATTACAGTGACATGGCAATTTGTACACTGTTAGATCCTAAAAATAAAATCTGAACTGTGAGATGAACAAGACTAGGAATGAAGGGGATATCAAAGAGGGTGGTGAAGCTTTGGAAGTAACCTTTAGAATCTTAACTTAGGGGGCTGGTGGACTCTAGCTCACATTTTTTTCTTTCTTTTAACTACCAAGAAAAGATAAAAAGTTATAAAACATGTTCACAATGGTTTACAAAAGTTCTTGATGCATGTTTAGTCATATACTTGCAAAAAATGAACCCCTCTACTCTCTTGTAGTCCATGTCTGCTATTATTAGTGCTAAGCAAGTCCATGGGGTTGTTAGTAGTCTAGTCTCTTATTGCTTAGGCATGCTTCTTGTTAGCTAGGATTACTACTCTATCAAATCCCCGGCTTCTAGCTTGGTTATAGAGCTTCTCTGACAGCAGCCAGTTTGGCATTTATTTGTTGGAGATCTGAGAGTATAGCGATAGTACACATGGTTTTTGTTATGTGAAGTTTAAGCTACCAACTCATGTCAGAATAAAACTGTTTAGAACTTCAATTTTATACTCCTACCAAATGTTTGAAGTTTAGAAGGGTTAACTAATCTTCACAATAACAACACAGGGTTTGAGTTGATTTAGTGCACAAGGATGATATTGCATAAAAGAAGCTGCTCTCTCTGGACCTCTACCTTGAAAAATTATATTGTGTTATCTTGTGTTGATTCACCATGTGTCCAAATTCGATTAGAAATGGGCTCACCGGCAGCTCTATAACAAAAATGAAATGACACCTTGGTTTTTCCGGTTTGCCCTTTGCAGTACCACTTAAACTAAGCCCGCTAAAAACGAAGCCAATACCACAATTGCATGGTTTATATAGACTACGACTCTAATAATAATAATATACTAGAATTTTAAAAGTAACATTCTAGTGAATCCCTAACTATCAAAGGCCACTATCAACAGAAGAAAATCCCGACTCCTAGTGGACCAAGCCCAAAGAAAGAGGTTGGCAAGAACAAAGAGTCCACTGACATGATAGAAGGTGGCGGAGATGATGGGATTGTGATTGGAAATGAAAATGCGGTGTTTTTTTTTTTTTTTTTTTTGGAATTTTTGCATAAAAAAAAAAGTGGGAGAGGCCTCTGAAATTTGGTAAAGGAGACCGGTCTTAAAAGCACATCAAATGGTTTGCCTAAAAAATTCAATCGCCCATTTCTATATGCTTAAAAAGCTAGAAATTGCGTCAATTAAATTTGCGGTTCGAACAACGTAATAGATCAAATAAAACAGTGTCCCAATCAGAAATCCTACAACACGCTTGCAGTTCGAACAATATAATGGGCGGTGCACCGGTGCCCATGCTAAGGCTTGTTATAAGAATTTTCAGTGTACTTATACTGAACTCATTGCCAGCCTCTATTATTTATTTTTGAAATTCACAATTTTTCATTAATCCCAATTTAGTGTTTATACATTTGCATGATGAATTTTCTGCTTTTGTAAATCACGAAAATAGTCAGAAGTGAGATGAGTCCTAAGACAAGAAAATCACCACCGAAATAATATTGAAGTCATTATTAAGTATGGGTATGTTCTTTTTTTCTTTCTTCTTTTTTTGGGCGCAGAGTCTCATTACACTCCCAATTATTTTGATGATTGGCGAACGTATAAACCTCATAGTTGTGATAAATGAAAATTCGTGAAATTTAAATTAAAATACCAAAAAAAAAAAAAAAAAAAACCTTGAGAATGCATGTAACGTGTGCGATGAAGTTAGTATTAAGTACATTTTGTATTATTCCAATTCAAATATATTTGAAAATTATTCCTTAAAGAATGAAATCATTATGAAAAACTATACTAATAGTAAACCCTCGTTTCAATATCCGATTGGTGAGTTAATTGTTTTGAAATAGCGTAAAATGACTTGAAGGCTATAGGTTCAATTCATTATACTATTTTTCCATAGGGTTTTAGGGATATCTCATGAGAATGAAGTGCAATAGGGCAAAATTTGCTACTTAGACTGTTTTTTTGAAGATTTTCGGTGAACATTACGCGCCTGAAACTAATTTGTTAGTTGGACTGTTTTCAAAAAAAAAAAAGTGGAAATCGAGTTTCCTAGAATCGAGTTCCAAAATATGCAACTAGAACTTGAGTTTAAGAAACTCGAGTTCTGTTTAAATGGAACTCGAGTTTAGTTTCTTAAACTCGAGTTCCACTTCTTCTTTTTTTTTTTAGTCTTCACACAAGAGAAAAATGAGTATGAATGGGTTGGAAATCAAGTTTCTTAAACTCGATTTTCAAAAACAGTCAAATTAACAAATTTGTTTTAGGCGCATATTGTTCACCGAAAATCTTTAAAAAAACAGTCTAAATAGCAAAATTTGCCAGTGCAATAGTCAGATAAAAAAATAGGACATCAATTCCTTAATAAAAATTTAAAAATATAAATAAAAAACAATAATTATAATATAAAGGATAGCTAGCTAGCTAGTAGGAGGCACGAGCTCTACTCGTGACCCACTCCTCCTTTCGAGAAAGTATTTGGTATCAAATAATATCATGTCAACGATATCAAAATCCAGTAAGTAAGAAACATGTCTGCAAAAAATAATTACCCCACTAACAAATAAAAGACATGTGTTAGTGAATAATAATTACCCCACTTTGTTTGTCTACGTCATTTGTGTGTGTGTATATTGTGGGTGGAAGGATCTCAACAACCCAACCCACGTTGGATGGGTAAATATTGTATGAGGGTCCGGTACAATTAATTTATAAAGGTAGGTTGTCTAGGTCAGCCTTTTCAAGCCTTAATAGTTTCATTAAGTAATTTAAAAAGAGGTCCAATGTTTAAGTCCTAAGATATATGAGAGATTTGCAATAAGAAAGGCAAAGATTTTTGTATTGAATCTTCCTCGGATTAGTCCGAGGATCACTAGTTCATGTAATATTCAATTCTCGGTTACAAAACATTTTATTGCCCTTCTATCTTTTTCTATTCAATTTTTTCTTGCCCCCTTCTTAAGGGAGCCTCCTTTCTTTTTAAAGTTGGGGCCTTATCCCAGCCCTCCACCTAGGCTGCCATGGATTCTTACTTAGATACTTGTCCCATCAATGCCTGGCTGGTGGTGGTAAAGTAGGTTGCAAGCTATAAAAACTCTGTTCAAGGGTCATTCTGTCATTAAATGCGGTAGGTTGAGTTGGTACAATGTATTTAATGTGAAGGTGATGGGTACTTTATTTGGAAACTTCCCCTCTTCTTTACTTGTACGTCTCTACTTCTTTCCTCGGTCTTCAGTCTTTTGGCCTAGGTGGCCTGTCTAAGTCTTTCGACTGTTCACTTCTCAGGCTTAACAACAATAAAAAGTCCTAAGAATGATGAATTTTAAGGCTTTAAGATTATTGTGAAGACAAATATTTAATCCATTTACAATCCAACAATAATACAAACATAACAAAAAAAATTTCATAAGATTTGATGTGAGAGATTATAATTGGTATAACATCACATTCACAAATGAACACTTTTGGCCTCAATTTTATTATACATGAATTATAACTTGTCAACTCAATAATTATGAATAAAATTGTAAAATTTGACTCGTATTTAGACTTAATGTTTAATGCCAATCAACTCAAAGCCCAAGTAGTCAATAAATAAGCAAGTAAGCGAATCACCAACTATAGACAGGGAGGGAACCAGGATTTGAACCTAGGGGGGGCGAAAGCATGAACCAAAAAAATTTCAAGTGACATGGTTTATTTAAAAAAAAAAAAAAAATCATGGTAGACAAAACAATTGCACTTTATTACCATAAATATTTAAGTCAAGAAGGAAATAATATGAACCAAAAAAGTTGAAAGTTACAATATGATATTCAAACCTTTACGGAGAAGAATAAAAAAAGAAGAGGACTTCGGATCTCCAAATTTTGGATAACTAGAATTAATATGTTGATTTTATCACATTGACCAACTCACCAATATGATAAACTCATACTTTTGGATGCAACTAAAAATCACACGAATGAAGTTTTCAAAACTTTGTTTGAGGATTTTTAAAAATTGGGAAATTAATAGTAAGAGTTGGCAATGCTACATCATCAACATTGGCTTCTAAAAGAATTTTGCATTTTATCTTTTGAAAAAAATTTAAATATTGTAATTGACTTTCCCATAATTTATAAATCAATTAAAAAGTTATATAAATTATTGTCACCCCCGTAAGGGAATTTTTTTTTTCTATGAGATTTTTTTGGTTATGAGTTATTGAATTATGACATTGATGATTTGTGGATTTTTTGTTGTGTTGTATTTGGACTATGGAGGGGCCATGGGTTCAAAGAAAGGGTTAAGTTATTAGTTTCTTTTGGGCTATTTGGACCAATCCAAAAATTTGAGGGGGGCCAACTATAAACTCTAAAATATGGGCATGCAAATAAAATAGCTAAAAAAGTTTCTTAAAAAAAAAAAATGAAAAGCTAATTTGAGGGGGGGGGGGGGGGGGGGGCATTCCTGACTATAGACATCCCATTTTACAGCTTGCATTTAACCAATATTAAGGGCAGAACAGTAATGTTGCAATCGTAATTTCAACAGTTAGATCTTCAGATTTGTGATACAAAACAAATCTTGATACTCTAACGATCACAATGGTATGTCATGGGCCTTGATCGGACCACCTAATCAAAAGTTATCATACAAACAATTTTCAAAGATTGTGGCTCACCTATACAATGGACCCAATCACATCCTATTTTAAACACTTAATTTTGATAAGTTCCAACAAGAATTAATTTAAAATTAATTAAATGTGAATTTTGATTGGATTTCATTTTAAGAAATAATAAAAAAAAAGGTTTTTCTTTAGGGCATCTTATCTGCTCTTTGAAAAACAATTTGGATAGAGAAAAAGATATGATCCATGAAAGTTTTAAAAAATGACACAAAATACTCAAAAACGTTACTATTTTCAGCAGCAACTTGAATCACATTTTTGGCCTAAAAAACATTGTAATTTGGTTTTCTCTATTTCTGGAAAAATTGTAGAGAATTGAATTTCCTTTCAAATAATATCAATCTCGAATCAATTGGAATTTTAAGCAGGAAGGTATAGCCAAAATATGAAACAGGTGCAGAAGATAACATGAATTCAGCATCATCTTCAACTTTCTTTCAAAATTTCAAATGGGGATCAACACCAAATCTGTTCAAGCTTAATTAATAGGGTTATCCCCTCCCTTAGCTTCAGAAGAAAGCTTTTGAAAAACAAGTTGGATAGAGAAACAAAAACATTCTATGAAAAATTTCAAAAAAAACATAAAAATGCTCAAAAAATGTTACTATTTTCAGTGGCAACTTAAATCTCATTTTTGGCCTAGAAAACATTAAAATTTGGTTTTCTCTATTTTTAGAAAAGTTGTATAGAATTAAATGTCCTTTCAAAAGACCCCAACCCTGAATCAATTGAAATTTTGAGCAGAAAGTTAGAACCAAAATACGAAACAGGTGCAGAAGATTGTAAGTTCAACATCGTCTTCAACTTCCTTTCAAAATTCAAATGGGGATCAACACCAAATCTGTTCCAACTTATCTAAACAAGTTTATCTCCTCCCTTAGCCTCAAAAGAAAGCCAATAACTTAGCTTTAAATCTAAGCCATCCCTTCCCTTATAAATATCCCCATTCCCTTTGGAGAGCTAGTAAGAAAGTAGAAAAGAAAGTTGTTGTGCAACCATTGTTCTTACTTTGGTTGTAGTTTAGTACTTTCCTGCTTTCCCCCTAGCCCTTTAAGTGATCACTTCCCCCTTTAATTTATGCTATATGCTGGTAAGTAGTTAATTATATTCTTTAAATTTCTGCACTAGTTTATTATTCCTTATATTTCTTGCTCTCTCTATAGTCTTTTAGAAAATATTAAGATTCATTATAGTTTGTCTCAAATTGCTAAATTGCTTTCATTCATGTTCTCATAAAATATATATAGATTTTGATTAAGCTTTCTTTTCATTACTTGGTTTCTTTCTTTTTAATCTTGTTTATATAATGTATCATATTAATAAATTATATGTACTATCACATGTATATAAACTATACGTATTGCATTGACTTGAGTTTATGATCTCATATATTTTTTATATTCGGCCTTTAGTTTGATATTCATGCTTAAATGTTGAGATTGCTTAAACTTTTGGTTTGTTATCCTATGCCTAAGTTTCATTTTCCTCCAACATGCTTAAACTCTTGTTTGCTATCACATGCTTGATTTTCATTTTCTTCTAACATGTTTAAACTTTTGTTTTCTGTCACATGCTTGATTTTCATTTTCTTCTAACATGCTTAAACTTTTGTTTCTGTCACGTGCTCGATTTTCTTTTCCCTCCAACATGCTCGAATTTTTATTTTCCATCACATGCTAAATTCTTGAATTCCTTTTGCATGCTAGATCTTTGATCTTTACTCTATATGTTGAAATTGTTCTCATAACACATGCTGATTTTTAACAAATGTACATTTTGAATTGGTTTCTTGTACAATACGTTTTCACATGAAATTAATGTAATAATATTCCCTAATCCTTTGACACATGACATTCGAATTTTCTAAAGTTCCGGTGATATACTTAGATGAACATGTCTAGATATCTCATTGATGTTCCTTTTACATGCTTAGATGAACACTTCTAGGCTGATGCGCAATTTTCACATAAATGCTTAAATGAACATGTCAAGGTAGTTGTTTTACTTTCTTTTTTAAATGCTTAGACGAACATGTCTAATTAACATTCTGATTTTCACTTAAATACTTGGATGAACATGTCCAGGTGATTTTCTTTGTTCTTCTCATAACTGCTTGGATGATTGGTATGACTAAATTTTTTTTTTTCTTTGCAATTATGTTGATGACAAATAACATTACAATTTTGTTTTCCTTCACATGCTTAGATGAACATGTCTAGGCTAGGAATTCTCTATTTTACATTAACTTCTTGGATGAACATGCCATTACTTTCATGCTTTCTTTACATTTACATTGTTATCTAACAAATTTCACTTTTTGTTACTCTTTGCATTAAATTCTCCAACACATGTTTGTTTACAATTCTTGCAAATTAACATGTTTATGTGATATATTATTTGCATTTGTTTGACATGACATGATATTGGCCACCTTAACCTAGGAGGGCGGTTTTACCGAACAAGATGGGTGCTTAATCCCTTCCCATCTCATAAATTAGCCTCCAAACCAAGATCAATGGTTCTAGACTAGGCTCTTGTATATGCAATTTTACATTTTTTAGAATGTAACTAGGAAATATAGCATTGTAATTTACTTTCTTAGACTGTATCCAAGACCAAAAAAGTATTGTAAATTTTTGTAATAAAATTGATGTAAATTGTCATATATAATAATACAATAGAAGCATTTTTTTATAGAGAATGTTTTCTTATTTTTCCATTTAAATTAAATAAGTGGTGACTCCATTGTATATGCAATTTTACATTTTTTAGAATATAACTAGGAAATACAGCATTGTAATTTACTTTCTTAGATTGTATCTAGGACCAAAAAAGCATTGTAAATTTTTGTAACAAAATTGATGTAAATTGTCATATATAATAATATAATAGAAGCATTTTTTTTTTTTTTTATAGAGAAGGTTTTCTTATTTTTCTATTTAAATTAAATAAGTGGCGACTCCATGTAAAACTCTCAATCTAGGGGGGAGTACATTTTATAGTGAATTCCACATTTTGAGCATCACAATCCCACCTGTTCGTGCGGGTTAGGCCTAGTTTGAGAAAAAATTGGCGGGTTGGGGTCGCAGTCACTCACACCAGCATGCTTATATTTCTCTCAAAGAAAAAAAAAAGCATTCTTTTATAAATGCACACTTTTTTTATTATATTCCATAAAATGCGCACTTTTAGAATTCAATTTTTATTTTTCTGAGAAAAAGAATACAAAGTTTAGAATTAATATGTCCTGATTCTCAAAAAATAAAAAGAATTGATATGTCCTATGTGAATGTAACATACTTATTACCACTTATATTTAGAGGTGGCAAAATCTAACATAACTTGCGAACCTAACATAACTAACATATTTATAAACAGATCATGGATTGAAGTTAAACGGGTTCAGGTCATATTCGGGTCGACAATGCTAACTCGTCTAATAAACGAGTCGTGTTTGTATTCAACATGTGAACCCATATGACCCGTTTAACCCATTTAGGTTATAGAGGTACTAAATTTTGTTATAATTATTTTGTTATTATTGCTTAATTTTTTGGTGTAATTATATGTTTATTACTATATTTATAATTGTAATTGTATTTTAATTTTAGATATATAGAATTTGATTATAGGTTATTCAGGTCAGGTATAACCTATTAATCAAATAGGTTATTAAACGGGTCATTTGTATTGACCTTTACATGACTTGTTAATTAAACGGGTTAAACATATCGTGTTGGGTTGACCTATTTAATAAATAGGTTGGGTTTGGGTTGAGAATTCCTGACACATTTACTAAATAAATCAAGTTTGGATCAATTCATATAGCCGAACACTTATAACTCGACACGACACGAATTTAACCTTCGAACACAAATTGCCACCCTTACTTATATCTTTCTTTATGCACCGCTGGCCTTTTTATCATTTCCCCCCCCCCCCCCCCCCCCCCGAATTAGAGGGTTAGACCTTTTAAACTTTAAATAGAAATCAATAGTTATGTTAATCATTATTTTTGTGGCCACTTAGACAACGTTGCATTGCATGTAGCTAATGGTGAGTGGTGACAAAGAACAAAGGAAAGTGACTTTTTCTTATTTGCCACTCAAATTTGGGATTAACTGTGACCTGCTCTTTATGTCTAACTTTCAAATTTCAACAAAATTACATCATTTTTCTGAGTATTTTATGTTGATGAGAGAGTTAAAAGGTCAAAATGGCCACTGTCTATTGAAAACAACATCGGGAGTCATTTTCACTTGCATGTGCAATCGTACACTCGACATGACCCAATTGGTATAGATAAAGGATTTGTGTCCCCTTGCAGATTTTTTGCCGTGATTGAGTTAGAAAGCTCAACTGTTCATTTGCTATGGAATAACGGTTTTAATAGGAGATTTGGTCCATAATCATAGTAAATGGATTAACAAGTCAATAAAAACTCATGAAAAAGAAAAAAATAATAATAATAATAAAGTAAAAGGACTTGATTTTTTTATCCACATGACATCCTTCATTGAGTGTAATTTTGTTTGACCTAAGTCCAAAAAAAGAAAAAGAAAAAGAAAAAGAAAATGGAAGAAGAAAAGAAGGTTCAACTGCTCAAGGTTGTTTGAGATAGATTCATAGACCTATTAAACATAATCCTAATTGTACGTGAGAATTAAAGAATAAAGTTTAAGAGGATTTGTGCCGAAAGCTCATAAAAAATTTAATTAGGTTCCAAATTAGATTTTAATTGTGGATTAATTTTGTATTATATGTCCATTTAAGTTTTTTAATTTATGTGTCAAGTGAGGTAATAAGTACAAAATACTAAGAGTCCAATATTAATGAATTATGAAAAAAAAAAATTCATATATTTATTCAACAAAAAATCACCACATATTCTATCTTATTAAAAATTAGAATAAAAATAATTATAAGTAATATTAAATTTAGATATGAATTTTAATATGCATCTAATTAGATTTTTTTTTCTGATAATTTGATTAATTATGTATACTTTTATGATAAAAAATGTGTTTATTTTTAAATACATCCATGTGTATGCACGAATTACAAACTAGTTATTTTAATGATTAGGAGAAGAGAGATTTTTTTCCTAAATATTATTTTGCACCAAAAGGATACTCCCATGAGTCATGACTGGAAAATAAAAATAAAAATGGTGGATGGTGACAATTAGGTGTCCAAGATTTTTTCGCAAGTATCGGATCAATTAACCATTGCTTTTGAGTAAAGTTTATGGTATGCCTTTGCGTTAGAATCTATTTTCCACTCTTTATGTGTATGTTTGTTTCTCCCAAAAAACACCATAATTAATTGTCTATCAGAAAACTACTTTTCCTCGCTTCATTTCTCTATCTATTTTTATTTATATTATTATTTTATTAAGTAATAACCAAGAAGAACTCAGCCCTCTATAGACTGTTGCAAGTAGAATTGATGTCCAGGATTATTATTGAAGAAAAACAGCAAAAATGATGTGCAAGACGTCGTAAACAACACTAGTCTCTTCATACCCAACATGTACTTGTTTAGAGAGTTTATTTTTTAAATAAAAAATATAATATTTTTATATTCTTATATTATATTTCAAGTAATTATATTTTAATTATAAAATATATGTCATAATTTTTAGAAATTTCAAATTTAAAAATTTTGAATTTACCTTTATACCCTTTGTGGGGCCTGTTATTTAAAAAGATGTAGGGATCGTGGGAAATGGGTATGGGGCTCAATGGCCCAGTCCGAGGACATTCGCTTGTCCGAGGATGGTTACAGAGATGTGGTGTGATAGAAATCATATATACAAAGCACAAAGTGTGGCTGAGGATAGGACTCACCTTGGATACCATGGTCCGAGGTAAAGGTAACTATCTCTTTATCCGAGATACTCCACAAAGTTGTATTAGAACGAGAAGAAGAATATGGACCTCAGGAAGAACCGGGGAAGATAGCAAATATCTCATAAAGCTGTTACCTCCCTATTAAATGCTTTCCAGCTAACACCCTAGCCGCATTAATGTGGAGGTAATACCTGAACAGTAACCAAGCAGCTTTATGGCTACTAAGCAAAAGTTCCAGGAAGTGTTAGATGGGACAGAAAGACATTCTCAGGATTGAAACTACATGTGTACGGTAGGGATGTGAAAGAAATGCAGTATATAACATGAAAACAAGTGACATAAAGGGGGACTTTTGGACTTTTGGGAAAGGAGGGAAAAAGGAGAAAGGGAACTGAAAGAGAGACCCCCTAAGAACTAGCCAAGGAGAGTTGTTATCCTACAGTTAGCTTCAAGTATCCTTTACTATACTGTAACTATGTCTTTTTCTATGAAATAGAACTAGTTCTTGTACCCATGCTTTAAAAATTTATTATTGGGCTCGTTGGGCTAGAAACCCATCATTTTTCTGGGTTCAATCTATTTGGAGTCCCTACACCCTTAATTTATCTTATCTTTAAATCATTTTTACTTAGATAATAAAATTATTTTTGGAAGTATAGAAAAAGGACATTAAAAATTGTATTCCAAAAAATATATATAAATATATCATGAAATATGTAGATCAAAAGATCATTTTATAAGTTAAAACTATCTCCACTCTATCTCTTAACTCCTAAGTCTAGTTTTCTTTTTTTCCTAAAAAAAAAAAAAGACTAGTTTTCATTAATATTATAAATACTAGTAAAGCTTTTAATCTTATATATAAAACTTGAATTAATATTTTGTTTGATTTAAGTTTGCTTCTGATTAAAAAAAAAAAAAGATTTAAGTTATTTGCTATTTTTCTTTTTATGACATAAGTTATTCTTTCTCGGTTGTTTGACTAAGAAATCAAAGTACCAAATATATAGAATAAACAAGGAGCTAGAGGCCAGGTTTGGTTTTGAATATCTAGACCCAACGTACCATGTAATAAACTGACTGAAAATAGCTTAATTTTGCATATTTATATCATTATTAAAAAGTATTATCATACGGCCAATGGGGGCTTGGCTAAGTGGGCAAGGATCATTCGCTTCATGCACCACACCTAGGTTCAATTCCCGCTGCCCGCAGGAGTCCGTTGGTGGGCATCACATCGCTAAGTTTGTGTGCTCTGCCCAGGGGTGTAATATAACCATAAAAAAGTATTATCATACTTATTTTGAGTTAATTCATGCATTTTATAGCTGATTGAAAGTATTATCATACTTATTTTGAGTTAATTCATGCATTTTATAGCTGATTTTGGAATAATGCTAAATAATGAAATTAAATAAGTGGATTTGTGCAAAGAAGAAAGCTAATGGACTTTACTTTTACAAGGGCCATGATGAAGTCAAAAAATGCCAACCCAATTAAATTCAAGTTCAATTAGAGTAAGGAATCAAAGGAAATTTGTATTTAATCCATGTCCAATTCGGATTAGGATTCCAGCTTGCACACCAGTTAGTATTTGGAGCATAACTTTTGGCTCAGATGTCCAATTGAGATAATTCAAGTTGGGCTGGAAATATAACTTAAAGGGCTACAACTTTGTAGTCTACCAAAAGTCCGAATTCTGAAGTTAAATGGGCCAAAAACGTCGGTTAAATGAAGCCTAAAAACCTGGGATTTTCTCCAAACGAGAATTCAACCTGTGATAGGATTCCTTGACCTATTTAAAGGTTTTTTAGGGCAAAAATTCAAAGGGGAGCTGCTGTAGAACATGATTTAGGTTTTCTTAAAATTTCTTTATAGCTTTTAGAGTTTTATTTGTGTTATGGCTTGCTAGAAGCCTTGCTAAGGCAAAGGGTGAAACCCAACCGTTTATTGGTATGTTCTTAACAATTATTTATTGGTTTTAATGATTATGTTTTTATGTTTTTGATTGTTTTACTCATCTAGAAAAGTGTTTAGTTCTGTATAATCTTTTGATTTATCGTAAACTCTGGGCACGTTAAATGCTTAGTATTCCCTACGAACTAATTCACTAGTTTTGTTTTGCCTAAAATCAATCAATTGCATAAAACTACCTTAGACAATTACTTCTTGAGTTTTTGTTGTTAAATCATCCGACTAAGATCATCCTTCGTATGAATTTTAGTTGAGTTATAAAATAAATATTGTTAAGACTACCAATAGATGTGTTGTGTGTGGATCCCTAAACCTTAGCGCCTTAATATATTGTTATTTTCTCTCAATTTAGATTACCTTTACTAAACTATCAAAAATCTCTTCAGTTAAACTTTATTATTTTAGTTTTATTCTCTTGTGATTTGCTAATTTATTCCCTTTTTCCTGTGGATTCGACCTCGGACTTTCCGAGTTATTACTTCGCGACAATCCTGCACTTGGGACCATTATTTAAGTCGCAGCACTGACTACAAATGAAAATTAAAGTCCACCGATCTTCCACTTTAATTTTGGGAATAATAAGATCTTGATACGCAAAGTCATAGTGGTTGGTGATTAGTCTCATGCACCCTTCTCCCAACTTATTAAACAATGTCGTGAGTTTAATGTGATTTCATTGATCAAGCCACAACCTTCATATGCATTTCTATAATTTAGGACTACTCAGGGAAAAAATAAATACAAATTTAACTATGATACTTATAGTTTTGAAGTCAGTTCTTTTTTTTAAAGGGTAGCTCTAAACTTCTCAAAAAAAAAAAAAAAAAAAACTTGACAAACTTTTTATATTTAATTGGCAACTCATTGTGGATTCTAGTAACTCAACTAATAAAACTTCAATTTCTATCTACACCAATTAGTTTTTAGTGTCTATCTCATGATAAAAAACAATTATCATGGAATGAATGTTATAAAGTTTGAAATATCTTCCTATCAAAAATTTAAAAAGTTTCTTTAATTTGTCTTGTCCTACTTTATCCCATATGAGTTTTCCTTGTTCCGAAAAATTGATAAAGTAACTAAGTAAGGATAAGTTTTGCTCACTTTATCTTGTCATGTCCTGCTTGCCTTAAATTTGTGTATGTATTTTTATATATTTATATGATATATATAACTTAACCTCTTTATACACATATTCTATTTTTTTATTTTTTTTATACATAATGGGTAATGGTCGCTTACCTTTGCTCAATTAAAGTTCTCCAAATGTCTAGTATTAGTCATCCATCATAAAGTGGTTGAAGTAAAAAAGGACGAGGTCTCATTATTCAGGAAGGCACAATCTTTGAACAAGAGCACGAGATCCTCACCCCATTAACTCATGATCAAAGAATGTTAGCATAAATCCCAAGATTCCCCACCCATGATTGAAGCCATTGCTTGTTTCACTCCCCAAAATGAAGACAATTGTGGAGATGATGGTCAAATCGGATCTTTATATAACAAATCATACCATTTCAAGGCATGAGAGAAAAACCCTGATTGTTATATACTTTATTATATTTTGAGTTTGTGAGTTTGAACTTAAGCAACAAAGAAACTTTGACAAAAACCACACACAAGTGCTACTCTGGAGAAAATTGCTTTTTGGGCCTTTCAAAAAAATAATCTAGTATTTTTCCCTCTTTCTCAAACTAATTAGGGAAATGTCCCTCTTTTGAAAATCGAGTTTCTGAAAATCGATTTAGGCCCTATAGCGGCGTTTTTAAGGACCCTATAGTGACGTTTTAAGGACCTATAGTGACGTTTTGTAACTCGATTTTTCTTAAAGTCGAGTTACATGCAATTTTTTTTCTTTTTTTTACCTATAACTTGACTTTATGAAAATCGAGTTACAAAACGTCACTATAGGGTCCTTAAAAAGGCCGCTATAGCGCCTAAATCGATTTTCAGAAACTCGATTTTCAAAAGAAGGGCATTTTCCTAATTAGTTTGAGAAAGAGGGCAAAATACTGGATTTTTTTTTTGAAAGGGACAAAAAGCAATTTTGTCCGTGCTACTCCGATTGAGTGTTCTTGTATATTACATCTCTTCCAAAACTCTTCTTGGATGAGTGGCCCATTGAAATCATTTGCATCATCAATACATATTTTATTATCTCTCTCTCTCTCTCTCTCTCTCTCTCTCATAGTCGTCCTTATGCTTTTTTCGATAATTTTTATCTCATCAAATGACAAAATATTTCTAACTTGTCATACTCCCAACCTGCCCCACTCCTACTCCACATAAGTTTCCTTTGTTCCATTCCATTGCCATCCCTAGAATTTTAATTGTCATTTACAAATTCTCATCTGGTATCCTTAAGAGACAGAGAGAGCGAGAAAAAAGAATGTTAAAATTTGTCAATTTTATTATGAGTAAGGTTATAAATATAACAATTTTTACAATAGTTGAGTTGGTAATTTTTTTTTTCCTCATTTTGGTGTTCTTGTGGTTCCTATCTTCCAATAGTTTATTTATGCCCTAAGAATTGTAAAATATTCTGTGAAAAATAATATAATTATAGGATTATTGTTTTGTGAAATTAAAAGTCTTGTAAGAGGGCTCTTTGTGTCCTAAAAAACTCAGTAAACATTTGCACTGTCCAAGCCGCGTGGTTGAGTTTTCACAGACAATGACGAAACTTCGGGTGCAGTAAGTACACCTAAAAAGCTGATTTTAAGCCGAAAGCTAATGCCTAAATAAGCTAATCATATAATGCGAGTCATACTCATATGACCTCACCAAGTATCTGTTTTATTTTATTTTTTGTGTACTTAATACTTATATAGCTCGATCACTCCAAACTCCAAACCAATAACGATAATGTATATTATGAAATTATTATATTAGTTTTGCATTGATTATTCGGTGTCGTTCTACGTACCTTAATATATTACAAGTTTTATTATATTAAAAAATATATATTACAAGTTTGTTTTTATTATCAAAAAATATGACAAGTTTCTTTTAACTTGCAATATTAATATAAATGGGGTGCTTATTCCGTTTTGTCTTATAGCCAATAGCCATCGCTTAAAATAAGAACATGGAGAATCTTCCCGACCTGACGTACAGATTTATTAGCTAAAAAATGTCCTGAGTTTCTAACTTATTATTAAGAAAAAGAAAGTGAGCAACTTGAAAATGTGCGGCAATAAAAAATTCTATCCATGAGGCCATGAGGGGTTGGTGGGTGCAGTTAAAATAAAATAAATAAATCCTCCATGATGGGTAGGTGTGACTGTCTGATTGGCTTACACAAATATTTATTAAATAAGTATCGTGCACAAATGTGATATTACAAAAATATTGAAGTGATAGATATAGAGAGGGGGCATTTTTCCACTTCTCCGGTGAGTGTTGACGTACGTTGCTACCTGTTCGGTTTTACTGTTTGGCATTCTATTTTCTATAATTTTATTATGTCATGAAGAATAATGGAATTGCAATCAATAACTATAATAATAGTAGTCTTCATAGAAAAAAAAAGCATGAATAGTTTAAACAGTAATTATAATTTAATTGCAAGTTGACTTGTTGCCTTTACTCTCGCCACAATTTTGATGTCGTACATTGTGACTAGTTGCCTATCGCTTGTATATAAATCCACTATTTTTTATACATTACTTGATGCTCACAATCAGCTATATAGAATAATGTTTCTATTAAAAAAAAAGCTATATAGGATAATAATGAAAATTGGTGTGGCAAAAGTTGCGGTGGTAAGATTATTGGGACAATAATAATTTAAGGTTATGAATTTAATGAGCATGGTGCAACCAAGATATCACATTGTTACTTCTAAATAAAATAAAAACGCATAACTATTGCCCAGTAGTAAGAGAAAAGTTAACTCCCATAAAAATAAATTTTAAAACATAGAGAAAAGTTAACTAAGAAATATTTTTAAAATTTTTTTATGAAAAAAAAAAGGGGTAATCAATATATATATATATATATATATATTATATTTTCCATGAAAATAAATTCAAAATTTTCCTAAAATATTTCAAAAACAAATGCCGTATGTGATTAAAAAAACAAAAAAAAAAACAAAAAAACTTAGGAGGTGTAGTGGACATGTGTGATATATCTCTCCCTCTATTCTCTTCCTCTTAGTCTTTTACCAGTATCATTTCAACATAATTCTAAACATCATTACGATGTTTTCGTACTCGAAACTCCAAAGAGTATTAATTGCCTAATTGGCATATATGATATATGGTCCCAATTCCCAAACGACATTACTATAATTGAACAAATCATAATGTTAAACCCACCTTTAAGGAATATATAAATATGAGAAATGTTAACGAGTGCCGTTGAGGCATTGGTTCAGAATCCATTTTAAAAAAGTTTTGACATCACTTTTATGGGAAATGAAAAAGCTGTCAAAACATTAATTGTTTTTTTTTTTTCCCCATAAAAACTTTCTTTAATTAGATTGTTAACCAATACCCTATGACACTTGTTAACATGACCCTATAAATATATATATATATATATATTTTAAATCTTTAACTTAGTTTAAAATTCTCCATAAAAGAATAGATAATATTTTATGTTATTTAAGAGAATGTCGTGTGTGTAATGTAACTTGTTCTACATTCCCTTAAAGAGTACCATAACTTATGAGTGGAGTTTGTGATGTGCATTTATATTAAAGTCCATTTCACTTTCCTTTGTATGTCTATTTGCTTTAAAAAAAAAAAAAAAAAAGTTAGTGTAAATTAAAATCCAAAAATATTCCAATTTTTTTGAGAGATTCTATTTGCCAAAATTTAATTATGGTTAGTGATGATGTAAAAAATCAGCAGTTGAACTCCTCGTCATAGTGGATGGACAAAGCTATGATTGAGGTTGTCTCTGTTAGAGGAAATCCTGCAAAATGAATTGGGTGGAAGAGTAACACGTCGGTGTGGCATTAGCCAAACCGCCTCCGATGCTTAAGTCAGTAAGGGAGAAAGATTTTAGAGAGAATTGACTGGAGAGTGATTTTCGTAGAGTATTTTTGTGTGTACCTTTAACTTCTATTGTCTTCTCTTTTTATAGTTGCGTGCCTCATTAATGGGTAATGAATTGTTGTGTTTATGCTCAATGGATAGTGCATTATAAAATCTTTGTCTGAAGTTCACAGCTCACTATGTGACCGTTGCTCCGTCCGTTACACTTTGTCATCAATAAGCGTAATAAATGCGTAATGTCTTCTCTTAGTTAATGACGATCTCAGCTTAATGACGATCATAAATTTCTGACTCATCAGTTGCCCCCTTGTTTGAATTTTCATCTGTTAGATGAGATGAAAACATAACTGTCTGACGCTTCGTATTCCACGTATGGCATATTTATGACAAGTTGATGTTTGATCTGTTGAGTGCCACATGTACAGTCAAGATGTGTCTGATATGCAGACTTTCCTTGGTTTTCTTGTGCACATTTTGGCCATTTATTTCACCCTTTTCCCTCATTTTTCCTTTTCTTCGTTTTCTTTCCTTGTTCAGTTGGCGTTCTAGGGTTTTTCTTTTCTTCAATCTTTCTTTTTCAGTTCTGAGTTTCCCGTACTCTTTTGTTAGGGTTGATTGTCCTTCAATATCTTTTCTTTTTTTAGGTTGTTTGTTTGAGATTGTAGAGGGAGAATGTCTCAAAGGGGTTAGTCTTTTCGTGGGGGAGGACTGTTCGTATAGGTTTGTCCTTTCCTCTTTATTTCCTTTGGTTTCTTGTTCTACTAAAGTTGCTAGGTCTTTGAAAATGTTTGGGGAAGTTAGGTCTAGTGAGCTGGAAACGGGGTTATCTTCATCTGATAATCGCGAGATTCCCGAGGTTACTTCCCCTTTTACTCCCTATAAAGCTTAGGACATCCAATGTGCCCTCTCAGAGAAAGATGAGAAGTGAATCAGGGATAGGTTTCAATTTCCTGATTTGGTTAGAACTAGGATTCCGAGTGACGAGGATAGGGCCTGTCACTCATTTGCTAATGAAGTCTGTTTCTATGAAGCAGATTTCACTAATGGTCTTCGTCTTCCTGTTCATCCCTTTGTTAGGGAACTTTTCAAGTATCTACGCCTTGCCCCGACACAATTAAAGCCTAATTCTTGGTAGGTCGTCATTTGTTGTATGGTGGTGTGGATGTCTGCCAATGATGGAGACGTCATCAAGAGAGACGAATTTCTCCATTTTTATCGTCTGAGAAAGTCCAAAGACCCTGGCTACTGAGAATTTAAGCCATGGGATAGGGCTTTTAGGTTAATACTTGACTCTCCATCGTCCCTTCGCAATTGGAAACCAAACTTCTTCTTTATTTAGGGCAATGGTTAGGAGTACGTCCCTGGTGAAGGCCTGGACAAAGCCTTCAAGTTTTTTCGTAGTTGGGGAACTCATGTGTCTGGTGTGTTCTTCTTGTCTATTCTTTCTGTTCTTTATTTATTCTTTGTGAGTAACAATGATATATGATATACTTGCTTTTTGCAGCTCCTTAACACCCTTGTCTGAAGAAGAGATATCACGGTCGTGTTAAAAAGGTCAAAGAACATCTCGGGACTAGAGATTTCAATGACCTTATCTCCCCTCAATCACTGTTCCTCCATTTTTTGGGCCCAGAGCCCTCAAGCAAGGTTCGGAAGAATTTAGAGGTTGTGAAGAAAAGTAAGTGTGCTCCTCGTCTTTTTTTTTTTCTTTTTTTTTTTTTTTTCTATACCTCCCCTTCTTTTCTCCAAGAATGATGATCAGGTTTAGCAAACAAAAACTAGCCGAGGCCCAAAAGAAGAAGGCCAAGAGTGGCATTGTTGGTGGCCTTCTATCTAGGAAGCATCAGAAAGTGGGCGACGCTCCTTCCGAAATGCCCGTGGTGACTCCTCCCTCTGCTCACTCTCCTGCCAAGCATCCTCCCTCTCCCACATCATCTCTGGAAGTGATTGTCTCTTTAGAGGGGGGGTGCCAGAAGAAAATCCGTTAGCAAATCTTTTTGGGATGATGCTGACGCCACTGCGTTGAAGCTACATGAGACACTTTCAATGGATGACATGAATCCTCTAATGGTGAAGTCGTCTAGTGATGTGATGTCATCTCACATTTAGAAATTGGTGCAGGTGTGTTCTTATGACGTAGGTTGCTTTTTCTCTTCTGTTTTGCTTTTGCTAAGAGAGATTTTTTTCATATGTAGGCTTTGGGGGAGTCCTTGTTCGTCTCTAGGAAGCTTCTGGATTTGGAGAAGAAGGTGGCTACAGCTGAACCTATGATCAAATCTCTCTCTGCTGAGAATGAGACGCTCAAGAACAAGGTTGCCATCCTTACTATTGAAGCTGAGAATGACAAAGAACGTGTGGCAGCTTTGAAGAAGAGTCTTCAAGTGGAGAAGGACTTTTCTAAGCTGAAGGACAAACAGATAGGCGATCTTCAGTTTAAACTGGAAAAAGCTAGTCCTGATGTTGTAAATGAGTTCAAAGAATCTGACTTGTACTTGGACGACCTGTGTGTGTACTATGTGGAGGGCTTTGAACTCTTCAGAAGATGGATGGCTAAGCACCACCCAGAACTGGATCTCTCTGGTCTGGTAATGGGTTAAGTGGAGAAGGAGTTTGTAGCAGATCGCCCTTCCAAGGTCATGGAGGAGAATGTAGTAGAAGAAACTACGACTGCCGCTCCTGTAGATCTGTCCCCTTTTAATCCAGCTAGATAGTAATTTACTTCGTATCTTCTTTTATTTTCTCTTTTTTATGTAAGAGGAAAACAATGTCTTGTTATGGGGCTCGTTGTTTTAAGCATATATTTTTTGAACAATTTACTTGGGCCCGTGTGTTTTGGGTATACAATTCTCTTCTGACAACTGATTTGCTGACGAAGTGTGTTTGTAACCTTTTATTTCGTTAGGTCTTTGTCGTGTTAAGCGACTTTATATGTTGGTTGTATTTGTTTAATCATAGTTCTTCGTCATAACAGTTAAGCAGATGTCATTAAGTTATGATGGTGATGGGAGTTGTGGTTGAACAGCTTCTTGTGTAGTTGTATTTGAATAACTTTCATTAAGTCATGTTTGAATGACGATGATAGAAGTTGTGTTTGAACAACTTTCATTAAGTCATGTTTGAATGACGATGATAAAAGTTGTGTTTGAACAACTTCTCGTTTAGTTGTGTTTGAACAACTTTCATTAAGTCATGTTTGAATGACGATGATAGGAATTTTGTTTGAACAACTTCTCTTTTAGTTGCGTTTGAACAACTTTTATTGAGTCATGTTTGAATGACGATGATAGAAGTTGTGTTTGAACAACTCCTCTTTTAGTTGTGTTTGAACAACTTTTATTGAGTCATGTTTGAATGACGATATTAGAAGTTGTGTTTGAATAACTTCCTTTCTTTTATATGCCATGACGTTATTAGTAATGACAATGTTGCGCTGTACGCATGACTTGGAGTCATGCTATTGGAGCGTCTTTAGGTTAACCATTTTTTTCTCTCTTTTTTTTTGGTCATGTCTGAATGACGATGATAATAGTTGTGTTTGAACAACTCTTGATTTAGTCGACTTTGACGGTTGTGTATTAACAACCTTGATGGTCATGACGATGTCGACTGTGTATGAATAGCTTTTGATTTTAAATTTTAACGACGAAGATTCTTGGGACGTCTCCTAAGAATAACTCCTGAGTGTTGCATATGTTTTTGTTAATAAATAACTCATGGATAATTATTGATAAATACGCATGGATAATGCTCTCGTGTATTATTGATCTATGAATGATGAAAGTAATAACTAATGTACATACTGAGATGAAGATTAGGCAACTTGAAAGGTAAAAGATTCCTTACTGGTAGTACTTCTTCAAATGTTCTATGTTCCATGGTCGAGGTAGTTCTTGGCCGTCTGAAAACTTTAGGTAGTAGGAGCCTTTTCTGGAGTGACGGATTACTTCATAAGGGCCTTCCTAGGCTAGTCTTAGTTTTCCATGGGATGGGTCCTTCGTTGCTTGTGATATCTTCTTAAGGACGAGGTATCTTGTGTTGAACCTTCTTACCTTGATTTTTCTGTTGTAGTATCTGGTCATTACTTCCTTGTGTTTGGTCATTCGCTTCACGGCTTCCTCTCTAACTTCATCAATTAGATTTAAGTTACTGTTAAGCTCTTTCTGGTTCTTCTGACCTTTATAAGTTTTGACTCGAAGGCTCGTTAGTCTCACTTCCACTGGTATGACGGCTTCAGTGCCAAATGTCAGTCTGAATGGCATTTCTCCTATTGGAACTCTTGTGGTCGTCCTATATGCCCAAAGGACATTTGGTAGTTCTTTAGACCATGCCCTCTTTGCCCCCTTAAGCTGAGTTTTGATAATTTTGAGCAGGCTTCTGTTTGTCACTTCTGTCTGACCATTAGCTTGAGGGTGTCTTGGAAAAGAATAGTGGTTCTTGATTCCTAAGCCTTGGCAAAATTTTTGAAACTTGGGATTGTCGAATTGCTTTTCATTGTCCGATATTATGATGCGCGGGACTCCAAACCTACAAATGATGTTCTTCCACACAAAGCTGGTGATTTTATCCTCTGTTATCATTGCTACTGGTTTTGCTTCTACCCATTTCGTGAAGTAATCAATTATGATGATCAGAAATTTGAGTTGCTTCTCCCCTAAAGGGAATGGGCCCATAATGGCAATCACCCATCGGGAAGGGCTATGGTGAGGATATGGGTGTCATCGTCTCTCCTGATTTCGTCTGGACATTTTCAAAGCGTTGACACATATCGTATACTTTGACGAGGTCATGTGCATCCTTCTGTAAAGTCGGCCAGTAGTATCCTGTTCTAAGTGCTTTTCTTGCTAAAAGCCTTGCTCTAGCATGATTTCCACAAATTCCTTCATGTATCTCGCGGAGCACATAATCCGCTTCTTCTGAGTTAGCACATCTTAAGTATAGGAGTGAATAACCTTGTCTATACAGCACATCATCAATAATGACGAAGCAGGCTGCTTTGATCTGTATCTTCCTTGCTTCTGTTTTATCTTCTGGGAGCCATCCTTCTTTCAAATAACGGACGATGGGAGTCATCAACTCGTCTTGTTCTTTTATCTTCAGAACCTGCTCACCTTCTATACTTGGTTTCCCCCTTATATCTATACATAGTACGGAGGGTGCATTGTAGTCGTCTGATGAGGTTAATCGTGTTAGGAAGTTAGCTTTTGCATTTTTGGCCCGAGGGATTTGCACAAAGTCTAGGCTGTCAAAATGCTACAAGAGTTGTTGGATGATCTTCAAGTACTTTTGCATCCTCTCTTCTTTGGCTTCATAATCTCCCTTCACCTGTCCAATTATGAGCTGAGAATCAGCTTGGACGATAAGATTCTTTGTTTCAAGAGCTTTTGCTAAACTTAATCCTATTAGCAATGCTTCATACTCAGCCTTATTATTCATTGCTGAGAATTGCAATCCAATTGCATACTTCAATATTTCTCTTTCTGGAGATATGAGCACTACTCTTGCCCCTCTTACGTTCTTGGTGGCAGACCCATCTGTTTGGATCGTCCATGTTTCCATAGGGAGTTCTTCTTCCTTGTAGGGGTAGGTGAATTCTACAATGAAGTCTGCCAGTATTTGGGCTTTGATTGCTGCTTGAGGCCGATATTCGATGTCGAATTGGCCCAGTTCAACTACCCATTGGATGAGTCATCCTGCTGCATCTATCTTGTTCATTGTCTTTCTTATTGGTTGGTCTGTCATAACGATAATGGAGTGTGATTGGAAGTAAGGACGGAGTTTCCTGGAAGCAACCACCAATGCGAAAGCTATCTTTTCCATCCTTGGGTAATTTGTCTCTACTCTCTAGAATGCCTGCCTAGTATAGTAGACTAGCTTCTGGACATTTTCTTCTTCTCTGATCAATGCCGAACTTATTGCGATGTTAGACATTGCTAAGTAGAGGTACAGCTTTTCTCCCATCACCAAGGGACTTAGCAATGGTGGCTTCATCAAGTACTCTTTTAACTTTGCAGGGGCTTCTTCGCATTCGTCAGTCCACTGAAAGGCCTTTTTCAAGACCTTGAAGAATGGCATGCACTTGTCCGTTGCCCTGGAGATGAATCTGTTTAGAGCTGCGACCTTTCCTGTCAAGCTTTGAACCTCCTTCACTGTTTTTGGTGATTTGACCTCGATTATTGCCTTTACTTTGTTTGGATTTGCCTCTATGCCTCGTTGGGACACCATGAATCCCAAGAATTTCCCTGAACCAATAGCAAAAACACACTTTGTAGGGTTTAATTTCATATTGTATTTATGTAGTGTGCTGAAGGTTTCTTTCATATCATCCAAGTGGTTGGCTTTGTCTTTACTTTTCACCAGCATATCAACTACATATACTTCCACATTCCTTCCAATTTGGTGAGAGAACATGCGATTCACCAATCATTGGTATGTGGCTCCTACGTTCTTCAATCCAAATGGCATAACTTTGTAGCAGTACAACCTTTGGCTGGTGACGAACGAGGTCTTCTCTTGATCTTCTTTGTCCATAAGGATATGGTTGTATGCAGAAAACATATCCATGAAACTTAAGAGCTTGTGTCCAGCAGCTGAGTCTACCAGTTAATCAATCCTTGGCAAGGGGAAGCTATCCCTTGGGTAGGTTTTGTTCAGGTCTGTGAAATCAACGCACATTCTCCATTTGCCATTGCTCTTGCAAATATTTCCCGCTTCTGCTGTACAGGTTTGCACTTTGGGTTGACGTTAAGACAATGATGTATGATCTTCCTATCAATTCGAGGCATATCCTCGTGTTTCTAGGTGAAAACATCTTGGTTTGCCCTCAAAAGGGAAATCATCTTCTCTTTCTCCAGAGTCGGGAGTGCTGATCCTATCTTCAATACCTTTGACGAATCTCCTGGGATGACCTCAACTTCTTGTGGTGTTTCTGATGATTCGGAGATAGGCTCTAGTTCATTGATCACCCATGTGTGGTTTTCCCCAGATGCTAAGGCAGCTTGGTAGCACTCTCTTGCCAGAACTTGATCTCCTCTGATTTCTCCTACCCCATGGGCTATTGGAAATTTCACCTTCAAGTAATATGTTGACATTGCTGCTCTTAGCTTGTTGAATGCAGGTTTTCCCAAGATAATGTTGTATGTTGAAGGGCAGTCAACTATGAGGAAATCAATTTCCTTAGTGATCTGTGCTAGGTAAGTGCCTGCAATTACGGTTAGAGTGACGATGCCCCTAAGGACGATTCTATCCCTAATGAAGCTCACCAGAGGAGAGGTGAAAGGCCTGATCCTTCTCTTGTCCAATTTCATCTGCTGAAACGCAGGTAAGTAGATGATATCTGCTGAGCTTCCGTTGTCAATAAGTACCCGGTGGATGTTGAATTCTTCTACTCTGAGCATGATTACTAATGTATCGTCATAGGGTTGTCTAATGCCGTAACTGTCTCTCTCTGAGAAGAAGATATCAGGTTCGTCATTCCTTGGCATTTTCACAGGAGGGAGTCATGAATGGACACTATTTATATCTTTCTCATGGGCTTTTTTTAGGGACTTCAGCTTTCCGCCTACCGTCAATCCTCCTGAGATCATCTTTATCTCCCTTGCAGGAGGTTTGCTATCTCCTGCTTTTCAATCTCTGTCTCTATCGTCTTTCCATTGGTATCTATAGGGCTCCGTTTTCCTTACATACTTCTGTAACTTCTCTTGCCGGATTAAAGTCTCCACCTGGTCTTTCAAATGTCTACACTTGTCGGTGCGATGCCCGTGGTCCTAATGGAATCTACATTACTTGTTCTTGTCTCTTCTTTCTACTGGTGCACTGATTGGCTTCGGCCATTGTAGGGAAGAATCACCCCTTATCTGCATCAAGACTTGCTCAATTGGCATTATTAGAGGAGTAAAGTTAGTGAACTTTGGCCTCCTATCTGGAAGTTCCTTCTTTTTTCAAATAGTCTACTCAACACTTCGTGTCTCCTTCTTCCTATCGTAATTGCTGCTTGTTCCTGCGTCTCTCTTCCTTTTTCCTTTCATTTCTTTTGCAAGCACCGCATCTTCTGCATTCATGTACTTCTGAGCTTTTTGAAGCAATTTCACGACCATTTTTGGTGGGCTTTTGGTGATTGAGAAGAAAAAAATCCCCATGTAGCAACCCTACTTGGAAAGTTGTTAGGATGACTTGATATTCAGCTTCTTCTACCTACAGTAGCTCCTTATTGAATCGGGTCACATACTGTCTTAGTGATTCTCCTTCTACTTGTTAAATGTTGAGAAGATGACTGGTTGGCTTCTTGTGTCTTTGCCCCCCAATGAAATGAAGAACAAAACCCTTGCTGAGTTGTTCAAAATTTGCAATAGTTCCTGGGGGTATCTTGTTGAACCATACTCTGGCTACTCCTTTTAGTGTCGTTGGGAATGCCTTGCACATCACCTTGTCTGGGGTCATTTGCAACAACATCAGTGTCTTGAATGATTCAATGTGATCCAAGGGATCCTTGGAACCGTCATATGATTCTAGCTGTAGGAGACGAAATTTTGGTAGGAGGGGACAGTTCAGTACTTCAGTGGTGAATGATGAGTCCGTCCTTCGAATCATCATTGATAAACACCAGAATAAGCGATATTTACTGGTCCAAGAGCACCCCCCCCCCCCCCCGAGTAAAAGCTTCCACAGCCGATTGACCAAAATGAGGATCCCAAATTGCATGAGCAATAGGCCTTACATGTAAAGGGTCCTGTGCCCATGTCTCAAAATTTCCTTGCCAAGCTACATGAAACAGATTTCTGGAAGTCCACAAAAAAATTATTGCTAATTGCCCAAAATGAGAAGCAAAAATATTCTAATAAAGACATTCCTCCGCCTTTGTCCTTCATGGCACTTCTTAATTCATCCATCTCCTTCCTCATGTTGCGAAGCTCATTCTCTATCCTAGAGGAATCTTCTCCTGAGGTCCTGTCTCGCCTGTTGGCTTGGGAGTTTGATTCTTCTTCATTGTTGTGCCCTTCAAGTCTTCTGAGCTGTTCTTCCTCATTTTGGTTTTCAATTGTTCACTAACGTTTTGGGTTTTGGGATTCTATTGTCTTTTGCAGCTCTTCATTTTGGCGAGTCAGCTCTTCCACATTAGGTAGGAGGGCCTGGATTTATTGCTGTTGCATGGCTTCTAACTCCATCTCGTACTTTGAGGAACTCTTTTGTCACTGGGAAAGATGGCTTGAATGATTAGTGATTCCCACAGACGGCGCAAAACTGATGATGCAAAAAATCAGCAATTGAGTTCCTCGTCGTAGGGATGGACGAAGCTGTGATTGGGGTCGTCTCTGTTGGAGGAAAACCTACAAAATGAACTAGGTGGAAGAGTAACATGCCGGTGTGGCGTTAGCCAAATCGTCTCTGATGCTTAAGTCAGTAAGGGAGAAAGATTTTAGAGAGAATTGACTGAAGAGTGATTTTCGTAGAGTATTTTTGTGTGTACTTTTAACTTCTGTTACCTTCTCTTTTTATAGTTGCATGCCTTATTAATGGGCAATGAATTGCTGTATTTTTGCTCAATGGCTAGTGCGTTACAAAATCTTTATTTGAAGTTCACAGCTCACTCTGTGACTGTTGCTCCGTCCGTTACACTTTGTCATCAATGAGCGTAATAAATGCGTAACATCTTCTCTTGGTTAATGACGATCTCAGTTTAATGACGATCATAAATTTCTGACTCATCAGTTAGTAAAAACATAATGGATAATTTTAGAACATAAATAAATGCAAAGTTTATCAAGCACCAAATGACTTGCAACGACAAATCTCTCCACTGCTTGTTAGAAAAAGAAAAACAATAAAATAAAAATTCATTCAATTTTTTTAAAACTCTTTAATTAAAACAATTGATTTTAGAATTAGGGAATAAGAAATAAAGAAAGGTAATTCTTCTTCCTTCATAGGAGTTCTTCTAGGACATCAAATCTAATTTTTTAATGCCTCACTTTAACAAAATTTGGTCAATAGGGTGTCAAGGGGAAAATATTTTGTCCCTTCCGAGTTGAGGTGGAGTATCATTTTCTTAAACCTCAAGAGAGAAGAATGTAATTACCCATTTTATTATTAATGAAATTCTTATAAGCTATAATATTCATTTTTAATAAACTACCAGATATCGATTATAAATACATAGATAAAACTAAATTCAAGTTTGAATTTTTTTGAGTTTGAAAAAACCCAAATCCAACTAATGTAACTACTTTTTTTGTTATGAGTTTTGAATAACACCGGGTAATAATGATAAAGGTATTTTGTATTGATTCAAAAATTAGTTTGGGCAAAGATGACTTAGGTTAGTTTGAATTATGATAAGTCATGATTTTTTGTGTGTTAAATTCTAAGGAAATAAGATATTTATCTTGATCTCAAAAAAATTCATGTAAAAATTTTGATTTAGTGAATGAATGAATGAAGAGAATGTAAGAACTCATCTAGTTAGAAGAGTGCTCAACATTTCTCCTTCCTGTTGTACAAAAAGGCATATTATGGAATAAAGTTAGCAAACATCCATCTCTCTCTCTCTCTCTCTCTCTCTCTCTCCCCCCATGATTTTTTGAGTTACATTAAAAAAAAAAAAAAAACATATGATAGAATTCGAATTGGTGACTTAATTGATGACAAAGGACTTTACAGTTTTTTTTATTTATTTATAATTTTTGCTTCCTAATACAAATAATCATCAAGTGCTCATACTTTCTAGGGACTTTTATAGATAAGTTAACCAAAACCCATAAGTTACAAATTGTTTGTTAGTATAATTTGAAGATTTGAACTCCTTAATCCATTTTAGTAAACTTAGAGACCCTGGTTGCTGGTTCCTAGAAAAAAATGTACATAATATTTTTTGAATTAATTTAATTATTTATGGATATAAAAAAGAAATCCAACTAAAATATATATATATATATATATATATTTCTTCTAAAAAATATTTAATCTAAAATAGTTTAAGCCAAAATCGACATAAATTTTGGATCCCAACCTTGAATCACCAAAACAAAAGAAGGCCAAACCAAAAATGCCCTAGACTAGGAGTACAATATTGCAAATACCTTAAGATTTTTTATTTTTTAAAATAACAATAGAAAAATTCCCACCATTTTTTTCCCCTAAACATGATCATATGATAGTGTTTAAATCTATAGTTTTCAACTCTATGATAATTGGTATAGATCATACCAAAACGCTAATATATATATTTTTAATATAGACAGGATTAAGATACTAGGTTTCTTGGTCAATAAAAGATTTTAATGGTTGAATTAATTAAAAATCATAAAAATTCCTAAAACATTAATATATATATTTCTTGTTTTTAATCACAAAAGTAAAATTATTATGAAAAAAATATTAACAAATATTATTAATTATACTAAAAGAAATTTATAGATTAACCATAATAATAATAATAATGCGATAATTGCGACATCAACAATATAATTAATCAAATTTTAATTATTTTTTTGTGTAATGTTTAAATTTGACAATGCTAATTAAATTGAAGTCTATGTAGTATGTAGTAATCTTTCTCTTCTCTTATTTATTTATTTAAGTATATGCAACAATCTCTTTAAAAAAAATAACTCATAAAAATAAGCACAACCTAAGAAAAGGGAAGATATAGCTTTAAGTGCTCAATGCAATGAAGCGGACAAGATTTGAACATGTGGCAAAAATTGAAGACGTATTTGAAATGTTGGCTCTAAGACGAGTCTCTTTAAAAAAAAGAAAAAAAAAAGATTGAGTTGGCTCTAATACACTAGGAGTCCGATTGAGAACAACTTATTTAGTTAAAACTAAAATTTTTGCTGAAAATACTGTAAATACTAAGAGTTCGATTGGAAACATCTTATTTAGTTAAAACTGAACTTTTTGTTGAAAATACTGTAAATAAAAGTAAAAACTAGTTGAAATAATACAATGAGACTCGTAAATAATACTAAAAAATTCAGTGAAACCATGAATAATAATAAAAATAAGTTAAATAATAACAAAAATAAGTTAAATAATAAAATAAAGTGACTTTAAACTCATCCCCCAAGCAGAATGCAACCTAAATGTAAGCGGAGTCCCTTTAAAAAAGAAAAAGAAGCAATTTAGAGTAAGACACATATAGTCGATGGAAGAGTAAAACATGGTATGATATGAGAGAGAGAGAGTATAATAATAATAATAATACAATCAAAGCCTTCCCATAATTTTACAACTTTTCAATTAAAACAACTACCCACAATATACTACCAAAACAAAACCACCTCACTTCCACTTCTCTCTCTCTCTCTCTTTCTCTGTCTAACACACACACACGCACACGCGCGCGCGCACAGACTCGTTTACACGCACATCCAGTCAGAGAGAGATACCCGCGGATCCCATCGTGCCACGTCAGATCCCACTCATCTCTCCGCCGTACCGGAATGCCATTTCCGGCTACCCCAGGTCCCCCCCACCCCCACATCCTCTCTTTCTATATTTGCTTCACTTTATATTACACTCTTTTTTGTGGGTTTCTGCTTTCTGGGTCTGTGAATCTTTGGGTTTCATTTCTGTGAATGTTGTGCTTTTTTTTTTGTTGTTGTTTTTGGGACTTGACCTTTTTGCCCTCTTTTGGATCTCTATGATACTCGAATCAAATTTACTCTCTTTTCTAGATTTGCTTTTGTTTTCTGCTCAAAGTGCAGCTTTTTGTGCACTTCAAAATTCTGCTTTTTGTTACAGTCTACTTTTGAGTCTTTTGGCTAAATATTGCCAAAATTAAAACATTTTTACATTATAGGCACTGTTTAAAGTTTTTTGGCAAAATGAGGAGAGGGGTTGAATTTCGGCAACAGCGTTGCCGAAATTCAACAAAAGTAAGAGAGAGAATTAGGAAAGAGAAAAAGCAAACAGTGACTTTGAATTTCGGCAACAGTGTTGCCGAAATTCATCTGCCCATTTTTTCCGCGCTGCCCGTAAGTGTGAGTGTGAGAAGTGAAATAAGGGGTGCCCGGGAAAAAAAAAAAAAAAAGTAATTTCGGCAATGGTATTACCGAAAATAGTAGGAAAAAAAAGGTGAATGCCAAAATTTAAAGCAAAATATAATGTGCTATGTACACAATATTTTTACAATATTTTCTTTGGCTATCACAATTTAAATTTGACATTGAGATTACTATTTTAATTTAACAATAACAACAAGTAACAACTTAATACTTAGAATTTGTTGTAAAAATATTGTAAAAATTATGTGCACCTATTATTTCTTAAAAAAAAAATGTAATGAATTTGCTGAAAATTTTGTGGCAATTGTGACTTGCCGAAAATGGGAGAAAAAAAAAAAGTTTTACTGGGTTTGTGGCAATTTCTGGGAAAAAAATTAAAGAATTTTCCCACAATTTCGGCAATGGTATTGCCGAAATTGGTTGGGTTTTTTTTTTTTTTTTTTTTTTTAACTAATTTCGACAATTGAAAAAAAAAAAAAAAAAAAAAAAGTCTTTAATTTTTTTCCCAGAAATTGCCACAAACCCAGTAAAACTTTTTTTTTTTCCCATTTTCGGCAAGTCACAATTGCCACAAAATTTTCAGCAAATTCATTACATTTTTTTTTTTAAGAAATAATAGGTGCACATAATTTTTACAATATTTTTACAACAAATTCTAAGTATTAAGTTGTTACTTGTTGTTATTGTTAAATTAAAATAGTAATCTCAATGTCAAATTTAAATTGTGATAGCCAAAGAAAATATTGTAAAAATATTGTGTACATAGCACATTATATTTTGCTTTAAATTTTGGCATTCACTTTTTTTTTTTTCTTACTATTTTCGGTAATACCATTGCCGAAATTACTTTTTTTTTTTTTTTTTTGGGCACCCCTTATCCCACTTCTCACACGCACACTTACGGGCAGCGCGAAAAAATGGGCAGATGAATTTCGGCAACACTGTTGCCGAAATTCAAAATCACTGTTTGCTTTTTCTCTTTCCTAATTCTCTCTCTTACTTTTGTTGAATTTCGGCAACGCTGTTGCCGAAATTCAACCTCTCTCCTCATTTTGCCAAAAAACTTCAAACAGTACCTATAATGTAAAAATGTTTTAATTTTGGCAATATTTAGCTAAAAGACTCGTCTACTTTTAGTCCCACGTAATTTTCTGTTTTTCCTTTTTGGGTATGTTTTAATTAACTTTTTTTTAGTATAAATATGCGTAATTTTGGTTCATTTCTGTTCTGGGTTTTGCCTTTTTGAATCAGCCATTGAACATCTAATGTTTTTTTTTTACTAAGTGGGTATCAGTGAGATTTAGTTTTAGGGTCTTTGAGACTTGAGAGGCTTTGATCAGTGTAGCTTAACCAACACTCAAAAAAAGAAAAAAGAAAAAAAAAAGTATTGAGTTATTTTTTAGTAATTTTTTTTTTTGAAATATTAATGGAGTATTTTTTAATTAAGCTTTACCTTGAGTTTGATCAGGGAATATAGTGACGCGTGAATTGATGTGATATCTCATGCGAATATGGTTAATTTTCTCTCTGCATAGAAGTGGACTTGTCTTTTGTAATTCTCATTTTCGCATTACTTTAGGCCATAAACAGTGTTTTAAACAAATAGCTCTCTCTCTCTCTCTCTCCCTCTCACTCTCTACATCTATTATCTTTATTTCATTTTATTTATTGTAGGGGAACATTAAGCTTACCTGCTTTTAAGTAAAAAATAACATCTGTGTTTGAGCTTTTAATTTTTTTGGTAAGCAAATGTAGGAGTGATTTATATGTATGCAAGGTTTTGGGTGATTAGGATTACAATCTTCTTGTTCTTTCCCTCTTTGTGTAGAATATATGGTATGTATTCAAAATGTATAAATGCTTCTATGTATGCATTTTATTTTTTATAATTAATTATTGAAGGAAAGATGGTATTTTGGTATTAATTTTCTTGACTATAATTTGCTTTGCGGTTCATATGTAAAATGTAAAATATTCTTGACTATAATTTTTTTTTACTGATCTTTGCTTTGGTAATCAGTTACTCTATAAATTCTTGAGCAGTTATGGGCATATGATTGTATTAATTGTGTAATCAAATTTTTTTTGACAGCCCCATTTATTAAAGTTCACTTGTTTTAATGTCAGTCTATTCCATTACTGGATTTCTTTTTTGCCTATTGTAGTTGTTTTCAAAAAGAACTACGTGCAATGTCATTTGGCATTGTTAACTATAACTTTTAAATTGCCTTGTACGTTCTGAAGTTCCTGAACAATATACATTATGCTAGTGGAGAATTCTGATTTAATTTTGTTCATCTGTCTGCTTGGCCTGTATTATTGGCATCATGCGTAAATTCCTTCAGGTTGATATAGATCCCCTTCTTTGGTGGTTAGTTACTTTGCTTTCTCTGTCAATGCCTCTCTCTCATGGGTGGGTATAAATCATAAAATAATATATTCCCCACCAGATAGAGGCTTAAAGTAATTAGCATTTTGTGCTCAATTGAGTAATATTGTTGTTAAATTACAATATCCTCTTCTCTCCTCAACCAGGCCGGCTACTTCTCTTATGGTTTCTTTAGTTGTATATTTTAGATTAAATTATTGCCGATGAGCTCTAATTTAATACCACTTCCTCCTTAATATATATAAAGAGACGGGGAGTATGGTTGTGGGTGTGCATTTTTAACTTAACAAATAAATTTAAATTATTTCGTACTATTTCTAGCTATTGTTGAGATGGAATTGGTTGTTTGGCAGGTTCTTCGCTCTCAAGGAGTAGATCGGATGTGGCAAGGACATGGAGTCCTCTTGGAGATCAGATAGAGGATAAATTGGTAATTTTTAGGGTTATTGTGCATAATTAATTATAGACCAGTTTGGAAACAATTTCTATGCAAGTGTCTCTCATTCATTTCTGAATCATGATATGCTTTGATGTCCTGATTTGTGTTGCATTTCTGTGGAGCATGCAGATTGTGTCTGACTCAAGGTTCTCTTCAAGCAAGAAGGCAAACGGAACACCCATGAAGATGCTTATAGACCAAGAAATGTCAAAAGAAGGGGACTCCAAGCACAATCCACCCAATGTGGTTGCCAAGTTGATAGGGCTTGATGCCTTCCCCCACGTGCAGCCTGATTCAGCTGCTCAAAGAAACCATGCAAGAGGTTATTCACAGCGTAGTTTAAGTCATTCAGGAATACCATTGGGTTCTTGGCAGCAAGAAGAGGGCTTTTCTGACAAAGGCATGCTATGTGAAGTTTATCAGTCTCCAGAACAGAACGAATATAAAGATGTTTATGAAATCTGGCAGCAATCTGAAAAGACAAATTGTAGAAGAGATAAATCACCACAGAAGGGAAGGCATAATGACAATATCAATGAGAAAAAGATGGCTGTTGTTCGTCAGACTTTCATGGAAGCAAAACGACTCTCTACAGATGAAAGGCTTCGCAAATCTAAGGAATTTCAAGATGCATTGGAAGTTTTTATGAGGAAGCTGAAGACACTGAAATATTAGAATCAAGGGAAATGGCAAAGGAGATCACCAGGCAGATGCGTGAAAATTTGATGGGTCACCTAAGGGATGAGACTTTGCTTTCTTCTCTTTTTTCCAATGGTTACACTGGTGATGAGAGTTCATTTAACAAATCAGAGAATGATTATGCAGCGGGAAATCTTAGTGATTCTGAAGTCATGTCACCGTCTCCTAGGCATTCATGGGATTAGATCAATAGGTTTGGTAGCCCTTATTCTACTTCATCCTTCAGCCGTGCATCATGTTCTCCAGAGTCATCAGTTTGTAGAGAAGCAAAGAAGCGACTCTCTGAAAGATGGGCCATGAGGGCATCACATGGGACTTCTCAAGAGCAAAGACATGCCCGGAGAAGCTCTAGTACTTTGGGTGAGATGCTTGCTCTTTCGGATATAAAGAAGTCAGTGGGATCTGAGGACAAGGATAGTAATAAAGAACAAGAACCAAGGTAATCAGTCTCATGTGTAACCAATAATTTAAATAAAGAAGGTGTGGTTGATTCTCCTAAAAATCTTCTGAGGTCAAAATCTGTTCCTGCGTCTTCTACAGTGTATGGTGCCAGGCTCAATGTTGAAGTTTCTGATATTGAGGTGGTCAAAACACATGTTCCCAAGGAGCTGACAAAAGCAAAGGGCATGAAATCATCATTCAAAGGGAAGGTTTCAAGTTTATTTTTCTCAAGGAATAAGAAATCGAATAAGGATAAATGTGCTGCATCTCAAACTAAAGATGAAGCTAATTTTGCCTCCTCTGAAACAACAGCATCTCCATTACATCCTCATGGAGTGATTAGTGATGATGCCTCTCAACGTTGAAAATTTTAAGTTGTTAGACTAGAAAAGAAAGTTAACTTCTTACTGAAATCACAATTGAGCAAACTTATTATTTAAGTTTGGGCAATAATATGTCAAGCGAGAGTTTGTAAACTTTTTGTATGAAGTGTACTCGAACGAGTATTCTCAAACTTGATTTCTGCAATGTTGACTTGATATTAAGAAAACTATTTAAATACAACCCTCACTAACACTTATTAAACTTAACACAGGAATTAGCCAACACAAATGTAAAACCTAACAATTAAAAATAAAGTAGCAATAGAATTAATGACTGTTGTTATAATTAGGCAAAATAAAATTATATTTAAAAAAGAGTATAAAATTGAATTATTTAAAATTACAAACATAGTGGTGAGGGCCTTAATTTAGCCAAATAAAATTTCTTTTCAAAAAAGAAAATAGTCACTGAGGTTTTTTTTTTTTTTTTTTTTTTTTTTTTAAGGTTGTGTTATACACGCTGTATATGTATCTTGTGGATCACTACATAAGCGCTTAAATTACTTTATAAGTTAAAAGAATTTCTAGTTACTTTTTTTTTTTTTTTATAAACAATTTTCAAGTTACTTCAATCATCTATCATAGTTTTTAAGTTATGTAGTAAACTTAGTCTTGAATAATCAATTATCACAATGTAACTTAAATTACTTTTCATTTTATTTCTATTACCTATTTTATTATTCAATTTAATGAAAGAAGTGAAATATTTATTGGAGATGAGATTTGAATCTTAATTTGAACTGTAAATATCTCTATTGAAAATATTAAGAGATGCTAATTGAAATACAAAGCTCTTTAACGTAAAAGTGAAATATTTTCTTTGATAAAATTTATAACTTTTAATGAACTTCTACTAGTGTGCACCAATAGTACATATAAAATAGAACAGGTTTTATGCATCAATAGTTTGAGATGCACTTGGACTTTGTGGAGCCCTGAAAAGATCAACCAAAATATTTGCTTCAGGTACAATTTTTTTTATTGCGTGATTAATTTGAAATGTATAGTAGCTCAAGCAATTACAAATTCTTGTGGCCGCTCTAGAAAAAGTAAAGCAATACTAGACACAAATGTTAACATAATTTGACAAACTCAATGCTTAGATTCAAGAGCAACACTAACAAAAATAAATAAATAAATAAAAAATAAAAATGAAAGGCTGCATCCACAACAACAATTTCACAATAAATTCTAGGTAACAAGTTGTAACTGGTTACCTTGTTTTAGTGATGGGCGCAAATTAGAATCAGTAATAATTTCTCACTTAAAATTTTAAATAAAAATATTATAAACATAGCATTACTCACAAAAAATCTCACTAACAATTATGAGAGAAAAAAAAAAAAAAAAAAAAAAAAAAAAAAAAAAAAAAAACTGCACTCCCAACTGTCATAAGGATAAAGTAACACAAGTTATCATTTCAGCCAAAGGTATTCTTACAATAACACGCTAGACAAATTAGACAAAAATTTGTCATTTAACTCTCAAATTCACCAAAAATTATATGTTCAAACTCTTCGCAGATCTGCTTATATATAATTCTTTAATACCTATTCTTTGGTGAAAGAAAAACATAAAATTATTCTTGTTGACAAATAATAAACTTTTATTCTTTCCCAATAAAATTCAAATAAGTAATCATGTTAAACTAGGAACCTTTAAACTACCTTCTCAAAAAAAAAAAAGGAACCCTTAAACTATTCGTGGGTTGGACTTTTCATCATTTTATAAGACATTTATTATTTCCATATGGACAATATTTAACTCAATTAAATACAACAGAACACAAAGTGACCTTTGTTTTTATTTATTTATTTTTAAATAGTTTTAACATATGACACCTACTCTTATTGATTTTTTATTTTATTTTTAATCATCAAACCAAGACATCATTTGGTTTTTGGGGTATCTTCTAAAAAAATTGGTTTTTGGGATAGATGAAGATTGAGATCTAAATCTGTTCTTTGACGATAAAAGATTTTACCAATTAAGCTAAGTGGAACTCCAAGTAACTTTTGTTTTAAGATAACATATTGTGCTATAAAAGCAAATCTTGCCTTCAAAATATAATTTTTTCTTTTTTTGGTTAACAGAAGGGAAAAAAAATCCTAGTGTTGCTACTTGCTTATACTATCCTGGTTGAAAACTTACCAGATTTAAAACTCACCCGAACATGGAAACATAGGTTGCATGAAATTACATTAATTTTATTTTAATCCAACTAATATTCATATTTTAATATAGAGTATATATTGTATATGTCTCAAATTAAACCTAGGTTTCTTAAGGAATGAAACTAAACTAAATGATACATTCAGATTTAATATTATAGGTTGTATATATATTTATTTGTTGGGATTTCAGTTTTAATCAACTAAAATGGTATATATCTACAAAATTTTTTACTTTGGGTCCCTTCATGGAAGGTTCAAACTCCTTATTATCTCTTCATTGCAGGCCCGAGGCAGAAGTTATTGAAGCCGTTGTAAAAGTGATGTTAAATAAACCAAGTTATTCACTTTTCATAGATACCAATAAACTAGTAGGAATAACTTCCAGAGTTGAGAAATTAATGTCACATTTAGCTATAGAGTCAAATGGTGTTCACCTTATAGGAATTTGGGGGATGGGAGGAATGGGTAAAACAACTCTAGCAAGAGTTGTTTGCAAAATGATTTCCAATAAATTTGATGCATGTAGTTTTATTTCTAATGTCGAGGGAGTTTATGAAAAACATGGCATACTTCAGTTACAACAAACATTTTTGAATGATCTTTTGATTCTTAGAGACAGAAAAGTGAAAGATGTTGATGATGGAGTATACATGATCAAGAATAGGTTACATCACAAAAAGATTCTTCTTGTTCTTGATGATGTAAATGAATTAGACTAGTTGAATAAATTAGTTGCGAAGCATGATTGGTTAGTCCCAGGTAGTAGAGTTATCATAACAACAAGAGATGTGCATTTGCTAAAGTCATATGAAGTAGATGATATATATGAGGCTAAAGGATTGAGTAATGAGGAAGCTCTTCATCTTTTTAATTTGAAAGCTTTTCATGAAGAGCATCCACCTAAAGATTATCTAGAGTTGTGCCAAGCCTTTGTAGATTATGCTAATGGTCTTCCTTTAGCCATTGAGGTTTTGGGTTCCTTTCTGTACAACAGAAGTACTTCTGAATGGAAAAGTGGATTAGATAGGCTTAAAGAATTTCCTATAAAAAAAATTCTTGATGTACTTCAAATAAGTTATGATGGACTAGAACAAACAGAGAATG
Source organism: Quercus ilex subsp. ballota (assembly GCA_032727855.1). Classification (NCBI taxonomy): domain Eukaryota; kingdom Viridiplantae; phylum Streptophyta; class Magnoliopsida; order Fagales; family Fagaceae; genus Quercus; species Quercus ilex. Next base: position 45,145,018 of record CM064916.1, read on the forward strand.
AAATTTTCTTGCATATTGCATGTTTCTTGAATTATAGAAATCAAGAAACTATTATAGCAATATTAGATTGTCTTGATTTTTACCCCCAAATTGGATTAAGGGTTCTTGCTGATAGATCTCTCATTAAGTATCAAGACAATCAATTGTGGATGCATAATTTACTCCAAGAATTGGATCGAGATATAGTCTGTAAAGAGTGTTCGAAAGACCAACCTGAAAAGTGTAGTAGATTGTGGTTGTATAAAGATATTGACAGTGTGTTAACAAAAAATACGATAAGAGGTTATTGAAAGAACCCAAGAATATACCTTATTAATTATATTATCCAACATAGTTTAACATAAGTAGTTTTGGTAAATATACATTTTGCAATTCACTAACCCTTTTGTTCATGATTATCAGGGAACAGAAGCAATTCAAGGCATAGTCTTAACTTTACCTGAGTTGAAACAAGCACATTGGGATCCTAGCTCCTTTTCAAAGATGCATCGTCTGAAATTCCTCATAATTAAAATTTTTTACCTCACATATGATCCCAAACATCTTCCTAATGACTTAAGATTTCTTGATTGGAGTGGGTACAATTCAAAATCTTTGCTAGCAAGTTTCCAACCAAATGAGTTGATTGAACTTCACATGTGTTGTAGCAACATTGAACGACTTTGGAAAGGAACAAAGGTAATAGATGCCATTCTACAACTTTTCTTTTAATAGTTTCATTAAACTATAAGATTTTTAGAAGCTAACAAGTGTTTTATGTCTTTTTGGATTTTTACAATCTTTTGAGATGTTGAAATTCATCGAATTGGAAAGATCTCTAAAATTTTTTGAAACCCCTGACTTCACCAAAATCCCAATTCTTGAGAAATTGGTTCTTGAAAATTGTATAAATTTATGCGAGATACATCCATCAATCGGAGTTCACAAAAAGCTTACTCTTCTTAATCTAAAAGGTTGCAAAAACCTCAGAAATCTCCCAAGAAAGTTTGAAATGGAGTCTTTTGAGATCCTTATTCTTTCTGAATGCTCAAATTTAAAAACAATTCCAGAATTTGGAGAGAATATGGGATATGTATCAGAGCTTCACTTGGATGGCACTACTATTACAAAATTACCCACATCAATTGAGAATTTGAGTGGGCTTGCTTCATTGAATGTAAGGGATTGTAAAAATCTTATGTCTCTTCCAAGCACATTTTTTAATATGACGTGGCTTAAAGATTTCAATCTTTGTGGCTGCTCAAAACTACTAGAGAACTTGAGGAGTGATGAAAGTGTTGAAGTGAATGGACAGATAGCTTTTTTTAATGCTATTTTCGAAACTACTAAAAAAATAGTTTTTGGTGGATTTCAGCTTCTCCCTTTTTATGCTCAAAACTACTAGAGAACTTGAGGAGTGATGAAAGTGTTGAAGTGAATGGACAGATGGCTTTTTTTAATGCTATTTTCGAAACTACTAAAAAAATAGTTTTTGGTGGATTTCAGCTTCTCCCTTTTTATCCAATGTCAAGAAGTTCCAAATCCATGACCATGGGCTTGCTATCATCTTCTCTATTTGGTTTGTCTTCTTTGGCAATTTAAATTTAAGTTATTGCAATCTCAAGGAAATCCCAAAAGGTATTGGCTGCTTATTCTCTTTAAAACAATTTGAATCTTTGATCTAAGTGGAAATAATTTTGGTTGCCTTCCGGAAAGCATTGCTTAACTATCTATTCTGAATTTTTTGGTTGTGAATTACTGCATGAGTCTTCAATCCTTTACAAAGCTTCCTTTAAATCTAGGCTATATTGTTGGACATGGTTGCTCCTCATTGGAAACAGTACCAGATCTGTTGAGACCAAATTCTTCATTTGAGCCAAAACTTACTTTCAAATTGCAGCAAACTGACTGGCAATCAAGGATTCATTGACTTGTTTTTTGCAGTTATAAAAAAGTCTCCTTAGGTCTCTCTCTCTCTTTCTCTCTCATAGTTCTAAGCATCATGCTTTGTATGTTTCAGGTAGGGATGACCATGGGTAGGGTATGGGTAGGGTATGGGTATATCCAACCCAATTAATTTATCCATGGATACCCAATTACCTTACCCAATTAGTATCCATACCCAATTGTTACCCAATTTGTTTACCCATGGATATCCATACCCTACCCAAATCCAATTTTTATAAAATCACCAAATATGCTCAAAAACCACTAAAAAAACCAAAATATCCTCAAAATCTCTAAAATGAGCAAAATGCCAATGAAACCTCTAAAATCACTAATTATGCTCAAAAACCACTAAAATGACCAAAATATCTCAAAATCTCTAAAATAAGCAAAATACCCATGAAATCTCTAAAATGACCAAAATACTCCCAAAATCACTAAATATGCTCAAAAACCACTTAAAATTACCAAAATACCCCCTAAACCTAAAAAATGACAAAAATACCCCCGAAACCTAAAATTTGACTGAAATACACCCCAAAACATAAAATTACCAAAAATACCCCCCTAAACCTAAAAAATGACAAAAATACCTCCAAAACCTAAAAACTAACTAAAATACCCTTGAAACTTAAAAATTACCAAAATACCCTCGAAACCTAAAAAATGATTGAAATAACCCCTAAACCTAAAAAATGACCAAAATATCCCCGAAAACTAAAAACTTACTAAAACACCCCTAATACTTAAAAATTACCAAAATACCTCCGAAACCTAAATATTAACCGAAATACCCCGTAAACCTTAGAAATTACCAAAATACCCCCAAAACCTATAAAATGACCAAAATACCATTGAAATCTATAAAATGATAAAAATGCCCCTAAAACCTATATGATGGTAAAAATACACGATAAACCTAAAAAATGTCTGAAATACTCTCAAACCTATAAAATGACCAAAATACGCCCTAAACTTGTAAAATGACCAAATACACCCAAAACCTCTGAAATGACAAAATAAGAATTTTTTTAAAAAATAACTGTAAATTCCAAATTATATTATTAGTTAAGCAAGGTTTGAAACATATTTGGTTTATAACAATTTGACTTTTCTGAAGTCGATTTCGCCCTTTGAAAATCCACTTGGAAATCGAGTGTGAGAAACTCGATTTCCAAAATCGAGTTTCTCACACTCGATTTCCCAGTGAATTTTCAAAGGGCGAAATCGACACTAGAAAAGTCGAATTGTTATAAACCAAATATGTTTCAAACCTTGCCTAACTAATACAATAGTTCGAGGGATTTCGGTCATTTTTTAGATTTAGGGGCGTATTTTGGTTATTTTATAGGTTTTGGGGGTATTCTTGTTATTTTATATGTTTAGGGGGTATTTTGGTAATTTTAAGGTTTTGGGGGTATTTCAAACATTTTTTAAGTTTAGAGGGTATTTTGGTAATTTTAAGTTTATGGGGGGGGTATTTTTAAGTTTAAGGTCATTTTTAGGTTTCAGGGGGTATTTCGGTCATTTTTTATGTTTTGGGGATATTTCGATCATTTTTTTAGGTTTTGAGGGTATTTTGGTAACTTTTAGGTTTCGGGGGTATTTTGGTCATTTTTTAGGTTTTAGTGATCTTTCAGTCATTTTTTAGGTTTAGGGGTTATTTTGGTAATTTTTAGTTTTCGGGGGTATTTTGGTCATTTTTTAGGTTTCAGGAGTATTTTGGTCATTTTTTAGGTTTCGTGGGTGTTTCAATCATTTTTTAATGTTTCAGGGGTTTTTTGGTAATTTTTAGGTTTCGGGGGTAGTTTTGTCATTTTTTATGTTTCAGGGGTATTTCGGTCATTTTTTAGGTTTTGAGGGTATTTTAGTAATTTTTGAGTTTCGGGGGCATTTTGGTCATTTTTTAGGTTTCAGTGGTTTTTCGGTCATTTTTTAGGTTTAGGGGTTATTTTGGTAATTTTTAGGTTTTGGTGGTCTTTTGGTCATTTTTTAGGTTTATGGGGTATTTTGGTAATTTTTAGTTTTCAGGGGTATTTTGGTCATTTTTTAGGTTTAGAGTGCATTTCGGTAATTTTAGACGATTTTAGGAATAATTTGGTCATTTTCAAGTTTTATGGGCAATTTGGTAATTTTGATTATTGGGTAATTGGGTGAATTGAGATTTACTCATAATAATTTGGTTGAGTTGGGTTTAAATTAGATCTAATTAGTTAAATGGGTAATAATGGGTAAATGGGTAATATTCAAACCCTACCCAAAATATTTGGATAATATCCAAACCCTACCAAATTACCTTCTACCCATTAAAAATTGGGTATTACCCAGAATAATTAGATCGGGTAGGGTTGGATATCCCTAGTTTCAGGGACTCTCTCCTAACTATAATGGGGAAAGATATGAAGTTGTTTTTCCTGGAAGTGAAATGCCGGAGTGGTTTAGCCATCAATGTATGGGGGATGAAGTGAATATAATGGAACTTTTTTCTCATTTGTGTAATGATTGGATTGGGATTGCTGTTTGCATTGTATTTTGTCCTCTTCCACATCATCAAATTCATGGTAATCCAGTTTCCTGCATATTGAGTGCCAATGGAAAAGAAATGTCTCTTACACACATCATTGACAATGAGGTGGTTGCTTCATCAGATCATATTTGGTTGTTGTATTTGCTTCCTCAACAGTTCGGGAAGAAGGACAAAAAAATACTGTGGGAATGTGATGCAAAAGGATTTCGTGGGATTGGAATTAAATCAATAACACAGATTCAAGCTTGGTGAAAATATGCGGGTTGCATGTGGTATACAAGAAAGACATTGAAGATCTCAACAGCACTATGGGTTAGTGTAGCAACAACAGCATCATTCCTTATGAGGGCTTGAAAGAGTCCCTGAATTTATGGCCCATGGTAAATATTACAAGGAGTTAAGTCAATACAAGGAATGTGGTGAAGAGCTAAGCAATTGGCAGGAATTACATGTAAGTCACTGTCATTGTCTTTCTTCTTAATTCAAGCTCTGTTGGTTGCTGCATTATCCTTTTCTCTTCAGCGTACATTTATAAATGGATTGCCCACCATATGTTTGATTACAGTTGTCAATGAGACTTCTAGCAATTTGACTAGAATGAACAAAGAATGGCAAGAAATAGCTTTTTGTTGGAAAGTTTTAAATGAATTAGAATTCATCAAACCTGGAAAGTTTTGGCTACCAAACGTACTAGTTTATTGTTCTATCTCATGTTGTTTTCTTCCAAACAACAAATACTGAATAATAGATAGTATTGAATGGTAATATTTCGAAATGGCCTTAGAAAAAACATCTTACCCCTAATCATCCCATGTGATGCTTCTGCAAAGGCATGGGTAAGACCTTAATATTATTTGAATCTCAATTAAAAGTGACAAATCTTTTTCCTCTGCATTTTTTTTGTTACATATTTACATTTCATATTAAATTGATGACACACCTTTATATCCATCCAAGTATATGCATATCGTTCTAGTTTTATCAAATTTCTCCAAAGGAATGTCCAATAAAATTGCTTAGGTTCTCTGAAAGTTGTGGCAGATGTCCTAGTTAAAGAAACATTCAGAGGGAATTCTGAATTAGTTTGGAAACTCAATAGCCAAAATGATGCAAGGAGAATTTTCTTAATTCCTGTTTGTATTGCTCACAAGCTCATAAAGCCTCATTCTAAATATGGGTCTTATTTTGGCTAAAAAGGAAAATGGCTGTTGCATACCAGGAATTGTTGAAACCAAGCTGGTAGGCCTTTTATTGGTCTTAATGGCATTGCAACCAGTTATGTAGGATACAATTACCTTCTAAAATGATTATCGTTTTCTGAATTTTTTTCTTTTTTTAATTTTCTTCTTGTGAGGGTAGAATTGAGAAGATATCTGAGGACTAATGTCCTTTGTGTCCAAGACACTGAAAGCTTAGACCATATTTTCCCCCCTTGTCATGTAGAGAAATCTGGCTTGTTTGATCCGTTCATTAGAACGGATTTCATTCAGCCTTACTTGATTCAGGCATGGATGAAGATTTGGATGAAGGGTAACAGGGGCCATTGAGAAACCATAAAGTACTTTTTGCTGTCTTTTGTCTCTGATTTATGGTCTATTTGGACTTATGGGAAGAAGGCAACAGTGAATAAAGAAAGTATTGTAAAAGTTTGATTTCAATGTGCAGGGTAACTAACAGTTCAAAAACAAAGAGAAGCCTCGACAGCAGCAGGATAAGCAAGTCCACACCTTTAGAGAGTGTTCCAACTGGCAACCAACCACGTTGGATGAGAGCTGCAAGGGTAAGAGAAGGAAAGGGGATCCAGTTTCTTTCTGTAAAAATAAAGGTCCATGTCTGTGGCTGGTTTTTTCAGCTAGACTGTTAAAGATTCTATTGTGACAGCAACTTTATTGGCTTTTTTATGAAGGATTATTGAAGATTCTAGCTTTGGGATTTCTCTCTGTTAGAATTCTTAGAAGCAACAAAGAGGTTGCAGAGTTACCTAATAGAGAGGCTGTGGTAAAGGACATTCAGCAGTTTACAAATGTTTGGGATTGACATGTGGATAGACGTTTTGGCAAAGCCTTGATCTCTAGCAATCATTGCCCCTAAGTCTTTATGAACAGTAGCTTGGATAATAGACAGAGAGCTCCTAATCTTCTAATCTTTTCTTCTTGTGCTGTTTTGGTTCCTTTGTTTCAATGTACCCAAAAAAGAATGGCAAGAAAAGGTTTTTGTTGGTGTTTTAAAGGCAGTAGAAATCATGGGCTGGAAAGCTTTTACTGCCAAAGGTATTATTAATTTATTGTTTTACCCATGTTTCCATTCAAAATTATGCTTATGGGTTGTCCTCAATTTAGAATTCTATTAGCACAAGCTGATTGGTAAGAAAAGGCATGACAAATTGACAGGTAATTCAAAGTGAATAGACTAGAATTCTAATTCTTATATTTTTCCTTCTTGTCCTTTGGGTATAATTTGGTTTGCTTTAATTTAAAGTATGAAAAAGGGGTTTTATTTGTTTGGAACTATCAAAATGCTTTCTTATTTCTTCTTGTCATCTAGAAATCTAGTTTGCTTAGATCTGTCCATTACTAATGTAGTCATGTATATAGTAATAGTTTGATTTCTGTTAATGTCACATATAAATGCTTGTTGATGTTGATACTTGATGGTCCTCTTCCTTCATTGGTGGAGCTCCTCTGTCAACGAGTGGTCTCATATTCCATTGCATTGTGGAGCAGCGTTGCTGCCTTTATTTATTAAAAAAAAAAAAAAAGTAACAGTTTGATTTCTATGTGACTATGTGTATGTTAGCTAACAGTTCAAATTAAAGGAAAGCCTTGACAGTGAAAAAATAAGTCCAGACATTTATAGAGTCTTCCAAATGGCAACCAATCCTGAAATGGGGAGGGGATTCAATTTTTTTTGTAAAAATAGAGATAGATGTATGGTCATGGTTGTTGTTTTAGCTGGGCCGTTAGGGATTCTATATTTCTATGAAAGCAGCTGTTTTGTCTTTGTGTGAAGGAGCAAGGATTGTTGAAGCTGCAAGCCAAGCCTGCAAGCCTTGAGATTGCTCTCTGTTAGTATTCTTAGAAGTAATGTCTTCTCATAAACTATATTGCACTACAAAAGTTGGTTGTCATGTTCAAATTGATATTAAAAAAAATCGAAGTTTTTTTTGGAGAACTAGTTCCATGTATCTTTTAGAACTTAGATCGCCGATGTCATATTAGTCAATCAAGATTATCTACCTTTCTATAATAAAAAATAAAAATAAAAAATTTTTAAAATTCTTATCTAGTTGAATAATTTTCGGTCAAAATTTAAACACTTGAACTCCTACTTTATTTATATAATAATTGAGTTGTTAACTTCACTGAAAACACTATGTTATAATGAACAACTGAAAGCTTGGCTGTAACATGATCATGATTATAGAAAACAATGGAAGAATCCATGAAAATCATGTAGAAATACTGGATTATCTTGGCCTTTACCATTAGGGGTTCTTATTGATAAATCTCTCGAAAAAGTTAGCGACAATGGTTAGTGGATGCATGATTTACAACATTAAATGGGCAAGAACATAGTTTATCAAGAGTTCTCTAAAGAGTCTAGAAAGCATAGTAGATTGTGGTTATATATTTGTAGACATTAATAATGTTCTTACAAAAAATATAGTAAGAGGTTATCTTGAAAACTTGAGCAACGTACCATTTATATAGTTCAATAGACTTAGAACGGTTTTGGTAATCTTACATTTTGCAATTCTTTTATCCTTTTATTCACGACTATGAACAAAAGCAATTAAAGACAGCCTTAAAGTTGCTTGAACCAAAATAGGCATATTGGAATCCTGAGTCTTTTTTAAAAAGTATCATCTTAAATTGCTCATAATTGGTAATGTTAACCTGTTGTATAATCTTGAAACATCTTCCTAATGGCTTGAGCTTTCTTGATCAGTGTGGATACCCTTCAAAAAAAAATTTAAACAAGTTTCCATCCAGTTAAGCAACTTTTAAAAACTTATTGAAATTCCAAACTTCATTGGAATCCTAGTCCTAAGAAATTGGTCCTTGAAGATTGTATAAATTTACCTAGGTGCACACATCAATTGGAGCTCATAATATATATATATATATAAAATACTATAATAAAAAAAACTTAAATTTCTTAGTTGTAAACTCTCGATATTATCTCAATAAAATTTCTAAACTTTTCACTAAAAAAATTCTAATAACAAAAATTATCGAGTAGTCTCTCACGTCTCCAACAAATATATATATAGAGAGAGAGAGAGTGGTGCGTCCTTCCTCCCAGTCACGTGCCGTTTTGGTATTTTTATTTTGAAAATATAAGATGTAAAATGCTAAAAATGTATTTAAATTTTTTTAAAAATGTTATATATTTTTTAAGCAAACATATTTATTACTATTAGTTTATTAGTGTATAAAAAATAATATTTATTTATATAATTTAATATTTATTAATAAAATTATTTATTACATCATTGATTCGACCATCGGTCCAACCCCGGTTGAACCATAAAATCATTAACAAATCCCTAATTGGGTCTTTTACAAAACTGGTTTTTTTTTTTTTTTTAAATGGTTTATATAATTGGGTTGTTGACTTTAATGAAAACACTATGTTATAATGAGCAACTGAATGCTTGGCTCTAACATGATCATGATTATAGAAAACAATGGGAGAATCCATGAAAATCATGTAGAAATACTAGATTATCTTGGCCTTTACAATTAGGGGTTCTTATTGATAAATCTTTCGTAAATGTTAGTGACAATGGTTTATGGATGCATGATTTACAACATAAAATGGGCAAGAACATAGCTTCTCAAGAGTTCCCTAAAATGCCTAGAAAGCGTAGTAGATCATGGTTATATACTTGAGGACATTAATAATATTCTTACAAAAAATATAATAAGAGGTTTATTTTGAAAACTTGAGCACATACCCTTTTATATAGTTCAATGGACGTAGAATGGTTTTGGTAAAATTACATTATGCAATTCATTAATCCTTTTGTTCAAGATTATGAACAAAAGCAATTTAAGTCATAGCCTTAAAAGTTGCTTGAACCAAAATAGGCATATTGGAATCCTAAGAGTCCTTTTAAAAATGTATCATCTTAAATTGCTCATAAGTGGTAATGGTCACCTTTTGTATGATTTCGAATCATCTTCCTAATGGTTTAAAGAGTGGATACCCTTCAAAATCTTTTCTATCAAGTTTCCATCCAATTAAGCTATTTTCAAAAACTTATTGAGTCCCAAACTTCATTGGAATCCTAGTCCTAAGAAATTGGTTCTTGAAGATTGTATAAATTTACCTGGGTGCACCCATCAAGTGGAGATCATTAAAAAAAAAAAAAAAAAAACTTAAATTTTTTAGTTGTAGACTCTAGATATTATCTCAATAAAATTTTTTTACTTTTCACTAAAAATAAAAATCTAATGATGTATGCGGTCATGGTAGATTTCCCTTTGATATCGATCTGGAATTGGGTGGCCATAGTCAACCTTTTGATATCGATCATGGTAGTTTGTTTCATTTTGATGAGTTTGTCACAGAGAACTTTGTGTTCTTTTGATTAGAATTTCTTTAGAGAGAAGTTTTGATATTTGATTTGTATTTGTTTGAAATTTTTTATGTAATGTTCATCCTTTTTTTAGCAAAATTTCAAACCCTAACCTTTTTATTTGTCTGCTGTTATATTTTCGAATTAAAATGTGTTTTTCTAACTACAAATGAAAAAGTGGGTCACCGAAGCGTAATGGAGCAGAGTTCAAGTAAATAAAGTGTTAAATTTCAAACTCAAAGTAAGCAACTTAAATTCGAATCAAATCACAAGTAGCTAAATTATAATTTGCTCAAAAATCTAATAACAAAAATTATAGAGTAGTCTCTCACGTAACCAACAAATATACATACAGAGAGAGTGGTAGTGGTGCATCCTCCCAGTCACGTGACATTTTGGCGCCCAAATTTCCCCTCAAATTCTAATCGCTCTCATTCACTCTTTCATAAGTATCCAGACTGTACAACCAAAAATCTTCAATTCCTCAAAAAGAAAAATCCCCAAACCCATCTATATATATATATATATAGTCTTAGGGCCTTTTTCATTTTCGTATCTGAAACACAATGAAGCGACGAATTTCCAAAACTACTCATAAAGATCCATCGCCGATCATCGGAGCAACTCTACCACAACAACCGGGTCGTCTCTGTGGAGTTCGGAGCCCCGATTTCCGCATTCCAAATCCAACTTCCCAATCAACCAAAGGTTCTTCTCCTAAATCACTCATTTTTCTTCGTGTAACTGAGTTTTCATTTGTGTTCCTTTTGGTTCAAATTTGTTCCAGTTGAGATTAATCATTTAAATTGAATTGTTGTTTCCTACTAATTTGTTTCATTTTTCATTTCCATGTAGATATCAGCTGCAGAAAAAGAGTAAAGCTTTCAGATCTTGATGTCAATATTCCCTCAAGTTGCGGAAGAAATGCCTCTTCCACAGCTTTAGAAGGAAGACAGAGTCCGAGATGTAAGTTTCCCAAAAATATGGTGCTGACAAACTTTAGTTAATCAATATTCCCTCAAGTTGCTTTTCTTTTCTGGAGCTGCATATTCCTTGGGTTCATGGTATTACTTGTTGTTTTCCTTTTCTTGAAGTAAAAATGTTTTTTCTCTTTTTTTTTTCTCTTTGTGCTAAATGTTTAAATATATACAAGCTCTATTGTCATAATTATGTTGCATTTCTAGCGGTACCAATCAAAAGTAATTGGAACTCGTGTTTGAAAATATTAATCATTCCATTTGAATGTACCATGCAGCCGATGACCCCAAAACTTCCGAATTTGCATTTTTTAAGAAATTGAAGGAAAATGCAGGCCACAAATACCAATACCATACATTACATAAAGAAGAAATCCAGTCAAAGAAGTTCAAAATTGATGACTGTTCTGGAGGTAAATGTTCAGAAATGCATCTCAACTGCAATTTGGGTTTTTTTTTTTTTTTCCCAGTCTTAAAGGCTGGTATGAATTTATTTCTTTTTCTATAAAATTTTATGCATATGAATCAGCCATACTTAAAATATTTAAAGGCAATGCACTTGCCTGGACATGATTATTTACGTGCTTTCTCTGTACTATGCAGGAAACCCAAACAGTGTCAAATTTAGCTGTAAGGACTTCAATTCCTCATTGCTTGCTGAAAATGTCACACCTAGTAACTTTAGCTCACACCTGTCACCTCTTGGTGGCGCATCAAAGAAATCAGGTGTGTGTTGTAAAGTGGCTTTTCTTTTCTTTTTCTTTTTTCTTCTTTTAATGGTATGCTTCTGATTAGTATTTCTTTCTTGTTTATTCTATCAATAAAAAGGGAAGAAAATGATGACAACAAATTATTGCTCCTAATTTTGGAATAATGTTACAGTAATCTTCCTTGTTTATTCTAATTTTTACTCCCTTTTTGTGATTTTATTATAACCTTTTAATAGTGCGTGAAATAGCTCCTCTTCTAATGTCCAGAATGCACTGGCTTATCATTTCTAACATCTTTAAAAATGGCAGATATAAATGCAGTTATACTGACTTATAAACTGAAAAGAAAAAGGAAAAAAAAGAAAAAAAGAAGAAGGTTATATTGTACTGTCCTGAGATGACTTTTAGGGATATCACTTGGTATTCTGAATCCCTAGCAAAAATAATGCTAATTCTTTGTAGGAGGTGAATGCTGCTTCCTTCGTTGTTGACCACTTGCTTCTTGGTAGTTGATTCCTGGTGATTCATATCTGTTGCTGCCCATGCACTATGACACTTATGGGGGGCTATTTGACATGGATAGAATTAGAAAGCCATCTAGGAATGCTATTTTAGTAGGCTTGGGTTAGACAAATTTGTGATTTTAGTATTCCAAAAGGTGAGAGAGCACTATTAGGCTTCAACATTCTTAAGTAAAATATTCACCGCCACTTTATTTAACCTCATCCTCAGTATGGTGTTCTGCTTCATAATCTAATGTTACATGATTTGTAGTATCTTTAATCATGATTTTTTGTACATTGTCATAATATCCTCATTAATGTTCTCATTTTGTAAATGACGATGCCAAATTAGAACCACTAATGAACTTGCTCAGTTTGCAATATATACCATGGATTTGGAATCCAGAACTTTGAAATGATATTTTGACTTTTTTATTGGTTGGCAGAGGGATATTCACCGGAAGCTTATACAACCTCAGCAGGTATATGCTGCCTGCAAACATGAAAATATTGAGAAATATAGCAATGTGTTGAATCCTGGGGTTACGTATGCTTTGTTTGTTAGCTAATATCATGGAAGGAAAGGATGAAAAAAATATAGATTTTTTCAACTTATTAAGCATTTCGTTTCTAAATTCCAAAATTTATTTTATCCTTGGCAATCCCATGGAGTTCTATTGCTAGTTTAAGGTAGATTATAACAATCTTTTTCCACTTCCAAATCTCACAACTAGAGATGCTGGTGGAATGCTTTGCTGAATAGTCTTAAATGTTTGCAAGTCTTTGTTTTTAGGGGGCCAGCACGGGCATGGAGAAATCTTTTCTAAAAAGAGACATAAATTACGCAAATGGGTTATAGAGACATCATATCCTCATATTGAAGAACTCTGTTTAAAGGGGTTAGACACATGACCATTTAATAAGTTTTCTCATTTTATTTTATCCTCATTTCATGGACTCGTAGAAATTTTCTCAGGTATGATTTTGTTTCTTTGCTTCTCAGTCGCCTGTTCCCCGAGAGCAACAAAAACAGTGTATGTTCCTTTTGCTTTCCATATGGATGTCACTTATTCTGTTGGTGTTGGTGTTGGTGATTAAGCTGGATAATTATTTCTCTGGCAGGGTTTTAAGAAATCAAAATCAAGGGAAGTTTATATTGATACCAAATCTCAATTTCTCACTTCTTTGGAATTGCATGGTCAGCTCAAAAAATTAAGTCATATGCCTGCAAGAAACAATATGGAACTTGACCATGTTTCACACTTGGATGATGGTCCTTCATCTTGTTGGTTGAATAGATCACCAGAGGGGGTTCTCTCAAATTTCTACACTCCCCCAATCGATGCCAGTATAGCATGTCTCGGGTATGAAATGAGAGAAACTGATTATGAAGTAGGAGGAAGAAGTCCAGTTCTATGCACGCAGTGTGATTCCCCTAATGGCTTTCAATCTAAAAGATATGGATCTCTTGCATATAATCATCTCAAAGAACTGGATGACTTACATTATCCAAAAAAATGTTTGATTAAAAGTGGGTCAAATCCTCTTCTTCTGGGTTGGGACTTTGGCAGGAATACAGAGGAAAGAAACTTGTCTAATACTTGTAAAAATACAGAGCTGAATCTGTATTCACCTTCATCAAGTTCCTTGGGTGGTTATCATCAGCACATTCTGGATGATAGGATAGGTGCAAAAGAGTTGAGTGAATCATCCTTCCTGTCAACAAATTCTCCAAATGTTATTTCATTCCCATGGTCCTATTCAGCCAACTATAATGACCTTGATTTTGGAAAACAAGTTGAAGACAAGGAAGATATAAATGCTGACTTTAACAATTTTCCTCTAGCTCTAACACTTGCACCAGACTATCTTACTTTGGCTGAAGATCAAAAGAATGACACTAAATGCAAAGATAGCAGCATCTTCTTTTCTCCTCATAATCTCAATATAATGAGCAAGGTTTTTGGTGAGAGTTATCATCATCCTGGTTTTGAAAGTGTCCTCCTTTCCTCTGGACTTGATTTTGATTTAGAATGGGATTGCCCATCATTAAGTGGTTCCTCAAGGAAGCATCATCCACCTGTCAATTATGCTTTTCAGTCTCCCAGAAATGAAGGAACATATTCATGCTTTTTACTCAAAGACAAGAGTGAAAGTTTCCTAGATGGTTCAGGTCATAGAGGAACCCTGAGTCATGTCAGTGATATTGTTAACATCCAAGACTTGTCATCATTTTATTTCCAAATGCCGCTAGAAAAAGACAGGTCATGCCCTTTGCTGCTTGATAAATCAAGCTGGGATGGAACTTGAGGACAAATTTATTATGATGATAGTAAAGATGCTTCCAAGCATTTTGGACATGCTCTTCATGCTTTCATTATGCTTAGTTGTAGCTGCACATTATTGTTAATGTAGCTACTTTGTTTACTGGAATTTTCCAATGTTTTAAAGAATTTAAGTATACGGGTCTATCAAGAGATTACTTGTGAATTTGACACTGCCTTGTCTATTGTCATATGTTGGGGGCAAGTTCAATCTCTCTTGTCATCTCTCAAAAGATGTTTCTTGAGCCACACCCTGGCACAAGAAGCTACACTTGCCACACAATCTCAAAGAATCCCACCCCTTAAATTGCAGTGACGTGGCAGTTTGTACACTGTTAAATAAAATCTGAACTGTGAGATGGACAAGACTAGGTATGAAGAGGATATCAAAGAGGGTGGTGAAGCTTTGGAAGTAACCTTTAGAATCTTAACTTAGGGGGCAGGTGGACTCTAGCTCACATTTTTTTTTTCTTTTATCTACCAAGAAAAGATAAAAAGTTATAAAACATGCTCACAATGGTTTACAAAAGTTCCTGATGCATGTTTAGTCATATACTTGCAAAAAATGAACCCCCGGCTAAGTTATAAAACATGCTCACAATGGTTTACAAAAGTTCCTGATGCATGTTTAAAACATGCTCACAGTGTTTATTAGTGCTAAGCAAGTCCATGGGGTTAGTAGTCTAGTCTATTATTGCTTTGGCATGCTTCTTGTTTGCTAGGATTACTACTCTATCAGATCTCCGGCTTCTAGCTTGGTTATAGAGCTTCTCTGACAGCAGCCAGTTTGGCATTTATTTGTTGGAGATCTGAGAGTATACTGATAGTACACATGGTTTTTGTTATGTGAATTTTAAGCTACCAACTCATATCAGAATAAAACTGTTTAGAACTTCAATTTTATAATCCTACCAAATGTTTGAAGTTTAGAAGGGTTAACTAATCTTCACAATAGCAACATAGGGTTTGAGTTGATCATATAGTGCACAAGGATGATATTGCATAAGAAGCTGTTCTCTCTAGACCTCTTCCTTGAAAAAGTATATTGTGTTTTTTTTTTTTTTTTGATAAACCAAGTATATTGTGTTTAGATGTATGCAACGAGCTTCTCACAGTCTATGGTTTGTTCGTGTTTGGGATCTTGTGTTGATTCACCATGTGTCGAAATTCGATTAGAAATGGGCTCACCGGCAGCTCTATAACAAAAATGAAATGACACCTTGGTTTTTCTGGTTTGTCCTTTGCAGTACCACTAAAACTAAGCCCGCTAAAAACGAAGTCAATACCACAAAATAAATAAATACAGAAGACAATTGCATGGTTTATATAGACTTAGACTACGACCCAAATAATAATAATATACTAGAAATTTGAAAGTAACATTATAATGAATGCCTAACTATCAAAGGCCACTATCAACAAACCCTAATACTTGGAGTGTGGAAGCTGGGAAATCTAATGGTGAATCCGGTAGCCTCTACAACCAAGAAAGCTAGCGTTAAGGCTTGCAATAACACGTTTGAAAACTCTTTTGAAAACACGTTTGAAAACTCTTCTCAAGTTTGGGCTAGACAATTGTCAAGATAAGAAAATCCCAACTCCAAGTAGACCAAGCCCAAAGAAAGAGGGTGGCAAGAACAAAGAGTCCACTGACATGATAGAAGGTGGCGGAGATGATGGGTTTGTGAATAGAAATGAAAATGCGGTGTTTTTTCTTTGGGCATTTTTGCATTAAAAAAAAAGAGTTGGGAGAGTCCTCTGAAATTTGGTAAGGGGGACTGGTCCTAAAAGCACATCAAACGGTTTGCCTAAAAAATTCAATTGCCCAATTCCATATGCTTAAATAGCTAGTAATTGCGTCAATTACATTTGCGGTTCGAACAACATAATAGATCAAATAAAACAGTGTCCCAATCAGAAATCCCACAACACACTTGCAGTTCGAACAATATAACGGGCGGTGCACTGGTGCCCATGCTGAGGCTTGTTATAAGAATTTTCAGTGTACTTATACTAAACTCATTGCCAGCCTCTATTATTTATTTTTGAAATTCACCATTTTTCATTCATCCCAATTTAATGTTTATACATTTGCCTGATGAATTTTCTGTTTCTGTCAATTACGAAAATAGTCAGAAGTGAGATGAGTCCTAACACAAGAAAATGAACACCGAAATAATATTGAAGTCATTATCAAGTATGGGTATGTTCTTTTTTTTTTTTCTTTCTTCCTTTTTTGGGCATGGAGTCTCATCACAGTCCTAGTTCTTTTGATGATTGGTGAACATATAACCTTATAGTTGTGATAAATGAAAATTCGTGAAATTTAAATTAAAATATATATTAAAAAAAAAAAAAAAACCCCTTAAGAATGCATGTAACATGTGTGATGAGGTTAGTATTAAGTATATTTTATATTATTCCAATTGAAATATATTTGAAAATTATTCCTTAAAGAATGAAATCATTATGAAAAACTATACTAATAGTAAACCCTCATGCCAATATCCGAATGGTGAGTTAATTGTTTTGAAATAGCGTAAAATGACTTGAAGGCTATAGGTTCAATTCATTGTACTATTTTCCATAGGGTTTTAGGGATATCTCATGAGAATGAAGTGAAATCGTCAAATAAAAAAATAGGACACCAATTCCTTAATAAAAAAATAAAAATAAAAATAAAAATAAAAACAATAATTATAATATAAAGGATAGCTAGCTAGTAGGAGGCACGAGCTCTACTTGTGACCCACTCCTCCTTCTGAGAAAGTATTTGGTATCAAATAATATTATTTCAGTGATACCAAAATTCAATAAATAAGAGGTATGTCTGCAAAAAATAATTACCCCACTAACAAATAAAAGACATATATTAATGAATAGTTATTTTTGTACACATGTCTTTTGTATATTGAATTTTACTATAAATGATATGGTATCATTTAATATAGAAGATTCCCCTAACTCTGTAGGTATAGGGCAGGAAACACCGAGTTTATGGTCAAACTTCGCCACGTCATTTGTTCCCACTTTGCTTGCCTGCGTCATTTGTGAGTGTGTGTGTATTCCTAAAAAAAGAAGGTGCTGAATAAAAATTATAAAATAAATAAAATAAAAAATTTTAAGGTCTTTTTTTTTATATTTTTTAACCTTTTCATTTTTTTTTTAAGTTGCACTTTTTAAAGTACAAAATAAAACTGGATTCTTATATTTCATTTAAAAAGATATAATTTCTTATAATATTTATGTTAAATGTGTGATAAAACGCTAAAAGTTAGTTTATTTTTAAAAAGTAAAAAAACTGAGACAAAAGCAAAAAAATATAGCAATAAGCTAAAAAAAAAAAAAAAAGCTTTTATAGTTACTAACAATAGATTTTCTAATAGTAATACACAGAAGGATGGCATTAACAAAGATAGCAAACTCAAAGGACTAAATTAGCAAAATCACAATTTAAATAATTGAAATGACAATTAATCCAAGGTTTAAGAATGTAAAATGAGTTTTAGTCCTATTTTTATTATTTTATAAAATACAATTTATTTCTTGCATTTTGGTTAATCCATTTTACCTTTGGTGCTTTTTTCAATATTATAGTTTATCCCTTGTGCTTTAGGGTAAAGTAAAAAAATTTAATATTTTTGTTGTTATTCATGTAATTACTCACATGAGACATAAGAATGTTCTTTCTCTTTCTTTATGAGAGATGTCTGCATCTTATGAGGTGGATTTATAGAACACCTCCTCATAATATGTGGATGCCACAAGTGTGGACTCACCCAATGTGAGAGAAGGGTTGCATAAATCCGTGTTATAAGATACTGACTCTTCTTTGGATTGTGTATCCCAAACAAGAACACATTCAACCAATATGATGAAACAGTGAATGTTGTTGCTTCAAAACTTCCTAACTTTAATTTAGAAACTATAGCCCAACAAAGGGGAATATGGAAACAAAGAGTTGCACATGAACTAAAGAGCCTTGGAAGGATTAGACTCTTGGGTCTGGAAGTAGTGATTAGTGAATTAGTGATGGAACTATATCGTATGAAAACACGTTAGAGATGAGGCATATGGAGTACATGTGTGCTATAAGTGAGATTGAAGGATCTTAGCCTATGAGTATTAGTGCTTATTTATGAACATTCATAGGATAGATATTGGGATACAAACTAGAATAAGAGAAAACGTCAGTGTAAGCATGGTTGTTAAAATCAGGATCATACATAGGATCGTGGAAGGTAGGTAGGATCGTAGATCGTAGAATTGGATTTTAGATCGTAAGATCCTACATTATTTGAGAAAAAACAAAAAATACACATTAGTATGCTAAATAATTACATAAATTATACATTCAATGATATAATTATGATACATTAGTATATTCATTTGTAAGTATCATTTAAAGAAAAAAAAAACTCAAAATGTAACACTTTATTGGGATATTTTTTATTTGGGTCTAATTGACACTCTCTACATTAGAGTGGAAAAAATTGGTCTATTGGGATTTTATTTTTCGTTTAGGTCCAACTGAGCATTCTGTCAAGTTAAAGAAGATTACAAGAAACCAATGTCGTTTAGGATCGTTAGAATCGTACGATCCTACCGATTCTGAATGATCGCAAAGGTCCTTGAAAAATCCGGATCGTTTTAGGCAAGTAAGATCATAAAATCGTAGGATTGTAGGATCCATATAAAGATTTTGACAACCATGAGTGTAAGTATAAATTCCTAGCTTTGATATTTCTCTGCCCCATAGGCTTGTTCGCATAATGTCTCTAAAGCACCAATCATCCCACCCTGATTAGCAATCTCAAAAATTCACTTGTCAATAAGAGCTTATTTGTTAGCTTAAGCTTTTATGTTAAGTAGTTTTTCCATATGTTGTATTAACTACTTAATTTGAGGCTACCTAAAGTGTTATCTCACCAACAAAATAAAAGGAAAACAAATTAGGGAAGAAGAAAATGAGTTGACAGTGATTCCTTTTTTTAGGGAGTAAGTGAAAAGGAGAAGAAATAAAAGATATTTATGTGTGCATGAAAAGGAGAAGAAATAAATTTTATTGATAGATTTAACAGTATACATAGTGTCATGTTATATAAAATTTTAGATGATATAATACTAGATATATCTTTAAATATGTAATTCTTTATATGAATCATAAAATGGATTCATATCAAATTAAGTGGACTATAATGCAAACAAGATAAGCAACTAAGATCCTAAGAATGATAAATCTTCAACCAAATTTTTTTTTTTTTTTTTAAAGTCCTAAGAATGATGAATTTTAAGGCTTTAAGATTATTGTGAAGACAAATATTTAATCCATTTTCAATCCAACTATAATACAAACATAACAAATTTTTTTCATAAGA
Organism: Quercus ilex subsp. ballota; assembly: GCA_032727855.1. Classification (NCBI taxonomy): domain Eukaryota; kingdom Viridiplantae; phylum Streptophyta; class Magnoliopsida; order Fagales; family Fagaceae; genus Quercus; species Quercus ilex. The sequence continues at coordinate 45,164,947 of CM064916.1, forward strand.
TTTGAGGTGAGAGATTATAATTGGTATACCATCACATTCACAAATGAACAATTTTAGCCTCAATTTTATTATACATGAATTATAACTTGTTAACTCAATAGTTGTGAATCAAATTGTAAAATTTGACTTGTATTTAGACTTAATGTTTAATTTCAATCAACTCAAAACCCAAGTAGTCAACAAATAAGCAAGTAAGCAAATCAACAGCATGCTTATATTTCTCTCAAAGAAAAACCAGCATGCTTATATAAACTCAAACATTTTTTTTTATTCCATAAAAATGCGCACTTTTAGAATACAATCTTTTATTTATATAAGAAAAAGAATACAATGTTTAGAATTGAAATGTCCTGATTCTCAAAAAATAAAAAGAATTGATATGTCCTACATGAATGAAACATACTTATTACTACTTATATTTAGAGGTGGCAAAATCAGACACGACCTGTGAACTCGACATAACTAACATTTTTTATAAACAGGTCATGGATTGAAACTAAACGGGTTCAGGTCATATTCAAGTTGACACGGCTGACCTGTTTAATAAACGGGTTGTATTCGTGTTCAATATGTGAACTCGTATAATCCGTTTAACCCATTTAGGTTATAAATGTATTAAATTTTGTTTTTATTATTTTATTATTATTGCTTAATTTTTTGTTGTAATTATATGTTTATCACTATATTTATGGTTGTAATTTTTTTTTTTATAAGAGTTGTAATTGTATTTTAATTTTAGATATATAGAAATTGATTATAAGTTATTCAAGTTAGGTATGACCTATTAATACAATAGGTTGTTAAATGGGTCATTTGTATTGCCATTTAAATGACTTGTTAATTAAACGAGTTAAATATATCGTGTCGAGTCGACCTGTTTAATAAACGAATCAGGTTAGGGTTGAGGAACTTGACACGTTTACTAAACAGACCGGGTTCAGGTCAACCCATAAAGCCAAGTACTTCTAACTCGAAACGACATGAACATAACCTACCAATACAAATTGCCACACCTACTTATATCTTTCTTTATGCACCGTTGGCTTTTATTTCATTTATTTTTTTTCCCTCCGAATTAAATGGTTAGACCTTTTAAACTTTAAACAGAAATCAATAGTTATGTAAATCATTATTTTTGTGGCCACTTGAGACCACGTTTTATTGCATATGTAGCTAATGGTGAGTGGTGACAAAGAACAAAGGAAAGCGGCTTTTTCTTCGTTTGCCACTCAAATTTGGGATTAATTGTGACCTGCTCTTTATGTCTAACTTTCAAATTTCAACAAAAATACATCATTTTTCTGAGTATTTTATGTTGACAAGAGAGTTAAAAGGTCAAAATGGCCACTGTATATTCAAAACAACATTGGGAGTCATTTTCACTTGCATGTGCAATCGTACACTCGACATGACCCAATTGGTATAGATAAAGGATTTGTGGCCCTTGCAGATTTTTTGCCGTGATTGAGTTAGAAAGCTCAACTGTTCATTTCCTATGAGATTCACGGTTTTAATAGGAGATTTGGTCCATGATCATGGTAAATAGATTAACAAGTCAATAAAAACTCATGAAGAAGATAATAATAATAATAATAATAATGAAGTAAAAGGACTTGATTTTCTCTCCACCTGACATCCTTCATTGAGTATAGTTTTGTTTTTCCTAAGCCCAAAAAAAAGAAAAAGAAAAAAAAGGGAAGAAGAAGAGAAGGTTCAAGTGTTCAACCGTTCAAGGTTGTGTTAGATAGACTATAGACCTATTAAACATAATCCTAATTCTACGTGAGCATTAAAGCACAAAGTTTTAGAGGATTTGTGCCAAAGCTAGCTCATAGAAAATTTAATTAGGTTTTAAATTATATTTTAATGAGTTATGCTAACGAATGCCCTTAGGGCAAAATTTTTATGGAAAAAAATTAATATTTTAATAGCTTTTTTCATTTTTCATAAAAGTAATGTCAAAATTTTCTTAAAATTGATTGGTAACCAATTCCCTAAGGGCACTCGTTAGTATTTCCCTATTTTAATTTGTGAGCTAATTTTGAAAAATTTCTACTTAAATATTTTAATTTTATGTCAAGTGAGTTAATAAATACAAAATACTAAGAGTCAATTTCAAAAAAAAAAAAAAAAGGTACAAAATACTAAGAGTTCAATATTAATGAACTATAAAAATAAAAATAAAAAACAGTTATATATCTAGTCAAAAAAATCACCACATGTTCTATCTTATTAAAAATTAGAATAAAAATAATCATAAGTAGATTTAAATTTAGACATGAATTTTAATATGCATCTGATTACATTTATTTTTTCTAATAATTTGATTAATTATGTATATTTTTATGATAAAAAATGTATTTATTTTTAAATGCATCAATGCATATACATAAGTTACAAGCTAGTTACTTTAATGATTAGGAAAAGAGATTTTTTTTTCCCTATATATTATTTTGCAGCAAAAGGGTACTCCCACGAGTCATGACAAGGAAAAAAAATGGGGAATAGTGACAATTAGGCATCCAAGAATTTGTCGCAAGTATCAGATCAATTAACCAAAACTTTTTAGTAGAGTCTGTGGTATGTCTTTGCATTAGAACCTTTTTTTCCTCTCCCTTGTGTGTGTTTGTTTCTCCAAAATATATATATATATATATATATATATATATATATATATATATCATAATTGTCTTTCGGCAAGCTAATTGTCCTCCCTTGCTTCGTTTCTCTACTTATTATTATTATTATTATTATTAAGTAATAACCAAGAAGAACTCAGCCCTCTATAGACTATTACAAGTAGAATCGATGTCCAAGATTATTATTGAAGAAAGATAACAAAATTGATGTGCAAGACGTCGTAAACAATGGTAGTCTCTTCATACCCATCAGGTACTTGTTTAGAGACTTTATTTTTTAAATAAAAATATAATATTCTTTTATTCTTATATTATATTTCAAGTAATTATATTTTAATTATAAAATATATGTCATAATTTTCAGAAATTTCAAATTTAAAAATTTTGAATTTACCTTTGTACCTTTAATTTATCTTATCTTTAAATCATTAATTTTACTTAGATAATAAAATTATTTTTGGAAGTATAGAAAAAGGACATTAAAAATGTATTCCAAAATATATATATATATATAAATACATCATGAAATATGTAGATCAAAAGATCATTTTATAAGTTAAAACTATCTCCACTCTATCTCCTAACTCCTAAATCTAGTTTTCTTTTTTTCCTCAAAAAAAAAAAAAAAAAGTCTAGTTTTCATTAATCTTATAATACTAGTAAAGCTTTTAATCTTATATATAAAACTTGAATTAATATTTTGTTTGATTTAAGTTTGCTTCTGATTAAAAAAAAAATGATTTAAGTTATTTGCTATTTTTCTTTTTATGAAATGAGTTATTCTTTCTCGGTTGTTTGACTAAGAAATCAAAGTTCCAAATATATAGAATAAACAAGGAGCTAGAGACCCGGTTTGGTTTTGAATATCTAGACCCAACGTACAATATAATAAACTGACTATAAATGAAAATTAAAGCCCCACCCATCTCCCACCTTAATTTTGGGAATAATAAGACCTTGATACGCAAAGTCATACTGGTTGGTGATTAGTCTCATGCACCCATCTCCCAACTTATTAAACAATGTCATGAGTTTAATGTGAATTCATTGATCAAGCCACAACCTTCATATGCATGTCTATAATTTAGGACTACTCAGGGAAAAAATAAATACAAATTTAACTATGATACTTATAATATTGAAGTCGGTTCTTTTTCTTTTAAGGGTAATTCTAAACTTCTCAAAAAATATAAAAAACTTGACAAACTTTTTTTATTTAATTAGCAACTCATTGTGGATTCTAGTAACTCAACTAGTAAAACTTCAATTTCTATCAATACCAATTAGTTTTTGGTGTCTATCTCATGATAAAGAATAATTATCATAGAATGAATGTAATAAAGTATGAAATATCATCCTATCAAAAAATTAAAAAGTTTCTCTAATTTGTCTTGTCCTACTTTATCCCATTTGAGTTTTCCTTGTTCCAAAAAATTGATGAAGTAACTAAGTAAGGATAAGTTTTGCTCATTTTATCTTGTCATATCCTGCTTGCCTTAAATTTGTATATTTATTTTTATATATTTATATGATATATATAACCTAATCTCTTTTTACACATATTCTATTATTTTAATTTTTTTTATACATGATAGGTAACGGTCGTTTACCTTTGCTCAGTTAAAGTTCTCCAAATGTCTAGTATTAGTCATCCATCATAAAGTGGGTGAAGTGAAAAAGGACGAGGTCTCACTATTCAGAAAGGCACAATCTCTAAACGAGAGCATGAGATCCTCACCCCATTAACTCATGATCAAAGAATGTTAACATAAATCCGAAGATTCCCACCCATGATTGAAGCCATTGCTTGTTTCACTCCCCATTATGGAAAATGAAGACAATTGTGGAGATGATGGTCATATCGGATCTTTATATAACAAATCACACCATTTCAAGGCATGAGAGAAAAACCCTAATTGTTATATACTTTATTATATTTTGAGTTTGTGAGTTTGAACTTAAGCAACAAAGAAACTTTGACAAAAACCACACACAAGTGCTACTCCGATTGAGCGTTCGTGTATATTACATCTCTTCCAAAACTCTTCTTGGATGAGTGGCCCATTGAAATCATTTGCATCACCAATACATATTTCTCTCTCTCTCTCTCTCTCTCTCTCTCTCTCATAGTCGTCCTTATGCTTTTTTCGTTAATTTTTATCTCATCAAATGACAAAATATTTTTAACTTGTCATACTCCCAACCTGCCTCACTCCTACTCCACAAAAGTTTCCTTTGTTCCATTCCATTGCCATCCCTAGAATTTTAATTGCCATTTACAAATTCTCATATGGTATCCTTAAGAGACAGAGAGAGTGAGAAAAAAGAATGTTAAATTTTGTCAATTTTATTATGAGTAAGGTTATAGATATAATAATTTTCACAATAGTTGAGTTGGTATTTTTTTTTTTTTCCTCATTTTGGTGTTCTTGTGGTTCCTATCTTCCAATAGTTTATTTATGCCCTAAGAATTGTAAAATACTCTGTGAAAAATAATATGATTATAGGATTATTGTTTTGTGAAATTAAAGTCTTGTAAGAGGGCTCTTTGTGTCCTAAAAAACTCAGTAAACATTTGCACCGTCCAAGCCGCGTGGTTGAGTTTTCACAGACAATGACGAAACTTCGGGTGCAGTAAGTACACCTAAAAAGCTGATTTTAAGCCGAAAGCTAATGCCTAAATAAGCTAATCATATAATGCGAGTCATACTCATGACCTCACCAGGTATCTGTTTTATTTTATTTTTTGTGTACATAATACTTATATAGCTCGATCACTCCAAACTCCAAACCAATAACGATAATGTATATTATGAAATTATTATATTAGTTTTGCATTGATTACTCGGTGTCGTTCTACGTACCTTAATATATTACAAGTTTTATTATATTAAAAAATATATATTACAAGTTTATTTTTATTATCAAAAAATATGACAAGTTTCTTTTAACTTGCAATATGGGGTGCTTCCGTTTTGTCTTATAGCCAATAGCCATCGCTTAAAATAAGAACATGGAGAATCTTCCCGGCCTGACGTACAGATTTCTTAGCTAAAAAATGTCCTGAGTTTCTAACTTATTATTAAGAAAAAGAAAGTGAGCAACTTGAAAATGTGCGGCAATAAAAAATTCTATCCATGAGGGGTTGGTGGGTGCAGTTAAAATAAAACAAATAAATCCTCCATGATGGGTAGGTGTGACTGTCTGATTGGCTTACACAAATATTTATTTAAGAATCTCCTGCGAATCCTTATGGGTTGGGTCAGGACTCAGGATGGTGTACTAATTTAAAGAAAGAAAAAAAACATAAAAATTTATGAAATAAGTATCGTGCATAAATGTGATATTACAAAAATATTGAAGTGATAGATATAGAGAGGGGGCATTTTTCCACTTCTCCGGTGAGTGTTGACGTACGTTGCTACCTGTTCGGTTTTACTGTTTGGCATTCTATTTTCTATAATTTTATTATGTCATGAAGAATAATGGAATTGCAATCAATAACTATAATAATAGCAGTCTTCATAGAAAAAAAAAGCATGAATAGTTTAAACAGTAATTATAATTTAATTGCAAGTTGACTTGTTGCCTTTACTTTCGCCACAATTTTGATCTCGTATATTGTGACTAGTTGCCTATCGCTTGTATATAAATCCACCATTTTTTATACATTACTTAATGCTCACAATCAGCTATATAGAATAATGTTTCTATTAAAAAAAAAAAAGCTATATTGGATAATAATGAAAATTAGTGTGGCAAAAGTTGTGGTTGTAAGATTATTGGGACAATAATAATTTAAGGTTATGAATTTAATGAGCATGTTGCAAACAAGATATCACATTGTTACTTAGTTAAGCAAAACTATACACTTCTAAATAAAATAAAAAAACATAACTATTGCCCAGTAGTAAGAGAAAAGTTAACTCCCATAAAAATAAAATTTAAAACATAGAGAAAAGTTAACTAAGAAATATTTTTTAAAAATTTTATGAAAAAAAAAAAAGTAATCAATTTATATATATATATATATATATTATATTTTCCATGAAAATAAATTCAAAATTTTCCTAAAATATTTCAAAAACAAATGCCGTATGTGATAAAAATTAATTAATTTAAAAAAAAAAAAAAAAAAAAAAAAAAAAAAAAAAAAAAAAAAAAAAACGCTTAGGAGGTGTACTGGACATGTATGATATATCTCTCCCTCTTTTCTCTTCCTCTTAGTCTCTTACCGGTATCATTTCAACATAATTGTAAACATCATTATGATGTTTTCGTACTCGAAACTCCAAAGAGTATTAATTGCCTATTTTTATTTTTTTTATTTTGATAAGATTAATTGCCTAATTGGCATATATGATATATGGTCCCAATTCCCAAACGACATTATACTATAGTTGGACAAATCATAATGTTAAACCCACCTATAAGGAATATATATATATATATATATATATATAATCTTTAACTTAGTTTAAAATTCTCCATAAAAGAATAGATAATTTTTTACGTTATTTAAGAGAGTGTGTTGTGTATAGTATAACTTATTCCAAATTCTCTTAAAAAATTACCTTTTTTTTTTTTTTGAGGGGGACTAAAAAAAAATTACTTAAGAGAGTGTAGTGTGTGTAATATAACTTATTCCACATTCCCTTAAAGAGAACCATAACTTATGAGTGGAGTTTGTGATGTGCATTTATATTAAAGTCCATTTCACTTTCCTTTGTATGTCTATTTGCTTCTCAAAAAAAAAAAAAACTTAGTGTAAGTTAAAATCCAAAAATAATCCAATTTTTTTAAGAGATTCTATTTGCCGAAATTTAATTATGGTTAGTGATGATGCAAAAAATCAGCAGTTGAGCTCCTTGTCGTAGTGGATGGACGAAGCTATGATTGGGGTAGTCTCTATTGGAGGAAAACCTGCAAAATGAACTGGGTGGAAGAGTAACAAGTCGGTGTGGCGTTAGCCAAACCGCCTCCGATGCTTAAACCAGTAAGGGAGAAAGATTTTAAAAAAATTGACTGGAAAGTGATTTTCGTAGAGTATTTTTGCGTGTACCTTTAACTTTTGTTGCCTTCTCTTTTTATAGTTGTGTGCCTCATTAATGGGCAATGAATTGTTGTATTTATGCTCGACAGCTAGTGTGTTACAATATCTTTGTTTGAAGTTCAAAACTCACTCTGTGACCGTTGCTCCGTTCGTTACACTTTGTCATCAATGAATGTAATAAATGCATAACGTCTTCTCTTCGTTAATGACGATCTCAGCTTAATGACGATCATAAATTTTTGACTCATTAGTTGCCCCCTTGTTTGAATTTTTGTCTGTTAGACGAGATGAAAACATAACCGTCTGACGCTTTGTATTCCGTGTACGGCGTATTTATGACGAGTTGATGTTTGATCTGCTAAGTGCCACGTGTACGGTCAAGATATGCCTGACGTGCTGACTTTCCTCAGTTTTCCCGTGCACATTTTGGCCATTTATTTCGCCCTTTTCCCTCCTTTTTTCTTTTCTTCGTTTTCTTTCCTTGTTTAGTTGGCGTTCTAGGGTTTTTCTCTTCTTCAAGCTTTCTTTTTCAGTTATGCATTCCCTGGTAAGTTCTTCATGCTCCCCTCTCTTTTTCTGCTCTTCTATGGTAGATTACTCTTTTGTTAGGGTTGATTGTCCTTCAATATCTTTTCTTTTTGCTCGCTTAGGTTGTTTGCTTAAGATTGTAGAGGGAGAGTGTCTCAAGGGGGTTAGTCTTTTCATGGGGGAGGATTGTCCGTATAGGTTTGTCATTTCCTCTTTATTTCCTTTGGCTTCTTGTTCTGCTAGAGTTGCTAGGTCTTTGAAAATGTATGGGGAAGTTAGGTCTAGTGAGCTGGAAATAGGGTTATCTTCGTTTGATAATCACGGATTCCCGAGGTTACTTCCCCTTCTACTCCCTATAAAGCTTAAGACATCCAATGTGCCTTCTTAGAGAAAGATGAGAAGTGAATCAGGGATAGGTTTCAATTTCCTAATTCGGTTAGAATTAGGATTTCAAGTGACAAGGATAGGGCTTGTCACTCATATGTTGATGAAGTCTGTTTCTATGAAGTAGATTTCACTAGTGGTCTTCATCTTCCTGTTCATCCCTTTGTTAGGGAATTTCACATATCTGCACCTTGCCCTGGCATAATTAGTGCCAATTCTTGGTGGATCGTCATTTGTTGTATGGTGGTGTGGATGTCTGCCAATGATGGAGACGTCATCAAGAGAGACAAATTTCTCCATTTTTATTGTCTGAGAATGTACAAAGACCCTGGCTACTAGGAATTTAAGGCATGGGATAGGGCTTCTAGGTTAATACTTGACTCTCCATCATCCCTCCACAATTGGAAACCAAACTTCTTCTTTATTTCGGGCAATGGTTGGGAGTTCGTCCCTAGTGAGGGCTTGGACGAAGCCTCTAAGTTTTTTCGTAGTTGGGGAACTCCTGTGTCTAGTGCATCATTCTTGTCTGTTCTTTCTATTCTTTATTTATTCTTTGTGAGTGAAGATGATATATGATATACTTGCTTTTTGCAGTTCCTCAACGCCTTCATCTGAAGAAGAGATATCACAGTCGTGTTAAGAAGGTCAGAGAATATCTTGGGACTGTTAGAGATTTCGACGACCTTATCTATCCTCAATCGTTGTTCCTCCATTTTTTGGGCCCAAAGCCCTCAAGCAAGGTTCAGAAGAATTTAGAGGTTTTGAAGAAAAGTAAGTGTGTTCTTTGTCTCTTTGTTTTTTTTTAATCTATATCTCTCTCTCTTCTCCAAGAATGACGACCAGGTTTAACAAACAGAGACTAGCCGAGGCCTAAGAGAAGAAGCCCAAGAGTGGCATTGTTGGTGGCCTTCTGTCTAGGAAGCGTTAGAAAGTGGGCGACGCTCCTTCTAAATAGCCTGTGGTGACTCCTCCCTCTAGTCTCTCTTGCCAAGCGTTCTCCTTCTCCCACATCGTCTCTGGAGGTGATTGTCTCTTCAAAGGGGGGTGCCAGAAGAAAATTCGTTAGCAAATCTTTTTGGGACGATGCTGACGCCACTGCGTTGAAGGCACATGAGGCGCTTTCAATGGACGACCTGAATCCTCTAATGGTGAAGTAGTTTAGTGATATGATGTCGTCTCACATTCAAATATTGGTGCAGGTGTGTTCTGACAACGTAGGTTGCTTTTTCTCTTTTGTTTTGCTTTTGCTAAGAGAGATTTTTTCATGTGTAGGCTTTGAGGGTGTCCTTGTTCGTCTCTGGGAAGCTTTTGGATTTGGAGAAGAAGGTGGCTACAGCTAAGCCTATGATCAAATCTCTCTCTGCTAAGAATGAGAAGCTCTGGAACAAGGTTGCTGAGCTTACTATTGAAGCTAAGAATGACAAAGAACGTGTGGTAGCTTTGGAGAAGAGTCTTCAATTGGAGAAGGACTTTTCTAAGCTGAAGGACAAGCAAATAGGCGATCTTCAGTTTAAACTGGAAAAAGCTAGTCCTGATGCTGGACAAGAGTTCAAAGAATCTGACTTGTGCAACCTGTGTGAGTACTATGTGGAGGGCTTTGAACTCTTTAGAAGATGGATGGCTAAGCACCACCCAGAACTGAATCTCTCTGGTCTGGTAATGGGTGAAGTGGAGAAGGAGTTTGTAGCAGATCGTCCTTTCGAGGTCACGAAGGAGACTGTAGTAAAATCAACTATGACTGCCACTCCTATAGATTCGTCCCCCTCTTATCCAACTAGACAGTAATTTACTTCATATCTTCTTCTATTTTCTCTCTTTTATGTAAGAGGAAAACGATGTCTTGTTATGGGGCTCGTTGTTTTGAGCATATATTTTTTGAACAATTTACTTGGGCCCGTGTGTTTTGGGTATACAATTCTCTTATGACAATTGATTTGCTAACGAAGTGTGTTTGTAACCTTTTATTTCGTTAGGTCTTTGCCGTGTTAAACAACTTTATATGTTGGCTATATTTGTTTAATCGTAGTTCTTCGTCATAATAGTTGAGAAGATCTCATTAAGTTATAATGGTGATGAGAGTTGTGGTTGAACAACTTCTTGTGTAGTTGTATTTGAACAACTTTCATTAAGTCATGTTTGAATGACGATGATAGAAGTTGTGTTTGAACTTCTCGTTTAGTTGTGTTTGAACAACTTTCATAAAGTCATGTTTGAATGATGATGATAGAAGTTGTGTTTGAACAACTTCTCTTTTAGTTGTGTTTGAACAACTTTTATTGAGTCATCTTTGAATGACGATGATAGAAGTTGTGTTTGAACAACTCCTTTTTTGGTTGTGTTTGAACAACTTTTATTGAGTTATGTTTGAATGATGATATTAGAAGTTGTGTTTGAACAACTTCCTTTTTTTTTTTATATGCCATGATGTTATTAGTAATGACAATGTTGCGCTGTATGCATCACGCTATTGGAGTGTCTTTAGGTTAACCATTTTTTTCTCTTTTTTTTTTTTTTGGTCATGTCTGAATGACAATGATAATAATTGTGTTTGAACAACTCTTGATTTAGTCGACTTTGATGGTTGTGTATTAACAACCTTGATGGTTATGACGATGTTGGGTGTGAATGAACAGCTTTTGATTTGAAATTTTAACAACGGAGATTCTTGGGATGTCTCCCAAGAATAACTCCTGAGTGTTGCACATGTTTTTGTTGATAAATAACTCATAGATAATTATTGATAAATACGCATCAATAATGCTCTTATGTATTATTGATCTATGAATGACAAAAGTAATAACTGATGTACATACTGAAATGAAGATTGGGCAACTTGAAATGTAAAAGATTCCTCACTGGTAGTACTTCTTCAAATGTTCTATGTTCCATGGTCGAGTCAGTTCCTGGCCGTCTAAAGACTTTAGGTAGTAGGAGCCTTCTCTGAAGTGACGGATTACTTCATAGGGGCCTTCCCAGGCTGGTCCCAAATTTCCATGGGATGGGTCTTTCGTTGCCTGTGATATCTTCTTGAGAACGACGTCTCCTGTGTTGAACTTCTTACCTTGACTTTTCTATTGTAGTATTTGGCCATTGCTTCCTTGTGTTTGGTCATTCACTTCATGTCTTCCTCTCTGACTTCATCAATTAGATCTAAGCTGTTGTTAAGCTCTTGCTGGTTCTTTTAACCTTCATAAGTTTTGACTCGGAGGCTTGTCAGTCCCACTTCCACTAGTATGTCGGTTTCAGTGCTAAATGTCAGTCTAAATGGCGTTTCTCTTGTTGGAACTCTTGTAGTCATCTTATATGCCCAAAGGACATTTGGTAGTTCTTCAGACCATGCCCCCTTTGCCCCTTCAAGCCGAGTTTTGATAATTTTGAGCAGGCTTCTGTTCGTTACTTCTGTTTGACCATTAGCTTAAGGGTGTCTTGGAGAAGAGTAGTGGTTCTTAATTCCTAAGTCTTGGCAAAATTGTTGAAACTTGGGATTGTCGAATTGCTTTCCATTGTCCGATATTATGTCACGTGGGACTCCAAACCTACAAATAATGTTCTTCCACACAAAACTGGTGATTTTAGCCTCTGTTATCGTTGCTACTAGTTCTACTTCTACCCATTTCATGAAGTAATCAATTACGACTGTCAGAAATCTGAGTTGCTTCTTCCGTAAAAGAAATGGGGCCATAATGTCAATCCCCCATCGGGCGAAGGGCCATGGTGAGGATATGGGTGTCATCATATCTCTTGGTCGCGTTTGAACATTTGCGAAGCGTTGACACTTATCGCATGCTCTGACGAGGTCGTGGCATCCTTTTGTAAAGTCGGCTAGTAGTATCTTGCTCTAAGTGCTTTTCCTGCTAAAGACCTTGTTCTAGCATGATTTCCACAAATTCCTTCGTGTATCTTGCGGAGCACATAATCCACTTCTTCTGAGATAGCACATTTTAAGTATGGGAGTGAATAACCTCATCTGTATAGCACATCGTCAATAATGACAAAGCGGGCTACTCTAATCTGTATCTTCCTTGCTTCCGTTTTATCTTCTGGGAGCCATCCTTCTTTCAAATAACGGACGATGGGAATCATCCACTCGTTTTGTTCTTTTATCTTCAAAACCTGCTCACCTTCTGTACTTGGTTACCCCCTTATCTCTATACATAGTTTGGAGGGCGCATTGTAGTCATTTGATGAGGCCAATCTTGTTAGGAAGTCAGCTTCTTTGTTTTTGGCTTGAGGGATTTGCACAGAGTCTAGGCTGTCAAAGTGCTGCGAGATTTGTTGGATGATCTTCAGGTACTTCTGCGTCCTCTCTTCTTTGGCTTCATAATTTCCCTTCCCCTGTCCAATTATGAGTTCAGAATTAGCTTGGACTAAAAGATTCTTTGCTTCGAGAGCTTTTGCTTGACTTAATCCTATTAGCAATGCTTCATACTCAGCCTCATTATTCGTTGCTGAGAATAGCAATCAAACTGCATACTTCAATATTTCTCTTTCTAAAGATATGAGCACTACTCCTGCCTCTCCTACTTTATACGTGGCAGACCCATCTGTTTGGACCGTCCATGTTTTCATGGGGAGTTCTTCTTCCTTGTAGGGGCAGTTGAATTCTACAATGAAGTCTGTTAGTACTTGGGCTTTGATTGTTGCTCGATGCCCATATTCGATGTTGAATTGGCCCAGTTCAACTGCCTTTTGGATGAGTTGTCCTACTGCATCTATCTTGTTCATCGTTTTTCTTATTGGTTGGTCTGTCATAATAATGATGGAGTGTGCTTGGAAGTAAGGACAGAGTTTTCTAGAAGCGACCACCAATGCGAAAGCTATCTTTTCCATCCTTGGGTAATTTTCCTCTGCTCCTTGGAATGCTTGGCTGGTATAGTAAACTGGCTTCTAGACATTTTCTTCTTCTTTGATCAGTGCCAAACTTACTACGGTGTTAGACACTGCTAAGTAGAGTTACAGTTTTTCTCCCATCACCGAGGGACTTAGCAATGGTGGCTTTGTCAAGTACTCTTTTAACTTTGCAAAGGTTTCTTCACATTCGTCAGTCCACTAAAATGCCTTTTTCAAGACCTTGAAGAATGGCATGCACTTGTCCATTGCCCTGGAGACGAATCTATTTAGAGCTACGACCTTTCTTGTCAAGCTCTGAACCTCCTTCACTGTTTTTGGTGATTACACCATGAATCTCAAGAATTTCCCTGAAGTAACAGCAAAAACACACTTTGCAGGGTTTAATTTCATATTGAACTTACGTAGTGTGCTGAAGGTTTCTTTCAGATCTTCCAAGTGGTTGGCTTCGTTCTTGCTTTTCACTAGTATATCGTCTATGTATACTTCTACATTCCTTCCAATTTGGTGAGAGAACATACGATTCACCAATCTTTGGTATGTGGCTCCTACGTCCTTCAATCCAAAGGGCATAACTTTGTAGCAGTACAACCTTTGGCTGGTGACAAACAAGGTCTTCTCTTAATCTTCTTCGTCCACAAGGATCTAGTTGTATCCAGAAAATGCGTCCATGCAACTTAAGAGCTTGTGTCTAGTAGTTGAGTCTACCAGTTGATCAATCCTTAACAAGGGAAAGCTATCCTTTGGGCAGACTTTGTTTAGGTCTGTGAAATCAATGCACATCCTCCATTTGCCATTACTCTTTTTTACCATTACCATGTTTGTTAGCCAATCTGGGTAAAAGACTTCACTGATGAAACCAGCTTCTAGTAGCTTCTCTACTTCTTCAGTTTCTGCTTTGTTGCACTTTGGTGCAAATATTCTCCTCTTCTGCTGTACAGGTTTGCACTCTGGGTTGACGTTGAGACGATGCTGTATGATTTTCCTATCAATTCCAGGCATATCCTCATGTTTCCAGGCGAAAACATCTTGGTTTGCCCTCAAGAGAGAAATCATCTTCCCTTTCTCCAAAGTCAGGAGTACTAATCCTATCTTCAATATCTTTGACAAATCTTCTAGGACGACCTCAACTTCTTGTGGTGTTTCTGACGGTTTGGAGATGGGCTTTGGTTCTTTAATCACCCATGTGCGGTTCTCTCTAGATGCTAAGACAACTTGATAGCACTCTCTTGCCAAAATTTGATCTCCTTTAATTTCTCCTACCCCATGGGCTGTTGGAAATTTCATCTTCAAGTAATATGTTGACGTCGCTGCTCTTAGCCTATTGAGTGCAGGTCTTCCCAAGATGATGTAGTACGTTGAAGGGTAGTCAACTATGAGGAAATCAATTTCCTTGGTGATCTGTGCTAGGTAAGTGCTTGCAATTACAGTTAAAGTGGCGATGCCCTTAAGGACGATTCTATCCCTAGTGAAGCTCACCAGAGGAGAGGTGAAAGGCTTGATCCTTCTCTTGTTCAGTTTCATCTGTTGAGACGTAGGTAAGTGGATGATATCTGCTAAGCTTCCGTTGTCAATAAGTACCCCGACGGATGTTGAATTCTTTTATTCTGAGCATGATTACCAGTGGATCATAATGGGGTTGTCTAATGCCATGACCGTCTCTCTCTGAGAAGACGATATCAAGTTCATCATTCCTTGGCATCTTCATTGGAAGGAGCCGTGAATGGACACTATTTATTTCTTTCTCATGGGCTTTTTTTAGGGACTTCAGCGTTTCGCCTATTGTTAATTCTTCTGAGATCGTCTTTATCTCTCTTGCAGGAGGTTTGTTATCTCTTGCTTCTCAATCTCTGTCTTTATCGTCTTTCTGTTGGTATCTATAAGGCTCCATTTTCTTGACATACTTCTGTAACTTCCCTTGCCAGATTAAAGTCTCTTCCTAGTCTTTCAAATGTCTACACTCGTTGGTACGATACCTATGGTCCTAATGGAATCTATGGTACTTGTTCTTGTCTCTTCTTTTTGCTGAAGCACTAATTGGCTTCGGCCATTACAGGGAGGGATCATACCATATCTGCATCAAGACTTACTTAATTGGCATTATTAGAGGAGTAAATTTAGTGAACTTTGGCCTCCTACCCGGAAGTTCCTTCTTTTTTCCTATGGTCTGCCCAACCCTTTGTGTCTCCTTCTTCTTATCGCGATTGCTACTTGTTCCTTCATCTCTCTTCCTTTTTCCTTTCATTTCTTTTGCAAGCACCGCGTCTTTTGCATTAATGTACTTCTGAGCTTTTCGAAGCAATTCCGCGACCGTTTTGGGTGGGCTTTTGGTGATTGAGAAGAAAAAAATCCCTGGGTAGCAACCCTGCTTGGAAAGTTGTTAGGATGACTTGATCTTCAGCTTCGTCTACCTGTGGTAGCTCCTTATTGAATCGGGTCACATACTGTCTTAGTGATTCTCCTTCTGCCTGTTGAATGTTCAGAAGATGACCGGTTGGCTTCTTGTGTCTTTGCCCCCCAATGAAATGATGAAAAAAAGCCCTTGCTGAGTTGTTCAAAATTTGCAATAGTTCCTGGGGGTATGTTGCTGAACCATACTCTAGCTACTCCTTTCAGTGTCATTGGGAATGCCCTGCACATCACCTTGTCTGGGGTCATCTACAACAGCATCAGTGTCTTGAATGATTTAATGTGATCCAAGGGATCCTTGGAACCGTCATATGATTCCAACTATGGGAGATGAAATTTTGATGGGAGGGGATGGTTCAGTACTTCAGTGGTGAATGGTGAGTCCGTCCTTTGAATCATCCCATCCAAATTCTCCCCGCCTTTGTCATTCATGACACTTCTTAATTCGTCCATCTCCTTCCTCGTGTTGCAAAGCTCATTCTCCATCTTGGAGGAATCTTCTCCTGAGGTCTTGTCTCGCCTGTTGGCTTGGGAGTTTGATTCTTCTTCATTGTTGTGCCCTTCAAGTCTTCTAAGCTGTTCTTCCTCATTTTGGTTTTCAACTGTTCACTGACGTTCTGGGTTTTGGGATTCTATTGTCTTTCGTAACTCTTTATTCTAGCGAGTCAACTCTTCCACATTAGCCAGGAGGGCTTGGATTTGTTCCTGTTGCATAGCTTCTGGCTGTTGTGTAGCTTTTGGCTCCGTCTCGTACTTTGAGGAAATCTTTTGTCACTAGGAAAGATGGCTTGAATGATTAGCGATTCCCACAAATGGCGCCAAACTGATGATGCAAAAAATCAGTAGTTGAGCTCCTCGTCGTAGTGGATGAACGAAGCTGTGATTGGGATCGTCTCTTTTGGAGGAAAACCTGCAAAATAAACTGAGTCGAAGAGTAACACATTGGTGTGGCATTAGCCAAACCGCCTCCGATGCTTAAGTCAGTAAGGGAGAAAGATTTTAGAGAGAGTTGACTAGAGAGTGATTTTCGTAGAGTATTTTTGTGTATAATTTTAACTTCTGTTGCCTTCTCTTTTTATAGTTACGTGCCTCATTAATGGGCAATGAATTGTTGTATTTATACTTAACGGCTAATGCGTTACAAAATCTTTGTCTGAAGTTCAAAGCTCACTCTGTGACCGTTGCTCCGTCTATTACACTTTGTCATCAATGAGCGTAATAAATGCGTAACGTCTTCTCTTAGCTAATGACGATCTCAGCTCAATGACAATCATAAATTTCTGACTCATTAATTAGTTAAAACATAATGGATAATTTTAGAACATAAATAAATGCAAAGTTTATCGAGCACCAAATGACTTGCAATGACAAATCTCTCCACTGCTTGTTGGAAAAAGAAAAAAAATAAAATAAAAATTCATCCAATTTTTTTTAAAACTCTTTAATTAAAACAATTGATTTTAGAATTAGGGAATAAGAAATAAAGAAAGGTAATTTTTCTTCCTTCATAGGAGTTCTTCTAGGACAACGAATCTAATTTTTTAAAGCCTCACTTTAACAAAATTTGGTCAAAAGGGTGTCAAGTGGAAAATATTTTGTCCTTTCCGAGTTGAGGTGGAGTATCATTTTCTTAAACCTCAAGAGAGAAGAATATAATTACCCATTTTATTATTAATGAAATTCTTATAAGCTATAATATTCATTTTTAATAAACTACCAGATATCGATTATAAATACATAGATAAAACTAAATTCAAGTTTGACTTTTTTTGAGTTTGAAAAAACCCAAATCCAGCTAATGTAACTACTTTTTTTGTTATGAGTTTTGAATAACACTAGGTAATAATGATAAAGGTATTTTGTATTGATTCAAATAAATTAGTTTGGGCAAAGATGACTTAGGTTAGTTTGAATTGTGATAAGTCATGATTTTTTTGTGTGTTAAATTCTAAGGAAATAAGATATTTATCTTTATCTCAAAAAAAATTCATGTATAAGTTTTGATTTAGTGAATGAATGAATGAAGAGAATGTAAGAACTCATCGAGTTAGAAGAGTTTTCAACATTTCTCCTTCCTATTGTACAAAAAGGCATATTATGGATTAAAGTTAGCTAACATCCATCTCTCTCTCTCTCTCTCCATGATTTTTTGAGTTACATTTAAAAAAAAAAAAAAAGATACGATAGAATTCGAATTGGTGACTTAATTGATGACAAGGGATTTTATAGTTTTTTTATTTATTTATAATTTTTGCTTCCTAATACAAATAATCATCAAGTGCTCATACTTCAAAACCCATAAGTTACAAATTGTTTGTTAGTATAATTTGAAGATTTGAACTCCTTAATCCATTTTAGTAAACTTAGAGACCCTCGTTGCTGGTTCCTTGAAAAAAATGTACATAATATTTTTTGAATTAATTTAATTATTTTTGGATATAAAAAAGAAATCCAACTAAAATATATATATTTCCTTCTAAAAAATCTAAAAAATATTTAATATAATATAGTTTAAGGCAAAATTGACATAAATTTTGGATCCCAACCTTGAATCACCAAAACAAAAGAAGGCCAAACCAAAAATGCCCTAGACTAGGAGTACAATATTGCAAATACCTTAAGATTTTTTATTTTTTAAACTAACAATAGAAAAATTCTTTCCATTTTTTCCCCTAAACATGATCATATGATAGTATTTAAATCTATAGTTTTCAACTCAATGATAATTGGTATAGATCATACCAAAACGCTAATATATATATATTTAATATAGACAGGATTAAGATACTAGGTTTCTTGGTCAAGAAAAGATTTTAATGGTTGAATTAATTAAAAATCATAAAAATTCCCAAAACATTAATATATATTTCTTGTTTTTAATCACAAAAGTAAAATTATTATGAAAAAATATTAAAAAATATTATTAATTATACTAAAAGAAATTTATAAATTAACCGTAATAATAATAATAATGTGATAATTGCGACATCAACAATATAATTAATCAAATTTTAATTATTTTTGTGTGTAATGTTTAAAATTTGACAATGCTAATTAAATTTAAGTCTATGTAGTATGTAGTAATCTCTCTCTTCTCTTATTTATTTGTTTAAGTATATGCAACAATCTCTTTTAAAAAAAATAACTCATAAAAATAAGCACAACTTGAGAAAAGGGAAGACATAGCTCTAAGTGCTCAATGCAATGAAGCGGACAAGATTTGAACATATGGCAAAAATTAAACACGTATTTGAAATGTTGGCTCTAAGACAAGTCTTTTTAAAAAAAAAGAAAAAAAAAGAGTCCCTTAAAAAAAGAAAAAAAAAAGGATTGAGTTGGCTCCAGTACATTAGGAGTTCGATTCGAAACTACTTATTTAGTTAAAACTAAAATTTTTGCTGAAAGTACTGTAGATACTAAGAGTTCGATTAGGAACAACTTATTTAGTTAAAATTGAACTTTTTGTTGAAAGTACTGTAGATAAAAAGAAAAATTAGCTGAAATAGTACAATAAAATCTATAAATAGTACAAAAAAATTCAGTGAAATCAAGAATAGTAATAAAAATAATATAAATAATAACAAAAATATACTAAATAGTAAAATAAAGTGACTTTAAACTCTATTTGTCAGCGGAATGCAGCCTAAATGCAAGCAGAGTACCTAAAAAAAAAAAAAAGACAGGCAATTTAGAGTAAGACACATAGTCGGTGGGAGAGTAAAACATGGTATGATATGAGAGAGAGAGTATAATAATAATACAATCAAAGCCTTCCCATAATTTTACTTGCAGCAACTACCCACAATATACCACCAAAACAAAACCACCTCACTTCCACTTCTCTCTCTCTTTCTCTATCAAACACAAACACACACACACGCACACTCGTTCACACGCACATCCAGTCAGAGAGAGATACCCGCGGATCCCATCGTGCCACGTCAGATCTCACTCATCTCTCCGCCGTACCGGAATGCCATTTCCGGCTACCCCAGGTCCCCCCCCACCCCCACATCCTCTCTTTCTATATTTGCTTCACTTTATATTAGACTCTTTTTTGTGGGTTCCTGCTTTCTGGGTCTGTGAATCTTTGGGTTTCATTTCTGTGATGTTGTGCTTTTTTCTTTTTCTTTTTGAGACTTGACCTTTTTGCCCTCTTTTGGATCTCTATGATACTCGAATCAAATTTACTCTCTTTTTCTAGATTTGCTTTTGTTTTCTGCTCAAAGTGCAGCTTTTTGTGCACTTCAAAATTCTGCTTTTCGTTACAGTCTACTTTTAGTCCCACGTAATTTTCTGTTTTTCCTTTTTGGGTATGTTTTAATTAACTTTTTTTAGTATAAATATGCGTAATTTTGGTTCATTTCTGTTCTGGGTTTTGCCTATTGAATCAAAATTTGGGCCATTGAGCATCTAATGTTTTTTTTTACTAAGTGGGTATCAATGAGATTTAGTTTTAGGGTCTTTGAGACTTTAGAGGCTTTGATTAGTGTAGCTTAGCCAAAACTCAAAAAAAAAAAAAAAAAAGAGAAAAAGAAAAAGAAATAGTATTGAGTTTTTTTTTTTTGAAATATTAATGTAGGTTTTTTATTAAGCTTTACCTTGAGTTTGATCAGGGAATATAGCGACGCATGAATTGATGTGATATCTCATGCGAATATGGTTAATTTTCTCTATGCATAGAAGTGGACTTGTCTTTTGTAATTCTCATTTTCACATTACTTTAGGCCATAAACAGTGTTTTAAACAAATAACTCTCTCTCTCTCTCTCTCTCTCTCTCCATCTATTATCTTTATTTTATTTTATTTATTGTAGGGGAACATTAAGCTTACCTGCTTTTAAGTAAAAAATAACATCTGTGTTTGAGCTCTAAATTTTTTGGTAAGCAAATGTAGGAGTGATTTATGTGTATGCAAGGTTTTGGGTGATTAGGATTACAATCTTCTTGTTCTTTCCTTATTTGTGTAGAATATATGGTATGTATTCAAAATGTATAAATGCTTCTATGTATGCATTTTATTTTTTATAATTAATTATTGAAGGAAAGATGGTATTTTGGTATTAATTTTCTGAAATATTGTCACTACAGGCGTTTAAAATGAATGGGGTTCAGAGCAGGAAACCTTACACTACTGAGAAACCCGTCCCAGGATGTCTGGGAAAAATGGTGAACCTTTTTGATTTGAGTTCGGGCGTTGCTGGAAACAAGATGCTTACTGATAAACCGCATCGCGATGGTAGCTTCCTTTCTCATATTTCTCTTCATTTTGTTATCTAATTTGCCATGAAATTTTCCGCTTTGCTTTGCGGTTCGTATGTAAAATGTAAAATATTCTTGAATATAATTTTTTTTTTGACTGATCTTTGCTTTGGTAATCAGTTACTCTATAAATTCTTGAGCAGTTTTGGGCATATGATTGTATTAATCGTGTAATCAAATTTTTTTTGACAGCCCCATTTATTAAAGTTCACTTATGTTAATGTCAGTCTATTCCATTACTGGATTTCTTTTTTGCCTATTGTAGTTGTTTTCAAAAAGAACTACGTGCAATGTCATTTGGCATTGTTAATTATAACTTTCAAATTGCCTTGTACGTTCTGAAGTTCATGAACAATATACATTATGCTAGTGGAGGATTTTGATTTAATTTTGTTCACCTGTCCTCTTGACCTGTATTATTGGCATCATGCGTAAATTCCTTCAGGTTGATGTTGATCCCCTTCTTTGGTGGTTAGTTACTTTGCTTTCTCTGTCTATGCCTCTCTCTCATGGGTGGGTATAAATAATAAAATAATATCTCCCCCACCAGATGGAGGCTTAAAGTAATTAGCATTTTGTGCTCAATTGAGTAATATTGTTGTTAAATTACAATATCCTCTTCTCTCCTCAACCAGGCCGGCTACTTCTCTTATGGTTTCTTTAGTTGTATTTTTTAGATTAAATTATTGCCGATGAGCTCTAATTTAATACCACTTCCTCCTTCCTGTATAAAGAGACGGAGAATATAGTCATGGGTGTGCATTTTTAACTTAAAAAATTTAAATTATTTCGTACTACTTCTAGCTATTGTTGAGATGGAATTGGTTGTTTGGCAGGTTCTTCACTCTCAAGGAGTAGATCGGATGTGGCAAGGACATGGAGTCCTCTTGGAGATCAGATAGAGGATAAATTGGTAACTTTTAGGGTTATTGTGCATAATTAATTATAGACCAGTTTGGAAACAATTTCTATGCAAGTGTCTCTCATTCATTTCTGAATCATTATAAGCTTTGATGTCCTGATTTGTGTTGCATTTCTGTGGAGCATGCAGATTGTGTCTGACTCAAGGTTCTCTTCAAGCAAGAAGGCAAACGGAACACCCATGAAGATGCTTATAGACCAAGAAATGTCAAAAGAAGGGGACTCCAAGCACAATCCACCCAATGTGGTTGCCAAGTTGATGGGGCTTGATGCCTTCCCCCACGTGCAGCCTGATTCAGCTGCTCAAAGAAACCATGCAAGAGGTTATTCACGGCGTAGTTTAAGTCATTCAGGAATACCATTGGGTTCTTGGCAGCAAGAAGAGGGCTTTTCTGACAAAGGCATGCTATGTGAAGTTTATCAGTCTCCAGAACAGAATGAATATAAAGATGTTTATGAAATCCGGCAGCAATCTGAAAAGACAAATTGTAGAAGAGATAAGTCACCACAGAAGGGAAGGCATAATGACAATATCAATGAGAAAAAGATGGCTGTTGTTCGTCAGACTTTCATGGAAGCAAAACGACTCTCTACAGATGAAAGGCTTCGCAAATCTAAGGAATTTCAAGATGCATTGGAAGTTTTAAGTTCCAATAAAGATTTATTCCTGAAGGTTTTGCAAGAACCAAATTCCTTATTTTCCGAACATCTATATGACCTGAAGTCTATTCCTCCACCTCCAGAGACGAAACGTATCACTGTTCTTAGACCTTCGAAGATGGTTGATAATGACAAATTTGTTGGATCAGGGAAGAAGAATGATAAACAAATAAAGAAGCCAGCTAAGGTGAACCAAGCAGTTATGTGGGACAAGGGTGACCCTGGATATTCTCCTAGTTCTGTGAATCAGAAAGTTGATGAAAGTCCTTTTCAACCAACTAGAATAGTGGTATTGAAGCCTAGCCCTGGCAAGAGTCAAGACATCAAGGCTATTGTTTCTTCACCTTCCTTATCACCAAAAGTATTGCATGGTGAAAGCATTTATGAGGAAGCTGAAGACACGGAAATATTAGAATCAAGGGAAATGGCAAAGGAGATCACCAGGCAGATGCGTGAAAATTTGATGGGTCACCTACGGGATGAGACTTTGCTTTCTTCTGTTTTTTCCAATGGCTACACTGGTGATGAGAGTTCATTTAACAAATCAGAGACCGAGTATGCAGCGGGAAATCTTAGTGATTCTGAAGTCATGTCACCGTCTCCTAGGCATTCATGGGATTACATCAATAGGTTTGGTAGCCCTTATTCTACTTCATCCTTCAGCCGTGCATCATGTTCTCCAGAGTCATCAGTTTGTAGAGAAGCAAAGAAGCGACTCTCTGAAAGATGGGCCATGATGGCATCACATGGGACTTCTCAAGAACAAAGACATGCCCGGAAAAGCTCTAGTACTTTGGGTGAGATGCTTGCTCTTTCAGATACAAAGAAGTCAGTGGGATCTGAGGACAAGGATAGTAATAAAGAACAAGATCCAAGGGAATCAGTCTCATGTGTAACCAGTAATCTAAATAAAGAAGAAGGCGTGGTTGATTCTCCTAAAAATCTTCCGAGGTCAAAATCTGTTCCTGCATCTTCTACGGTGTATGGTGCTAGGCTCAATGTTGAAGTTTCTGATATTGAGGTGGTCAAAACACATATTCCCAAGGAGCTGACAAAAGCAAAGGGCATGAAATCATCATTCAAAGGGAAGGTTTCAAGTTTATTTTTCTCAAGGAATAAGAAATTGAATAAGGATAAATGTGCTGCATCTCAAACTAAAGATGAAGCTAATTTTGCCTCCCCTGAAACAACAGCATCTCCATTACATCCTCGTGGAGTGATTACTGATGATGCCTCTCAACATGTTAATGATGGTCGCCTTTGTCCTGATCCACATGTGTCGTCAGGCAAAAGTTCTCCAGATTTGACCAGCATGGGACAAAAACAAGGCATAGCGTCTTGTGAGGTAGTATTTATTTCTCATACTTCTTTAAGCATATTATATATTTAATCATGGTTAATTAGAACCCCCCCCCCCCCCCCCCCACCACCAAAAAAAAAGGGAAAAAGGAAAAGGAAAAGAAAATAAATTCCTGTAATATACATTGTTATTGTTTGCCAGTGTATGTGGTTGATGTCTGATTTCTTTGTAACCTTTGTCCTGATACTAGATAGATGTTACTACTATATTGCTCAACCGGATTAATCTACCCTTTTCTGTGCTTTCCCTGCTTGCCCTCAACTAATGAAAGTAAAATGTAGAATGCTAGATAATCTAGGAGGTTAGTGGTGAATGGAAATTGTAGGCTCTGAGATGGGTTAGAATATATGTAACAAGGATGCTGATAAGGGCGTTGGTGCACAATGCCGCAGCATTTAAGCAAAATACATGCAATCTTGATTCCCTTATTTTACAATGTGTCTGACGTATTTGTTTTTATGAAGAAGAAATTAATATCAAAATTTAAAGTTGTAATATCTTTACTTCATAACTAATCAATTTTTTTTGTCACTGATTGTTGCCCATTACATTGTTCGAGGTTTCTGCTTCTAGTATAGCATGGGGTTCTTGATTGTCCCACTAAAAATGATGATAGAGCAATAGACTGAACGCACTTAGCTTTTAGTATTGCTTTAATTGGTTCCCTGAATTGTTTATTATTGTTGTTGTTGTTTCTGAATTTTGAATGCAGAATCCTGTAATTATATTATTTATCAATGGTTATCATACTATTTGCAGGCAGGATTATCTGTAACCAAGCCTGGGAATGTGAGTGAGAATCAGGACCAGCCGAGTCCAATTTCAGTTTTGGAACCACCATTTGAAGATGATAATGCAACTCTAGAGTCCTCTGGTAATATGAAGCAGTCTCATATCTGGGAAAGTTTTCGTTTATTTGACTTCATGCATCAATACCTTACTGACTTTTTTCTTCTTCATATAAACAGGAAGATTATTGCCTATTAAGTCTAACTTAATTGACAAATCGCCACCTATTGAATCAATGGCTAGGACCCTGTCGTGGGATGATGCTTGTGCAGAGACAGCCACTCCTTATACATTAAAACCTTCAGTTTCTCCGGTCACTGAGGAAGAAGAACAAGATTGGCTTGGCCTTGTCCAAACACTACTATCAGTGGCTGGTCTTGAGGATGAGGTGCAATTGGAGTCATTTTCTGCCAGATGGCATTCACTTGAAAGTCCATTGGACCCATCATTGAGAGACAAATACGCATCCCTGCATGACAAGGAGTTTCTCCATGAGGCAAAGCGAAGGCAATGGAGATCAAATCGGAAGCTTGTATACGACTGTGTTAATGCTGCACTAATGGAAATCACTGGTTATGGGTGCTTAATGGGAAGGCAACGCAATGGGGCCAACAGCAGGGTCTTAGAGGGTGTGTCACCCATGTTAGCAGACCGCATGTGGGCCCAAATAAAGGATTGGTATTCTAATGAGGGGAGTTGCTTTTTGGGGGATGTTGGGGAATGCAACAACCTGGTGGAGAGGATGGTGAGGAAGGAGGTTGTGGGAAAACGGTGGAATGAGCTTTTGAGATTGGAAATAGATAATTATGGAAAGGAAATTGAGGGGAAGTTGCTGGAAGAGCTTGTGGAAGAGGCAGTGATTGATTTGACAGGTAGGGTGTGAAGAGGCTTTGCTCTTTTTTATTATTATTATTATTTTTTATTTTAGTATTAACTCTATAATTTGTGTATTTGATTTTCAACAAAGATGGTCCTACTCACCTAATCTCTTATATTGCAAATAGTTTTAGATAGTCTTTCTTTGATTGTTTGTTTAATCTGATTTTCTGATTATATATGTACAAATGTATCAGCTACTTAACGTTGTTACTGTCATATCTGTCTTTTATATTAGCCATATTGGGATTGACAACCTAATCCAAGCTTAATGTTTTTATTTGTGAATTTTTTTTTTAAATTTTAAGTTACTCAGTTGCATGGCCAACAATGTTTGTCAAGGTATTTATGTCCTGTGTCATGCTCATGTGGTATTTTTCCAGGTCTAAGTTCCAGCTGTTTGTACATGAGCCCTCTGGACTTGCTACTTAAACCAACTACCTTTGAATGATTCAAGTCTTAAATATCAAATTGTTAGACTTGTTCCCAAAATTTTTATAATAATAAAAGATCTGTAGCACATTAACTGGGGCTGGTAACTGGTTTAAGAGGTTACTTAATTGGTAGGTTTAAGGGTACACAGAATTTAATTGGGTATATATAATGAAGAGTTGAACCGCTGCAGAGTTGGATTTGACCATCAGCCTCTCCAATATTACTACCTTTTCTCAGCTAAAAAAGAAGAAGAGAAAAACTGCTTTAATGTGAAATGAATCATTTTTAGGGTCTTGAATCCCTTTTATTTTATTCTTGCACCGATTGGGTAATTGCCAAGTAATTCAAACCTGACTGATTTTGGTTGACTATTGAGTTGTGGATTTGCACATAAATTTTGGTTATGGGGAAGAGTAGACTGGACTGTGTCATTTCTGTCATTGAGTGCTTGACGGTTTGGAGCTGTTATTAACAATTAAAGAAAAATTGTGATTTTGATTCTTATCTTCTGACCGTATTGGTTTTGGTCTTAGCTTTCTTGTGAACACATTTAATTTTGGCTGCTCTACGACTACGAAGGTTGCAATCTTTTTTATTTTTTATTTTAAAAGTTAGTGCTTCTGTCCTTGGCAGCCGAAATTGACATCATCCCAAATCTCTAATGCCAAAACTAGAGCAAGAATGCTTGAAGGAACATAACCCTTTTATTTTTTATTTTTTAACTCTGTTCTCCTATTCATTGAAAATTGCTGATCAGGTAAAAAAAAATCTCTGCTGATATTTAGTACTACTATGGTTGGAGATTGAAATACTATGTTTGGTGTTAGTCTAATGCTTCAACTAGAGCAAATAACGGCTCAAAGGAAATAGTTGTTCACGTAGAACCTGTTATAATCTCGGTCTTCCTTCTTACAATACTGTCTGTAATTCATTTGGATCATATTAGTTCATGTTCTTGATAATATGGTACCATTTTTAACTGAAGCACAGACATGGGTATGACACAATGACACGCGCAATTTTTAAAAAATTATAACATAAAATAGCGGATACGACACGAATACGATAGCCTAAATGAAGTTTCCGTACTTCCTAGCTTTTAACTTTGATGAACAATAATTGAAACTGCCGACATATAGTAAGACGACAATAACATTCATTACTCCTATCGATTTTTTATATATCCAGGTTATTTCCTAATAAGAGAGATCCCTTTCTTATTGCACAGATGGTCCATTTTTCATGTAAGCTAACTGGGATGGTAATGACTGATGATCTTAGCAGCCCCACAAACAGTCAGACAAAAAGTGTTCTCTTTGCTGTCTTCTGATCTTATGGAAGAAGCAAAACAGATAGCTGCCTATCAATTTTGTCCCAATGACAATTGGGGAGGTGTCCATGCTAAAAGCAATTTGTGGTCCAAAACCAAAACATTACTACCAGTCTCCCAAATTAAATGCTTCTCATAGCACAACGTGAATTCTTGTAGTGGTTGAACTACTAACTAATTGAAGATATTCAATTGTTCAATGACACGACTGGAGTGGAAATGAGAACCATGACTAGAGATATTACAAGTAGTATGAGCATTCGTAGCAGTGGTGCTATATAAGTATAATGGTATTTTTTTAGCTCACAACCACCAAAAACCATCATGCAGCAGTGGAGCTAAATCTTTTAGATTTAGCTCCTCAGCTACAGTGCACATCTATCTTTAGATGTGCACTGTAGCTCACAGGTAAAAAAAAAAAAAAAAATTTTTTTTTTACACTCTCTCTTCTCTCATTAAATTAAGATTTCCCATTCTCTTTCTCTCTCCGGCTTCTCTTCCTTCTTCTTTCTTCCTCCACTCTCCTCGTCTTCTCTCTTCTTCCTCCACCGCCAGCCCAATCTCACAGCCCAGCTTCGACCCATCACCGGCGCCGACCCATCTCGACGATCTCCCCACCCATTCCGCCAACAAACCCATCTCGCCGATCAGACCCAAGCTCTGGATTTCGTGGGTTTCATTCGTCGATCCAAGCTCTATGTTTCATCATTGAAGCCGCCGCTTTCTTCCTCCGCCCATTGCCTTGGTTTTCTGTCGATCCAAGCTTTGGGTTTTTTTTTTTTTTTTTTTTTTTTTTTTGCATTGCGTGAATTTGATTGCCGTGGTGTGGGTGTTGCCTAGTGGGTCGGGTGGGTGTGGGCTTGGTTGATTGTTTTGTGGTGCTGTGTTGGCGGTGGTTGTGCCGTGTTTTGTGGTGCTGTGGGTTTTTTTTTTTTTTTTTCCTGCTGTGGACTGGTGGTGGTGGTGGTGGCTGTGGCTAATGGTAAAGTGGTTGTGGTTGGTGCTTTTTTGGTAGTAGGATATATTATTTTATTGTAGTTGTTATATTATTTTATTGTGATGTGTATATTATTTTATTGTGTTGAAAGCTAAAATAGATCCACTGTTGCAGCATGTGTATAGATAAAATAGATAAAGTGACTTTTTGTGTAGTTAAATAGCTAAAATTTTGCCTCCACTGCTGCGAATGCTAGGGTCACTAGATATTTCAAGGTCTGAGGCTCTGAGTCCGTTTTAATTATTCCTATAACTATTTGTAGTGCTAGTAAAGTAGTATTGATCATTCAGAGACAGTTAGGTGCTCGATGAGTTCTAAACATTCACAATAGTCCCAAAAATAGTAATCTTGATTTTATTTGTAGTAAACTTACTTGTAGTGCAAGTAATTTGATATTAAAAATGTGTCGTTTTTTGATGCGTCGTTTTCCAAAAATTATTTTTTGGAAAATTATATGTTTGGCAGTGACCTCTTCCTTTATTTAGCATGATGTGAAATAAAAAAAAAAAACAATTTCTAAAAAGCAAGTCATATTTTTAATGGGATATTTCATTGATCAAATTTAGTTTTCATTTAACCTTTTTTTTTTTGATACTATCAAATGAAAATGCAAAAAACTATCTTCACAAGAGGTTTTCCATCTAAACAAATAGGGTGCTTTTAGTCTATGGTTGGTTGGCCTAGGGATGGTTAGCCCTGAGTTAATCTCTTCCTCTCAAACTATTGCTCCAATCATTCTCTCAAAAACCTCAAATTTCCTTTCAATTGACATGTCATGTAACATTTTACATTTCACTCTTTCCTATCCCCAAAGATTTAAATTACATACTAGAAAATAAGAAAAAGTAATAATAAATTGAAGAAAAAAATTTACGCAAGAAAATTATGAAAACTAAGCATATTGAACATGTAGATCGAAAATGCATTGTTGTAACTTGGTTGACAAACCTAAAACTCTTTAGAAAATATTATATTACCTATATTAAATAGGTATTTTATTTTAGAATTGACAATGAAATTTCTTTAGCTAGATGCTTCAAAAATAATTGTATTAGAACTATCACGCATATTTTTACAAAATAATAAATTTAAGTGGAGCTCTTATTATTTTTTATGGGTATGAAATTTTTTTTAACTTCTTTTTTAATTTCCTTAAACAATCACCCTTTTAAGGGTCCCAAATCATATAGATTTTTTTGTGTGTCCAAACTCTTAAAAAATTAAAATTTGATAAATAAGATATATAATTTATTAAAAATGATTGGGACCCTTTAGTCTCAACATAGTTTAGTGTATGTCACATGTTGCAAAAGGTGTTCTAAATAGCTAATGAAGAGTGATTACCATTCTTCCTCAAAAAAAAAAAAAAAAAGAGTGATTACCATTGGGTGTGATGATTTTGACGTTGAAACAATTCAATGCAATAAAAGCAAAATTTCAACACCATGACCATGATGACCGACTTTGAATATCAGGTCTGTAATGATTCTTTTCCAAATCCATCTCATCTCAATTTTAAATTTTAGTTCGTTAGTTTATGATTCAAAATTTATTTGAAACTTTATCAATCAGGATCCTGTGTAAATCCACAGATTTGGTTATTTAATTCGAGCACCTCATTTTAACTTTTTACAAATGACAACAGATACTTTGAAAGGAAAAAACTTTACCCACTGAAGACAAAAACATTTATAAAAGAAAACGTGGTGCGCTTCTCAAATCTTTAGTAGTTAAAGAAGAATATTCATAATTGACAAACAGTAAATTGTGAACAGTTAAAAAAAAGTCAATGAGAAAATAATAAACAGCCACTTAAGGTCTGTCAGTAAAAAAGTTACGGCAAAAAAGAACTGTAATCCTACTACGACAAATGAGTTATTCACGGAATAGGCAAATTGATCGGGGTGGTCAGACAGTTTAAAACATGACATTGACAGGGACAGATTTTGTGTGGGGGTCTCCATGAGTGTGTGGTGGGTGTGTATGAGAGAGAGAGAGAGAGAGAGAGAGAGAGAGATCTGCAATGATGCAAATACTAACCTATTAAATTGTCTATTTTCAAACTAGCAGATTTATGAAACCAATAATGCATGCTTTGAATCTTTGGTAATCATATACATTTTCTTTTTCTTTTTTCTTTTTCTTCCTTTTAACCTTTTCTTTTAGTTGGAGGGGCGAGCAAGCGAATCTTGAAATAGTTGAAAATTAGTGTTTACTGTCTTGAGGTTTCTGTTTTTTCACTTTTTGTTTTGTTTTTTAACCCCTGTTTTTAAGATCGAAAGCAAAAGGCAATTTTCTTGTTTTTCACTTTTTCCAAAGTGAAATTTGTCACTTTTTCACCTAGAAGAGATTCTATTTCCTTTTAAACATTTCTCAAGAAAGTGGTAAAAAAAAAAAAAAAATCACAATTTACGCTATGGATGAAATATTTTATTTTCTTGAAAATTGTATATGTAAAATGAAATGCGTTATGAAAATGTCTTTGAAATTTTATTTAAAGAAGAAACTAAAAGTAAAGAAATATAGAATTTTACTATTATATTATTCACTTTTTATTTGTCTTTTATTAAATCGGAATTAAAATGATATTTTCTTTTCATTTCATTAAAGAGATAGATAAATATATATATATATATATATTTTGGTACTTTTGAGAAGAATACTTATTAGCAAATGGATGGGGTCTGTATTTTTGTCAAGCCACAGCCACACCGGCCCACACTCATTGAACTGCACACGTTCAACACATTTGAAAAAACAGTTAATTTGGATGTTTCCCCAGCATTTCATTTTAGTCTAAACTTGGAGTGGTTTAATTTAACATTTGAAAAGTGGACATCACGGCAAAGTTAGTAAAATCAATCCGCTATGAGCCCATCCTACACGTGAACTCGGGGATATATCAAGGAGTCGCAATCCCCAAAGATTCGCCACTCAGTTTAAGTTTAAGAGTTTAGGTCCAAGAACCGCTTTGACCCCAATATAGGTGTTAAGCACTTAAGCCTTGCAAGGCCATGCACAAGGAAAGATCTAATAAAGCAATCAACAAATCAAATCAACTACTACTATTGTCTTACTCTTAATAGACCCACCATTTGATATCTTCAAAGACCTGGAGAGCAGGGAAATTTCCGTGCTCTTCTCTGCAATAACTCTTGATTACATCTGGAAAGCTTGAAACCAAGACATCTTCAACTCAAAAAAATTGGGGCCCAAGTGAACAATGCCGGCCTCTTCACTCCTTGTTATGGAACAAACTTGGCTACCTCCTACTCCACTCTAGGCACCATGAAGATCAATTATGATGCTGCCCTACATCCAAACTCCTCCCTGACTGGAGAGATGACCTTGTAATAGCCACTACTGGAAAGAAATTGTCGAAAAATCGCCAAATTGCAGAGTCATGAGCATTGAGATGGGTACTGTACTTAGCCCTCAGTAAAGGTATTGAGAATATCATTCTAGAGGGTGATGCAAGGTGCTACTATACCTCATTATATCCCCAATTGGCATGTCCTAACCATACCAGAGGACATTTTACATATGACTAGAGGCTTTTCCTCAAGTATTTTTAGTTGGGCCCATCGCAATGCGAACAAATGCAGCTCATGTAATAGGAAAGTACACTCTTTAATGGGATGGACTGCTACAACCTTCCTCCCCTTCTTTTGGGAGGTATTGTAACTCCTTACTCAGTGATACATATATAAAAATTCCCCTTTCCAAGGGATGCCTTTTTCTTTGTACTTTGGTTAGCTCATTTTCTTTTTAAAAATATTCCTCCTTTTAAGATCATCCTCATCATCATCATCATTATTATTATTATTATTATTTAAAAGGGTAGCATTTGTTAAACCAATATGATCATCATGGGATTTGGAGAAGGGCTGTAAGGAAGTCACTTGGAGAACACAACACGAACAAACTACAGCAAAAGGAAATCCATAGCATGAGAGAGAGAGAGAGAGAGAGCGAGAGAGAGCACAATAAAATGGAAAGTAGAGTCGGATGCGTGCATCCAGACTTGTGGTTTAAATGTAGCTTCACAATGTTTCTGACATTCTGTGCAGTGTATGCTGCAGCGTGTGCATGTGTTTTAGGTGAGTCCATATGCAATTGTTTTTCTTTGTTTGATATGCAAATGTACAGCTTCATCCATAGTATAATATGATTTAGAACTCACTGGGTCACTGACATTTGACAATTTTGCAAAAATCATCTTTCTTATTTCAGTAAACAAATGAAACAGGGTTGATACATCACACATTAGAAGTTAGAACCACTCAAGCTTTATTGTTTCACAGAGAAATTATACACCCACAATCAGGATTCCCCTCAGACAACATTAGCAATTCAGCACACATCTTTAAATGACTATATACACCACAAACTCTTTAAGAAAGGCAAAGAATGTGAAATCTACAAAGCAATGATATATACTCTGGTGTCAACAAAGAGCAGAGCATACTTCTTTCTTTAAATGCCCCGGCAATGTTCTCTAGTCTCTTCACTGCCTTGAGTTTGTGCTCACTGATGCATTCTGATTTGTGCTCAATCCATACTGCATCAAATATTACAAAATGGCATGATTACCTATTACTGGCAATCACAAGAGAAGCTCCACAAACAAATAATAACAAAATCGGAATATTTAACAAAATAGCAGTGAGGTTCAAAATTTTTTGGTTCACATGTATAAAAAAAAATACAGACAAGATAAATGTAAACAAAATGCTGAAAAAAAAAACCTTAAAAAAGTAAACGAATAGTTGACAAGCATGTCCTTGCTAGCTGTAAAGACGGTTAGAACAATCAACTTTTCGAGAAATTATTACCAAGTTATGAATCTCTAGACCTAACAGTTTTCAAATATAGTTCCCTAATTCTTAACGGCTACCCAGACGGTTAATGCATCTCTATGAAAAACCAATCTGATGGGGAACGCAAGTGGCAGCCCACTTTAGTTTAAAGATCTAAAAGAGGCAAAGGGAAAGCAAGTTCTAGTGCTCATGCATTAATTTCGGATGTTTCAAATGATGGAGAGCTCTCTTGGGACCTTGCATAGTCATTCTAAAAGTAGCATCGAGTCTTATTTCATTGATTATTTGCTGTTGGATCGGTTTTAATTAAGTTTACTAGAAAAAGGACAATTTGGTAGTTTCCAAAAATCTGGAATGGGCTGTCCCTAGCAGTACCAAAGGCCCATTAGTCTTATTTTATGTTTTGAGTCCTTTTCCTATTTGGTTTAGGAGTTATTAACTCCTTTGTTGTTTATTGTAGTCAATATTATTCATAGTGAGTTTGATTCTAATAAAATTCCAACAGCTTATTTTAAGCCTTGAGGGTGAGATTACCTTCTCCTACCTAAGTGTGATTGCTTAGGAAGACCTAGGTGTGATTGCCTAGTGTTTTATTCTTCTTGTTGTCTGTTCTATCCCCTGTTTCAGCCCCAAACAATCATCAAGAAATCTAAGTATAGTGTTGCAAGATCCTACATCAAAATCTCAAGATATTTCTCACAAATTAAACGTACTTGCATAAAATCTGTACTGATAATTTTGAAATGGATATCCAAAAGCTCATCCCGTTTCCTCATTTATTATATAATTGTCAACCAGAGAAGAAACCAAACCTGAGGTGTAGAACAATGACAATTTATTTTTATTTTTATTTTTTATTTATAAAAAGAATGCTGTGGTTTATGTGCTTTTCTATGATCTAATTATGTGTCTCACACGTGTAGGCCAAAAGATTAAACAGAGATGACCAAACTGCTTATGTGTGTCTCAAAGTGAAATGATTATAATAAAAAAATTGTTCCCAACAAAACTATAAGGGGAATCATTCATCACTACCACAACTGGACTGACAACAAGTGATGTAGGACAATGAGCTCTTGAAAGAAGACTTGGTGTCTGAGGAAATAAAAAAGGCTCTAACCTAGAGGCCTTTTAATTGGCTCTCCAAATTTATATCCAATAGGAAAAAAAAAACTCATAATGAGATTGTATAAGATATGGAAATAAAATTGAGTAATGGGTGAACTGGGCTAGGCTTTTTTTTTTTTTTTTAATGGGTAGGGTTGTAATCTTTAAAAAACCGAGTGATGGTGTTTGTCTTTAGAAAACTGGATTGAAGGGCTTGGTGGCAGCAACAAGTCACCTTCCACAATGGGCTTCATAGATGTTGGCTTGTCTTGATGGTGCTTGGGAATATTTGGCATGTGTGGCTTTGTGGTTGAAGTCAATGGCAAAGCGATGGGTCAATGACAAAGCTTCAAGTTGGTGAATTGGTCAATATGTTCCCAGCTAGAAAGGTTCGATAGCAACATGGATTGAATAAAAATGGCGATCACATTTAGGGTGGCTTCAACTTGTTGCAATCTGGAACCTAGGACTGGGGTTATAGCATCAAGGTTTGTTATCACTGTATGTGATTAATGCATTGGCGGTGATTGGGATTGTTTGGCTTGACGACAGTGGCTAGGGTTCTGTTTCTGTTCTAGTGGGATGACGGGCTACGGTATTCTCTCAATGATGTGGGCAATTTGGGATTTTTTTGAATGGCTGACTGGGTGGTCAGGTCCATGTTAGCACCACTTACGAATGAAAATTGATCAGTTAGGTTGCGATCATGGGGTGGTTTTGTTTGATTGTGGTGGTTCTGGGTTGTCAGTGATTCTTTGGTGGCTAGGGTATGGTCACAGCTTGGGGGTGAAGAGTAACCACCATGGGTGGTGGGATTTGGGTAGGTTGGGATGAATTGGGGTGTTTGTGGGTGTAGGTCTGAATTGGCTAATATTATTGTTGTCAGTGATGGTGTCTTTCTTGACTGTTGGTGTCAGAGAGGGGTGATAGATGGATCAATGTTCGCTTTCATACCACAATTTGAAGCAGGACAAAGAACTCTCAATCCAGAACTTGCTGATCAAGGAAACAAAGAAAGAACAAAAAAAAATACTACATTGCAATTTACAACCTTAAAGTTTGGGGTGATATTGATTTTTCCCCCTAGGGTTTCAAAATTTGGATTGGTACCCCTACTGTTACTTAGCATTTTAATTGGAGCCCTTCCATCTATACCTGGTACTAATGTGTCCGTTATATGCAGACTAAGCCTGTCATGTATGTTGGTTGGGCCAATCAAATCATGTCATGTCAATTAAATGATGCCAAATCAATAAAATAACATAAAAATGTTTAGGTTTTCCCCTTATGTACTTATCTTTCTTTTGATTTTACTTTTTCTCCATTTTCTCTTTCCCTTCTTACTCTCCTCATTATTTGCTTCACCAGCGAGTCCAGCTGGTTCCTCCAGCTTAATGCCGTGTTCTTCCCCAAATAAACAAACAAAGATTTACAAGAAATAAATTAAATTTGATGGTTTCATTGGAGAGGGGAGGCAGAAAAACGGATGAGGGAATTGATGAAGAAAATCAACTTGGAGCAGAGCCAGGTGTGATAAATGAAGAGAGATCAGATAGCATTAAAGCAAAGGAGTGGAGTGAGAGTAGGGATTCGAAGGTGTGTGGAGTAGGCCTACGCCATCAACCACCAAGGCCATGCTTCTCCAAAGGCCATGTTGCTCACATCCATGATAATGATATTAATCCCGCATCACCTCCAATCCTCCACTTCCACCATTGTAGAATGGCACAGTTGTTTAGCTGCCACCCAATCCATGGATCTGACCACTCAGTCAGGCAGATTGGCCCGCTTAATTTTTGTTTGAATGCTATATTGCTTTGTTGATGAGGAAAAAAGCAAAGGACAGCTCTTCTTTTTCACCCACTTCCTCCCCCTTCTCTCTCCTTTTTCTTTCTTTTTGTTGAATTTGAATCTAAGTTGCCTAGTTTGGGTTTGTAACAAAATTAATGAAAATTTTTTAATCTACCCATTCAGCCACACAACCAACTAGACTTCTGATTAGGTATTAATCTGTTTGGCTGCTGAGAAAAAGCAAAGGAAAGCATTTATGTACTTTTTTTTTTTTTCTTTTTTTTTTTAAATTTGAATTTGAGTCTAAGAAATAGAATGATGACCACTTTGGATATGAAACATAATTAATGAAA
Organism: Quercus ilex subsp. ballota; assembly: GCA_032727855.1. Lineage (NCBI taxonomy): Eukaryota > Viridiplantae > Streptophyta > Magnoliopsida > Fagales > Fagaceae > Quercus > Quercus ilex. The sequence continues at coordinate 45,201,508 of CM064916.1, forward strand.
TTTTTGGATTTGCCTTGGTTATACTTAAGAATCAAAAAAAGATATGCAAAGTAGTTTTTTTTTTGGGCAGAAAATTTTGATTTTCTTAGAGAATGAGAGGAGGAGAAAGAGAAAGAAAGAGGAAAGGTAAAAAAATTAATCAATTCAGAAAAAAGAAATAAATAATTGATTTTAAGATCATATTTTAATTTTTGAATTTTAGAAAATGAGATTCAGGGAGGTAGACCTTTTATTTTGTGTGCAAGTGTTTGTTTCCAATGAAAATACTAATTTTCTAGAAAAATGTGAAAGTGTCAGTGGCAAGGAATATCAGAAGGAAAAAATTGGAAAATAGATTTTTTTATAAAAATAATTTTTAAAAAAATTTAGTGCTAAAGTCTATATATATAAATATATATATATATATAGAACAAAACTTATGCACAATACCTTAGGTGCTGTTCCTTAAGTTCCCCTCTTAAAATTCTGCCATATGGCTACTTAACTTAAAAAATACACTTCTATCCATGAGAAAAAAGCTACATTGCAGAATCTTAAAAAAGGAACCTAAGGAACAGCACCTAAGTACTATTCCTAAGTCTTGCTCATATATATATATATATATATATTCCCGACGTGGCAAAATGATGTAGTTTTAAGCATTTTGAGATGAGTTGGTACTTAACAGCCACTTCATTAACAAAATCTGCACAGAAGGGCTTCTTTTCCAAACCTAAGCAATATTAGGTGTCCGTTTGGAATAACTTATTTAGCTGAAACTGAAAACTTTTTGCTGAAAATGTAGAAAAAAAAGGTTAAAAAATAAGCTGCATAGTATAGTAAGACCCATGAATAGTATCAAAAGTGCAGTAGGACCTATAAATAGTATCAAAAAGTACAATAGGATCCATGAATAATAACAAAAATAAGGTGAAAGTGGAGATAAGCTGAAAAATTTAGTTCATTTCAAACGCATACTAGGTGTAAATATTCAAAAATTTGAAACTTTAGGAGGCAAAATCAAAATTACTCCAAACAAGAAATGATAGAACCTAGTAATCACCAAGTAACGTTTTCTTGGAATCACCGCTAACAATGAAAATATAAAAAATAGATTTTAAGAATCACCACCTAGGGTTGCTGGAATCAACACTAAGCATGGGATAAAAAATAGGAATCCAGGAATCACCACATGGGCTTTCTCGGAATCACAACCAAGCACTCAAAGAAAACTACGAACAAAAATTGCATTAATCTATGATCAGCTATCTACAATAATCATCCGAGAAGCTTTTAATAGGCTCTCCAACTTACATCTAACATGGAAAGAAAATAAATTCATACTGAGATTGCATAAGATATGGAAATAAAACTCAATAAAGAAATTCCCTTTAATAGCATTAATCAGCATCTATCACTATCAATCAGGTCCAACAAAATCAAGAAGAATCAATAGGTTTATTTTGAAATTCATGCCAAGAAGAAACATACAATAGAAATAAAGAAAATGTAGGGACATAGGATGTCAATTGATCTATGTATTGAGACAGTATAGCTGGTAGTAAGACATGTACATATGCAAACCGCATTAAAATTGGACAATTGATTATTGCCACCTCAAATTTTAGATGTTATGTTTGGGATAAAGTTCATGCCATTCCATTTAGACTGTTTACTCATTAATGTTTTGAATTAAACATATTAAGGTAGACTGCAGGATGCCTGACACATTAAGTTACAACCTATTGCGACTTGAATAGATCCTGTTACTGTAATTTATACTTCTTGGATCCATGTCCACAGTCTGAAATCTTAATTATTCAAAGTAGCAAATTCATCTGGTATACTCCATTTCAATGTTGAGATGAGAACAAAACTTTATTTGTCACAAAAAGGGAAATATTGAATAAATAAATAAAATAATAAACCTACATTCAGATCAGCAAATATCACGAAGAAAAGTCACAAACTTATATATGATTAACTTAAGGCTACTATTATAAAAAAGATACCTTCTCCCTTATTCGCGTGCTCCAGATGTCCGATTGAGTCCCTCTGCCATCACCCTTGGTTGACCCAGATGGTTGGCTTGATTGTGAATTTAGCAGGGGCTCCCAAGTTCTACCCCTACCATCATAGCCATCTTCAGAGTCAAAGTCAGTTTTCTGAGTAGAAACCATGGCTCGTAACACTATTGATAATAGTAGAGATAATGCCTGAAATTATTACCAAGAAAAATATAAGGAAAAAATAAGATCCAATAAACTGATGATATAATAGACTTGCAATGGCTCGCTATACAACCCCATTGGTTGTGGTTATTCTCATACAAAGAAACCTGGTAAGCAACAATTTTGTAGAAATCTCTAATAAATTATCTTTATTGGAGAACAGAAACTACAGAATTTTATTAGATGGAAATAGTTTTCCTCCAGCCCACATGGCAGTTCAAAAGACCATCCTTGTGCATTTTTGGTCACATGACTTTCTAATTTAGTAATGTAACTTGTTTAATTAATACACGTGGATAGTCAAATACATTGCCACGTGGTGGGTTGGAGGAGATTTCTCTAAACTGGTTTGTAGGAAAACCTAGTCCTTAATAGATACTTTCATAGACATGAAAACAATTTGCAAGAAAATGCTTTCATGTGGAGTGAAGTTCTGTCACGGCCATCTATATTTGCTTTCAAGAATTTGCTTTCCCTTAATAATGTATTCAAAATAAAGAAGCATTTTCACTACCAATTCTTTTTACACACCATGCATATAAGATTTGGATTCTCATTTTCATCAATTTATTTAGAAATTGACAACTTTTTCATTCCTTTAAACTCCTTAGTGTATGAGCTGTTAATATCTCATATCTATTGAATGTCACTAGTAGATCTTAAAACAATAATACTTCAACTAAAATTTGGTCCCTTAATCCTAGACGCTCATTTACATAAATTCCTTCTTCCATGCTTCCTAAACTTTATCCTCAAAATGAACTTAAAGGAGGTTTAGTTAATGTCTGAGTTTCTGTATTGTGAGAAGAGCTCCACAAGTTCAACAAACATTGATGAGTAGCCTTTCATTCCACTTTCCATATATTATGGTCAGATTCCATTGTTTCATCCAGCAAGGATATCTAGCAGCTCATCAAGAGGCTGTCACCTTCCATAAAACATTCTAGGGTTTGAAAGGGATATAAACTGATTGCAATGAAAATGTGAACACTTTCAAAATCAATTAAGATTAATATCGAGAGAAAACAAGTTAGGAGGGCTTGCAAGCCTTGCATAATTATTTGGAGCCTATATTGGACAAGATTGGGTGGGCTACATCTTTAGGTTTCAGCTTCCAGGCAGTTCCAGAAACATCATTAAAAGCGGGACATCAGTAACATCCACCTACACCAGGACAACTACTTTACAAAGCACTTAGAAACCCATGATATTATCAGCTTCAAATTGAACATTAAACTGATATCGTAAGTCCCTGGTTAAAGAGGCATTGGATGCATCTGCCCCAACCAATGTTGGAATTTGGAAATTTGTATTCACCTTTTCCATAACTGGCTGGGAGAGTCTGCACAGGTACGACAAACTTAAGGACGCATTCCAAAGCAATCAAATTCTAGAACCTAAGGATCTTTCAACGCTAACACAGATGGATGTTCAGGAGTCATCATTCAAAGGAAGAAATGCTGTTCCCTCAAGATATTTACATTAAATGCCAACTGGAATCCAGTATAACATGCTTTGCAGTTGGGTACAGGAAATGAGATGATACTTTGTCCATAATGGTTTTTTTTGGAAGATGGCACCATTAAGAAATAATCACCAAAGTAGAAGACAGAGTTCATACGATTTGTTTTGTTTTTAATATTTCCATTTTTTTTTCTCTCTTTCTTGAGTCAGTAGCTGCTGTATTAACTTATAAATAGAGCAATAAAAACAACAGGAAAAGTCAATTACTGCATCCCGAAACAGCATAAAATGTTCTTTGAATGTTCAGACAGAAGTTTTTTGTACACATTTACTCCAATAGCATCATCCATTTACATTCTTACTCATGCTTCTATCTAATAACAAGATTTTTTAGTCAGACACAAAAGAAAAATTATCTTTTAGAATATAGCAATAACTTTCTGATTGATAAGCCTTTTCTTTTTTGTAGTCTGAAGTTTATTTTCATTGTCTTCAGAAATTAGGAGTTCAAATTTCAATGATAAGCTTTAAACATACGAACTACCTCAACCCACCTCCACACCATTACCACCTAACCAATAGACCAAGAATGGCCATGATAATCTTCATGTGCTTATATTAGTTGACTATGGCACCATGCAATACTCTACAAATTTGAGAGTATTGCTGCCGTGATGCTAAGAGTACATCACATGATACGCTTACCATGGAACTCCTTCAATTGACAATAAGTCAATAGTAAGTTTCACACAATACAAACATGATGAGGAAAATATTCCATCATTCTAGAAATTTGCTTCATCAATATACCATCAATTAATTACTAAATATGATTCTTATCAATCAAGCTCATGCATTTACTAAGTTAGCGGATCTATTATATCTTAGAGTACAGCTATAAATTATGAGAGAGAAAACGCTGAAATACTTCTGAGCTACAATTGGCAAAACTTGATTACTAAATCCTTGATTAATGAACTACAAGATATACGAGCATGTGAGAGATTGATTTCTCAATCTGTTTCCAAGAAATTAAAGACAGATTGACAAATGCCATCCTTCGAGTGGAGAACATACCTGAATTATAACCACAGCAATACCAACCCATTTACAGATATCAATATTTTCATCAATGAAAGATCGAAGGCTCTCAAGTTCACCAGTCGGATCAAATGGAAGATCCTGTAAAGGTAGTAAACATATTTTATTATTATTTATTATTAAGCATGCCAGATGAAGCCAATGCACTATGCACCTACACATAGCTAGTGCTTTTTAAAATTTTTTTATAAAAAAAAAAAAAAATCACCTTTTCCCATTGACGATCAATTGCAATAAATGCCACCAAAGCTGCTTCTAGTAGTATGAGTACAGTGATGAGGACAGTATACTAAAATTTTCAAAAGGTTAAAGGGAAAGACACAAGAAATAGACTTACTAGCAAAAACCACAAAAGTAAGTGCTCAAAGGCACACATTACTACACTTGCATCAAGTTCAATGATCAAAACGAGTTTAGTTCACAACTTGGAACATAAGAAGATTAATTTTTTAACCAAAATAAGCTGGACAAAGAAAATACATAGAGTTGAAGGATACAAAACACAGGCAGCAGCCATGTATTACTTCAGCTGCAATGAAACCTATGAGAGTTAGGCAACACAAGAGAATGCCCACTCCCATGAAAGAGTAGATGAACCTGCCACAAAAAAAGAAGCACCAAATTTTAATTCCAACGAAGAATACACTGCCTTAGTTGAATCACTATCACAGTGAACAGTAACTGGCAGTGAAATCCCAGTATAAAATCACCACATTTATTACAACCATCACATATTATAGGGGTCCCACCAAATTTCTAGACTTGTGATTGTGAATCACAAAAACCACCAAAATGCTAGTACAACACAACACAACACCACCCATATTTCAATAAACACTCTCACAAGCAAAACACACACAACTTTAATTCCGACAAAAATAAAGAAAACCCCCAAAATATCTACAATAGCAAGCATTCACAAAATAATATCTAATTTTAAAAGGAAATGCTAAAAGTTTCAAGCTAATCAATTCGTTCCCCTAATTTCTAGCCCAATGAAATTACCATAAGAAGCTAGACATACTGATAGTTACAGCATTAAATGTAAGACACCCGTACCAACTTCATTTAATACCCAATATTCCATTTCTGATAAAAATTTAAATACCCAATACAAAATGAAAATAGTTTCCAAGAATACAATTCTGGGTCAAACTTCAAATACCCAAATTCAAAAAATGAATTACCAAGGAGCGGGAAGCTGGAAGGAAGTGAAATCGGTCTCAAACCCGAACCCGCCATCGAATCCGGAAACCATATCGGCCTCGACCTCCTCGAGTTTGAAACCCCTAGCTTGGTCAGAACTAGAATCGAAGAAAAGGGATACAGAAGAAGAAGATGAAGATGAAGATGGAGATGGAGCTGAAGGTGCTGGTGGTGATGGTGATGGCGGTGATATGGGACTGTGATGATTCCACTGGTTGAGCATCCATACTGAGTAGAGTATGATCGAAACCCCAACGAAAGCTTGAAGGAAATTCAACAATTTCAGCACGAATGCCAAGGAAATGTGGCAGCAATTGCGTCGCATTTGTGACAATTTGGGGATTCAGATGGGGAAAGAAAAAATTATGATTGGACTTTGAAACCCTAACCCTAATGAGAATTGTATTTATATTTTTGTTTGTGTTTCTTTTAGGTCTATAAATCTGTGTTTGATTTTCTGCTTTTGTTGTTTTTGCTTTTTCTGTGTTTTTTGTTTGGTTTTGTTTCTTTTTCATTTTTCCTTTATTTTTTTTAGAGCATCTTGTTATTACTTTTTTTTTTTTATTATTATTATTTTTATGAGGACATCCGTTATTTGGTTGTTTTCCACTTTTCCTTCTACTAGATTTTGGAAACAATTTTAGAGTTTTTTTTTAATAAAAAAAGAAAAGAAAAAACAAATATCATATTTCCACAGGTTTAAAAAAAAAAAAAAATCTAGAACTTGATTTTTTTATTTTTTTTCATTTTAAGGAAAGGTTTACTTTCAAGATTAATATTTAGTAAAAATATTTTTATGCAACATGTTTTCTTCAAAAGAAAATAGTGAGTTTTTTTAAAACGTTTTAATTTTAGTGGTATATTTTTTAAACAATTTTTTAAAACATTATACTATTCTTATTTCTTAGATTTTCTATATATTTTAAGTGGAATTGGAGATATATTTTTACCAGATTATTCTCAAGTTTTTTTCTCGTTAAACCTAAGGTTTAAAGGTATTTATGAACCACATAAAAGTTCAGTCTAAAGAGTGGAAATTTCTTTTATACTATTATTTAAGGAGCTTTTTCTATTTAAACTGGACTTTTATGTGCTTCAGAAATACTCCAAAACCTTATATTTAACTATGAAAAAACTTGAGAATAATTCAATAAAAATTTATCTTCAACTCCACTTAAAATGCCTACAAAATAGAACAATCTATCCATGTCTTTAAACAAACCTATCTAATTTATCCGAAACAAAATTAAGCCACATCCACAAGTGCAAATTGCGTGTGATAAGGCTTAGTATAAATGGTATAAATTAGTAGCTTGTTGGAAAGAATTATTACTCTTTGTGTTGCAAGTGCACCAGTCAGATTTTGGTTTTAAAATGTAAAAAGTTACAGATGGATAATGGCATTTGAATTTGACAACTAAATAATGTTGAGACTTGAGAGTTTGCAATGATTTTGGATGGATGTTGAGGGATTTTTTTTAACAAGGTTTTGTTGTTTAGTAGTTTTATAGGGAGGAAAATGATAAGAAAAGAAATGGGTGATGTCTAAACAAACTATAGGGTGCATTTTGAGGTAGGTTAAGAATTTGTAACCTTTGACTTAAAACTTGAAAATAATAGTAATAACACAAAAAAGATTTGTGAATGTAGTCAATTTATTAAAGATTTATTTTCTTGTTTCTTTTTTTGAGGTAGATGTCTAGATGATTTATTTTCAAGTGATTGATATTTTTATAATGGCTTTAATTAATTAATTAATACCATCAAAGGGTATTGATTGAAGAATATTCAAATTGGATATTTTCATGTGCTCTGATTGATACAGAACTAGAGAGGTAGAGAGGCATGGACCATGGACCATGGGCTATGGACTATGGTTTCTAAAACTTCTCTGTGAGTGATTGGGCTAAATTTTGCCATAATTTTGCCCTAGAATAGCCCATCACAGTTTACATGATGGTGAATCAAGCAAACACAAGAATCTAAAATTTTATTAACAAAAAAAAATTCTAAATTTAGGCGTACATGAAAATTTGGTATATAAACAAATAAATTATGTTAATTTGGTTCAAATCTAATTAGGATGCCATACAAATCAAAAGTAGCCAGTATATATAATATGTAAATATATATTAAGAAAATTTTAATTAGTTAACAAGAAACACATAATAAGAGGCCATGACCATGAGACTGACCTCCCAAAATATTCATAGAGAAGTGTTTTCTTTTTGACAATTTTACCATACAGTTAAACATGTTCAGATGTTGGGTTTGAGTTTCTAGGATACCGCAGTAGAAGATAAGAAAAGTTCTAAGGTATCAACCAAAAAAAAAAAAAAAAAATTTGTCTAAAATATGCTTGTATATAGTATAGAATTTCAGTCCTAGAAGGGAAGGTCTCTCCGAAGAAAACCCTAAAACCCAATTTTGTTCCAAAAAAAAAAAAACCCCACCACTAAAATTAATGAAGCACCTGCTATCAAACCCAAACCTACACTCAATTTCACAATTGTTGGATTGTGGGGCCAAATATCTCACAATGTGTGCAATGATTTTTGCATGATGTGTTCTCAAAAACTATATTCCAACCTAATTATCTAAAATTTGTTTTCATATTGTTTTGAAAATAAAAACATTTTGGCTCTTACTAGACGTGCACTAAATGATTCAATTTTCTATCAAAGCCGTTACATTTGAATATGAGTAGTGTTTATTACCCAAAAAAAAATACATAGTTTTACCCATACACTCCCTTCAAGTCATGATGTGAAGTCACAATTTCAAAGTTTAACAAAAGTATAGCATTGGCATAAAAAAAAAAAAAAAAAAAGAAGTTAACGAACTCAACAAGGTATCAGCAAATGCAAAAATATACCCCCCAAAAAAGATTATGTTAAAGCAGAAAGTTGTATATGTGTTCCACATAATAGGTTGGGCCAAAAAGCTTTCAGCATCATCCCTTATGACTTTATTATCTTGTGAGCACAAAACTGTGAGATTTGAAACATGAGATTGGCCTTCGCTGAAATAAGCTTTGGGGATCAGGGAGGATGTAATTTGTGGGAGAGAGAAACTTGTCATATTGGTGCATGACAAGCTTGAGCATTAGCATTGGAAAATTCCAATGCTACTCTATTTTACAATTTTAAAAAACCACTTTATTATTATACCATACCATTTTACAATACCTCCACATCCCAAACTTCTATTTCCCTTTTTTACTGCTGTTTAGCAATCCTCAATGCAAATGGTTTTGGAACTTAAAATTTCAAATTTTTCTTAGATTTGACATTAGCATTGGGGAATGCTAATGCTTTCAGCTAACTTATTCTCTTTATGCAGTGATAACACTTTCTAAGAATACTCTCCTGACTCTATTTTTTCTTTGCTATGATTTTCACCGAGGGTTTCGTTGGGAGATGCAAGCTGTCATGTGTAATTGTGTTGTGGTCATGGCCTCATGTTTTGCCCCTATTTTATTTTGGGCCTTTTTGGCCAATGTTTTAGTTTGGGCCTTATATAAGGCTGTGTAATGAATTGGGTTGCAACACTTGTCAAGTACTAACCTTTGTAAATAGGTGCAAATTATAGGTCATGAATGTAGGCTAAATTAATGTTCCAGGTAATTAACCCACACGCGAGGCAGCACAAGATCGATATAATGTTTTGGACTCACTTGGGCTTCATCACTGATTCACAGTACCACTACCCACTCCCACACGTCCTATCTTCACACTTGGCATACCCTAATGGCTTGACCGTCCATAAAATTTTACTATTTGCTAGTTACACTGTGCCTTTTCTACTGGGTACCTTATGCTTCGTTTGTTTTTGGTGTAAATGGTTTCAGGAAATCATTTTTCGTAAAATAGGCTGTTTGGTTGGTTTTGAAAATAGGCTTTTCTGGAAATGCTTTTCAGTTGACTGTAAAAAGTAAGCTTTGACTCCAGAAATTCATTTCAGTTCCTATTTTCACTTCAAATGATTTCCGGAGAGAGAGAGAGAGAGAGAAGAGGAAGCACCGCTCCGGCAGACCCAAATGACTCAGATCACGCCTTCGACGTTGCCGGCAAACCCAACACTCCAATCCGATTATCGCACACCGCGCCGATCGATCTCGCCTTCTATCTCGCCTCTGCTCGATCTCATCGCCCTCTCGATCTCATCGTTACCCATGACCGATCTCGTTGCCCATGACCCATGACCGATCTCTCCCTTTCCATCCATTTTTTATCACTCTCTCTTCCTCACTCTTTCGGTTTGACCGAATGGTGGATTTGATCGAATGATCACTCTCTCTTCCTCACTCTCTCTTCCTTGATCTCTCAGTTTTGTTTTTTTAAGTTTATATGTTGAAATTTTTTATTATAAAATTTGTTTGGTAACTGAGAAAATGGGTGAGAAAATGTGAGAAAGTAGTAGGAAAATAGCATTTTCAGAATGCAACCAAACACATGAAAAAATTTTCTATAAAATTTTTCATAATGCAGCCAAACACTTAGAAAATATTTTCCTTTCCCGAAAATAGCATTTCTGGAAAATATTTTACGGGAACCAAACACAGCCTTAGGAGAAAATTTATTATGTTTCGGAAATAAATATCCTTTCTCTCACATGTACTCTCTCTTACGTGAGGGTGGACCACATGTGAGGGAGAGGATGCACATTTCTGAAATATGGTATACTCTATCTCACTATAGATAAATGGAGGCCTACTGGCCATGAATTTTTCATATTACTTCCTTTTTTTTTGTATGGATTTTGTTTGATTTTTCTGCGTTCTTGTTCTTTTAATTTTCTATATATCAACTTCAACAATTAAGTATAAAATTGACAGAGATAACTTAAACATGGTTACTTAAATTCCCTAACTGATTTCAACTATGTAATTACATTAGTTAGTGAGTTACATTAATGATTTTAAGTATATTCTTTAAGAGATAATTTTGTTTATACTAGAAGTAATTCTTAGCTACTCCATCTGGAACACGGAGAATAATGTTTCATTCTCTCACATTTATAGTAGGGTCTACTAATTAAATTCATGGTAAAGTCAACCATGAATGTGAGAGGAAGGAGTACAATTTCTCTAAGGATGGCAATTGAGCGGTGCGGAGCCGAAGGATGGAGTTTTCGCCTCCACCTTGAATGATTTTGTCTTACCTCATCCTTGTCTCATGATGTAGAACTAAAATCTTACTCCATCCCTACCCCATTATCTTTGTGGGATGGGTCAAGTAGGGTTGAACAAAATTATCATTCCTAAATTTCTCCCTACTATAAGAGTACTTAAAAATTTTCCTTATACTAGCACTATATCAATCAATTCCTAAATTTCTTCGTACTTTAAGAGGGCTTAAAAATTTTCCTTATACTAGTACCCTGTAAATCAATACAATCATATATCTGAATTTAATTGAAGTTAATTTAAGAAGTCAAAGTACAAAACTTAATATTAAGAAATTGTACTTTAGTTTATTCAATATTAAATTAGAAAGAAGGAATTAGAGAGAACATAAATGCATAGTGAAGCTCCTACATGGTGACAAGGTTGGCAACCTTAGTGCTACAGTGTTATCTTTATAGCTTTATTTTTTACTGTATCATGTCAGAATCTTACAAACTGTACAATTATAATGCAGATGGGGTGGTTAAATGAGGTCCTTCGACTATACCCATCAGCACCAAACTTACAAAGGCAAGCAAGCATGAGAGGACCCATCAAGTAATTAGAACTTAGAACCCCATACTGCACGCAACCCAATAAAATAGGGAATGAAAGACATTTTTATGATCTAATGATAACCCACTTGCAACACATGCTATTTATTCTTTTTCTTTTCAAACAAATAGAGTGTAGTGAAGTAAGAACTAAAAACACACACAAAGAAAACCTAAAATCCCACAAAAAAGTAGCAAATGATCTGTTTTGATATAATTTATTTTTGCTAAAATTAAAAACTAAAAATACTGTAATAAAATAATTTTTAAATGTGTGAATAATATCGTGAGTCCCATTTTTAATATTTTTTTTCCTGAATAAAGTAGTTGTGGGTCCTATGAACAGTGCGTGAACAGTGTGTGAACAGTACATGAACATTAATTCTTGTCTCCAAAAGCTGAAAAGTGTGAAAAAAAAAGAGAGTAGCAAAACACAAATGCAGACGCAATATAATTGCTATCCAAACCCACACAAAGACTCACCAAGAATAAGACCAGGGACCAGGGGCGGAGCCAGGGGGGGTCGAGGGGGGGCAGCTGCCCCCCCTGGCCCACCCAAAAAAACCCCTTAGTTTATCATTAATACTTATTAAAAACCACAATCTAATATTTTCTTTTGATAGAAATAGTAATCTAGATCAAAGTAATAAATCAATTTGGACTAGCTTCCTTATCCTGTGAGGAATTTCATCTAGCCAATAGTTCTACTCACTCAAACTTAATGACAATTTAGCCAAATAAAACTCCACTCTATTTCTTTAGTCTTGAAACAAAGCATAATTCTACCTAAATAAACTAATAAGTAACCACAAGTCCTCCACTAGCATGCCTTCCACATAAGTTTTAGTGTTTCCAATATTATATATTCACATGATGTGCATAAAGTGCATAGATCTTGTTCAAGTTTTGCCCCCCTTCAATTCAAATCCTGGCTCCGCCACTGCCAGGGACAGACCTACACTAGGGTAGAGGGGGGCCGTGTCCCCCCTCCCCAATTAAAAGAAAAAAACTAGTATAAAAAAATTAAGATTTGCTCTTAAATATATATATATATATATATTTGTCTCCTCTCCTCTAAAATATTTAGATATTGACCTACAAGAAAAGAAATAAATAAATAAAATTCATGTCCCTTTAACTACAAAAACAAAATAAAAATAAATAAATATGGACTAAACAAAAATCGTGCACAAAATAAGAAATACTTATTTTGTAAGTTATACGTTGTTAATGTGTTTTATAATATGAAATGTTTAAAAAATACTTATTTTGTATGTAGTATTTTATTGAATATGAAATAGATGTTAATTTTTATTTTCATAATTTTCTTTTTGGTTTTAAGCTTTGACCCCCCGGTATGAATCTTGGTTCTGTCTCTGAATAAGACTACCTTGATCAAGAAAACAGCAAGAGATGCATACAAATATTCATAAAGAAGATATTTTTTGTCTTCTCAAAAAAAGAAGAAGATATTTTTTGATATGTGAAGTATGTATATCAGTACCACGATGAAATATTTTGAAGGAGGAGGAGTTGGGAATTGGGAATTAGAGAGAGTAGTACCATATATAGAGCTTTCTTTTCTTGGTCTTCGCCCTTAGGAATGGGAGGAGTGGAAACAGAGGGCGGGCCTTGTGGTTGCGGTTTTGACTTTATTGTTATTATTATTTATTTTTGGGTAAATAAGGATAATTTATTGAAGAAGAGAAGATGGACTAGGCGAACTAGTTGATTAGCATTAACAAGTGCCTAAGATGGGAGCCAATAGTGATGATGCCGTACAAAAGGAGCCTAATTGGATAGAGCTTAAATTAAAAGTGAACCTTTTAACTTTCAATGGCAGTCTTTGAAAAACAATTGCTATTATACTAGTTCTCAATCTTTTCTAATAAGGACATTTTTCAAAAGTTGAAGATGTAATAAATGTGTTTGGATTAGTATTTTACTTAAACTTGATAAAAGTGCACTTCTATTTTAAAAAATACATTAACATAAATATTTAAAAAAAAAAACCTATAAGAGTCTTACATTTGGATTAAAAATAAGTCATTTTTAGGATAAGCAATAAACATTAAGTTTAGAACACACCTAATTTACAGTTTGCTAAAGTGATGCGTTCATATAAAAATAATTATCCACCACTCACAATTAACTACTTCAACCAATTTTAAAACTGAGTGTGAAATTGGGCTTGTCCTTAGATTAATTAATTAATAAGGGCAAAATCAAGTAGAAGCTTTAAAGAATACTATATACTATTGCTAGATTGATGTGTAGTTTAGGGTTCTCTTTGTCTTAATTTGGCACTTTTGGGAGGTAAAAGTATTAATTCAACATCTTAACTTGACAATAATTCACATTAAAAATGATCACCACACACTCTTAGCATAATGGTTACTTCACAAATATAAGTATTTATGAGTTGAGGGAGTAAGGGGAGGGGTTCAAGTTTTCAAGAGGGAGCTTCGTATACATATACTTTGATTATGTTAGAGTATGATTTCTATCTCAAAAAAAAAAAGAAAAAAAAAAAAAGAAAAAAAAAAGAATACTCACATTCAAATTTGTTAATTATCAAACTCGTACCATTAAATTCACTCCATTTTTTTTTTTTTTGAGAAATAATTACAACATGCTGCTAACCTTGCAGCTCGAACCCTTTCCCCCCTAGACCCCCAAGCACTTTGTACATGGGGAGGTGCCAATTTAGTTACAAAATTCACTCCATTTTAAACACATTAAAGATGGATTATGTTTTACAGGCGAGAAAGCACACCACGAGAAGATATTCAAGTCAATAGCCTAAAAATCCTAAGAACCAATTCTAGCATCACTTTTATAGTTTTATTATACATTAATCATAATTTGTCACCTTAACAATTGTGAAAAAAATTATGAAGTTTGTTGTATCAGTAAATCTAATGAATTTTTAATCCATATCATTATACCATTAAGTTGTTGAATAAACTTATGACTCCATTTCCAACAGCTTTTCAAGCTAGAATTTGGCCTTTGCAATTGAATATAATTAGCCAATATTCATGGATCCAAAAAAGAAAAAGAAAAAAAAATAGAGTATTAATCTGCCGACAAAAAAATTTTAAGGAGATAATCATGGGTGGCCTTCTCGGTGGTTTCTCATACACTCCACTCGAATTGTGAACCGCATAGGCTGGTTGAGTTTATCTTGACCTAGCCTAGACCTTCGTCTGATCATTATGCAGATAATTCCCCAGTAAAGTCGAGGCTATTAATTAGGGTACGTAGGGCCCTACCTTGAGGATTCAGGCTTACAGCAAGACCTCCATGAAACTGGGGTCATCAATCCTTGACCATCTACACTACTACAATTAAATGCTCCACTCATAAGACTTGAAATGCTGCCACTATTTTGTGTATCCATTGGTAATAACTGCAATGACAATGATGGTCACCAAATTAATAAGGCATACATGTTTGCTAGCAATTACTACTATTTGGGACTGAATAGGTTGCGGAATGTGGTACATTCATTAATGCTGAACATTGACTTCAAAGTATATATATACATTGAACTTTTAAGATGACTTAAAAGAAAAAATACATCATGTTTTGGGTGTATGTTTCTTCCTTTAATAGTTGGTAAAATTTACGGTTGATAAGTCCTACTAACTTATAAGAGGAAGAAAGTATACACCTGAAAGAGGGTATATTTCTTCAACCTGCAGGTTCAAAACTCTTTTTAAATCATGCACATTTTCATTGAAAACATTAATTAAAAATATTTGGTTGAGCTAATAAGAGTCCTAGCTCTTCTTGCTTTTTACTTATTAGGCGTCGTTAACTAATTTTGGCATCAGTCTTTGTTGGAGTCAGTAATTTCCCCCTTTCCCCACAACACTATAGACACACGTAAGGAATTTCTTCTTCTTTTCTTGGGCCACATTTCGCTACTCCTGCCTCAACCCAACCCATTTACGGATTTCACATGGTAGTCAAACTTTATATAGGCTCTTCTGCCAACCCAATAAATACATGGAGAAATATGAAGAATTAGAGGGTACATAGGGAGGTTGTTGGTGAAACTTCACTAACGCTGCAGGGACACTGGAATTCAATCAAAATTTGTGACAGTGCATTTGTATTTTTAATGCCTTGTGCTTTTAATACATTATTGTCTTAAAGTTAGGCAGCAATGAGATTTTAATATATTGTTTTAAGAGTAATGCTAAAGCCACTAAAATTTTTACAAACATTCTAAAAACAGTTGATGTGGCATGCTTAACATAAGCTTTTAAAAAAAACTGAGTATTCACGTCAAATACAAAATAACTCAAACAAAAATATCTCTACATCAAATCTAAAAAAATCCATCAATTGACTGTTTGTCTCCTTCTCTATATAAAGAAATTATTGAATGTGACAAAAGTATCGTCATATATGATGTTAGAATTATTAAATACATGTGACGTTGGTGTTGGGGAGATAAACACATTGGTGAGCTTCCTTGAGTAATTAATATAACATATAGAGACACACTTTAATCCAAAAGGCTTGAGCCTAATGGGTATGTGCTCAATTATGTTATATTAACTACTCATTCTTCTCATCTTTATTCAATGTGGAACTTCACTCACACGTGTAACCCAACAATCTCCCCCTCACATGTGAGTCTCTGCCACTCTGTGGGCTTCAAGACTTCTCTGTGTACCATAAATAAGTCCTACTCGCTCCCCTTTGCCTAATGGGCTTTTCACTTCATCAGCGCGTCATCCATGGGTCTCTCGTACGCCATCCATGGGAACCACGTGTCAACCCCGCACACACATTCATGGGAACCCCGCACGTTCATGTCCATGGGAACCTCGCACCTCATCATTGTCTACCACCATTGGCAATAATACTCCTTTGTTGGGCCTTTTCCAAGATCGTTTATGTGGGCTTTATGGGCTTGCTTGGTGTAATATACCGTCCCCGCTCTAACTGCGAAGGGGACCTGCTCTGCTCCATTTGCGAAAGGGCTTCAAGCACACACACCCCGTTCCTGCTCCAACTGTGAAAGGAACCTCGATAACCTTGCCACCTTTGCCCCACACAACTTGGCTCTGATACCACTTGTTGTGAAGATAAACACATTGGGGAGCTTCCTTGAGTAATTAATATAACATATAGAGACACACTTTAACCCAAAAGGCCTAAGCCCAATGGGTATGTGCTCAATTATGTTATATTAACTACTCATTCTTCTCATCTTTATTCAATGTGAGACTTCACTTACACGTGTAACCCAATAGTTGGAACAATCTAATGTGAGTAAAAAAAAAGGTAATTAATCACTGAATGTGACAAAAGTATGATCATATGTGATGTTGGTACTGCTTAATGTGACAATGAAGTCATTCAATGTGACTAAAAACTAAAGAACCACTAAATGTGACTGTACATTTATATGTGATGTTTGTACTACCCAATATAACATTAGAATCATTAAATGTGATGTTTGTTAACCACTATTTGCAGGTTAACTATCATACCTAGCAAAAGAAAGGGTACCTTAGAATTTCTCTAATGAAATGTCTCACATTGAACACATTTTATGTAACAACATTGCCAATTCAAGCTAAGATAAATCATTGCTGATGAGGAGAAAAATCACCATCGTCCAAAAGAAGAGAAAGCTAGGTTCATCCATCAAGTCAGCTTCGTCCATCAAGCCAGCATCATCCATCAAGCCAACATCGTTCATGTGACGAACGACTACAGTATACATTAAATGAGTTCCCCATAAATGACATGAGTAATGGTTAACGTGCCAGACAGGAAAAAGCGTAACCAACGGACCAACGGGCAGAAGACCATTAAAGTCTATTACACCTCTACATTCATTATTGATGAATTATTAAGATTGTCCATCTCTCGACGGATGAGTTAAACGTTATTCAATGCAAGGCGTAACGTACAAACATCAGTGAAGGACGAAGCCATAAAAGACATTCAATGCCTAAGACAGCTAAGGAGTAACATACAGACATTAACGGACAAATAGCCGTTGACAAACAATAAAAGCCAGCCATTAATACTAACGGCTCCATATCTCATGAATGCAAATATTCATTCAGACAAAAAAGACAAGGGCTATAAAAACCCATACAAACCAAAGGCAAAGGTACACACAACTCTCACCCCAAAAACTATTCTCAAGTTGAATTCTTTTGCAATATACTTCAATTGAATCTCATTCTAACTTAATCATTGGAGGGTGTTTGGCAAACGCCACACCGGTGTATCCATATTTCTCTATTTCATATTTCATTACAGGTTCGTCTTTGGATGAAGCTAACAGCTTTGTCCATCCGTATTGATAAAGACGGAGAAGAACAACACCAACAGGTTCATCTTTGGCGAAGCGAACGCCTTCGTCTATCAGTATCAACGAGGAGTTCAACTGACGATTTTTTGCATCATCAATTGCTACCAATAATTTTTTTTTTTTTAATAACCACTACCAAACTAGGGAGTCAGTTCAAGTTCAAGCCAAGACACGATATTTTTAAGCTTGATAATAAATTTGATATTGACTTAATAATGTACTTGTATTAAATCTAAGCTAAAAAACTTGGGGCCCGTTTGTTACCGTTGTTTAAACAACAGTTTTCAGTATTTAAATAATATTACACATATTTTTACATATTTTTTCACTCACATATATTTTCAAAAATTACATACAACGTTACTAGAAATCTCTTATTGAACATGCCCTTGATAATTGAATAGTGTAAAAAACCTTCTCCTACTTTTGAATTGCTAAAACCAGAACTTTAATGTTTTATATATATAGAAAAGGGAAATTAATATGATTGGGTAATCACCGGAAATCTTTTTATAACACATATTCCCATTTGAACTTTTGCTTTTTAACTGAAAATCCATAATTGGTCTCTGGGAAAACAGTTCACGACCCGTAGGCCTTGAATCTTCTTTTACTTAACTCAAACCATGTCATTATAGATTGTTTTGAGAAATTATTAGCGAGGCTAGTAAATGGAATCTTGAGCTAGCTGCTACTTGAGACACTATTTTGTAAATAATTAATTATCTTGAATATATTAACTTTTTTATTTTTTATTTTTTGATCGCCTAGATATTATTATTTTATATCTAACCAATTTGATGAATTACTCTTAGAAATTAATTGATAATCAAATCAATCTTTCAATAAATAAAAAATAATCATCTTGCTTTTTACATAAAATTCTTAAATACTCCTAGAGTATAGAGAAATTGTGCTCTCTCCTTTCACATTCATAGTAGACCTCATCATGAATTAATGAATGATCTCCACAATATATGTAAGAGAGAAGTACTATTTATCATGCTCTATAAGTATCTAAAAATTACTCACTTTTTACGTGTTACAATTCCCTTCCAGTTGAGTTCTTAATATAAGATTATAATTTTATTTATTTAGCTTTGGACTAACATAACTATTTTCATATATATTTATGATATGTTTGTTTTATGATGGTGTAAAGTTGTTTTTAAGATGTGAACTTTTTTTATTTTTTCATAAGATGTGATTTATTTTAAGAAGTGGCTGCCGACGGATAGTAAGGACACCGTAGTCATCATCACATTTAGACGTGGCAAAACGGGTGGGTCAGGTAGATCGGGTCGAAATTGGTCAATCAGGCGCGGGTCGGGTCGGGTTGACCTGTATTTTTCAATCAAGTTTTTTTATTTTAGATATATTTTTAAATAGATACAATCTGTCAATCATTTATGAGTTCTTCAACTGTGATTAGATTCTCATTGGTGATACTGTTATCAATTACCACTAAACACTTGATACCCAAATTTGGTGCAACTATTTTTCTAGCTTTCTAGAAGTTAATCTTGGTATAATTTTCGATCTGTTTAAAGTAGAAAGATAAAAATGAAGGTGGCAAGTAAATAATGACAAATTATAATGGAGTACAACCAACTGATGTATACACCCAATTAAGTAATTTACTAACACGTATAACATGAACATGCATTGCACACTAATATTAAAGAATTGGGATTTCCCTTGCTCCTCACCAAAGCCAAAGGACACT
The DNA here is from genome assembly GCA_032727855.1 of Quercus ilex subsp. ballota. NCBI lineage: Eukaryota > Viridiplantae > Streptophyta > Magnoliopsida > Fagales > Fagaceae > Quercus > Quercus ilex. Next base: position 45,221,285 of record CM064916.1, read on the forward strand.
ACGGTGCTGATGTGAACTCATCAAAGAACAATTTGTGCGCTTAGTCTCTAGATCCTCAATTCATTCATTTTGATTTACGGCTGTACAATTCATTCACACACATGATAGAAAGCTAGAGTTTGCTAGTAAGCCAAAGTTTGCTTCTACATTCACACATATGATAGCAAACTTGTAAAAAGTATATTTTAAGTTTACATTACTAATAATATCATTCCCACCAAAAAAAAAAAAAAAAAAAAAAAAAAACACTATGCTGAAGCTAATAAGTAATAATGTCATGTTTCAGTGTTTCACTCTTTCATGTTTGTGAATTGTGCCTTTGGTTTTGGACTATAGCTAAGCTAGTCAATTGAATTAGATTTTTTCTTTTTTTTAATGGTTGTGTTGTGTTGTCTAAGTCTTGTCTCATTCTCTCATGTCATGTCTGTGGAGGCAGTGGAGCTGAAGCTTTATTGGTTGAGAAGCCCTCAAATAGTCAAATTGCATGTGAAGGCTGAAGCTATTGTCTTGTCTTGTAATTTATTAACTATTGGTTTGGTTCTGGTGCTTTGTGATTTATGCACCTACTATCAGGACGTAGTATAAATATTGTTTTAGTGAATTTTTTTTTTAACGGGTCAGGTTACGGGTTATTTGGGTCGGGTCAGGTTGACTCGCAAAAAAATCGGATCGGATCATGGGCCAACCCGTTTTTACTTCGAGTTAGGTATTTTTCGGGTCGGGTCAGAATATTCTGACCCGTTTTGCCATGTCTAATTAAATTATGAGCCTCATCAGCCAACATGATTAGGGACCTATGTCATGCGAAAATAAGACAAAAGTGCATTCTCCCTTCTTTATTTATTACATTAGCAATTAATCCATGTGTGTGTGTATATATATAGGGATGAGCAAGATTTGAGTACTGTACTTAGGTGTTGTTTCAAGATTTTATCATATAAATTTTTTCTTATAAGATGGAAGTGTAATTTTTAGTAAAGTATTCATATGGTTGAATCTTTAAAAAAAAATAACACCTAAAAATACTGTATCTAAGTTTTGTCGTATATAGATTACTTCAGCGGCCATTAATTCACTTATCTTACTACTATTTCATAATTGAGGGAGGTGCTGAATAATATGAGCCCTAACCCATGAGATGGCTTCGCCCCACACGTTGCTGTCCAACACAGAGTGACGCCAGTGCTACGTTATGAGCCCTTCACTGTAAGTACTAAATTTAAATGTGTGTTTAACTTAGGTTTTTTTTTTTTTGAGAAGGTGTTTAACTTAGTTTTGGTTTTCCTGTTTACCGCAAATATCTACTTCACTTAAGGGAAAATCGTTAATATTGGGAAGTGACAATTGATATTTGTTGATGCATTTTAATATTAATTGACAAATAAATATAAATATTTATGTGTATCAAGAACAGATCTAGGAGGGGGTTTAAAAGGGCTTGGCCGCCTTGGGCCTTATAAAAAAAAGGGTATAAGCCCTAAACAAGCCCATGCGAATTCTCAATCCAAAACACAAAAAATTTTATTCAAAAAAAAAAAAAACTAATGGTGTTTTGTATCATTTGTCTTTATTGATAGATAAATGCATCTTAATGTATTAAGAAATAATAATTTTACGTATTTGGCTTGATTAATAGTTTATTAAATAATTTGTTAATACTATATGAATACTTATTTGGAATTTTTTTTGTTTATCATCTGGCCCCTTAGCTTAAAATGGAGAGTTATTGTGTTACAAATAACTCAAATCTTTAATTCTAGACACTCGTACCATTAAAATAATAATAATAATAATAATATTTATCATCAAAATAAATATGGTGATAATGTTCATTATTCTTGAGTGATTTTATGAGCCTATGTATGTACCTATTTGCACCATATATATATATATATATATATATATAATAAAAATATCTATGTATATAAAAAAGTGATTTACAATTGTACATATTTTGAGAATTGTCGCTGGACAAAGAATGGTGTTCTTCTAGTTGAACATTTGCTCTGCAAATTCATGGAGCTTAGAGTGTACGTGGCTGGTTGTTATATCTTGAGAGCATCGTGCTAGAGAACTCGTTACACTAACACTACAACAAAATATATTTTCAGTGACAAAAATATTCGTCACTTAAGGTCCAGTTTTTCATCACTAAGGACCTTTAGTGATGAAATTGGACTTTTAGTGACGATACTCATTTCGTCACTGAAACCGCGTCACTAAAAGTCCTGGCGACGAAAAATTTCGTCACTAAAAATCCGATTTGATTTAAAAAAAAAAAAAAAACTTTTAGTGACGAAAACGTTTCGTCACTAAATGTTTTCCTTGCCAAAGTTAACTTGTGTTCTTCACCTTGTTCCTCACGATTTCTTCAGCCACAAAAGAGAGAGAGCTGGAGATAAAAGAAAGATAACTTTTAGTGAACATTTAAGTAGACCCAAATTTAAAATACATATTCTTCATTCTTTTTCCCGTTTCTAAACAGTGGTATAGCTTAGAATTCGATATTGAAAAGATTGAAACCCCACTTCGTGGTATCAAGTCCCCACATTTCCCTTCGTTTATATTGCTAGTAACTAGACCCAATCATACCTCAAAAATATTCCTAATGTTTAATTAGTCAACACAAAACATGGAGTTAAGTTGCCAAGGGCCCACACCCAACATTTGATAAGCCTCCCAATGATCTAATGGCTGCAGTCATCAACACATTCTATGTATCAATAGGATTTCACCTACATGCAACACATAGAATAGTGAAGTTTTACCTCTTGATGGAGACAATGCAAGAATTTCAATAAAAAGATGACTCTCAATCTAGCATACCATAGATTTACATAATAAATAATAAGTAGATAATTGACATAAAGTCATTAGAATTAGGTAAATCACAACTAGCATTAAGAAAAAGAAGGAAACACAATGTTATAGTAAAGAAAGGTGTTAAACTACCATATCAAGAAGTCTTTCACTGCTTAGGTATTCTTATCATTGGAGTTGACAAACTCTGCCACAAAATTAGTTACCTGCACTAACAACCCAACTCCAACCTTCCCCATATGGACCCCCAATAGGAAGTGAAAAGCATGATACCGAATCATAAGAATGAATATTAATAAATAATTAATATTAATGAATGAATATTAATAAATATTAATATTAATGAATGAATCTAATTAATGAATGAATATTAATAAATAATTAATGAATGAATATTAATATTAATATTAATTAGATCACATGTAAAAAAAAAAAAAAAAAGGAAATCCGATTCATAAGAACCAAAGCTAACTAAGCACTTAAGCTAAAAATCGAAGTAGAAGTAATTCACAGTAAATCACAAACAGTGAGAGATTAATTATTAAGATATATTTTTGATATTTTCTTGTGGTGCTGTGAAATGCTTTAAAAAAGTGAGTGTACTACGGTGATATATATCTTACTATTCTTATTATTACAAGTTTATTTGCACATTATATGTGATTATTTATTTAAGTGATTAATGTAACAAGTGAGTAAAATTTTCAAATAAAAATTGTTTTTCATTAAAACAAACGAACAGTAGGTTTTTTGCACAAATCGAACTGAAAACATATGACCATTGAATGGTGGGAGTCTACCATCTTTTCCATTTTTCTTTCCCTTTCCCTTTCCTTAAATGATCTGTAATGCATGTCCTATAAGGCTATAAAAGGCTATTAGTAGAGCCCAACTACTTGGAGAGTTTCACTTTCATCTTTCATAAATGAGGTACTAAAAAGCTTGTCTCGATCGTGATCTTTGACATTGGAGAACAAATTAACAAACACGCGAAGCGTTGGCCCTCCCCTTTTTTCCTAGCTGAAGTCGTTTTCTTATGTAGCTATTTATATTTAAGCGAATCATGAGTGGATCACAACAAGGCTTATAGAAATCTTCATTCTAAGTTATAACCAACTAAAGTTGTTCTAGAGATAAGTAGTGCGCAACCTTTTCACAATTGTTGACTTTTGGTACATAATAAAAATAATATGAATGGTCGACACAGATAAAAATAATATTTTAATCATAATAAACTATGTTAACAATTGTGAAAAATATTGTATTTATCATTACTCCTCAAAAAAATTTGTCTCCAAAAATATATACATCCCATCCCTCGTTTTTTTTTTTTCACTTAACACGCCTGACAATTTTACTTGTAGGGGTTTCCTGATATATAAAACTCCTGGATTTAACAAAATAACCAGGGCTTACTCTATGGTGGAAGGCTTAAAGATAGTTCATTGAATGGTGTTACAATGCGTGGCCAATGACGAATGCCCATGTGACTGTAAGCCCCTGACCAAACAAAGTAAGTTCAAGGACTAATCTAGAATTGTTATTAAACGAGAGAGAGAGAGAGAGGAGATCACAACCTCAGTCACGGATTTATGCATTCAAATTTTTGCCCTTTTAAGTTTTAATTATATCTTTCAAAGCAAAAACTCCAAAGATGATGATGGAGATGCATGACGTTGACATATATATAATGGAGTTGAAAACGTACGTAGAGACATGCAAGGCAGTTGCCAATAGGCCCAATACATTTACGAGTTGTTGGACTCCAGAGAAATTGTGTAAAAAACTAGTGTAACCGACGCATCGCCATCATTAACCTGTTTGAGGGTCCTGTTAACAGGTGCTGTACAGCACCCGTTAAGAAGGAATAAAATAATAAATAAACTACACGTTTGCTCCACTGAGGAAAGAGAAATATTTTTGAAAAGTTAAAATTTGTTAAGTAGAAGACAAAAATACCCTTCATCATCTTTTAACTCTTTTTTTTTAACTTTTTACACAATTTTCTGTTTCTAACGTCTGAAGCGTTCTCTTTCTTCTTCTTTTCTCACCTCCTTCTCTCTTGGTCTCTCTAACGTTTCAATCCTGGGAAAAAAAAAAAAAGTCCACCAACACCACTGCAACCACTAGATCTGTAACCCACCCACCACCACCAGATCCATCTCACTCCCTCTCTGCTATCTCGAATTCTCTCGCGTATCAACCAAGGCCAAAACCTTGAGCTCCACCACCGTTTTTGTTAGCTGTGCTCACTGGCAGCCCTCCTCTTTCTCTCTCTGCCTTTGGTTCTACTTTTTCTTTCCTTGTTTTTGGTTGTATCTGGGTTGCTATGGTGAATGGGTTCAATTTGGAACGTGAAAAGCTTGACAATTTGACTTGGGTTTGAAACTTGGGCATTGGGTATTTTTGTAGATCTAAAAAAAAAGAAAAAACTCAAAAAGTACATACTGAGAAATGTTAGTGAGGGAAAGGAAGATGAAAGAATTTAAAAGGGTATTTTTGTAAAATACCTAATTTTTATGCTTTACTGACACTTTAAGTGCCACGTTACCCTGCCTTTTTCTACTCTCAAAAAGCAACTATGTTTTATTAATAAAAAATTCAATCAAAACGGGTGCTGAACAGCACCCGTTAACAAAAGCCTTGATTGAAAAATTTGCGGATGAAATCATGAAAATCAGCTAAATGTTGAAATTGGCCAAGTTGACATTCTTGACACACCAAGAACTTAACTCAGGCCTACAGACACTAGGGTTTCAAGCAGAGAGGTCGGTGTTAACGCTGACACTAAACTCTAATGTTAATGTGCAATAATGGGCATTTTCTTTTTTCCACAAAAGAACAAATGAGAAGCAAATGCCAAATTGCAGATTGATATTGGTCATGTATGTAGATCTTTCTTACTAATTGGTTACTCTGTTTTAACTGATGAATTAACTTTCTTATAGATGCAGTTTGACCGTGCGGTTTAAGATAAGATTTGTCCCTCTCTCTCACGTAGTTGAGTACTTAAGAGTCTCAATATCTCATCACAGGTGGCGACAACAAAATTGAGTGATTATATAAGATTGATGGATCCTAATTTTATGGCTTAAACTTTTAAATTAAATGATATTCTAATTCTAACATGTTATGTCAATATAAGTTCACACAAAACAATTTTATTATTAAAACTTTATCAATATTGGATTTAAAAAAAAAAAATCATTTTTTTAAAAAGATTTAAGAAATCATCTTCTGAAAAAGTGGGTATTTATTATATGCCAACAACTCCACTTCCTTAATTACGCAACTTACACCCAGATTTCTTCTAAGCCTTTGCTTTTGTACATTTTTGTCCTCATCCCCTTCTCATGCATGTATAGAAGAAAAGTACCATTTATTAGGCTTTCTAAAAAATTACATAAAAAAAATGGGGGTGGAAAGAAAAGGTCAAAACTTAAACCCTATAAAACCATCCCCGCTCTCCCATTCACAACCAGAAGCCTCTAATAATATAAGAGAGAGAGAAAGAGAGAGAGAGCTGGGTGCCAAAGAAATCTCCACATTATTGACCATGTCAAGTCCTAGGGTTATAATGCTCACCCTGACCATTGTCCTAGTAGTAACAGTTGCACCTAATAAAGCCGAGGCAGCTCGGGCTTTCTTTGTTTTTGGGGATTCACTAGTAGATAGCGGCAACAACAACTACTTAGCAACTACTGCAAGTGCCAATTTTCCACCAAATGGTATAGACTATCCCACCCACCGACCAACTGGCCGATTCTCCAATGGCTTCAACCTTCCTGACCTTATCAGTGAGTTTATTGTTTTAATTTCCATTTCACTTCGTATCTCTTTTCTAAGCTTAACAAAATTTTCTCGTACGAATGTGTTTCATTGAACTAATTAATAAAACATAATAAAATGTGTGCAATATATACATTTAGGTGAGCAAATGGGGGCAGAGCTCACATTACCATACTTGAGTCCTCAACTCACAGGACAAAAACTGCTTGTTGGTGCCAACTTTGCTTCTGCTGGCATTGGAATCCTCAACGACACCGGAATTCAGTTTGTAAGTCCAACATTAATTAAATTTGAGTTGGAACTTTTCCACCGTTTAATGTCTAGAAAAAGTTTATAAACACAACATTTTGTCATAATTTGACATGTTTAATAGAAAACTGAAAATTATTAAGTACTTTTGAAATACAATAACATAATGATCCTCTCTCATTTATGGTACCCTACCATAAATGTGGAAGGCAAAAGCATTACCTGAATTCTCTAAAAGTAGGTAATAATTATTCGTCATTAATTGTGAGTGGTGGCGAAAACACTTTAACAGGTTGTAGCAAATAGAGTGATTCTAGAAGAGAATTTTTGTCCCAAATCTAGCTCTATTTTTGTATACTTCTCAATAACATTCTCTTTTAGATTTTTTTTTTTTTTTTTTTTGAGAAACTTCTCTTTTAGTTTTTAAATATTTTTTTTTTTTTATGAACAACATTTTAATACTTCATTTTTTATAGGGTTTGAGCATATTCTAGCCATTAAGCAAGTAATTTTAAACAAAAATCACCATCCAAATAGACACTTCATATGTAGACATATAATGACAAAAAAGAAAAAAGAAAAAAAAAAAAAAGAGAGGGGAAAGTATGGAACTTTGGCATGTGGAATTGAAAGACATTTTTCTAATCCGAACTCCAAAGTTGCCTTCTCTTGACTTCCCACCAAGAAGATTATGAAGTGGATATATGTATGTCAGAGATTGAATTAGAAATGTACATACGAGCTTGTATATATGTACACCTAAAACTTTATATTGTAATAGATGGTTCCCCAGTCAAAAGAGCATACATATAATACCGAATTCGAAATTGGAGCAGCCACAAGGGTAAATTGCTGCCTCTCAGGCCCCTAACTGATTCTACCATAGAGGCTAACGATAGACGTACAATAACTCCACTCCAAGCACAACTTACAACTTTTATCGTACTATGTTCTCCAAAGAAATCTGCTTTCAGAAAAAATTGTAGAATTTCTTGGGACATATAGTTTATAAATATCCCCTACTTATCTATAAGGTTACTTTAAATTTTTGACACCGTTTGGCAACCCGTCCTATGTTTTGTACGTGCAACAATTTTTCAAGCATTCCTTTGAGGTTTAAGTTTTTAATGAAGTAATGAGTAGTGAATCAAAATTTTGCATTTTGCAGCTGAACATTATAAGAATCTCCAGACAGTTTCAATTGTTCCAACAGTACAAGCTAAGGCTGAGTGCGCAAGTTGGACAAGCCTAGGCTAAGCGGCTAGTGAACGATGCACTTGTCCTCATTACACTAGGTGGTAACGATTTTGTTAACAACTATTTCTTGACACCTTTCTCAGCAAGATCACGCCAATTCTCCATCCCAGATTACTGTCGTTACCTTATCTTTGAGTATCGAAAAGTTCTAAAGGTAATTCCCATAAATTTTCCTTCCCTTCTCATAATCCTAGCTCGTTAGCATATTCTGTTTTGCATGTTAAATTACTGATTATCTTAAAAGTTTAAATTATTAAAATATAATAAATTTAATCATTTAACTATATACTTCTGTATGCATGCATGTAAGTGAGTTTGTTGCTCAACGTTGAGAAAATTGAGTTTTGGATGAGAACACAGGAAGATGAAAACATGATATTTGGTGGAGTATTGAATTATTTACTAAATAAATGTTTGGTGGGTGAGGACCTAGTAGTTTTTAATTGTTTCATAGATATGCTACACACATTGAAGACTTGACAAAGATGGAGGCCTTTTTTTTCTACAAGCCATGCATGCAATTGGGGCCACGTTTGGTCAACTAGCAAGGGTTTAGTTAATTTAATTGGTAAAATTTTTTATGGTTGAATAAGTGATTTGGAATTCAATTTTCACCTACACCAAAAACCAATTGGTGTCTTGGTATGATGATAAAGAGCTATCATTAAAAGCGGACGCCATAGGTTGAAACTTTCTATAAAAAAAATTCATTTATTTTATTTTCTTCATTAACTTACTCATTGTTATTGAAATATTAATTAATTTCTCAAAAAATTAATTTCTTCATCTTTTATTAATTTAAAATTTTAAAATAAATAATAATTTATTATGCTTTATGATATAAAGCATATATAAGTGATCTTGCATTCAATCTTTTATCTTTCATATTCCATAAGTTAAAAATGAATTATCCTAAAATGATAAGTGATAATTCATAATTTATCAGTTTTCTTTAATCGGTTCCCATATATTTTATTGAGTTCAACTGGCATACCAAAAAATAAAAGATATGATTATGAAATTCGAACACCACCTACTCACTTACATTAAAAACTAATTAATGTTTTGATATGATGATAAAAAAAGAGGGCATAATTCTTACAAGTGTGTTATATTTAAAATTTATTACAACTTACAAGTACTCAGTTGTAAAATAAATGAAATTTACTTTAAACCAAAAATAGTTCAGCAGATTCTTAATTAGAACCTCTCTATCTTATTGAAAAAAAAAAAAAAAAAATCCCATATGCAAGTTTGGCTTTTGTTCTTTTTTTATTTAATCATTTATTATTTTGTTTGGGCCCTTTGGTGAGGATTGTTTTCTCACCCATTTGTGAAAGTGTAGAGACTGTACAAGCTGGGAGCCCGTAGAGTAATGGTGACAGGAACTGGGCCACTGGGTTGTGTACCAGCAGAGCTAGCCATGAGAAGCAGAAATGGGGAATGTGTACCAGCGTTACAACAGGCTGCAGGAATTTTTAACCCGCAGCTCGTCCAAATGATTCAACAACTCAACAGTGAAATAGGCTCAAATGTCTTTATTTCTGCCAATGCCTACAATATGAACAAGAACATCATCACCAACCCCCAAGCATATGGTTTGTTTTCCTAGTTAATTTGCATCCTTCCCCCTCCCCTCTCATATATATAGTAATATTACTGACACAAAAAAGATCACAACTATTTCAAGACATTTTTTTAAAATAATCGACCACCTCATCACACATGACCTACTATAATGTGAAATTTTATATTTCATATTACTTATTTGCTGATGATGTGAACTTTTATTCTGTAACTAGCATATTATTTTACACATATATATTTCAGAACATCCTCCTCGTATATATATTGGTTTAATAATCGTTCTACATTTATATCATGTATCACTACCAAAAAAAAAAAAAAAAAACAAAACACCAAACCTTTTTTGTGGTGTATGGTCCTGGCCCTCCTCTGTCCGGACCTTGAAGAAGGCCACATAACCAATGAAACTTGTAGAATTTTCACGTCATTTGGTATATAAAAAAAAATTTGTAAAAAAAAAAAATCATTTTTAAGATAAAATTATTCCCCTAATATCAAAGGGTTATTTTTAAATTAAATTCTCTCTCTTCAACCTAGCTATAAAAGAGGTTGGCGAAAATATATTGACAGATGTATATACAAATAATACAATACAATATAGTTGATTGGCAGTTAATACTTGTAACGTAGCTACAGTACAAAGATCAATAAGGTTTTTTTTTATTATTATTTTTATTTAAAGGGTGATAGTTTTGGGTGATCATGAAAGAGACTAGAACGTTTCAAAAAATAGTAAAAGTCATGAATATATCCTCTAAAAGAGAAACAATAATATAGGGACCCAATAAACTTTTTTTTTAATTCCAATCATTCAATCTCTATAATGATTTTTTTTTTTTTTGGGGTGGAAATGGAACTCATGAAAGTATTTGAAAAGATGAATTTTTTTAATTTATAGTTTGAATTTTTATTAATACAAGAATTTAAAATATTCAGGGTAAAATATTATTTTAAATCTATTACATTAACCTTTATACCAAACAATTTATATATTTTTCAAAAATTCCTTGATTTTAATTCCCTAAATCCAAATGCATCCTATTATTTTGATTGGCCATATATCAGCAATTTGTGACATGGTTCTTATCTTTCTACTTCATTCTCCATGCATATTTGGTTGGGAAAATGAGTAATTAATTGTATGTTTCTCACTGGGTGGACCAGGTTTTGTTACATCAAAAGTAGCATGTTGTGGCCTAGGCCCCTACAATGGACTTGGTACATGCAATCCACTGTCAAACCTATGCTCAAATCGGGACGCCTATGTGTTTTGGGATCCTTTCCATCCAACGGAGCGTGCAAACCGGTTCATTGTTCAGCAGATGATGACTGGTTCCACAGAGTACATGAATCCAATGAACCTGAGCACCATTATGGCCATGGACTCCCAGAACTAATATCTAGTATTATTATTATTATTATATCCCTTTATAATAAAAGCGGCTATGCCGCTACAGTATTTTGGTACTGTACATTTAGAGAGTAGGCACTGTATAGCACTGTAGTTGCAACAGTGTTTTTTTTTTTTCAACTCTTTTGTTTATTTAACTGGCATTGTAATTACAGTGCCTAAAATTTTTTTTTTCTTCAATAATCGGTTTGTGTTTTTTTTTTTTCTTTTAAATATTGACGTAAGCTGACATTTATATTGTTATACCGACACAATAAATTTCATAATATTTTCACAATTATTGACTTGTCAATTTCTTACAAGTCGAAATAAAATAATAAAATATGAGACTGTAGTCAACCACAACTAAAAATAAATGTTTTAAAAAAATGTTACAACACTTATTGTTATCACAATATTTTCACAATTGTTGAAATCTCAGTTTCTTATATATCAAATTAAAAAAAAAATGTTAAATCCACAACATTTTAACATTAATTTCACAACAAATCATAGGTAAGTTATTATTGATAGATAGCACTAGAGCTACAGTGCTTTTGGTTTATTCAACTAGCATTGTAGCTACATTGCCTAAAGGTTTTTTTTTTTTTTTTTTTTTTTTTCCTACTAATCGGTTTGTGTTTTTTTTTTTCTTTGAAATATTTATGTAAGTTAGCATATATATTGTTATACTAACACAACAAATTTCACAATATTTTCACAATTATTGATGTGCCAATTTCTTACAAGTCGAAATAAAATAATAAAATATGAGATTATGACTAACCACAACTGAAAATAAATGTTTTGAAAAAATGTTATAACACTTATTATTATTACAATATTTTCACAATTGTTAAAATCTCAGTTTCTTATAGATCAAATAAAAAAATGCTAAGTCCACAACATTTTAACATTAATTTCTACCGTCCCTAAAGTTTTTTTCCCCCCCTCAGTAATCAGTTTGTATTTGTTTTTTATATAAATATTTATGTAAGCTGGCATATATATTGTTATACCGATAGAACAAGTTTCACAATATTTTTACAAATATTGAAGTATCAATTTCTTACAAGTCGGAAAAAAAAAATGACTGTGACCAACCACAACTGAAAATAAATGTTTTGAGAATAACAATAACAATGTTATTAGCTTAAAACCAATAATAACTTGTCATTTAGAATTTGTTCTAAAAATATTATGAATGTAGCATTTCTCTCAAATAAAATAAAAAAAATATCTATTCGGATCCTAAAAATGAAGATATTGTGAAAATATTGTGATATTTTGTTGTATTCTTAGACTTTTTTTTTAATATAATCAAATTGGGTGAGCCAAAATTCACGGTTTCACACACAAAATCTATATTAATTTTCTCACTACTGGAGTAGCACGTGCCTTGCACGTGCAGCCAACGCTAGTAACTAATAATCCTCAAGAAATTATATATTTAGGTTCCAATGTACTTATTTTTCTGTGTCTCTACTCTCTACCCCTTGAATGCATGTTTGCTGGTGTGGATTATCAGTACAGTCTATAGGCAATAAGATACTATTATTTTATATCTAACCAATTTGATGAATTACTCTTTGAAATTAATTATTGATAATCAAATTACACTCTCAATAAATAAAAAACAACCTCCTTACTTTTTATGAAAAATTCTTAAGTGCTTCCGGAATACAGAGAAATTGTGCTCCATTCTTTCACATTCATGGTGGATCTCACCATGAATTTAATGAGTGACCCCACCATGAATGCGAGAGGAATGAGCATCATTTTTCGTGTTTCAGGAATACCTGAGAATTACTCGCTTTTTACATGTTACATTACCCTTCCTGTGAGCGTGAAGACCTTAATATAAATTGTGGGGACCCTTTTTGGCCTTCAAGCCCAACAGGGGTATGAACTTTAGCTTAAAAAGCCCAAAACAATAAATTTGTAAAAGATGGGTTAGAAAACTGGTCTATAGTGAATCAAGTGATGAGCTAATAGATTTTAATGATAAGGAAGGAAAGATAATAGACGTATCCTTAAGAAAAATCGTCCTCGACCAAGTTCGAGGAGATTGATTCTTAGGTATTTCTCTTAAAGCTTTATTACAAGTCTGGTTCTAGATTACTACAGGGTTTCTTTCTTGATTTTTTGATCCCCTTCCTCATGGAGGGTCTCTTACATTATATAGCTCTCTTTAGACCATCTTGATCCTACACCTATTGATTATCTGAGCTCTCACTTGAGTGCTTGTCCCATTAGACACCCCCTTTGGCTCTCTGTGAGTTGTGGTAGCCAAGGCAGCACTGTTCAGAGGTCTTCTCCGCATAAATACGGCCAGAAAAATAGCTGCTGTGCATTCAATGCGGTGGTAGCAGCTTTTTCTTAGATTCCTCTGAGCTCCCATCCCTTTTGCATGATCATATTGCTTGTCTCTATTAGTAGATCGTCCTGGAAAGTTACCTTGAATAATAAAGAATACGTTTGATCCATGCCTTGCTTATCCGAGGAGATATTCCTCCTCAGACCAACTTTCTCAGCCCTTTCATTTGTATTTTACTTATGGGGTTTTGAGCTTAACACCCTCGCTGGTGTTTATCTTCCTCAGACAGACAAAGTCCTCGGCTAAGTTTAAGGCCCAGTACATGAATTTGGACCCTTATCCCTACAATAGCCCCTCAAAATTCCGGTTTTTACCTTACATTCGAGGAGGAAAAATGGGGTTTTGACCTGTTAAGGGTTAAGAACATCAAATCCCTGTTTTTACACGTGTGGGAGTACTGTTTTATGCTCCTCATAATTGCTACTGACGCTTCGGAGCCCGCAAAGCGTCATTAATTGCTCCAGGCGGTGTTATGTCACTAGCATCCAATGGTGGGGCGCTAATCCAACGGTTGATCTTTCTTTTGAAATTTCAAGCGGGATAACTCCCACTTATTTCCACCCCCTATATAAAGCCTTGAGGGAAATTATTTTTCCCTCATTTTACGAACTCTCAAGCTCTCCAGAAATCCCAAGTGTTCAAACTCACAAAGCTTTCTAAGTTACTAAACTCCCCACACCTTTTCCCTGAGAAGTCTTTGAAAATTTTTCTGAAGTTTTCAGGGACTATCATACATCTTAGTTCTCATAAGTTTCTATTTCTTTAAACTTTTCTTTTTCTCCTCGGTCGGTCTCCTCGGCCTTCCATTTCTTAGTCTTTCATCCACCAACTTTAGTCATTCCTCCTTACCTAGTCCAGATGGGTAGATTTAAGCATCTAGTAGATACTCCTGCCAAAATAGAGGCCTTTAAGGACAAATACCAGATATCGCAGGGAGTAGCCCTGCGATACTACTCCTTAGAACTAGTAGTGACACACAAGGAGGAGGGTGAAGTCATCATCCCCATGATAGCTTTCATAGAATGGGGGATGACTCTCCCTGTGGGTAGGATAACACGAGGCTACCTCCTCAACCATAGGATCTGCCCACACCAGTGCGCTCCCAATTTATTTAGGGTCTTAGGTTGTATTGATGCTCTCAATGAGTATCTGGGCTTGGGGCTCACCTGGCACGACGTGTTCCATATGTACGAGTGCCACAACCTTAAGGGGGCGGGATTTTACCTTAAATCCCGATCTAACGTTGTTAGGCTCATCTCCTGTCTCCCTAAATCTAACAAGGGGATGAAAGACGAATACCTAATTGCTTTGGGGGCATGGCATGATGGGCTTCATTGCCCAGTCTGAGAGGGAGAGCTAGGTGGGATGCCTTAGAGTTAGGTTCCTTAGCAAGAAATTTAGATTTTTTAACTCGAACCATGCCATTATTGCTCTTTCACTTTGCTTTCTTTTGATGGTGAATTTTAATTTTCTAACCATGTCTTGCTCCTCGGCTTCTTTTGCAGACAATAATTACATGGCACCCCGGTTTAGTCTAACCAACGTCGAGGCTCTCAATTATTTGCTGAGGTCCGAGATCTTTGTAAGCGAAGACGGGCAATTGAGAGCAGTCCATTTAATTTTGGACTTCCAGCCCATCTCGGAAATATACCAAGAAGTAAGCAACACCATAAGAGCGGGTGATCAACGGCTGGCCCGGATTAATGTGTCAAAATCATATTTCCTAGCCCAAGATGATCTTCCACCAGTCGTATTGCCACTTCAACAGAACCGTCCTTTGGTGGTACAATCAGTCCAATAGGTCCTGCCTGAAGCAACAGTAGGAGAAGAGATTGCCTCCTCAAACTCCTCGCTCGAAGAAGAAATCGACAAGTTTCATTTTGAGGAGGGAGAGACTTAGGGAGTGCAGGTGATTTCTGTTTCGGACGCTGAGGACGAGCCCGATAGGCATTCTAGTGCCCACGTCCCGATCCTTGTGACTTCCCATCAAGAAGCTACCTTTGAAGAAAAGAAGGACAAGATGGCTTTGGATAAGGGAAACAAAAGCTTAAGGGACCTTATGGCTGCAAGGAGCAAAGCGCCAACTTTGAAAGAGACCTCCAAGCCTTAAGTTCTGCCCACACTCTTCCTTCCGCCTCTAATTCCCACCGACCTCGGCTTGAAGACCATTCCGGATTTGAAGAAGAAAAGGCCATTAAAGGAGCAAGAAGAAGGAGAGGTGGGCCCTCATAAGGGGTCTAAGCAATAGAAGGTGGCCAAAGACCCACGTGATAAAAGGTCCACCTCTGTGGATAGCTAGAATGAGGAGAATAGGGCCAAGGTGTGCCTCCCGCAATGCACTTGGTCCCCTCAGCTGGAGGTGGATGGCACTGCCATTCCTTGGAATGCCTCTATTAGGGACTTCCAAAGGGGGCGCACAGGTTATATCGCCGAAGCCTTGGAGCAGCTTCTTTTCCTTTCCTGAGAGATGGAGGCTTATAGGCGTTTCAAGCAGAACGACCTTTTCTTGTCCCTAAAGAGGGACCTTGCTATGGTAAGCATTCTATCATGCCCTTGAATTCAAATGCCAAGATGTATTTTCGTATTCTCCTTACCTTTTATTCATGTGATTCTTCCGTTGCTTTTATACAGGTCACTCAACAAGTTTTTGTGGCCGAGGAGTGGGTCCGCGACGCCCGTAATGAGGCCAACACCGAGGCCCTCTCCCGTGTTGAGGTTGAGAAACCCATGGAGGTTCTTAAGCAAGAGCAAGCAGAATTGTCCAAGCAGCTGAAGGAAGAGTGCTGAGGCGGGTCTAAAGACCGTGGAGAGGCAGGCCGAGGACCAGCGCCAAAAGCTGCATGTGACATAGATAGACTTGGCCACTGAGAGGTAGCTGGTCAGAGATCTGAAGGCTGAGCTACAGAAGGTAAAGGAGGCAGCTCAATTAGCCAAGGAGGCAGTCGAGGCCAAGAAACAAGTGTCCTACTTACTCAGTGTGGAAGAAACGCAAGTTAGGCTTGTTGAGGAGCTTTCTGAGGTCTGTAGGGGCTAATGCAATGTATCACGGGATAGAGCCCTTGATGTTGCAAGCATCCCAGCAGATTCGGAATGGAGGCAGCTTGGGAGCATCTACTACCACCCAAACATACGTGAGATCCCAGGTGCTGTCCCTTCTTCCTCTACCCTTGCTCCACAGGTCTCTGAGTAGCAACTGACTACCCAAGCTGCTCTTCCTCCTTTTGAGGGGACTGAGGGGGTTGAGGGGGCCAAGGACAAGGGCAAGGGTAAGAAGACCTCTTCAGAAGCTAAGGATGATGCTAAGGCCAAGGAAGCTGTAGTTAAAGCAAAGGAGGCAGAGGCCAAGACTGGAAAAGCTGATTCGAAGGCCAAGAATGCTTCTACCTTTCAGCTGAGTCAGAGGGAAGACCATCCTGCTCCTAAGACCAAGGATTAGCTCTTAGGATTCTTTTGTAGTAGTTTTTTTTTTTTTTTTTACATATTTTTTGTAATGGCAATTTGCCATCAAAGATATTGTATCCTCACTTCTGCTTAATGAAAATGTTTTTCTTTTTATCCCTTGTATTTTCACTTTATATGCTTTGAAGTTTATTATCATTGCTAATAGCATTAAACTGTTGCTACCCTGCCTTTAACAAAACTTTAATAATAGGGTACTGCTATCCATATAAGTAATTTGGTTAAATACCAGCAATAAAGAGGTTCAACGCACATTTGTATTTGAGAATTAAACATATACTTTTGTGGAAAAAGAATTGGAGAAATAAACACCATCCTGCTCATCACTCAGATAACTGAACAAGGACTTCAACTTATTCAAGGCCATTAATCTGAAGGGTTTGAACACAATTCTAAGTCTGTTTTGACACTTGGTAAAAGACCAGTAGATATCACATTATTAATTTTTCCCAAGTGCATGATCTGGGATTTTGTCAAATACTTAGAAGGGTTTGAATAGGTGTATTAGAGTGTCAATTTTACCAAAGTATGTGGTCGGGGAACCAGGCATATCTAAGGTTCAGTCTAATCTCTTTTAAAAAATGTCATAGTGTATAATGCCTCTACTCAACAAATGAACATATTGATAAAGGAAACTTATATTAATAATAATACATTTTCAGGTTGTTTACACTCCAAGGGCATGGTATTACATGCTCATCTAAGTTTTCCAAAAAATATGCCCCTATACTAGCCATCGTGGTGATGCAGTACGGTCCTTCTCAATTGGACCCTAGCTTTCCCCACGCTGGGTTCTTCGTAGTGCCTAGAACCTTTCTCAGTACCAAGTCACCAGGCACTAATGGCCTTAGCTTTGTATTGACATCATAACCTTGCTTGAGTTTATGTTGGTAGTACAATCAATTGAACCATCGCATTCTCTCTTCTTTTTTCAATTAAGTCTAAGCTTTTTTCCAGCAGCTCATCGTTACTGCTCAGATTGAAAGAGCTAGTCCTTAGTGTAGGGAAGCCGGTTTCCAACAGGATAACAGCCTCGGCCCCATATGTCATTGAAAATGGGTTTTCCTCGGTTGATCTTCGAGGCGTGGTCCGGTATGTCTAGAGGACATGTGGGAGCTCTTCTACCCATTTTCCCTTCGCATTATCCAACCTCTTCTTGAGTCCATTCACTATGACCTTGTTAACAGTCTCGGCTTGTCCATTCCCCTGGGGATAAGCTAGGGTATAGTATCTATTCGTAATTCCCATGTCACAACAGTATCTCTTGAAGGACTTGCTATCAAATTGGAAGTCGTTGTCCGAGATGAGGGTATGAGGAACCCCGAATTGGGTGACAATGTTTTTCTAGACGAATCTCTAGGCGTCCATGTCCCTGATGTTCGCTAAAGGCTGGGCCTCAACCCATTTAGTGAAGTAGTCCGTGCCGACTAGTAGATACCTCTTGTTCCCTGCTGCTTTGGAGAAAGGGCCTACAATATTAGGCCCTATTGAGTGAATGGCCAAGGGTTGGACAGGGGATTAAGGACGCCTCCTGGTTAGTGTATATTTGGTGCAAACCTTTGACATTGGTCGCATTTCCTTACATATTCCTGTGCCTCCTTTTGCATGTTCGGCCGCCAATAGTCTTGAGTAACGACTTTGTGTGCCAATGACCTACCCCTAGTGTGGCTTCCGCAAATCCTCTCATGTAACTCCTCAAGGAGTAATTCTGTTGCTTTAGGGTATATACATAATAAGTATGGCCTAGAAAAGGAGCGTTTGTACAACTTCTAATCCTCGGATAGCCAGTACCAAGGTGCCTTCCTTTGTATTTTATCAGCTTCTGTCTTCTCCTTAGGTAAGGCATCCTTTTTTAAGAATAATACTATGGGGTCCATCTAACTAGGCCCCACTCTAACTTGGTGAATATGAACCACCTCCCTGTTCACCTCTGTGGGTTTGCATAAGTCTTCTACAAGGATAACCTGGGGTAAGCTTTGTGCCGAGGAGGTTGCAAGTATGGCTAGGGAATCAGCATGAGTGTTTCCGCTTCTAGGGATATGCAATATGCTGAAAGATTCAAAGCCTGACTACAGATGTCTAACCTGTCCAAAGTACCCTCGCATTCTTTCATCTTTGGCTTCAAACTCTCCTTTCACTTGGCCGACGACCAATCTTGAGTTTGAGAACACCTCCACGGTCTTTCCTCCCATTTTCTGAACCATAGTGATTCCCATCAGTAAATCCTTATATTCGGCTTTGTTATTTGTGGCCGAGAATCCCAATCTTAATGATTTCTCATTGGTGATTTTTTCGGGTGAGACCAGGACTAGACCCACCCCGGACCCTCTTTGGTTCATCGCACCATCAACATATACCTTCCAGATCGAGGATTCTCGCAGCGTGATTGCGCCAACCGATTTTCCATCCATGTGCTGTGCTTCGGCCTTTTTCTCGAAAGGGGACTTGGCGAATTCTGCCACCAAATCTGCGAGAACTTGACCTTTAACAGAGGTTCGAGGCATGTATTTGATGTCAAAAGCCCCCAGCATTGTCCCCTATTTAGCAACCCTCCCCGTGTAATTTGCGCTTCGGAGCAAAGATCTGAGTAAGAGCTGAGTTAGGACAACTACTGTGTGTGCCTGGAAGTGGTGGGGAAGCCTACGTTTAGCGTGCACTACCGCCAAAATGGCCTTCTCCAGGGGTAGGTAATGGATCTTGGTCTCATGCAGTGATTTGCTCACATAATAAACTAGTTTTTGGATGCCCCCTTCAACCCGTATCAACACCAGGCTCATAGCATGAGGGGCTACCGCGATATAGGCGAACAAGACCTCGTTTCTTTCAAGGCTATACATGATAGACGGCTGAGAGAGATATTCCTTAAGTTGCTTGAAGGCCAAAGCACATTCCTCCGTCCACTCAAATCCCTTCCACTTATTCATCAACAGGAAGAAAGGCCTGCATCTACCTGCTGACCGAGAAATAAACTGATTCAGGGTGGTAGTCATTTCGGTCAGTTTTTGGACTTCCTTAGGATTCCGAAGAGGCTGTAAACTATTAATTACTCTAATTTGATCAAAGTTGACTTCAATTCCTCGGTGAGTCACCATGTAGCCCAGAAATTTGCCTGATCCCACACCAAAAGAGCATTTGGAAGCATTAAGGCTCAATTTGTGTTTCCTCAGCATTTTGAAAATGCTCCCAAGATCCCCCACATGCTCGGGTACTACCTTGCTCTTCACCACCATGTCGTCTATATAGACCTTAATACTCCTGCCCAATTGTGGTTCGAACATTCTGGTCATCCTTTGGTAGGTAGACCCGGCGTTTTTCAAACCAAAGGGCATCACTTTGTAGTGGTAGTTTCCAGTGGGAGTGACGAAAGCTGTTTTTTTCCTGGTCGTCCAGGGCTAGTGGTATTTGGTGGTATCCCTGAAAGACATCTAAGAAGCTCATCCGAGGATGGCCTACGGTGGTGATTACCAGTTGGTCTATCTTAGGCAAGGGAAAAGGATCCTTCGGGCACGCCCTATTTAGATCCGTGGAGTCTACGCACACTCGCCATTTTTTGCTCTTCTTTTTTACCACCACAGTATTGGCTAGCCACTTTAGGTAGAACACCTCCTTGATAGCCCTCGCCTATTTAAGTTTCGTCACCTCGTCTCTGACAGCATCAACATGATCCTTGGATGCACTCCGGGGTGGTTGCTTTTTAGGGGTGACAGAGGGATTAACATTTAGATGATGATAGATAAAGCTCGGGTCCACCCCTGGGGCCTTATAAGCATTCCAAGCGAACACATAAATGTTTCTTCTAAGAAACTCTAACAGCTCTTCCTTTTCTAGGGTGGGCAGCTGGGCCCTGACCTGAAAGAACTTCTCCGGATCGTCACCAATAACAACCTTTACCAAATCCTCGCATTTCGCCTCCTCGGTTGACACATCGATAGGCAACGCAGGAGCTCTTAACTGCTATAAGCCTCCTTCAGCATAGGCCGAGGACTCGGTCTCGGGCGGATGGCGAATGGCGGATGGCGGCCACCAAGCATTGTCTAGCCACAGATTGACTCCCAACGATTTCTTCAATTTGGTCCCTTGATAGGTATTTCACCTTCTGGTGTAGGGTAGAAGAGACAGCCCCTAGGGCATGAAGTCAAGGCTTGCCCACAATGGCTGTGTAGGGGGAATGAGCATCCACCACGATGAAGTCCACCTCAACTACTTCTGAGCCAGTCTGTAGGGGTAGCCTGATCTGACCCATCGGAGTGACAATCTTCCCATCAAAGCTTACTAGAGGAGAATTATAGGCCGTTAGGTCCTCAGGTCACAGGTTTAGCCCCTTGTATAAGTCGGGGTACGTGATCTCGGCGCCACTACCCTGATCTACCATTACCCTCTTCACGTCATAGCCCTTAATCCTGAGCGTGACCACCAGAACATTGTCGTACGGCCGTATGGTTCCAACCTTATCTTCCTCTGTAAAGTTCAACGCTGGTCAAGCGTTCATTTTAGCCCTCTTTGGCTTAAAATTTGAGTCCTCAGCAGATAGCCGAGCAACCGTCATTAACTTGGAGGGCAGGACCCGGTCCTCTCTGAAGCGGCGAAGATAACGTTTATCATGCCCAACAGAGGTCTCGTAGGAGCATCTCTCTGTGGTTCCGGGCCAGTCTGGTTCCCCTGACCATTGGAATGATGTAAGAGGTGTTTCAATTTTCCTTCTCGGACCAATTGGTCCAAGTGGTCCCACAAGTTCCTACAGTCCTTTGTAGTATGCCCTTGGTCCTGGTGATACTGGCAATAGAGGTTTTGGTTGCACCTCATAGGGTTTCCCGCCATCTTATTTGGCCATTTGAAGAATGACTCATTCTTAATCTTCTCCAAAACCTAATGCACTGATTCTCGGAACACGGCATTGACCGCCTGAGTGTTGGCAGATCCAGACTGCCCAGCAAAATCTCTACGCGGCCGATTGTTGTTGTATCAGTTCGATTTGAAATCCCTCATTTCTAGAGGGATAACCTTATCCTTTTCTTTCCCTTATTGCTGGTCTTCCTCAACCCTTTTGTATTTGTCAATTCGGTCCATGGGTTGGAGCACACTAGTGACGGGTTTTCCCGTCAAGGACTTCCTTAAACTGTGCTCAGTTGGGAGGTCGTTCTTGAAAGTACTGATGGAAACATTATCAAAGTCACCATTTATCTCATTGTACATTTCCCAATATTTGTCCGAGTACGTTTTCAGGGTCTCCCCATCTCGCATAGACAAGGACAGTAGAGAGTAGGAACCCTACTACAAGTAATGAAACGAGAGCCAAATGCCTGGGTGAGCCCCTTGAAGGAACCTATGGAACCTGCCCTTAAGCCATCAAACCATCTCATGGCCAAGGGTCCAAGACTGGAGGGGAACACCTTGCACATCAAGGCTTCGTGCTTAGAGTGGACAGCCATTCTCTAGTTGAAATGGCTCACATGTTCTACAGGATCTGTTCGACCATCGTAGATGGTGAACGTTAGTTGATTGAATCGCCGAGGAAGTCTCACGCCTTCAATCTTGCACGTGAAGGGTGACTTGAAAATCTGGTTTAACGCCCTGCTCATAGCGTCATTTCCCAGGCCTCTACGCGGCGGGCTCTTGTGCCTGCGTTTATGGCGGTACTCATCCTTGTAGGAGAAAGACTCGTTGGGTGGGGTCCTTAACCTCTGTCTGTAACTGGCATCCTCTCCCTCATTAGGGGAGTCGTCAAGGCTGGAGGGGGCTCGCTCTCACTATTCATGGCGCAGCTTTCTCTTAAGCTGGTCAACTTCCCATTACAGGGCTCTGGTATTCTCCTCCTGAGAGAAGTGATCCTTTCCTCGGGACTAACTTCTACCCGTCCGGACGGTATGCACATTCCCTTCTCGATCTCCTCTTCGCTTGAGGTTTACAAAAAGATTTTCACGTTGGGATCCTATCGACTCTACCTATTGTGGACCTGAACCTACCATGGTTGAATGTTGCACTCACTATCACCCAAGTATTCTTCCCACAGACGACGCCAATTTTAGGGACCCTTTTTGGCCTTCAAGCCCAACAAGGGTATGGACTTTAGCCCAAAAGGTCTAAACAATAAATTTGTAGAGGATGGTTTAAAAAACTGGGTTTTAGTGAATCAAGTGACGAGCTAATAGATTTTAATGACAAGGAAGGAAAGATAATATACGTATACTTAAGGAAAATTGTCCTTGGCCAAGTCCGAGGAGATTGATTCTTAGGTATTTCCCTTAAAGCTTTATTACAAGTCTAGTTCTAGATTGCAATAAGGTTTCTTTCTTGATTTTCTAATCCCCTTCCTCATGGAGGGTCTCTTACATTATATAGTTCCCTTTAGACCATCTTGATCCTACACTTGTTGATCATCTAAGCCCTCACTTGAGTGCCTGTCTCATCAGACGTCCCTTTTGGCTCTTTGTGAGTTGTGGTAGCCAAGGCAGCACTATTCAAGGGTCTTTTCCATTTAAATGTGGCCAGAAAAGTAGCTGATGTGCATTCAATGCGGTGGTAGCATCTTTTTCTTAGATTCTTCTGAGCTCCCATCCCTTTTGCACGATCATATCGCCTGTCTCTATCAGTAGATCATCATAAAAAGTTACCTTGAATAATAAGGTATACGTTTGATCCATGCCTTGCTTATCCGAGAAGATGTTCCTCCTCGGACCAACTTTCTCAGCCCTTTCATTTGTATTTTACTTATGGGGTTCTGAGCTTAACACCTTCGTTGCTGTTTATCCTTCTCAGACAGACAAAGTCCTCGGCCAAGTCTAAGGTCCAGTACATGAATTTGGGCCCTTATCCATACATAAATTATTATAATTTTATTTATTTATTTTGCTTTGACCTCACATAAATATTTTTATAGATATTTATGATATGTTAGTTTTATGGTTATGTAAAGTTGTTTTTAAGAGAAGTGCAAACTCTATAGCACATTCTTGGCAAAATATGCTAGACAAACAGAGGAGGAACTAGTGCGGTTGGAAGAGTCTCCCCCACCAGCTCAAGAGGCTTTGTACTTTGACAATGGTTAATTGATTTATGAATGAATGATGTTGGGTTTGTGTTAAAAAAAAATGTAAACTTTTTTTTATCAGATGAATTTTTTTTTTTTAGGAAGCGGTTGATGATTTTTTTTTTTTTTTTAGGAAGCGGCTGTCGACGGATAGTAAGGATACTGTAGTCATCATCACATTTATGAGCCTCATAAGATAAGTCACCATTTCTGCCAACATGATTAAGGACCTACGTCATGCGAAAATAAGACAAAAAGTGCATTCTCTCTTTTTAATTTTTTAATTTAAATTATTTATTTCATTAGCAATTAATCAAAAAAAAAAAATATATATATATGTATGGGATTACTTCAGCCACCATTAATTCACTCATCTTTTTTTTTTTTTTTTTTAAATAATTTTTTATAGCGCTCATCAATTGACACTCTTGAAACTTAAGTCTTAAGATTTTGAAATGAACTCTAAAACTTTATATTAATTTCATGAACTTACTACTATTTCATAATTGAGGGAGGTGCTAATTAATATGAGCCCTAACCCAAGTGATGACTTCGCTCCACACGTTGCTGTCCAACACAAGGAGAGTGACGCCAGCCCTATGTCATGAGCCCTTCACTGTAAGTACCAAGGTTGGAGGTGGTGCAAAATTTAAATGTGTGTTTAACTTTTTTTTTTTTTTTTTTTAATGGAGTTTTTAACTTAGTTTTGGTTTTTGCTGCTTACCGCAAGTATTTACTTCACTTAAAGGCAAATCGTTAATATCGGAAAGTGGTCATTGACATTTGTTGGTGTATTTTAATATTAATTAATAAAAAGTAGGTTCTAATTAACTCAATTGGTAAAATTTTTTATAGTTAAATAAGAGATCTGGAGTTCAATCTTTGCCTACATCAAAAACCAATTAATATTTTGATTTAATGATAAAGAATTATTATCAGAAGCGGACGTCATAAGTTGAAACTCTAAAAAAAAAAAAAAATTAATTGATAAAAAATGTAAATATTTATGTGTATCAAGGATGGATACAAGAAGGAGGGGGTCCAAAGGGCCTGGCCGCTCTAGGCCTTATGAATAAAAAAGGTATAAGCCCCTTGTCCAAGTAGCATGACCCTTTTCCCTTCAAAATAATCAATCCAAACTAGTCCATACAATCCAAACCCATGTGTTTTGTATCATATGCCTTTGTTGATAGATAAATGCATCTTAATGTATCAAGAAACAATAATTTTACATATTTGTCTTGGTTAATAGTTTGCTAATAATATATAAATACTTATTTGGAATTTTTTTTTTGTTTACCATCTGCCCCTAGCTTGAAATTGAGAGTTATTGTATTACAAATAACTCCAATCTTCTTTTTTTTTTGTTGATAAACTTCAAATTTTATTGACACTAGGAAACAAAAACAGCAGAGGAGTCTCCCTTACAGACAGCCTCAACAGAAAAAGGAGGGAGGGAGGGGGGGGGGGGGGGGGGAAGAGATCTTCATAAGAAAAAAAAAAAACTACTAGAAGAGTTCAAATCCAATTTTGCAGTCTCATAAGCTGCAACATTACAAGTTCTACGGACCTAGGAGAACTTAATCGACTTGAAGGAGGCTGCTAAACTATGGATGTTACTGACACTCATACCATTAAAATGATTATTATTATATTTATCAAAATAAATATGGTGATTATATTCATTATTCTTGAGTGATTTTATGAGCCTATATATGTACCTATTTGCACCATACATGCGCCTGCATACACACATACATATATAGATATAGATATTATAGAATTATCTATGTATATAAAAAAGTGATTTACAATTGTACATATTTTGAGATTTGTTGGACAAAGTATGGTTTTCTTCTAGTTGAACTTTTGCTGTATGAAGTAGTGCAAATTCAGGGAACTTAAGAGCGTATGTGGCTGGTTGTTATATCTTGAGAGCATTGTGCTAGTGAACCCGTTGCATTGTCACACCTCAACCAAGCCATGTACCACTGTAATATATATCTTACTATTCTTATTATTACAAGTTTATTTGTACATTATATGTGATTATTTATTTAAGTGAATAATATAACAAGTGAGTAAAATTTTCAAATAAAAACTATTTTTTAAAATACGCTTCCCATTAAAACAAACGAATAGTAGGTTTTTGCATAAATCGAACAGAAAACATATGACCATTGAATGGTGGGAGTCTACCATCTTTTCTATTTTTCTTTCCCTTTCCCTTTCCCTTTCACTTTCCCTTAAATGATCTGTAATGCATGTCCTATAAGGCTATAAAAGGCTATTAGTAGAGCCCAACTACTTGGAGAATTTCACTTTCATCGTTCATAAATGAGGTACTAAAAGGCTTGTCTCTTGAGATTTGACATTGGAGAACAAATCAACAAACACGCGGAGCGTCGGCCCTCCCCTTTTTTCCTATCTGAAGTCGTTTTCTTATGTAGCTATTTATATTTAAACGAATCATGAGTGGATCACAACAAGGCTTTTAGAAATCTTCATTATAAGTTATAACCGACCAAAGTTGTGCTAGAGATAAACTGTACACAACCTTTTCACAATTGTTGAGTTGAGCTCCATTGTGATTAAGGCTTTGTTTGGGAGGAGGGAATGGAATAGAAATGAATAAAAAGAATAATTTTAGAATATTCTTATCTTCCATTGTTTGGGAGTTTTAATAGAGGGAATCGAATGTCCATTTCCTTATTTGGGAGTTTAAGTGAGAGGAAATGAAATGGGTATGAGGGAACATTCATTCCTCTCAATTCCCTTAAAATCTCAAATTTTCATTCCCCCCAAAATTGGGAAGAATGAGAGGGAATGAAATTAGATTTAATGAATTTTTTACTAAAACTCCCAAAATACCCCTATATATTCAACCCTTTATTTTAAAATAGTGGTCTAATAGTAATATTGTCATAAAATGATTCCATTCCATTCCATTCCATTACATTCCCTCCATGTTACTCTCAAACAAGATTACTTACATTCCATTCATTTTCATTCATTTCCATTCCTTTATTTTAAAACATCCAATCAATGTTATTTAATTCCATTTAATTCCATTCTTTTCCATTCCTTTCCCTTAAATACATTCAATTCCATTTTTTTCCATTCCCTTATAATCATTCAATTCCATTCCCTTATGAACTCCCAAACGAAGCCTAAAAGTTATATAATAAAAATAATATAAATAGTCGACACAAAGTAAAAATAATGTTCTAATCATTATAAACTATGTTAACAATTGTGAAAAATATTGTGTTTACCATTACTACTCAAAAATATTTGTCTCCCCCAAATACATACACCCCTTCCCTGGTTCTTTTTCACTTACCACGCCTGACAATTTACTTGTCGAGGTTTCCTGATATCAAAAGACCCTGGATTAATTTAACAAAATAAGCAGGGATTACTCTATGGTGGAAGGCTTAAAGATTGTTCATTGAAATGGTGTTATAATACGTGGCCTTTGATGAATGACCATGTGTCTTTGAGCCCTTGACCAAACAAAGTGAGTTCAAGGACTAATCTAGAATTGTTATTAAACGAGAGAGAGAAAGAGTAGATCACAACTATTAGGATATGTGTCATTTAAATCTTATTGTATGATGTTATGTATGACATTATGTATGATATTATGTTGTAATTAATAAAGTTGTTTTACTATTATCTAAAATAATGGTAACATGAATATTTGGACATTATCATATTGTCCATGAGATGCATAGTATGTGATTTAATCACAGAAGATATACATCACAAGTTCTTTGTAAACTCGGAATTTTATTTTGTAGTCGGTAATGAAATTGGACATTTCATTTGCGAAGACTATAACATATCAATTAAGATGATTTGTCTTGATCATGGAAATTGAGACTTCTAGTTGATATGTTTGAAGTGTTAAGACATATTGAACTAGACCGTTGTGAGATTTATTATTCTATTAACGACTGTCAAATGAATAATAAATCTCACGACTTTTATTTACATCAACTCTTAATCCTGAGAGAATAATGAATATGATCATGAAGTGTAGGTTGCTTTAATATATATTAAGAGTGAGATTTAAAGTTACGAAAAAA
The DNA here is from genome assembly GCA_032727855.1 of Quercus ilex subsp. ballota. Taxonomy (NCBI): domain Eukaryota; kingdom Viridiplantae; phylum Streptophyta; class Magnoliopsida; order Fagales; family Fagaceae; genus Quercus; species Quercus ilex. The sequence goes on from CM064916.1 coordinate 45,249,331, forward strand.
CCTCAGTATGTTGGGCAGCCACATTTAGTGTTGAAAGAACATACATTTTCACGATGGAATTCATAGTCTCTTAACGGAGATATAAAATATTCGCTTGAGATAAGTTTAATAGGTTTGGTTATTCAGAGTGTTAGACCTGACTACTTTAGTAAGGAGTTACTAAAGTATATATTTATGAAATTGGATTTCATAAATATATGATGAATAACTTAAATGATTAAATCGGGTACTCAAGGATTAAGATGTAGTAATCTTCAAAGTAGCAGTCAACATTCATAACTTTGTATTACTATGAATATTTTAATGAAAGAGTTGAATGTATAATAAAGTATTGAGATATAATTTATTAATAAGGCCTAGAGTGCAATTATATTTATATAGTGATATTAAATATAATTAATAGTAATTTTGAGCTTATCAAAAGTTGACAAAAAGATCCAAAACCCATTGGAGCTAGGGTCTTATTTGTCTTTTTTGGTCCCATTCCAAGCCACATACTAAAACCCAATTGGAATGTCCAAAAAGCCTAGCCCAATTAGATAATCAGTTATATATAAAGAGAGAAACATACAAAATTTGGAATGCATGAAAATTACATGAAAATTGTGTGTATATGAGTGTAAGACACTCTCTTATTCTTCCTTGAACACATACATATAAACTGATTGAGAGACTACACTTCTTAGGCATAAGTGGAATTAAAGTGAAGATTAAAAGTGTTCTCAAGTACTTCTAATATTTAGTTTTGAATTTCACTGCACCAAAGTATGCTGTCTTATTCTTAAATTCTGAAATTTACATAATACATGTTATCATTTGCGAATGAAGTAGATCTGTTAATTTTGTACGCTATGTATATTTTGTATGCGATACAAACATGTGTTTTACCAACAACAACCTCAGTCACGGATTTATGCATTCAAGTTTTTGCTCTTTTAATTATATCTTTCAAAGCAAAAACTCCAAAGACGATGATATGGAGACGCATGACGTTGACATATATATAATGGAGTTTAAAACGCAGGGACATGCAAGGCAGTTGCAAATACATTTACGAGCTGTTGGACTCCAGAGAAATTGTGTAAAAAACTGATGTGTAACCGACGCACCGTCATCATTAACCTGCTTTGATTGAAAAATTTGCAGATGAAATCAGGAAAGTCAGCTAAATGTTGAAATTGGCCAAGTTGACATTCCTGACATACCAAAGAACTTAACTCAGGCCGACAGACACTAGGGTTTCAAGCAGAGAGGTCGGTGTTAACGCTGAGACTAAACTCTAATGTTAATGTGCAATAATGGACATTTTCTTTTTCCCAAAAAAGAACAAATGAGAAGCAGAATATGTGGAAAAAAAAAAATGCCAAATTGCAGATTGATATTGGTCATGTATGTAGATCTTTCTTACTAATTGGTTACTCCGTTTTAACTGATGAATTAACTTTCTTATAGATGGAGTTTGACCGTGCGGTTTAGGATAAGATTTGTCCCACTCTCTCACGTAGTTGAGTACTTAAGCTATATTTGTGTGATATTATTTAGTGTTTTACAATTTTTATTATTATTGCAACTTGAAAAAAATTTAGTGTTTTTGTGTTTGTGTCTGTGAGTTTGAAAAGGAAAATGAGAAATCTGAAATTATTGGATATTTGTGTGATATTATTTGGCGTTTTATAATTTTTTTATTATTTCATCTTGAATTATTTTTAAAGATTTTTGTGTTTGTGTTTGTGATTTTGAAAGAGAAAATGAGAAATTTGAAATTATTGTATATTTTTGTGATATTATTCGGTGTTTTACAGTTTTTATTATTATTTAATCTTGAAAAATATTAGGATTTCTATGTGTCATTTCATCTTGAAAAATTGTATTTTTATATTTGCTAGTTATAATTTGATGAAGTTTATTCCATTTTTTAATTCATTTTTTTGTAGGTTCTTCAACTATGCCAAGTTCTATTGAGGAAGTCTCCAAGAAATTTCCAAGTAAATTGCAAGCAATTGGAGGGAGCATGATGAGAGGCTAAAAGTGTCTGCTGTAATAGATAGTTAGAGTCAAATTAGTTAGAATTGTAACAAAGCATTAGGTGCAAATTCTTGATGATGTGGATCCTAACGAAGAGGATGAAAGATTAGTTTGAAGTTTTAGCTTTTGTTTCTTGATGTTGGTTTTTTATGATGTTGGTTTTTTATGATGTTGTAGTTTTTTGAACTTGTTGTAAATTGATTTATTTTGTAGCCTTTTTTTAATTTTTATGTTTATCATGTGAATCAGGGTGTTCACCAAACCGCACAAACCGTAAAAATTGTACTAAAACCACCCGCAAAATGGCATAACCACACCACACTACAAGTAACAGTGCACCGCACTATATGGTGCAGTGCATTTGTGGTTTTATAATAAGAAAACCGCACAAATTGCACCACACGGCATCCTATCTATATATTAATATATTTATTTATTTTTAATATTAAATATATTATTAATAGTTCAATAACCCTAGTTTCTCCCCCTCCCCCCCCTTAAAGTTTGATAACTTTAGCAAGTGTTGACTAGGAAAGCCAGCTCAAAATAAGGAAAAATTAGCTCAATAGTTTAAAACTTTGTCCAAAACAAAGGGAAAAATTAGTTTTGGGATAGGTAGGAAAAGCCAAAAATTTGAAAAATATACCAACTTCAAGCTATTTAAACCACATCTTATACACTGCACTGCACATGTGACAGCAAAAATGGGGTGCGGTACGGTTATGGTTTTGACTAAACTCTAAACCGCATTACACCACACCGCACCGCACCACACTGCACCACACATGTTATTGCAAAAATAAAGTGCAGTGCAGTTATGGTTTTAGCTAAAATGCACTGCAAAGTTTAATGCTAAAAATGGCCTAAAACTGCACCGTACCATACCGCAAACACCCTTACATGTGATTGATTGAAAAACAAAGAATTTCAAATTGGACCCATTAGGACCTAGAATCCAATTTTTTTGTTTTATTGTTTGCTTTTTTATGTTTGATTTGAGTTTGTTTGATTTGAGTTGGGCTTAAAGATTCATGCAAAGCATAAATTATTTTTGACTGGGCCATGGATTGGGCCTTAAAGTGGCATGGCTAGGCGGGGCCCATAGAGCCCGACTGGGTGAGTTTGGGGTTTTAAAAAAAACCGTTTATTAAATGAGGTAGGTTCGGGTTTTGGGGGTTGGCCCGCGGGTTAGATTTGGGCATTAAGAAACCCGCCCCGAACTTGACCCATTGCCATTCCTACTTAAGTCTCAATGTCTCATTACTCTCATCACATGTGGTGACAACAAAATTAAATGATTATATAAGATTGATGAATCCTTATTTTATGGCTTATAAACTTTTAAATTAAATGATATTGTAATTTTAACATGTTATGTCAATATAAGTTCAGTCGTTTCTCAAAAAAAAAAAAAATATATATATATATATATATATATAAAAGTTCAGTCAAAACAATTTTATTAATTATTATAAAACTTTATCAATATTGGATTTTAAAAAAAATCATTTTTTTTTTAAAAGACTTAAGAAATCATCTTCTGGACAGTGGGTATTTATTATATGCCAACAACTCCACTTCCTTAATTACACAACCTCCACCCAGATTTCTTCTAAGCCTTTGCTTTTGTACATTTTTGTCCTCATCCCCTTCTCATGCATGCATAGAAGAAAAGTCCCATTTATTAGGCCTCCTAAAAAATTACATAAAAAAAAATGGGGGGAAAAGAAAAGGTCAAAACTTAAACCCTATAAAACCATCCCCACTCTCCCATACACAGCCAGAAGCCTCTAATAATATAAGAGAGAGAGAGAGAGAGAGAGAGAGAGAGAGAGAGAGAGAGCTGGGTGCCAAAGAAATCTCCACATTATTGACCATGTCAAGTCCTAGGGTTATAATGCTCACCCTGATCATTGTCCTAGTAGTAACAGTCGCACCTAATAAAGCCGAGGCAGCTCGGGCTTTCTTTGTTTTTGGGGATTCACTAGTAGATAGCGGCAACAACAACTACTTAGCAACTACTGCACGTGCCGATTCTCCACCAAATGGTATAGACTATCCCACCCACCGACCAACTGGCCGATTCTCCAATGGCTTCAACCTTCCTGACCTTATCAGTGAGTTTATTGTTTTAATTTCCATTTCACTTCATATCTCACTTCTAAGCTTAACAAAATTTTCTCGTACGAATGTGTTTCATTGAACTAATTAATAAAACATAATAAAATGTGTGCAATATATACATTTAGGTGAGCAAATGGGGGCAGAGCGCACATTACCATACTTGAGTCCTCAACTCACAGGACAAAAACTGCTTGTTGGTGCCAACTTTGCTTCTGCTGGCATTGGAATCCTCAATGACACCGGAATTCAGTTTGTAAGTCCCACACTAATTAAATTTGAGTTGGAACTTTTGTACCGTTTAATGCTTAGAAAAAGTTTGTAAACACAACTTTTTTCTCATTATTTGACATGTTGAACAGAAAATTAAAAATTATTAAGTACTTTTAAAATACAGTGACATAATAATTCTTTCTCATTCATGGTACCTCACCATAAATGTGAAATGCAAGAACACTACGTTATTATTCTCTAAAAGTATGTAATAATTACTTCTTGTTAATTGTGAGTAGAGGAGAAAACACTTAAGCAAATTGTAGCAAATAGAGCGATTCTAAAAGAATTTTTGTCCCAAATCTAGCTCTATTTTTGTATACTTCTCAATAACATTCTCTTTTAGATTTTTCATTTTTTTTTTTTTTTGAGAAACTTCTCTTTTAGTTTTTAAAATTTTTTTATTTATGAACAACATTTTAATACCTCATTTTTTAATAGGGTTTGAACATATTCTAGCCATTAAGCAAATAATTTTAAACAAAAATCACCATCCAAATATGCACTTCATATGTAGACATATAATGACAAAAAAGAAAAAGAAAAAAAAAGAGAGGTGAAAATTTGGAACTTTGGCATGTGGAATTGAAAGACATTTTTCTAATCCGAACTCCAAAGTTGCCTTCTCTTGACTTCCCACCAAGAAGATTATGAAGTGGATATATGTATGTCAGAGCTTGAATTAGAAACGTACATATGAGCTTGCATATATGTACACCTAAAACTTGATATTGTAATAGATGGTTCCCTAGTCAAAAGAGCATATAATACCGAATTCGAAATTGGAGCAGCCGCAAGGGTAAACTGCTGCCTCTTAGGCCCCTAACTGATTCTACCATATAGGGTAATGATAGACATACAATAACTCCACTCTAAACACAGCTTACAACTTTTATCATATTATGTTCTCCAAAAAAACCTGCTTTCAGAAAAAAATTGTAGAATTTCTTGGGACATATAGTTTATAAATATCCCCAACTTAAGTATAAGGTTACTTTAAATTTTTGACACCGTTTGGCAACCAGTCCTAAGTTTTGTACGTGCAGCAATTTTTCAAGCATTCCTTTGAGGTTTAAGTTTTTAATGAAGTAATAAGTAGTGAATCAAAATTTTGCATTTTGCAGGTGAACATTATAAGAATCTTCAGACAGTTTGAATTGTTCCAACAGTACCAGCAAAGGCTGAGTGCGCAAGTCGGACAAGCCCAGGCTAAGCAGCTAGTGAACGATGCACTCGTCCTCATTACACTTGGTGGTAACGATTTTGTTAACAACTATTTCTTGACACCTTTCTCAGCAAGATCACGCCAATTCTCCATACCAGCTTACTGCCGTTACCTCATCTCTGAGTATCGAAAAATTCTAAGGGTAATTCTCATAAATAAAAATTCCTTCCCTTCTCAAAATCCTAGCTAGTTAGCATATTCTGTTCTGCAAGATAAATTATTAATTTTTTCAAAAGTTTTTAATTATTTGAATATAATAAATTCAGTCAATTATATACTTCTAAAATTGCATGCATATAAGTTAGTTTGTTGTTTTACATTGAGAAAATTGAGTTTTGAATGAATATATTTGGGGGAGTGTTGAATTATTTACGAAATAAATGTTTGGTGGGTGAGTACCTAGTAGTGTTTAATTGTTTCATAGATATGCTACACACATTGAAGACCTGTCAGAGATGGAGGCCTTTTTTTTCTAAAAACCATGCATGCAATTGGGGCCACATTTTGGTCAACTAGCAGGGGAAGAAAAACCACAACAAGTGTACGTAGACTGTAGAAGCATTAAATTTTTTTCACAATTACCGATGATATAATACCACGTCCTTATATTTAAAAAAAAAAAAAAAAAAAAAAAAAAAAACTTCTTTTGATCTTTCGCTATCCCACTGGATTAAAGACCCTGGCAACCCTACTTCCCTTTATTGCCGTATCTCTGTGGCTGATCAATGTGGTTGATATGAAATCAATGTTCAGACTTGGTCAAATACCATATATGCAAAATCAAATTATTGAATTCAATTATTTTATTTTCTTAAGTGACTTACTCGTTGTTTGTTGTCACTTTTTTTTTTTTTTTTTTGGGAGCTCAACGATAGAAAACTTTTATTAAGATGCCAAATATAGTCATACAAGTAAAGCTAGTGCATACACTAGCGTAGGGGTGGACATCCACCACATGCAGTGTTGTCCCAACGAAAGACCACAGATAGCTATATAAGACCAAGACTTACCCATTGTTATTGTAATATTAATTAATTTCTCAAAAAATTAATTTCTTCATCTTTTATTAATTTAAAATTTTAAAATAAATAATAATTTATTATGCTTTATGATATAAAGCATATATAAGTGATCTTGCATTCAATCTTATATCTATTTTATCTTTCATATTCCATTAGTTAAAAATGAATTATCCTAAAATGATAAGTGATAATTCATAATTTATCAGTTTTCTTTAATCGGTTTCCATATATTTTATTTAGTTCAACTGGCATACCAAAAAATAAAAGATATGAGTATGAAATTCGAACACCACCTACTCACTTACACTAAAAACTAATTAATATTTTGATCTGATGATAAAAAAAAATGGCATAATTCTTACAAGTTTGTAATATTTAAAATTTATTACAACTTACAAGTACTCAATTATAAAATAAATGAAATTTACTTTAAACCAAAAATAGTTCAGCAAATTCTTAATTAGAACCTCTCTATCTTATTGAAAAAAAAAATCCCATATGCAAGTTTGGCTTTTCTTCTTTTTTTTATTTAATAATTTATTATTTTGTTTGGGCCCTTTGGTGGATTGTTTTCTCACCCATTTGTGAGAGTGTAGAGACTGTACGAGCTGGGAGCCCGTAGAGTAATGGTGACAGGAACTGGGCCACTGGGTTGTGTACCAGCGGAGCTAGCCATGAGAAGCAGAAATGGGGAATGTGTACCAGAGTTACAACAGGCTGCAGGAATTTTTAACCCAGAGCTCGCCCAAATGATTCAACAACTCAACAGTGAACTAGGCTCAAATGTCTTTATTTCTGCCAATGCCTTCAATATGAACATGAACTTCATCACCAACCCCCAAGCCTATGGTTTGTTTTCCTAATTAATTTGCACCCTTCCCTTCCCCTCCCCTCTCATATATATATATATATATATATATATATATATATATAGTAATATTACTGACACAAAAAAGATCACAACTATTTCACGACATATTTTTAAAATACTAGACCACCTCATCACACATGACCTACTATAACGTGAAATTTTAAATTTTATATTACTTATTTGCTGATGATGTGAACTTTTATTCTGTAACTAGCATATTATTTTACACATATATATATTTATCAGAAGATTCAGAACATCCTCCTCGTATATATATTGGTTTAATAATCGTTCTACATTTATATCATGTATCACTACCCCAAAAAAAAAGAAAAAACACCAAACCTTTTTTGTGGTGTATGGTCCTGGCCCTCCTGTGTCCGGCCGGACCTTGAAGAAGGCCACATAACCAATGAAACTTGGAGAATTTTCACGTCATTTGGTATTAAAAAAAAAAAAAAATCATTTTTAAGATAAAAGAATTCCCCTAATATCAAAGGGTTATTTTTAAATTAAATTCTCTCTCTTCAACCTAGCAAAAAGAGGTTGGCGAAAATATATTGACAGGTGTATATACAAATAATACAATATAGTTGATTGGCAGTTAATACTTCTAACGTAGCTACAGTACAAAGATCAATAAGTTTTTTTTTTTTTTTTTTGTTATAAAAAAAATTATTTTATTTAAAGGTCGATAGTTTTGGGTGATCATGAAAAAGACTAGAACGTTTCAAAAAAATAGTAAAACTCAAAAATATATCCTTTAAAAGAGAAACAATAATATAGGGACCCAATAAACATTTTTTTTTTTTAATTCCAATTATTCAATCTTTATAATGATTTTTTTTTTTTTGGGGTGGAAATGGAACTCATGAAAGTATTTGAAAAGATGAATTTTTTTAATTTATATTTTGAATTTTCATTAATACAAGAATTTAAAATATTCAGGGTAAAATATTATTTTAAATCTATTACATTAACCTTTATACCAAACAATTTATATAATTTTCAAAAATTCCTTGATTTTAATTTCCTAAATCCAAATGCATCCTATTATTATTATTATTATTTTTTTTTTGAGAAACAAATGCATCCTATTATTTTGATTGGCCATATATCAGCAATTTGTGATATGGCTCTTATCTTTCTACTTCATTCTCCATGCATATTTGGTTGGGAAAAAGAGTAGTTAATTGTATGTTTCTCACTGGGTGGACCAGGTTTTGTTACATCAAAAGTAGCATGTTGTGGCCTAGGCCCCTACAATGGACTTGGTACATGCAATCCACTGTCAAACCTATGCCCAAACCGGAACACCTATGTGTTTTGGGATCCTTTCCATCCAACGGAGCGTGCAAACCGGCTCATTGTTCAGCAGATCATGACTGGTTCCACAGAGTACATGAACCCAATGAACCTGAGCACCATTATGGCCATGGACTCCAAGAACTAATATCTAGTATTATTATTATATAACTAATAATCCTCAAGAAATTATATATTTTGGTGCCAATGTACTTATTTTTCTGTGTCTCTACTCTCTACCCCTTGAATGCATGTTTGCTGGCGTGGATTATTAGTCCAGTCTATAAGCAGTAAGGTACAAGGCTCATATCTCAATTGTGCAACTTTTTAAATATAAATATTGATGGACTTTGAGATATGGTTCCTAGTAAATCTGCAACTTGTGGCAGTGCACTTATGCGGTACTTGTATTGTATCTGATTTTTTTGTGTTGCACAATCACGTCATATTAAGTGGCTTGGTTGAAATTTGACTGTATAATGTTGATGTATTATTAATAGCTTGGTGAACCCTTATTTTTCCTATTTCTTATTATTCCTTTAAGGCTTTACTGTATGAATTTTACCAATTGGAAGAAAATAAAGTTCTTTGAAATTTTGAACTTCAAAGTCTATCCTTTTTGAAATAAAAATAAAAATACTAGTTTGGTGAACCCTATGTATGTATAGATGCAATAATATTCATGTCTCTTATTTATCTTATTTATGGGAGATGTATAGCAAGTGTATTCAAAGAAACCATTGATATATTGCCTGTTGATCATTTTCTTTTGTGATTTCTAAATTTCTTTGGACCAATAAATAAGATAAAAACAAAAAAACAAAAACAAATAAGATGAGCATGAACGTTCGTCATTATATTTTGCCTATCATATAGTTGGATTTAATTTTATTAAAAATAATGCTATGTTTACAACAAATTAATCACAAGTGACAAGCTGTTTTTTGTTTTAATTTGGACTCACCATTAAAAATACTTTTTTTTTATTCACTAATAATAACTTATTACTTAAGATTTGTTATGAAACTTTTGTGAGTATAGTATTTCTCTTATGTTAAACATGTTATAATTATTGCCATCCATGTATTATAGTTATTGCCAGATTTTTATTGTCGACAATCGGAGGGAAGAGACAATGAAATAAAACAAATAAAAAACTACATAAAGAAGAACGAAAATTTACTTGCATTAAGTTTAATAGAACAATAATATAACAGCTGACAGCTATTATCCTCCATTGAATCTTCAGTACAATACGTGAACCTACAGCTATACTACTTCTATTCCTAAATTATTCTAATGAAACAGAAAAACAACTATTGATTAAAACAGAATAAGTATGCCTGTACAAATACCCTACCAAAACTTTTTGATGAGTAATACTATTACCAACCAAACCAGACATTTGCATGATGTCTAGACCTTAAAACAGAATCAGTAAGCATATAAAAAATCCCCTACCAAAACTTTTTGCTAAGTAATATATGTACCAACTAAAACTAGACATTTACATAAAGTCTAAATCTCCAAAGCTCACTCCAATGAACAGTGTGTTATAAGTAATATAACCGTAAAGAACCAGCTAAAACATCTCCAATCCCAGCACTGAATCTGTGTTGCATAGGGGATCACTGTTTAATAGTGCCATAATTTCAGCCATAAAATTTCATTTTCTGAACAGTCCCGCAAGTACTCCTGTCCATTAGACTCATCCTTTGATTCTACGCCCACCAAAATACTTGGCATGGCAGCCGCAAGTACTCTTGTCCATTAGACTCATCCTTTGATTTTTCCCCCACCAAAATACTTGGCATGGCAGCTTCAGTGACAGGATAATACAGAGCATCCTCCTCAGCAAAAATCTTAGACACACAGGTAGGCTCAGTGGCGGAGCCAAAAAGTTTTCTTTGGGGGGGGCCACGACTAACCTAAACCATAGGCCAAAATAGTAAATTAGCCATAATTTTCAAACAATATAATTAGCCGGTTATATTTTTAAACTATATTTTTTACTAGCATCTCGACTCTAAGAGACTCGATTTTGGCCTATAAATCGAGTCTCAATGACTCGATTTTCATGGTTTAATCACCACTGATGTGGCATCTTTTTCCATGTGGCGACCCACTTGGAAATCGAGTTTCTAAGACTCGATTTATAAACCAAAAAAATCTACAAATATTTTAAGTTTCAAGTCGCCCATGTATTACCAAGCCGAAATACCCAAAAAAAAAAATTCAACCAGATCAGAGAGAAAGAACCTTAGATGCTCACCTCACTAGCGAAAAAACCTCACCGGAAATACAATCAGATGCTCACCTTACCAGCGCGGCCTAGGCTCGCGCGGCCTGGGTCACACACAGCCTGGGTTCTCCTCTGGGTTCTTCTTTGATGTTCTGGGTTCTTCTCTAATGAGTTCTTGGTGTGGCCTGGGTTCTTCTCTGATGAGTTCTTCTCTAATGGGTCGTGTGGCCTGGGTTTTTTTTTTTTTTTTTTCTTCCCTCTAGGTTCTTCTCTAATGTTCTAGTTTTTATAAGGGTTATAAATCGAGTCTTAGAGACTCGATTTTCATGTGGTCACCATGTGAAAAAGTGCCACATCAGACGTTATTAGACTATGAAAATAGAGTTTTTGAGACTCGATTTATAGGCCAAAATCGAGTCTCAAAGACTCGAGATGCTAGTAAATAATATACTTTGCATACTGGGCCAACTAACTATATAGTTGGATAGTTAGGCTTAGTTACCCATTTTGGCCTAAACCATATATCTAAACAACACAAAACTCAAGAAGAAGAAAAAAGTACTTATCATTATCATTTATATTTAAAATGCTATGAAGAATTCTTTTTATATTTTATGTTTCTCTATTTATATTTTTTAGATGTAAAAGAACACTACGTTGTTGTATATTATTTACTCTATGATTTATAATTTATCTGAATATTAAATAAAACACAGTTTCTTTTAACAATCTGCTGGTAGCAAAAGATTGTAGTTAAATCAATAATAAATTATAGATATGTGGTTAAAACGATATTATTACATTTTACACACCAAAAAATTTGAAAAGCACTAATGTTATTAACAAAAATAAGGAGCTATTTATAAATATAAGGCAAAAATGCAAAACTGACCCTCTAACTTTCAGCTTTTGTCATTTCTGTCCTCTAACTTTCAGTTTTGTCATTTCAGTCATCTAACTTTTAATTTTTGTCAATGTAGTATTCTGTTAAACCTCAGTTACTTGCTACTGTACAACACTGTTTTGGCTTTTTTTTTGGGGGGGGGGGGGGGGAATTAAAAGAAACTAAAAAAGAAAAAAAAAAGAGAAAAAAAAGAGAGAGGAAAACATTGAAGGGGAACGATGTCATTCCCCTTCCCTTGAAATCAAAACCAGAACAATTGATGAATTTCTAATTTTGAGGAAAACTGGGTCGGTTTGAAAGAGAGAGAGAGTGCGTTTGAGAGAGAGACCGAGTCACCGGAGGTGAGGTCGGTATTGCGAGTTCATTTGCCCCAAAGATTGGTCTGCGATGAAGTTAACTATGCAGAATCGTCAAGCCAAGGTGTCGATGGTGCCATCGGCGGCGGCTCTGGTCATCAAGGCACTGAAGGAGTTGGAGCGTGACCGGAAGAAGACGAAGAATATCAAGCACAACGGGAATATCTCCATTGACGACGTCGTTGAGACTGCCAAGGTTACGTGCCCTAGATCCATGGCCAAAGACCTCAGTGGGACCGTCAAGGAGGTTCTCGACACTTGTGTCTCTGTGAGTTGCACGGTCGATGGGAAAGACCCTAAGGATTTGCAGCAGGAGATGTCCGATGGTGACGTGGAAGTCCCTTTGGATTGAGTGAGAGAGATAGAGAGAGAGACAGAGAGATAGAGGTTCTTCTATTTTAATTTTGAAAAAAAAAAAATCGGATATTTTGGTGAATTTTGAGATATTTCAAGGTAATTAGATGATATGGATGGATAATTATTTAGTTTTTCTTATTTTGAATTATGGTGATTGTGTTTGATTCAATGATTTTTGTGGTTAATTTTGCTTTTGTGATTGTTTGTATTGTTTGGTTTGATGTGTGGTTATTAGCTTTGTGTGGAAGACTGAGCTGAGAGTTTCTTGGCTTGATAGTATGATCTAATAATGTTCTTCGCATGTTGGGGAATTGACCTTAGAGGATAGTTCCTTCTGCAAACACCTTGGTCTTTCAAGGCCTTAACTGCACCAATACTTGCTGCCACCATCCAAGAAGCTTTACTTTTTGCACCCATACTTCTTTCTTGCTCTAAACTGAATCGAAATAAAGGGAGTTTGGAAGATGAAAAATAGACTTTGGATTTTGAATTTTGATTTCAGGAAAAGGGGAAAGACGTCATCCCCTTACAGTTTTTTTTTCTTTTAATTCCGAATATTAAAAAAAAAAGTCACTTTAACAATAGCAAGGAACTTAGAATTAACGGAATACTACCTTGACAAAAATTGAAACTTAGAGGGCTAAAATGACAAAACTGAAAGTCAGAGGACTGAAATGACAAAAACTGAAAGTTAGAGGGTCAGTTTTGCATTTTTGCCTAAATATAATTACATCCTAAAGTAAGATGGATATTTTAAAAATGTTTGGGGGGGCCTTGGCCCCCTCTAGTCCCTTTGATCACTCGCTATTGGGTAGACTCATCCATTGCTTCAATCCCCACCAAACGACTTGGTGTCACACAACTTTAGTGATAGGATAATAAGGGGCGTCCACTGCACAAAACTCAAAAGGGTTTGTCGCAGTTGTGGATTTAGATCCCACAGGACTTCCCATCGAATAAGGGCCTGATTCAGAAGAAGACAAACAACACTCATTTGCAAACTCCATCAAGAATGTGACTCATGATATCTGGAAAGTTGAGTCAAGCAAAGGCAACGTACATTGTCCTAATAGCTTCATCATAAGCGAAGGTAGCATCAACTGCAATATCAAAAGTCCCAAGCCACAGTTTCTTTCCACCATTCGGCTCGCGAATCTTTACCACCCATTTATCCCATGTCCTCTTCCTAACCCCTCTGTAACGGCACTGTGAATTTTCAGGCCCTCCCTTTCCTTTTCACACACCCTTTCTTTGACCCTTTTGATGGAACTTTAGGAGCAGCACAAGACTCAAGTTGGGCAGCATTGTATTCTTTCCACTTAGCCAGTGTCTCAATTACAGAGTATTCTTTAGTCTTCCTCTTCCTCTTCTTCTCATCAGGATTGTCCATTTGAAACTCTTTCAAACAATTCCAATAATGCGCTTGTTCAACACAATACCCATAAACTCTAAAATTTAGCAACAATGTCTAATTTCTCAAACAAAGAAAATCACAAACCCTTTAGCAACAAACCCCAGAAAAATCAAACAATCAAAAAAACCAAATGCAAAAGGAAATTTATTTATTTTTTATCAGTCAAACAGAAAAGGAAATTAAATTTCACAAACAAACCCTTTTGAAGCAAACCCTAGAAAAGTGATTTAATAATAAAGAAAATCCCAAATGGAAAAGGAAATTGAATTGCCCAAACCGAAAAATTACAAACCGTTTTGCAACAAATCCCCCAAAAAAAATTATCAAGAAAACCCAAAAGGAAAAAGGAATATATAGAAAAGAAAAATAATTTTTTTATAATTATTAAAAAATAAAAAAATGAACCGCTTTGAGACTTAGGAAAGCACGGGTGTGCCTCCAGAGGCGGCGCACTCGTGTCTAACACGCACAGATGCGCTGTGCGACTGTCGACGCAGTTGCATGCACATCCATTGCAAATCCTTTTTTTTTTTTTTTTTTTTTGATTCGGCCTGAGGCCAGTTCATTCTGGAAAGGGCTGAAATAGCGCCGAAATAAGTGTTCTTTTTTTAAAAAGTAAAAAAAAAAAAAAAAAAAAAAAAAAAAAAAAAAAAAAACCCTAAAACTGCAACTTAAGCTCTTTTGTTCTCTCTATTTTCTTTGTCTCCAATCTGTCTCTCTAATCCACACTCTCTAACCCATGGCTCATCCAATCAGAATCCCTCCATCTCTCCTCAAGCTCACTCCTCATCTCTCGGTGTCAATCTTTCCATCTCTCGGTCTCAAGCTCACTGACCCAAGCTCACCGGCAAAGGTATTTTGCTTTCCTTCTCACCCTTCATCTCTTTCTCACATGCTCTATTGCTCATTCTATATCTGTCCCTCAATCTATTTGACTGTCTCTATTATCCTATTTTTTAAAATTTTTTATATAAGTTGTAATGTTAAGACTTGAGTTGATTACTTGATTTTTTTATTTAGTTATTATATATTTGTCAAATTATTTGGTATATGTTTATCATTATATGAAAAATTATGTTTAGTAACATATAGAAAATATAAATATAAATATATTTAATAATTTATTAATAAACATATCTCGCTGCACCCACACCTTACTTTTTCAAAAATTGCTGACTCACCACACCGCACCCACACTTGAATCCGCACTTGTGCTTCCTAACAATGAAGACTACGAATGAACAAAGAAAAATCCAAAATTTCCCACATTCAATGAAAAACCTAGAAACCCTAAAATTCAAGTAACAATATTGAATTTCCTAAACCCCAAAAAAAAAAAAAAAAAAAAAAAAAAAAAAAGAAGAAGAAGAAGAAGAAGAAGCAAACAAACAAACAAGAAAATAAAGAAAACCCAAAAAAGAAAGGCAAAAAAAATATTATAAAAATAGAAATAAACTTGTACAAATTGTTTGAAAATTAAAGTACCTCTCAGCCAGTCGAGGAAGACAAGAAAGAAACTTCTAGTGTTTATAATCTTTGTTTAATTCTTTTGACCAAAACGAGACATTTTAGAACGAACATTAGGGTTTTCTTTTCTCCTTTGCATGTGCTATCTGAATCAATGGGTGTGTTTGTGTTTTTGAGAGAGAGCTTTCTTTTGTTTCAAAAAGCTTTTAGAGAGAAAGAATGAGAGTAGAGTGTGAGAGAGTGAGAGTAAGGCTGCGTTTGTTTTGGGTGAAATTCATTTCCGAAAATGGTTTTCTATATTTTCGGGTGTTTGGTTGCGCCGGAAAATGCAATTTTCCGGAAATCATTTTCAGTTGACTCACGGTCAAGGGTGAAAATGATTTACGGAATCATTTTCACTTCAAATGAATTCCGGAAAATGGAGAGAAAGAGAGAGCATGAAGACAGAGAGAGGGAAAGAGAGACAGAGAGCACCTTCAGCCCCCCGCCGAGGAGCCCAGACACGCCGGAGACGTCGCCGGCGAACCCCGAGCACCGCGCCGATCTCGCCTTCGATCGCACTACCGCCGATCTCCCCGGCGATCGCCTTCGATCACTTCCGCTCGATCTCGCGATCTAGCCTTCGCACCGCGACTCGCCGTGAACCCAGCGCTCGATCTCGATCCCAGAAGAACCCAGCGCTCTTCGCACCGCGCCTCGCCGTCGATCGTCGTCGTCGCGTCGCGCCGTCGATCGCTTCCTCTTCCTCGATCTCTCAGCTTTTTTTTTTTTTTTTTTAAAAGTTTGATTGCTGTTGTTGTTTTTTTTTTTTTTTTTTTGATGAACTGATTATTGTTGTTGTTGTTGTGGTGTTGTGGTTGCCGGAATTTTTTGTTGTTGTTGTGGCCGGAATTTGTTGCCAGAATTTGTTGTAGGAAAATAGCATTTTCCTAATTGAACCAAACACATGAAAATATTTTCCACACCAATTTTCATAATACAACCAAACACTTAAAAATATTTTTCTTTTCCGAAAAATAGCATTTCCGGAAAATATGTATTTTCCGGAAAATATTTTACGGGAACCAAACGGACCCTAAGAATAAAATAGTGGGTATTTATTGGCCCTGTCTCTCTCACTCTCAATTTTAGGGTTTAATTTAATGAGACCATTGAAAATAATGACGTGGCATTTTTCTACATGGCATTGTGGAGATTTGGACCATGTACTTTGCGCACAACCTTCTCAGTTCTTTGGTTGTTATGTAAAGACTGATTTTTTTTTTTTTTTTTTAATAAAAGGTTTTTATTTCTCTTTTCCTTGTCCGACTCCCATGCGACTTTTATAAAGTTTTCACTGTTATTTTTAGTACTAATCAAATTGATTTACTAGTTCATCAAAAAAAAAAAAAAAAATCAAATTGATTTCCTTCATGCAATATATACACTACATCAAAATAAATCTATTACATCAAGTGTTAATACAATAAAATTAGTATAATAGTATTAGACATAATATCAAATCTGCAAATTAAAAGTCGTTGCAATAATAACTTAAAAGTGATTAATTATTACACTAATAACAATTAGTTGCAATAACTTATAATTTTTAGTTCAATAGAGGCTTAATACTAAATTGTATTAAGAAATTTTTTTTTGGAATAACTTAAATTGAAAAAATCATTGTAATAACTTGATACCAATTATTTTGCAATCGATGACAATAGAAATTTCAAAGTGATAGCTTATTGCAACAAATATATCATTGCAATAACTAAATATCAATTATTTTACTACCTATTGCAATGACAAACATGAATTTGCAATGAATATATTATTACAATAATCTGATACAAATTATTTTACAATATATTATAATAAAAAATATGAAACAATTATCTATTATAATGAAGATATTGTTGAAATAACTTGACTCAAATTATTTTTGTTAATTATTTGCAATCTATTGCGATAAAATTTGTGAAATAATAGCCTATTGTTACAAGATATTCAATTTAGTAAATTGTTTATTGCAACAACAAATATATTATTACATCAAAATTTTCAATTAAAATATTTTAAAGTTTATTGCAACTAAATTTTCTTTTTTGTAGCATAAACCTATTACCTCAAATTGTATTGCAACACTTTGCATAAAATATTACAATGACTTTGATGTTATTGCATCGATTTTTTTTGTTGTAATAAACATATTTTGTTGTAGTGATAATACATAAATAATTATGATGGAGGATCCAGAAAATTTCAATTTATAATCCATTAACTTATTCAATTGCCGAATTACTTCCTTTGGTTTATATGAATTTTTGTCAATTTAATAATCCCTTTTAATAACAAGTCAATTTAGTATTTCTGTCCAAATCTATGAGCTAATTAAGTTGTTTAAATTTTCTTTTTAAATAAAAATTTTAACTAAAAACGAATGTGAATCCTAAGATAAGATTAGGTTGAGTGAAATAGAAAAAAGTATTTGGAGTATTGTATTAAAAGTACCATATGATATTATCTGGCAAGTTGAGTCGAGCAGAGCCAGCGTACATTGTCCTAGCAGCTTCATCATAAGCGGAGGCAGCATCAACTGCATTATTAAAAGTCCCAAGCCACAGTCTCTTTCCACCATTTGGCTCGCGAATCTTTGCCACCCATTTACCCCATGTCCTCTGCCCAACCCCTCTGTAACGGCACTGTGAATTTTTAGGCCCTCCTTTTCCTTTCAAACACCCTTTCTTTGACCCTTTGGCTAGAGCATTAGGAGCAGCACAAGACTTGGTCAGCATTGTGTTCTTTCCACTTAGCCAATGTCTCAGCTACAGAGTCTTCTCTAGTCTTTCTCTTCCTTTTCTTCTGATTAGGATTGTCCATGTGAAACTCTTTCAAAAAGTTCCAATAATGCACATGTTCAACACAATACCCAGAAGAACTAAAATTCAATAACAATGTCTAATTCCCGAAACCAAAAAACACACACCCTTTAGGAACAAACCCCATAAAAATCAAACAATCAAAGAAACCCAAATGGAAAAGGAAATTTATTTATTTTTTATCAGCCAAATTGAAAAGGAAATTGAATTTTTCCCAAACAAACCCTTTGCAACAAACCCCAGAAAAATCAAACAATTTTAATAATAAAGAAAATCCCAAACGGAAAAGGAATATATAGAAAAGAAAAATATTTTAACAAATTAAAAAAATATAAGTTTTAAAAAATATAAATAAATGAACCCCTATGAGACTACGAATGAACAAAAAAAAAAAAAAAAAAAAAATCCAAAATTGCCCCACGTTCAATGAAATCCCCAGAAACCCTAAGATTCAAGTACCAATATTGAATTTCCTAACCCCCAAAAAAGAAAAAAAAGTCCACAAACCCTTTTACAACAAACCCAGGGAAAAAAAAAGAAAAAAAAGAAGAAGCTGAATTCATATTTCCATTGTGCAATCAATCCTCCTCTCTTCTGGTCATTGTGTCTTTCACTCCCATGAGTATATAATGTAATTGCAATCTCTCTCTCTATAATAATAATAATAATAGGTGAAACTGAGAGAAACTCAAATTAAAATTTTAAATTAGAGTTCCAATTTTGCGCCATGTGTCCTAAATTATTTATTCTTAAAAAGTATTATTTCTTACTTTTAAAATCAAATGTGGGACCACATCATAAATATTCATACAAGTGAGTTATTAAGTACAAAAACCAATGAGACTAGAATAAATGAATCGTAAAAAAAAAAAAAAAAAAAAAAGGTGTTTCACAATAATTAAAAAAAAAAAAGGACAATTTACATTTTATACCTAATAATATCCTTACAAATTTTTTTAAAGAGTTAACAAAATATAAAAATGACTATTAATTGTATTTAAATTATATATATATATATATATGTGGGGCTTGTTATCTAAAAAGATGTAGGAATCGAGGGAAATGGGTTTGGGGCCCAAAGGCCCAGTCCGAGGACATCTGCTTGTCCGAGGATGTTTACAGAGATGTGGTGTGATAGAAATCATATATACAAAGCACAAAATGTAGCCGAGGATAAGACTCACCTCGAACACCGTGGTCCGAGGTAGAGGTAATTATCTCTTTGTCCAAGATACCCCACAAAGTCGTATTAGAATGAGAGGAAGAATATAGATTTCAGGAAGAACCAGGGAAGATAGCAAATATCCCAAAAAGCTGCTACCTCCACATTAAATGCTGTCCAGCTAACTCCCTGGCCGCATTAATGTGGAGGTGATACCTGAACAGTAACCAAGCAGCTTTATGGCCACTAAGCAAAAGTTTCGGGGGGTGTTGGATGGGATAGAAAGGCGTTCTCAAAATAGAAATTACACGTGTACGGTGGGAATGTGAAAGAAAGGCAGTATATAACATGAAAACAGGTGACATTAAGGGGGACTTTTGGATTTCTGGAAAAAATGGGCAAAAAGGAGAAAGAAAACTGAAAGAGAGACCCTCTAAATTAGCCGAGGAGAGTTGTTACCCTAAAACTAGCTTGAAGCATCCTTTATTATACTGTAACTATGACTTTCCCTATGAAATAGAACTAGTTCTTATACCCACGCTCTAAAAATTTATTGTTGGGCTCGTTGGGCTAGAAACCTGTCTTTTTTCTGGGTCCAATCTATTTGGAGTCCCTACAATTGGCACCGTCTGTGGGGAGAACTTGATCTATTCACAAGGAAGGGCAAGTGCAGTGTTTGTGATGGAAGGAGGAGCACCGCAGCAACCAGTGGTTGGCCCACAGCAGGTGGACGCTAATCCATACCAAGCAGAATCTGGTGGTTCTCAGCACAGTAATCCGTTGGTAGTCCACGAGCATAGGGGGGATCGTGAGGGAAGTGTTCGAACCACTCACACAGATAGAAGCCAGTCTCGTGGTAAAAGCCATATTTCCCACGTAAAGAATGACAGGGACATGCAGCACGAGATTAACAAACTAAAGAGGGAGTTACGACATGAGCGGCGGAAGCGTGTGGCCCACCACTCTGGGCAATCCTCTGAGGAGTCAGATGATACCAATTACCGGCAGAGGTCAAGAACTCCACCCAGCGAAACTTTCTCGTATGATGAGGATTATCACTGTCAGCAAAGATGTAAGAGTCCACCTCGCCAGGGCTTAGGGAATGACGCTCTGAATAAAGCTTTGAGTCATGTTTCTAAATCGCCCTTCACGCGACGCATTGAAGATGTTAGTCTTCCTCGGCGGTTCAATCAGCCTGCGTTCACCATTTATAACGGCCAGACGGATCCAGTGGAACATGTTAGCCATTTTAGTCAAAGAATGGCTATTCATGCTAGGGATGAAGCCTTGATGTGTAAGATTTTTCCGTCCAACTTGGGTCCAGTGGCGATGAGATGGTTTGACGGTCTGAAGGCGAATACCATCGATTCCTTTGAGAAGCTCACCCAAGCCTTTGGCGCTCGTTTTATCACCTGCAGGAGGGTTATTCAGCCCTTAGGATCATTATTATCCATGTCTATGCGGGAGGGATAAACCCTTAAGGCCTATTTCGATAGATATTGGGAAATGTTCAATGAGGTAGACGGAGCCCACGACAACGTGGCCATTAATACCTTTAAGGAAGACCTTCCAACTAAGCATGGCCTGAGGAAATTTTTGACTGGTAAACCTGTTACTAGCGTACGTCAGCTTATGGATCGGATAGACAAGTATAGAAGAGTAGAGGAGGATCAAATACAAGGTAGAGGAAAGTCTAGGGCAGTCCCCCAGGAGAGGAGGGATTTCAGGCCGGACCGGTACAATAATAACCGACCTTGGAGAGACTTTGGGGGGCAATTAGGATCTGCCAACTCCCAGGCGGTTAATGCCGTGTTCCGAGAATCAGTGCAACGAGTTCTTGAGAAGATAAAAGACAAGCCATTCTTCAGATGGCCCTATAAGATGGCAGGGGATCCTGCGAAACGTAATCGAAACCTTTACTGCCAGTACCACCAAGACCATGGACATACTACTGAAGATTGCAAAAACTTGTGGGATCACTTGGAACAGCTGGTCTGAGAAGGGAAGTTGACTCAGCTTCTACATCATTCCAGCGGCCGAGGAGGCCAGGTAGATTCAACATCTCGGGGGAACGCTTCTTCAGCACCCCCTTTAGGCACGATAAATGTTATATTTGTTGCCCCTGGGAGAACTGGGTCTTGCCCTTCCAGGGTAATGTCTGTGTCCCAGTGCTTAGATGAAGGTTCCAGTTCAAGGCCGAAGAGAGCCAAATTGAGCACCTCCCTGGTGTTAGGCTTTTCAGAGGAAGATAAGAGAGGAACCATACAACCACATGATGACACTTTGGTGGTTACGATAAGGATTGGTGGGTATGATGTGAGAAGGGTGATGGTTGATGAGGGGAGTGCGGCTGAGGTTATGTATCCTGACCTATTTAGGGGGCTGAATTTGAAACCCGAGGAGCTGTAAGCCTACAGCTCCTCGCTGGTGGGTTTCAAAGGCAGGTCGGTCGTTCCTGTGGGAATGATTAGACTACCTGTGCAGGCTGGCTCAGAGGTGGTGGAGGTGGACTTTATTGTGGTGGATGCTTTTTCTCCATATACGGCTATTCTGGGAAGACCCTGGTTGCATGCCTTGGGGGCCGTATCTTCCACTCTCCATCAGAAGGTGAAGTATCCCTCAGAAGGCCAGGTCTCAAAAATTTTTGGAAATCAGGCCATGGCTAGGCAGTGCTTGATAATGGCCATCCAACATCGGCCCGAAACAGATACTTCGGCCGTAGCCGAGGATGTCTTATAGCAATCAATGACTCAGGAAGCCCACTTCAGCACGTCAGCTGGAGGATTGGATTGTGAGAATTTGGAGAGGGTGAGTGTTGGTGATGATCTAGAAGTACTTTCAGGTTGGAGCACAGTTACCTTTGTTGGAGAAGGAGCAATTGGTTGAGGTCCTCAGGAGGAACGTTATGTGTTCGCGTGGGATGCCTACGAAGCCCCGGCAGTGGATCCAGAGTTCATTTGTCATCACTTGAATGTTAATCCTTTCGTTGTTCCAAAGAAGCAGCCACCTCGGCGTCCGTCCCGGGCATATGCCGAGGCTATAAAAGATGAGGTGACTAAGCTCAAGGAGGCAGGGGCTATCAAGGAGGTGTTTTAGCCTCAGTGGTTGGCCAATACGGTCGTGGTGTAAAAGAAGAATGGAAAGTGGCGCGTATGCGTTGATTTCACGGATCTCAATAGAGCTTGTCCAAAAGACCCTTTTCCCATGCCCCGTATAGACCAGTTGGTGGATGCAACAGTGGGCCATCCTCGGATGAGCTTCCTAGATACCTTTCAGGGCTATCATCAGATCCCATTGGCATTGGATGACCAGGAGAAGACTGCTTTTCTTACTCCCACTGGAAATTATCACTACAAGGTAATGCCCTTTGGCTTGAAGAACGCGGGATCTACTTACCAGCGGATGATGACGAAGATGTTTGAGCCACAATTGGGCAAGAACATTGAGGTCTATATCGATGATATGGTTGTGAAGAGCAAGGTAGTGACTGAGCATGTGACAGACCTCACCAACACTTTTGAGACTTTGAGGAAACACAAATTGCGACTGAACGCGTCCAAGTGCTCCTTCGGGGTTGGTTCAAGGAAGTTTTTGGGCTATATGTTTACTCACTGAGGGATTGAGGTGAATCCTGATCAAATTAAAGCCATAAGCAGTTTGCAACCACCTCAGAATCCTAAGGAGGTCCAAAGGTTGACTGGGGTGACCGCCGCACTAAACAGATTCATATCCAGGTCGGCAGATAGGTGCAGGCCTTTTTTCCTGCTACTCCACAAGTGGAAGGGATTCGAATGGACAGAGGAGTGCGCTCTGGCATTCCAGCAGCTTAAAGAGTATCTATCTTGGCCACCCATTATGTCTAGTCCTGAGGTGGATGAGGTTCTTTTCTCCTACTTGGCGATAACCACTTATGCGATTAGTTTCGTTCTGATACGAGTAGATAACGGCGTACAATGGCTAGTTTATTATGTGAGCAAGTCTCTTCACGAAGCCGAGGTACGTTATCTGCCTTTGGAAAAGGCCATTTTGGCAGTGGTGCATGCTACAAGGAAACTTCCCTATTACTTTCAAGCACATACGGTGGTGGTCTTGACTCAGTATCCGCTCAAAGCAATGCTTCGGAGTGCAGACTACACTGGCAGGGTTGCCAAGTGGGGCACGGTTCTAGGGGCTTTTGATATTAAGTATATGCCCCGTACCTCTGTAAAGGGCCAGGTTCTCGCCGATCTGGTGGCTGAATTTGCTGAAGGCCCTGAAGAAATAGAGACAAGCCCACGTGGCATGGATGAAAAATCAGTTGGCCTCATCTCGGCGCAACTTGCTTTACCATGGAAAGTGTATATGGATGGTGCAGCAAATCTAAGGGGTTCAAGAGTGGGGCTAGTACTAATATCTCCTGAAGAGGTAATTATCGAGAAGTCTTTGAGGCTGAGATTCTCAGCTACCAACAACGAGGCAGAATATGAGGCCGTATTAATGGGAATGACGATGGTTAAGAAGTTGGGTGGAAAAGTAATGGAGATGTTCTCGGATTCAGGACTTGTTGTTGGTCAGGTTAAGGGAGAGTTGGAAGCTCGTGACCCCAGAATGTAGGGTTACTTGAGCCAGGTTAGGCATATGCAAGCGGATTTTGAGTTGTTTGAATTGTCCCACGTCCCTAGAAGTAGGAATGCCCATGCGAATTCATTGGCTACTCTCGCTACTTCTTCGGCGCAGAACTTACCCCGCATGATAATGGTTGAAGACTTAAACGCACCAACCCCAGTGATAGAAGACTCGCTGCAAGTTAGTCAAATTAGCTCGGCCCGATGTTGGATGGATCCTATACTGTTGTTCCTCGAGAATGATATATTGCCTGAGGATAAGTCAGAAGCTGAAAAGGTACGAAGAAAAGCTCCTCGGTTTTGGCTGTCTGAAGACAAAAAGTTATACAAACACTCTTACTCTAGGCCATATCTGCTTTGTGTACATCCCGAGACATCAGAAGCACTTCTAGAAGAGTTACATGAAGGGATCTGTGGGAGCCACACTAGTGGGAGGTCTTTATCCCACCGGGCAATTACTCAGGGGTATTGGTGGCCAGGAATGCAAAAAGAAGCGCAGGAGTATGTCAGGAAGTGTGATTAGTGCCTGAGGTTTGCACCGAACATCCATCAACCGGGGGGAGTTCTTAACCCTCTTTCAAGTCCTTGGCCTTTTGCTCAGTGGGGCTTAGATATCGTTGGCCCTTTCCCTAAAGCTGTGGGAAATAAGAAATATTTGCTAGTTGGTACAGATTATTTTACAAAGTGGGTGGAAGCTGAGCCCCTGGCCAATATCAGGGACGTGGATGTCAAAAGGTTTGTTTGGAAGAACATCATCACTCGTTTCGGGGTTCCTCAGGCTCTTATCTCAGATAATGGTCTACAATTTGACAGCAATGCTTTTAGAAGTTACTGTTTCGATCTGGGTATAAAGAACAAATATTCCACTCCGGCCTATCCATAGGGGAATGGACAGGCCGAAGCTGTCAATAAAGTTACAGTAGGGGGGTTTAAGAAAAGGCTAGATGATGCAAAAGGCAGATGGGTGGAGGAGTTGCCACATGTCCTCTGGACTTATCGAACAACACCTCGGCGGTTAATAGGGGAAACCCCATTCTCGATGACGTATGGGGCCGAGGCTGTGATTCCTCTTGAAACGGGTTTTCCAACGCAAAGAAATAGCGCTTTCACCTCGGACGGGAATGATGAACTATTGAAGAAGAGTTTGGATTTGATAGACGAGCGGCGAGAGAATGCAATGGTTCAATTGGCCTACTATCAGCAAAAGCTAAAGCAAGGTTATGATGCGAATGTTAGGTTGAGACCGTTAGCCCCGGGAGATTTGGTGTTGAGAAAAGTCTTGGGAACTACCAAAAATCCAAAATGGGGAAAGTTAGGGCCTAATTGGGAAAGACCATATCGTATCACATCTGTAGCAGGGGTAGGGGCTTACTACATAGAAGATCTAGATGAAAAGACTGTACTCCATCCCTGGAATGTAAGCAACCTAAAGAGGTATTATTATTCACAAGTTCCGTTTTACTTCCTTTTATAATTTGTCCTACCTCCGCAGAAATCTATTGAAGTATTAAACAGAAACTAAGTCATGTTAAGTCCTCGGACCATAACTTAGTGGATATTAATACCCTATGAAATCTATTGAAGTATTGAACAGAAACTAAGTTATGTCAGGTTCTCGGACCACAACTTAGTGAAAATTAATACACTATGAAATATATTGAAGTATTAAACAGAAACTAAGTCATGTCAGGTCCTCGGACCACAACTTAGTGGAAATTAATATACTATGAAATATGCTGAAGTATTAAACAGAAACTAAGTTTTGTCAGGTCTTCGGACCACAACTTAGTGGAAATTAATACACAATGAAATCAATTGAAGTATTAAACAGAAACTAAGACACGTCAGGTCCTCGGACCACAACTTAGTGGAAATTAATACACTATGAAATCTACTGAAGTATTAAACAGAAACTAAGTCATGTCAGGTCCTCGGACCACAACTTAGTGGAAATTAATACACTATGAAATCTATTGAGGTATTAAACAGAAACTAACTCTTGTTAGGTCCTCGGACCACAACTTAGTGAAAATTAATACACTATGAAATCTGCTAAAGTATTAAACAGAAACTAAGTCATGTCAGGTCCTCGGACCACAACTTAGTGGAAATTAATACACTATGAAATCTATCGAAGTATTGAACAGAAACTAAGCTATGTCAAGTCCTCAGACCACAACTTAGTGGAAATTAATACACCACGAAATCTATTGAAGTATTAAACAGAAATTAAGTTATGTCAGGTCCTCGGACCATAACTTAGTGAAAATTAATACACCACGAAATCTATTGAAGTATTAAACAGAAACTAAGCCATGTCAGGTCCTCGGACCACAACTTAGTGGAAATTAATACACCATGAAATCTGCCGAAGTATCAAACAGAAACTAAGTCATGTCAGGTCCTCGGACCGCAACTTAGTGGAAGTTAATACACTATGAAATCTGTTGAAGTATTAAACAGAAAATAAATCATGTTAGGTCCTCGGACCACAACTTAGTGGAAATTAATACACTATGAAATCTGTTGAAGTATTAAACAGAAACTAAGTCATGTCAGGTCCTCGGACCACAACTTAGTGGAAATTAATACACTATGAAACCTGTTGAAGTATTAAATAGAAACTAAGTCATGTCAGGTTCTCGGACCACAACTTAGAGGAAATTGATACACTATGAAATCTGTTGAAGTATTAAACAGAAACTAAGTCATGTCAGGTCCTTGGACCATAACTTAGTGGAAATTAATACACAATGAAATCTTTTGAAGTATTAAACAGAAACTAAGTCATGTCAGGTACTCGGACCATAACTTAGTGGAAATTAATACACTATGAAATCTTTTGAAGTATTAAACAGAAACTAAGTCATGTCAGGTCCTCGGACCACAACTTAGTGGAAATTAATACACTATGAAATCTATCGAAGTATTGAACAGAAACTAAGCTATGTCAAGTCCTCAGACCACAACTTAGTGGAAATTAATACACCACGAAATCTATTGAAGTATTAAACAGAAATTAAGTTATGTCAGGTCCTCGGACCATAACTTAGTGAAAATTAATACACCACGAAATCTATTGAAGTATTAAACAGAAACTAAGCCATGTCAGGTCCTCGGACCACAACTTAGTGGAAATTAATACACCATGAAATCTGCCGAAGTATCAAACAGAAACTAAGTCATGTCAGGTCCTCGGACCACAACTTAGTGGAAGTTAATACACTATGAAATCTGTTGAA
Organism: Quercus ilex subsp. ballota; assembly: GCA_032727855.1. Classification (NCBI taxonomy): domain Eukaryota; kingdom Viridiplantae; phylum Streptophyta; class Magnoliopsida; order Fagales; family Fagaceae; genus Quercus; species Quercus ilex. The sequence continues at coordinate 45,276,782 of CM064916.1, forward strand.
GTATTGAATAGAAACTAAGTTATGTCAGGTCCTCGGACCACAACTTAGTGGAAATTAATACACCATGAAATCTATTGAAGTATTAAACAGAAACTAAGTCATGTCATGTCCTCAGACCACAACTTAGTGGAAATTAATACACTGTGAAATCTGCTGAAGTATTAAACAGAAACTAAGTCATGTCAGGCCCTCGGACCACAACTTAGTGGAAATTAATACACTATGAAATCTGCTGAAGTAGTAAACAGAAATTAAGTCATCTCAGGTCCTCGGACCACAACTTAGTGGAAATTAATAGACTATGAAATCTGTTGAAGTATTGAATAGAAACTAAGTTATGTCAGGTCCTCGGACCACAACTTAGTGGAAATTAATACACCATGAAATCTATTGAAGTATTAAACAGAAACTAAGTCATGTCAGGTCCTCGGACCATAACTTAGTGAAAATTAATACACTATGAAATCTGCTGAAGTAGTAAACAGAAACTAAGTCATCTCAGGTCCTCGGACCACAACTTAGTGGAAATTAATAGACTATGAAATCTGTTGAAGTATTGAATAGAAACTAAGTTATCTCAGGTCCTCGGACCACAACTTAGTGGAAATTAATACACAATGAAATCTGCTGAAGTATTAAACAGAAACTAAGTCATGTCAGGTCCTCAGACCACAACTTAGTGGAAATTAATACACTATGAAATCTGCTGAAGTATTAAACAGAAACTAAGACATGTCAGGTCCTCGGACAACAACATAGTGGAAATTAATACACTATGAAATCTGCTGAAGTAGTAAACAGAAACTAAGTCATGTTAGGTCCTCGGACCACAACTTAGTGGAAATTAATACACTATGAAATCTGCTGAAGTAGTAAACAGAAACTAAGTCATCTCAGGTCCTCGGACCACAACTTAGTGGAAATTAATAGACCATGAAATCTGTTGAAGTATTGAATAGAAACTAAGTTATGCCAGGTCCTCGGACCACAACTTAGTGGAAATTAATACACCATGAAATCTATTGAAATATTAAATAGAAACTAAGTCATGTCAGGTCCTCAGACCACAATTTAGTGGAAATTAATACACTATGAAATCTGCTGAAGTATTAAACAGAAACTAAGTCATGTCAGGCCCTCGGACCACAACTTAGTGGAAATTAATACACTATGAAATCTGCTGAAGTAGTAAACAGAAATTAAGTCATCTCAGGTCCTCGGACCACAAGTTAGTGGAAATTAATAGACTATGAAATCTGTTGAAGTATTGAATAGAAACTAAGTTATGTCAGGTCCTCGGACCACAACTTAGTGGAAATTAATACACCATGAAATCTATTGAAGTATTAAACTGAAACTAAGTCATGTCAGGTCCTCGGACCACAACTTAGTGGAAATTAATACACTATGAAATCTGCTGAAGTAGTAAACAGAAACTAAGTCATCTCAGGTCCTCGGACCACAACTTAGTGGAAATTAATAGACTATGAAATCTGTTGAAGTATTGAATAGAAACTAAGTTATGTCAGGTCCTCGGACCACAACTTAGGGGAAATTAATACACAATGAAATCTGCTGAAGTATTAAACAGAAACTAAGTCATGTCAGGTCCTCAGACCACAACTTAGTAGAAATTAATACACTATGAAATCTGCTGAAGTATTAAACAGAAACTAAGTCATGTCAGGTCCTCGGATCACAACTTAGTAGAAATTAATACACTATGAAATCTGCTGAAGTAGTAAACAGAAACTAAGTCATGTCAGGTCCTCGGACCACAACTTAGTGGAAATTAATACACTATGAAATCTGCTAAAGTAGTAAATAGAAACTAAGTCATCTCAGGTCCTCGGACCACAACTTAGTGGAAATTAATAGACTATGAAATCTGTTGAAGTATTGAATAGAAACTAAGTTATGTCAGGTCCTCGGACCACAACTTAGTGGAAATTAATACACCATGAAATCTATTGAAGTATTAAACAGAAACTAAGTCATGTCAGGTCCTCAGACCACAACTTAGTGGAAATTAATACACTATGAAATCTGCTGAAGTATTAAACAGAAACTAAGTCATGTCAGGCCCTCGGACCACAACTTAGTGGAAATTAATACACTATGAAATCTGCTGAAGTAGTAAACAGAAATTAAGTCATCTCAGGTCCTCGGACCACAACTTAGTGGAAATTAATAGACTATGAAATCTGTTGAAGTATTGAATAGAAACTAAGTTATGTCAGGTCCTCGGACCACAACTTAGTGGAAATTAATACACCATGAAATCTATTGAAGTATTAAACAGAAACTAAGTCATGTCAGGTCCTCGGACCACAACTTAGTGGAAATTAATACACTATGAAATCTATTGAGGTATTAAACAGAAACTAATTCTTGTTAGGTCCTCAGACCACAACTTAGTGAAAATTAATACACTATGAAATCTGCTGAAGTATTAAACAGAAACTAAGTCATGTCAGGTCGTAGGACCACAACTTAGTGGAAATTAATACACTATGAAATCTATTGAAGTATTGAACAGAAACTAAGCTATGTCAAGTCCTCATACCACAACTTAGTGGAAATTAATACACCATGAAATCTATTGAAGTATTAAACAGAAATTAAGTTATGTCAGGTCCTCGGACCATAACTTAGTGGAAATTAATACACCACGAAATCTGTTGAAGTATTAAACAGAAACTAAGCCATGTCAGGTCCTCGGACCACAACTTAGTGGAAATTAATACACCATGAAATCTGCCGAAGTATCAAACAGAAACTAAGTCATGTCTGGTCCTCGGACCACAACTTAGTGGAAGTTAATACACTATGAAATCTGTTGAAGTATTAAACAGAAAATAAATCATGTCAGGTCCTCGGACCACAACTTAGTGGAAATTAATACACTATGAAATCTGTTGAGGTATTAAACAGAAACTAAGTCATTTCAGGTCCTCGGACCACAACATAGTGGAAATTAATACACTATGAAACCTGTTGAAGTATTAAATAGAAACTAAGTCATGTCAGGTTCTCGGACCACAACTTAGTGGAAATTGATACACTATGAAATCTGTTGAAGTATTAAACAGAAACTAAGTCATGTCAGGTCCTCGGACCATAACTTAGTGGAAATTAATACACAATGAAATCTTTTGAAGTATTAAACAGAAACTAAGTCATGTCAGGTCCTCGGACCACAACTTAATGGAAATTAATACACTATGAAATCTATTGAAGTATTAAACAGAAACTAAGTCATATCAGGTCCTCGGACCACAACTTAGTGGAAATTAATACACTATGAAATCTGTTGAAGTATTAAACAGAAACTAAGTCATGTCAGGTCCTCGGACCACAACTTAATGGAAATTAATACACTATGAAATCTGCTGACATATTAAGCAGAAACTAAGTTTTGTCTGGTCTTCGGACCACAACTTAGTGGAAATTAATACACAATGAAATCTATTGAAGTATTAAACAGAAACTAAGTCATGTCAGGTCCTCGGACCACAACTTAATGGAAATTAATACACTATGAAATCTGCTGAAGTAGTAAACAGAAACTAAGTCATGTCAGGTCATCGGACCACAACTTAGTGGAAATTAATACACTATGAAATCTGCTGAAGTAGTAAACAGAAACTAAGTCATCTCAGGTCCTCGGACCACAACTTAGTGGAAATTAATAGACTATGAAATCTGTTGAAGTATTAAACAGAAACTAAGTCATGTCAGGTCCTTAGACCACAACTTAGTGGAAATTAATACACTATGAAATCTGCTGAAGTATTAAACAGAAACTAAGTCATGTCAGGCCCTCGGACCACAACTTAGTGGTAATTAATACACTATGAAATCTGCTGAAGTAGTAAACAGAAATTAAGTCATCTCAGGTCCTCGGACCACAACTTAGTGGAAATTAATAGACTATGAAATCTGTTGAAGTACTGAATAGAAACTAAGTTATGTCAGGTCCTCGGACCACGACTTAGTGGAAATTAATACACCATGAAATCTATTGAAGTATTAAACAGAAACTAAGTCATGTCAGGTCCTCGGACCACAACTTAGTGGAAATTAATACACTATGAAATCTGCTGAAGTAGTAAACAGAAACTAAGCCATCTCAGGTCCTCGGACCACAACTTAGTGGAAATTAATAGACTATGAAATCTGTTGAAGTATTGAATAGAAACTAAGTTATGTCAGGTCCTCGGACCACAACTTAGTGGAAATTAATACACAATGAAATCTGCTGAAGTATTAAACAGAAACTAAGTCATGTCAGGTGCTCAGACCACAACTTAGTGGAAATTAATACACTATGAAATCTGCTGAAGTATTAAACAGAAACTAAGTCATGTCAGGTCCTCGGACCACAACTTAGTGGAAATTAATACACTATGAAATCTGCTGAAGTAGTAAACAGAAACTAAGTCATCTCAGGTCCTCGGACCCCAACTTAGTGGAAATTAATAGACTATGAAATCTGTTGAAGTATTGAATTGAAACTAAGTTATGTCAGGTCCTCAGACCACAACTTAGTGGAAATTAATACACCATGAAATCTATTGAAGTATTAAACAGAAACTAAGTCATGTCAGGTCCTTAGACCACAACTTAGTGGAAATTAATACACTATGAAATCTGCTGAAGTATTAAACAGAAACTAAGTCATGTCAGGCCCTCGGACCACAACATAGTGGTAATTAATACACTATGAAATCTGCTGAAGTAGTAAACAGAAATTAAGTCATCTCAGGTCCTCGGACCACAACTTAGTGGAAATTAATAGACTATGAAATCTGTTGAAGTATTGAATAGAAACTAAGTCATGTCAGGTCCTCGGACCACAACTTAGTGGAAATTAATACACCATGAAATCTATTGAAGTATTAAACAGAAACTAAGTCATGTCAGGTCCTCGGACCACAACTTAGTGGAAATTAATACACTATGAAATCTGCTGAAGTAGTAAACAGAAACTAAGTCATCTCAGGTCCTCGGACCACAACTTAGTGGAAATTAATAGACTATGAAAACTGTTGAAGTATTGAATAGAAACTAAGTTATGTCAGGTCCTCGGACCACAACTTAGTGGAAATTAATACACAATGAAATCTGCTGAAGTATTAAACAGAAACTAAGTCATGTCAGGTGCTCAGACCACAACTTAGTGGAAATTAATACACTATGAAATCTGCTGAAGTATTAAACAGAAACTAAGTCATGTCAGGTCCTCGGACCACAACTTAGTGGAAATTAATAGACTATGAAATCTGTTGAAGTATTGAATAGAAACTAAGTTATGTCAGGTCCTCGGACCACAACTTAGGGGAAATTAATACACAATGAAATCTGCTGAAGTATTAAACAGAAACTAAGTCATGTCAGGTGCTCAGACCACAACTTAGTGGAAATTAATACACTATGAAATCTGCTGAAGTAGTAAACAGAAACTAAGTCATCTCAGGTCCTCGGACCACAACTTAGTGGAAATTAATAGACTATGAAATCTGTTGAAGTATTGAATAGAAACTAAGTTATGTCAGGTCCTCGGACCACAACTTAGTGGAAATTAATACACCATGAAATCTATTGAAGTATTAAACTGAAACTAAGTCATGTCAGGTCCTCGGACCACAACTTAGTGGAAATTAATACACTATGAAATCTGCTGAAGTAGTAAACAGAAACGAAGTCATCTCAGGTCCTCGGACCACAACTTAGTGGAAATTAATAGACTATGAAATCTGTTGAAGTATTGAATAGAAACTAAGTTATGTCAGGTCCTCGGACCACAACTTAGGGGAAATTAATACACAATGAAATCTGCTGAAGTATTAAACAGAAACTAAGTCATGTCAGGTCCTCAGACCACAACTTAGTAGAAATTAATACACTATGAAATCTGCTGAAGTATTAAACAGAAACTAAGTCATGTCAGGTCCTCGGACCACAACTTAGTAGAAATTAATACACTATGAAATCTGCTGAAGTAGTAAACAGAAACTAAGTCATGTCAGGTCCTCGGACCACATCTTAGGGGAAATTAATACACTATGAAATCTGCTAAAGTAGTAAATAGAAACTAAGTCATCTCAGGTCCTCGGACCACAACTTAGTGGAAATTAATAGACTATGAAATCTGTTGAAGTATTGAATAGAAACTAAGTTATGTCAGGTCCTCGGACCACAACTTAGTGGAAATTAATACACCATGAAATCTATTGAAGTATTAAACAGAAACTAAGTCATGTCATGTCCTCAGACCACAACTTAGTGGAAATTAATACACTATGAAATCTGCTGAAGTATTAAACAGAAACTAAGTCATGTCAGGCCCTCGGACCACAACTTAGTGGAAATTAATACACTATGAAATCTGCTGAAGTAGTAAACAGAAATTAAGTCATCTCAGGTCCTCGGACCACAACTTAGTGGAAATTAATAGACTATGAAATCTGTTGAAGTATTGAATAGAAACTAAGTTATGTCAGGTCCTCGGACCACAACTTAGTGGAAATTAATACACCATGAAATCTATTGAAGTATTAAACAGAAACTAAGTCATGTCAGGTCCTCGGACCACAACTTAGTGGAAATTAATACACTATGAAATCTATTGAGGTATTAAACAGAAACTAATTCTTGTTAGGTCCTCAGACCACAACTTAGTGAAAATTAATACACTATGAAATCTACTGAAGTATTAAACAGAAACTAAGTCATGTCAGGTCGTAGGACCACAACTTAGTGGAAATTAATACACTATGAAATCTTTTGAAGTATTGAACAGAAACTAAGCTATGTCAAGTCCTCATACCACAACTTAGTGGAAATTAATACACCATGAAATCTATTGAAGTATTAAACAGAAATTAAGTTATGTCAGGTCCTCGGACCATAACTTAGTGGAAATTAATACACCACGAAATCTATTGAAGTATTAAACAGAAACTAAGCCATGTCAGGTCCTCGGACCACAACTTAGTGGAAATTAATACACCATTAAATCTGCCGAAGTATCAAACAGAAACTAAGTCATGTCAGGTCCTGGGACCACAACTTAGTGGAAGTTAATACACTATGAAATCTGTTGAAGTATTAAACAGAAAATAAATCATGTCAGGTCCTCGGACAACAACTTAGTGGAAATTAATACACTATGAAATCTGTTGAGGTATTAAACAGAAACTAAGTCATTTCAGGTCCTCGGACCACAACATAGTGGAAATTAATACACTATGAAACCTGTTGAAGTATTAAATAGAAACTAAGTCATGTCAGGTTCTCGGACCACAACTTAGTGGAAATTGATACACTATGAAATCTGTTGAAGTATTAAACAGAAACTAAGTCATGTCAGGTCCTCGGACCATAACTTAGTGGAAATTAATACACAATGAAATCTTTTGAAGTATTAAACAGAAACTAAGTCATGTCAGGTCCTCGGACCACAACTTAATGGAAATTAATACACTATGAAATCTATTGAAGTATTAAACAGAAACTAAGTCATATCAGGTCCTCGGACCACAACTTAGTGGAAATTAATACACTATGAAATCTGCTGAAGTAGTAAACAGAAATTAAGTCATCTCAGGTCCTCGGACCACAACTTAGTGGAAATTAATAGACTATGAAATCTGTTGAAGTATTGAATAGAAACTAAGTTATGTCAGGTCCTCGGACCACAACTTAGTGGAAATTAATACACCATGAAATCTATTGAAGTATTAAACAGAAACTAAGTCATGTCAGGTCCTCGGACCACAACTTAATGGAAATTAATACACTATGAAATCTGCTGAAGTAGTAAACAGAAACTAAGTCATGTCAGGTCATCGGACCACAACTTAGTGGAAATTAATACACTATGAAATCTGCTGAAGTAGTAAACAGAAACTAAGTCATCTCAGGTCCTCGGACCACAACTTAGTGGAAATTAATAGACTATGAAATCTGTTGAAGTATTAAACAGAAACTAAGTCATGTCAGGTCCTTAGACCACAACTTAGTGGAAATTAATACACTATGAAATCTGCTGAAGTATTAAACAGAAACTAAGTCATGTCAGGCCCTCGGACCACAACTTAGTGGTAATTAATACACTATGAAATCTGCTGAAGTAGTAAACAGAAATTAAGTCATCTCAGGTCCTCGGACCACAACTTAGTGGAAATTAATAGACTATGAAATCTGTTGAAGTACTGAATAGAAACTAAGTTATGTCAGGTCCTCGAACCACAACTTAGTGGAAATTAATACACCATGAAATCTATTGAAGTATTAAACAGAAACTAAGTCATGTCAGGTCCTCGGACCACAACTTAGTGGAAATTAATACACTATGAAATCTGCTGAAGTAGTAAACAGAAACTAAGTCATCTCAGGTCCTCGGACCACAACTTAGTGGAAATTAATAGACTATGAAATCTGTTGAAGTATTGAATAGAAACTAAGTTATGTCAGGTCCTCGGACCACAACTTAGTGGAAATTAATACACAATGAAATCTGCTGAAGTATTAAACAGAAACTAAGTCATGTCAGGTGCTCGGACCACAACTTAGTGGAAATTAATACACTATGAAATCTGCTGAAGTATTAAACAGAAACTAAGTCATGTCAGGTCCTCGGACCACAACTTAGTGGAAATTAATACACTATGAAATCTGCTGAAGTAGTAAACAGAAACTAAGTCATCTCAGGTCCTCGGACCCCAACTTAGTGGAAATTAATAGACTATGAAATCTGTTGAAGTATTGAATTGAAACTAAGTTATGTCAGGTCCTCGGACCACAACTTAGTGGAAATTAATACACCATGAAATCTATTGAAGTATTAAACAGAAACTAAGTCATGTCAGGTCCTTAGACCACAACTTAGTGGAAATTAATACACTATGAAATCTGCTGAAGTATTAAACAGAAACTAAGTCATGTCAGGCCCTCGGACCACAACATAGTGGTAATTAATACACTATGAAATCTGCTGAAGTAGTAAACAGAAATTAAGTCATCTCAGGTCCTCGGACCACAACTTAGTGGAAATTAATAGACTATGAAATCTGTTGAAGTATTGAAAAGAAACTAAGTTATGTCAGGTCCTCGGACCACAACTTAGTGGAAATTAATACACCATGAAATCTATTGAAGTATTAAACAGAAACTAAGTCATGTCAGGTCCTCGGACCACAACTTAGTGGAAATTAATACACTATGAAATCTGCTGAAGTAGTAAACAGAAACTAAGTCATCTCAGGTCCTCGGACCACAACTTAGTGGAAATTAATAGACTATGAAATCTGTTGAAGTATTGAATAGAAACTAAGTTATGTCAGGTCCTCGGACCACAACTTAGTGGAAATTAATACACAATGAAATCTGCTGAAGTATTAAACAGAAACTAAGTCATGTCAGGTGCTCAGACCACAACTTAGTGGAAATTAATACACTATGAAATCTGCTGAAGTATTAAACAGAAACTAAGTCATGTCAGGTCCTCGGACCACAACTTAGCGGAAATTAATACACTATGAAATCTGTTGAAGTATTGAATAGAAACTAAGTTATGTCAGGTCCTCGGACCACAACTTAGGGGAAATTAATACACAATGAAATCTGCTGAAGTATTAAACAGAAACTAAGTCATGTCAGGTGCTCAGACCACAACTTAGTGGAAATTAATACACTATGAAATCTGCTGAAGTAGTAAACAGAAACTAAGTCATCTCAGGTCCTCGGACCACAACTTAGTGGAAATTAATGGACTATGAAATCTGTTGAAGTATTGAATAGAAACTAAGTTATGTCAGGTCCTCGGACCACAACATAGTGGAAATTAATACACCATGAAATCTATTGAAGTATTAAACTGAAACTAAGTCATGTCAGGTCCTCGGACCACAACTTAGTGGAAATTAATACACTATGAAATCTGCTGAAGTAGTAAACAGAAACGAAGTCATCTCAGGTCCTCGGACCACAACTTAGTGGAAATTAATAGACTATGAAATCTGTTGAAGTATTGAATAGAAACTAAGTTATGTCAGGTCCTCGGACCACAACTTAGGGGAAATTAATACACAATGAAATCTGCTGAAGTATTAAACAGAAACTAAGTCATGTCAGGTCCTCAGACCACAACTTAGTAGAAATTAATACACTATGAAATCTGCTGAAGTATTAAACAGAAACTAAGTCATGTCAGGTCCTCGGACCACAACTTAGTAGAAATTAATACACTATGAAATCTGCTGAAGTAGTCAACAGAAACTAAGTCATGTCAGGTCCTCGGACCACAACTTAGTGGAAATTAATACACTATGAAATCTGCTAAAGTAGTAAATAGAAACTAAGTCATCTCAGGTCCTCGGACCACAACTTAGTGGAAATTAATAGACTATGAAATCTGTTGAAGTATTGAATAGAAACTAAGTTATGTCAGGTCCTCGGACCACAACTTAGTGGAAATTAATACACCATGAAATCTATTGAAGTATTAAACAGAAACTAAGTCAGGTCAGGTCCTCAGACCACAACTTAGTGGAAATTAATACACTATGAAATCTGCTGAAGTATTAAACAGAAACTAAGTCATGTCAGGCCCTCGGACCACAACTTAGTGGAAATTAATACACTATGAAATCTGCTGAAGTAGTAAACAGAAATTAAGTCATCTCAGGTCCTCGGACCACAACTTAGTGGAAATTAATAGACTATGAAATCTGTTGAAGTATTGAATAGAAACTAAGTTATGTCAGGTCCTCGGACCACAACTTAGTGGAAATTAATACACCATGAAATCTATTGAAGTATTAAACAGAAACTAAGTCATGTCAGGTCCTCGGACCACAACTTAGTGGAAATTAATACACTATGAAATCTATTGAGGTATTAAACAGAAACTAATTCTTGTTAGGTCCTCAGACCACAACTTAGTGAAAATTAATACACCATGAAATCTGCTGAAGTATTAAACAGAAACTAAGTCATGTCAGGTCGTAGGACCACAACTTAGTGGAAATTAATACACTATGAAATCTATTGAAGTATTGAACAGAAACTAAGCTATGTCAAGTCCTCATACCACAACTTAGTGGAAATTAATACACCATGAAATCTATTGAAGTATTAAACAGAAATTAAGTTATGTCAGGTCCTCGGACCATAACTTAGTGGAAATTAATACACCACGAAATCTATTGAAGTATTAAACAGAAACTAAGCCATGTCAGGTCCTCGGACCACAACTTAGTGGAAATTAATACACCATGAAATCTGCCGAAGTATCAAACAGAAACTAAGTCATGTCAGGTCCTCGGACCACAACTTAGTGGAAGTTAATACACTATGAAATCTGTTGAAGTATTAAACAGAAAATAAATCATGTCAGGTCCTCGGACCACAACTTAGTGGAAATTAATACACTATGAAATCTGTTGAGGTATTAAACAGAAACTAAGTCATTTCAGGTCCTCGGACCACAACATAGTGGAAATTAATACACAATGAAACCTGTTGAAGTATTAAATAGAAACTAAGTCATGTCAGGTTCTCGGACCACAACTTTGTGGAAATTGATACACTATGAAATCTGTTGAAGTATTAAACAGAAACTAAGTCATGTCAGGTCCTCGGACCATAACTTAGTGGAAATTAATACACAATGAAATCTTTTGAAGTATTAAACAGAAACTAAGTCATGTCAGGTCCTCGGACCACAACTTAATGGAAATTAATACACTATGAAATCTATTGAAGTATTAAACAGAAACTAAGTCATATCAGGTCCTCGGACCACAACTTAGTGGAAATTAATACACTATGAAATCTGTTGAAGTATTAAACAGAAACTAAGTCATGTCAGGTCCTCGGACCACAACTTAATGGAAATTAATACACTATGAAATCTGCTGACATATTAAGCAGAAACTATGTTTTGTCAGGTCTTCGGACCACAACTTAGTGGAAATTAATACACAATGAAATCTATTGAAGTATTAAACAGAAACTAATTCATGTCAGGTCCTCGGACCACAACTTAATGGAAATTAATACACTATGAAATCTGCTGAAGTAGTAAACAGAAACTAAGTCATGTCAGGTCATCGGACCACAACTTAGTGGAAATTAATACACTATGAAATCTGCTGAAGTAGTAAACAGAAACTAAGTCATCTCAGGTCCTCGGACCACAACTTAGTGGAAATTAATAGACTATGAAATCTGTTGAAGTATTAAACAGAAACTAAGTCATGTCAGGTCCTTAGACCACAACTTAGTGGAAATTAATACACTATGAAATCTGCTGAAGTATTAAACAGAAACTAAGTCATGTCAGGCCCTCGGACCACAACTTAGTGGTAATTAATACACTATGAAATCTGCTGAAGTAGTAAACAGAAATTAAGTCATCTCAGGTCCTCGGACCACAACTTAGTGGAAATTAATAGACTATGAAATCTGTTGAAGTACTGAATAGAAACTAAGTTATGTCAGGTCCACGGACCACAACTTAGTGGAAATTAATACACCATGAAATCTATTGAAGTATTAAACAGAAACTAAGTCATGTCAGGTCCTCGGACCACAACTTAGTGGAAATTAATACACTATGAAATCTGCTGAAGTAGTAAACAGAAACTAAGTCATCTCAGGTCCTCGGACCACAACTTAGTGGAAATTAATAGACTATGAAATCTGTTGAAGTATTGAATAGAAACTAAGTTATGTCAGGTCCTCGGACCACAACTTAGTGGAAATTAATACACAATGAAATCTGCTGAAGTATTAAACAGAAACTAAGTCATGTCAGGTGCTCAGACCACAACTTAGTGGAAATTAATACACTATGAAATCTGCTGAAGTATTAAACAGAAACTAAGTCATGTCAGGTCCTCGGACCACAACTTAGTGGAAATTAATACACTATGAAATCTGCTGAAGTAGTAAACAGAAACTAAGTCATCTCAGGTCCTCGGACCCCAACTTAGTGGAAATTAATAGACTATGAAATCTGTTGAAGTATTGAATTGAAACTAAGTTATGTCAGGTCCTCGGACCACAACTTAGTGGAAATTAATACACCATGAAATCTATTGAAGTATTAAACAGAAACTAAGTCATGTCAGGTCCTTAGACCACAACTTAGTGGAAATTAATACACTACGAAATCTGCTGAAGTATTAAACAGAAACTAAGTCATGTCAGGCCCTCGGACCACAACATAGTGGTAATTAATACACTATGAAATCTGCTGAAGTAGTAAACAGAAATTAAGTCATCTCAGGTCCTTGGACCACAACTTAGTGGAAATTAATAGACTATGAAATCTGTTGAAGTATTGAATAGAAACTAAGTTATGTCAGGTCCTCGGACCACAACTTAGTGGAAATTAATACACCATGAAATCTATTGAAGTATTAAACAGAAACTAAGTCATGTCAGGTCCTCGGACCACAACTTAGTGGAAATTAATACACTATGAAATCTGCTGAAGTAGTAAACAGAAACTAAGTCATCTCAGGTCCTCGGACCACAACTTAGTGGAAATTAATAGACTATGAAATCTGTTGAAGTATTGAATAGAAACTAAGTTATGTCAGGTCCTCGGACCACAACTTAGTGGAAATTAATACACAATGAAATCTGCTGAAGTATTAAACAGAAACTAAGTCATGTCAGGTGCTCAGGCCACAACTTAGTGGAAATTAATACACTATGAAATCTGCTGAACTATTAAACAGAAACTAAGTCATGTCAGGTCCTCGGACCACAACTTAGTGGAAATTCATAAACTATGAAATCTGCTGAAGTAGTAAACAGAAACTAAGTCATCTCAGGTCCTCGGACCCCAACTTAGTGGAAATTAATAGACTATGAAATCTGTTGAAGTATTGAATAGAAACTAAGTTATGTCAGGTCCTCGGACCACAACTTAGTGGAAATTAATACACCATGAAATCTATTGAAGTATTAAACAGAAATTAAGTCATGTCAGGTCCTCGGACCACAACTTAGTGGAAATTAACACACAATGAAATCTGCTGAAGTATCAAACAGAAACTAAGTCATGTCAGGTCCTCGGACCATAACTTAGTGGAAATTAATACACTATGAAATCTATTAAAGTATTAAACAGAAACTAAGTCATGTCAGGTCCTTGGACCATAACTTAGTGGAAATTAATACACTATGAAATCTGTTGAAGTATTAAATAGAAACTAAGTGATGTCAGGTCCTCGGACCACAACTTAGTGGAAATTAATAGACCATGAAATCTGTTGAAGTATTAAACAGAAACTAAGTCATGTCAGGTCCTCAGACCACAACTTAGTGGAAATTAATACACAATCAAATCTGTTGAAGTATTAAACAGAAACTAAGTCATGTCAAGTCCTCGGACCACAACTTAGTGGAAATTAATACACCATGAAATCTGTTGAAGTATTAAACAGAAACTAAGTCATGTCAGGTCCTCGGACCACAACTTAATGGAAATTAATACACTATGAAATCTGCTGACATATTAAGCAGAAACTAAGTTTTGTCAGGTCTTCGGACCACAACTTAGTGGAAATTAATACACAATGAAATCTATTGAAGTATTAAACAGAAACTAATTCATGTCAGGTCCTCGGACCACAACTTAATGGAAATTAATACACTATGAAATCTGCTGAAGTAGTAAACAGAAACTAAGTCATGTCAGGTCATCGGACCACAACTTAGTGGAAATTAATACACTATGAAATCTGCTGAAGTAGTAAACAGAAACTAAGTCATCTCAGGTCCTCGGACCACAACTTAGTGGAAATTAATAGACTATGAAATCTGTTGAAGTATTAAACAGAAACTAAGTCATGTCAGGTCCTTAGACCACAACTTAGTGGAAATTAATACACTATGAAATCTGCTGAAGTATTAAACAGAAACTAAGTCATGTCAGGCCCTCGGACCACAACTTAGTGGTAATTAATACACTATGAAATCTGCAGAAGTAGTAAACAGAAATTAAGTCATCTCAGGTCCTCGGACCACAACTTAGTGGAAATTAATAGACTATGAAATCTGTTGAAGTACTGAATAGAAACTAAGTTATGTCAGGTCCTCGGACCACAACTTAGTGGAAATTAATACACCATGAAATCTATTGAAGTATTAAACAGAAACTAAGTCATGTCAGGTCCTCGGACCACAACTTAGTGGAAATTAATACACTATGAAATCTGCTGAAGTAGTAAACAGAAACTAAGTCATCTCAGGTCCTCGGACCACAACTTAGTGGAAATTAATAGACTATGAAATCTGTTGAAGTATTGAATAGAAACTAAGTTATGTCAGGTCCTCGGACCACAACTTAGTGGAAATTAATACACAATGAAATCTGCTGAAGTATTAAACAGAAACTAAGTCATGTCAGGTGCTCAGACCACAACTTAGTGGAAATTAATACACTATGAAATCTGCTGGAGTATTAAACAGAAACTAAGTCATGTCAGGTCCTCGGACCACAACTTAGTGGAAATTAATACACTATGAAATCTGCTGAAGTAGTAAACAGAAACTAAGTCATCTCAGGTCCTCGGACCCCAACTTAGTGGAAATTAATAGACTATGAAATCTGTTGAAGTATTGAATTGAAACTAAGTTATGTCAGGTCCTCGGACCACAACTTAGTGGAAATTAATACACCATGAAATCTATTGAAGTATTAAACAGAAACTAAGTCATGTCAGGTCCTCAGACCACAACTTAGTGGAAATTAATACACTATGAAATCTGCTGAAGTATTAAACAGAAACTAAGTCATGTCAGGCCCTCGGACCACAACATAGTGGTAATTAATACACTATGAAATCTGCTGAAGTAGTAAACAGAAATTAAGTCATCTCAGGTCCTTGGACCACAACTTAGTGGAAATTAATAGACTATGAAATCTGTTGAAGTATTGAATAGAAACTAAGTTATGTCAGGACCTCGGACCACAACTTAGTGGAAATTAATACACCATGAAATCTATTGAAGTATTAAACAGAAACTAAGTCATGTCAGGTCCTCGGACCACAACTTAGTGGAAATTAATACACTATGAAATCTGCTGAAGTAGTAAACAGAAACTAAGTCATCTCAGGTCCTCGGACCACAACTTAGTGGAAATTAATAGACTATGAAATCTGTTGAAGTATTGAATAGAAACTAAGTTATGTCAGGTCCTCGGACCACAACTTAGTGGAAATTAATACACAATGAAATCTGCTGAAGTATTAAACAGAAACTAAGTCATGTCAGGTGCTCAGGCCACAACTTAGTGGAAATTAATACACTATGAAATCTGCTGAACTATTAAACAGAAACTAAGTCATGTCAGGTCCTCGGACCACAACTTAGTGGAAATTCATAAACTATGAAATCTGCTGAAGTAGTAAACAGAAACTAAGTCATCTCAGGTCCTCGGACCCCAACTTAGTGGAAATTAATAGACTATGAAATCTGTTGAGGTATTGAATAGAAACTAAGTTATGTCAGGTCCTCGGACCACAACTTAGTGGAAATTAATACACCATGAAATCTATTGAAGTATTAAATAGAAATTAAGTCATGTCAGGTCCTCGGACCACAACTTAGTGGAAATTAACACACAATGAAATCTGCTGAAGTATCAAACAGAAACTAAGTCATGTCAGGTCCTCGGACCATAACTTAGTGGAAATTAATACACTATGAAATCTATTAAAGTATTAAACAGAAACTAAGTCATGTCAGGTCCTTGGACCATAACTTAGTGGAAATTAATACACTATGAAATCTGTTGAAGTATTAAATAGAAACTAAGTGATGTCAGGTCCTCGGACCACAACTTAGTGGAAATTAATACACCATGAAATCTGTTGAAGTATTAAACAGAAACTAAGTCATGTCAGGTCCTCAGACCACAACTTAGTGGAAATTAATACACAATCAAATCTGTTGAAGTATTAAACAGAAACTAAGTCATGTCAAGTCCTCGGACCACAACTTAGTGGAAATTAATACACCATGAAATCTGTTGAAGTATTAAACAGAAACTAAGTCATGTCAGGTCCTCGGACCACAACTTAGTGGAAATTAATACACTATGAAATCTGTTGAAGTATTAAACAGAAACTAAGTCATGTAAGGTCCTCGGACCACAACTTAGTGGAAATTAATACACTATGAAATCTATTGAGGTATTAAACAGAAACTAAGTCATGTCAGGCACTCGGACCATAACTTAGTGGAAATTAATACACTATGAAATCTTTTGAAGTATTAAACAGAAACTAAGTCATGTCAGGTCCTCGGACCACAACTTAGTGGAAATTAATACACTATGAAATCTATTGAAGTATTAAACAGAAACTAAGTCATGTCAGGTCCTCGGACCACAACTTAGTGGAAATTAATGCACTATGAAATCTACTGAAGTATTAAACAGAAACTAAGTCATGTTAGGTCCTCGGACCACAACTTAGTGGAAATTAATACACTATGAAATCTGTTGAAGTATTAAACAGAAACTAAGTCATGCCAGGTCCTCGGACCACAACTTAGTTGAAATTAATACACTATGAAATCTGTTGAAGTATTAAAAAGAAACTAAGTCATGTCAGGTCCTCGGACCACAACTTAATGGAAATTAATACACTATGAAATCTGCTGAAATATTAAACAGAAACTATGTTTTGTCAGGTCTTCGGACCACAACTTAGTGGAAATTAATACACAATGAAATCTATTGAAGTATTAAAAAGAAACTAAGTCATGTCAGGTCCTCAGACCACAACTTAGTGGAAATTAATACACTATGAAATCTGCTGAAGTATTAAACAGAAACTAAGTCATGTCAGGTCCTCGGACCACAACTTAGTGGAAATTAATACACTATGAAATCTGCTGAAGTATTAAACAGAAACTAAGTCATGTCAGGTCCTCGGACCACAACTTAGTTGAAATTAATACACTATGAAATCTGCTGAAGTAGTAAACAGAAACTAAGTCATCTCAGGTCCTTGGACCACAACTTAGTGAAAATTGATAGACTATGAAATCTGTTGAAGTATTGAATAGGAACTAAGTTATGTCAGGTCCTTGGACCACAACTTAGTGGAAATTAATACACCATGAAATCTATTGAAGTATTAAACAGAAACTAAGTCATGTCAGGTCCTCGGACCACAACTTAGTGGAAATTAATACACCATGAAATCTGCTGAAGTATCAAACAGAAACTAAGTCATGTCAGGTCCTCGGACCATAACTTAGTGGAAATTAATACACAATGAAATCTATTAAAGTATTAAACAGAAACTAAGTCATGTCAGGTCCTCGGACCACAACTTAGTGGAAATTAATACACTATGAAATCGGCTGAAGTAGTAAACAGAAACTAAGTGATGTCAGGTCCTCGGACCACAACTTAGTGGAAATTAATACACTATGAAATCTGCTGAAGTAGTAAACAGAAACTAAGTCATCTCAGGTCCTCGGACCACAACTTAGTGGAAATTAATAGATTATGAAATCTGTTGAAGTATTGAATAGAAACTAAGTGATGTCAGGTCCTCGGACCACAACTTAGTGGAAATTAATACACCATGAAATCTATTGAAGTATTAAACAGAAACTAAGTCATGTCAGGTCCTCAGACCACAACTTAGTGGAAATTAATACACTATGAAATCTGCTGAAGTATTAAACAGAAACTAAGTCATGTCAGGTCCTCGGACCACAACTTAGTGGAAATTAATGCACTATGAAATCTGCTGAAGTAGTAAACAGAAACTAAGTCATCTCAGGTCCTCGGACCACAACTTAGTGGAAATTAATAGACTATGAAATCTGTTGAAGTATTCAATAGAAACTAAGTTATGTCAGGTCCTCGGACCACAACTTAGTGGAAATTAATACACCATGAAATCTATTGAAGTATTAAACAGCAACTAAGTCATGTCAGGTCCTCGGACCACAACTTAGTGGAAATTAATACACTATGAAATCTGCTGAAGTAGTAAACAGAAACTAAGTCATCTCAGGTCCTCGGACCACAACTTAGTGGAAATTAATAGACTATGAAATCTGTTGAAGTATTGAATAGAAACTAAGTTATGTCAGGTCCTCGGACCACAACTTAGTGGAAATTAATACACAATGAAATCTGCTGAAGTATTAAACAGAAACTAAGTCATGTCAGGTCCTCAGACCACAACGTAGTGGAAATTAATAAACTATGAAATCTGCTGAAGTATTAAACAGAGACTAAGTCATGTCAGGTCCTCGGACCACAACTTAGTGGAAATTAATACACTATGAAATCTGCTGAAGTAGTAAACAGAAACTAAGTCATCTCAGGTCCTCGGACCACAACTTAGTGGAAATTAATAGACTATGAAATCTGTTGAAGTATTGAATAGAAACTAAGTTATGTCAGGTCCTCGGACCACAACTTAGTGGAAATTAATAGACCATGAAATCTATTGAAGTATTAAACAGAAACTAAGTCATGTCAGGTCCTCGGACCACAACTTAGTGGAAATTAATACACCATGAAATCTGCTGAAGTATCAAACAGAAACTAAGTCATGTCAGGACCTCGAACCATAACTTAGTGGAAATTAATACACTATGAAATCTATTAAAGTACTAAACAGAAACTAAGTCATGTCAGGTCCTTGGTCCATAACTTAGTGGAAATTAATACACTATGAAATCTGTTGAAGTATTAAACAGAAACTAAGTGATGTCAGGTCCTCGGACCACAACTTAGTGGAAATTAATACACCATGAAATCTGTTGAAGTATTGAACAGAAACTAAGTCATGTCAGGTCCTCGGACCACAACTTAGTGGAAATTAATACACCATGAAATCTGTTGAAGTATTAAACAGAAACTAAGTCATGTCAAGTCCTCGGACCACAACTTAGTGGAAATTAATACACCATGAAATCTGTTGAAGTATTAAACAGAAACTAAGTCATCTCAGGTCCTCGGACCACAACTTAGTGGAAATTAATAGACTATGAAATCTGTTGAAGTATTCAATAGAAACTAAGTTATGTCAGGTCCTCGGACCACAACTTAGTGGAAATTAATACACCATGAAATCTATTGAAGTATTAAACAGCAACTAAGTCATGTCAGGTCCTCGGACCACAACTTAGTGGAAATTAATACACTATGAAATCTGCTGAAGTAGTAAACAGAAACTAAGTCATCTCAGGTCCTCGGACCACAACTTAGTGGAAATTAATAGACTATGAAATCTGTTGAAGTATTGAATAGAAACTAAGTTATGTCAGGTCCTCGGACCACAACTTAGTGGAAATTAATACACAATGAAATCTGCTGAAGTATTAAACAGAAACTAAGTCATGTCAGGTCCTCAGACCACAACGTAGTGGAAATTAATAAACTATGAAATCTGCTGAAGTATTAAACAGAGACTAAGTCATGTCAGGTCCTCGGACCACAACTTAGTGGAAATTAATACACTATGAAATCTGCTGAAGTAGTAAACAGAAACTAAGTCATCTCAGGTCCTCGGACCACAACTTAGTGGAAATTAATAGACTATGAAATCTGTTGAAGTATTGAATAGAAACTAAGTTATGTCAGGTCCTCGGACCACAACTTAGTGGAAATTAATAGACCATGAAATCTATTGAAGTATTAAACAGAAACTAAGTCATGTCAGGTCCTCGGACCACAACTTAGTGGAAATTAATACACCATGAAATCTGCTGAAGTATCAAACAGAAACTAAGTCATGTCAGGACCTCGAACCATAACTTAGTGGAAATTAATACACTATGAAATCTGTTGAAGTATTAAACAGAAACTAAGTGATGTCAGGTCCTCGGACCACAACTTAGTGGAAATTAATACACCATGAAATCTGTTGAAGTATTAAACAGAAACTAAGTCATGTCAGGTCCTCGGACCACAACTTAGTGGAAATTAATACACCATGAAATCTGTTGAAGTATTAAACAGAAACTAAGTCATGTCAAGTCCTCGGACCACAACTTAGTGGAAATTAATACACCATGAAATCTGTTGAAGTATTAAACAGAAATTAAGTCATGTCAGGTCC
The DNA here is from genome assembly GCA_032727855.1 of Quercus ilex subsp. ballota. NCBI lineage: Eukaryota > Viridiplantae > Streptophyta > Magnoliopsida > Fagales > Fagaceae > Quercus > Quercus ilex. Next base: position 45,297,907 of record CM064916.1, read on the forward strand.
TCGGACCACAACTTAGTGGAAATTAATACACTATGAAATCTGTTGAAGTATTAAACAGAAACTAAGTCATGTCAGGTCCTCGGACCACAACTTAGTGGAAATTAATACACTATGAAATCTATTGAGGTATTAAACAGAAACTAAGTCATGTCAGGTACTCGGACCATAACTTAGTGGAAATTAATACACTATGAAATCTTTTGAAGTATTAAACAGAAACTAAGTCATGTCAGGTCCTCGGACCAGAACTTAGTGGAAATTAATACACTATGAAATCTATTGAAGTATTAAACAGAAACTAAGTCATATCAGGTCCTCGGACCACAACTTAGTGGAAATTAATTCACTATGAAATCTACTGAAGTATTAAACAGAAACTAAGTCATGTTAGGTCCTCGGACCACAACTTAGTGGAAATTAATACACTATGAAATCTGTTGAAGTGTTAAACAGAAACTAAGTCATGTCAGGTCCTCGGACCACAACTTAGTTGAAATTAATACACTATGAAATCTGTTGAAGTGTTAAACAGAAACTAAGTCATGTCAGGTCCTCGGACCACAACTTAATGGAAATTAATACACTATGAAATCTGCTGAAATATTAAACAGAAACTATGTTTTGTCAGGTCTTCGGACCACAACTTAGTGGAAATTAATACACAATGAAATCTATTGATGTATTAAACAGAAACTAAGTCATGTCAGGTCCTCAGACCACAACTTAGTGGAAATTAATACACTATGAAATCTGCGGAAGTATTAAACAGAAACTAAGTCATGTCAGGTCCTCGGACCACAACTTAGTGGAAATTAATACACTATGAAATCTGCTGAAGTATTAAACAGAAACTAAGTCATGTCAGGTCCTCGGACCACAACTTAGTGGAAATTAATACACTATGAAATCTGCTGAAGTAGTAAACAGAAATTAAGTCATCTCAGGTCCTTGGACCACAACTTAGTGGAAATTGATAGACTATGAAATCTGTTGAAGTATTGAATAGAAACTAAGTTATGTCAGGTCCTTGGACCACAACTTAGTTGAAATTAATACACCATGAAATCTATTGAAGTATTAAACAGAAACTAAGTCATGTCAGGTTCTCGGACCACAACTTAGTAGAAATTAATACACCATGAAATCTGCTGAAGTATCAAACAGAAACTAAGTCATGTCAGGTCCTCGGACCATAACTTAGTGGAAATTAATACACTATGAAATCTATTGAAGTATTAAACAGAAACTAAGTCATGTCAGGTCTTTGGACCATAACTTAGTGGAAATTAATACATTATGAAATCTGTTGAAGTATTAAACAGAAACTAAGTCATGTCAGGTCCTCGGACCACAACTTAGTGGAAATTAATACACTATGAAATCTGTTGAAGTATTAAACAGAAACTAAGTTATGTCAGGTCCTCGAACCACAACTTAGTGGAAATTAATACACCATGAATTCTGTTGAAGTATTAAACAGAAACTAAGTCATGTCAGGTCCTCGGACCACAACTTAGTGGAAATTAATACACCATGAAATCTGTTGAAGTATTAAACGGAAACTAAGTCATGTCAAGTCCTCGGACCACAACTTAGTGGAAATTAATACACCATGAAATCTGTTGAAGTATTAAACAGAAACTAAGTCATGTCAGGTCCTCGGACCACAACTTAGTGGATATTAATACACTATGAAATCTATTGAAGTATTGAACAGAAACTAAGTTATGTCAGGTTCTCGGACCACAACTTAGTGAAAATTAATACACTATGAAATATATTGAAGTATTAAGCAGAAACTAAGTCATGTCAGGTCCTCGGACCACAACTTAGTGGAAATTAATACACTATGAAATCTGTTGAAGTATTAAACAGAAACTAAGTCATGTCAGGTCCTCAGACCACAACTTAGTGGAAATTAATACACTATGGAATCTGTTGAAGTATTAAACAGAAACTAAGTCATGTCAGGTCCTCGGATCACAACTTAGTGGAAATTAATACACTATGAAATCTGTTGAAGTATTAAACAGAAATTAAGTCATGTCAGGTCCTTGGACCACAACTTAGTGGAAATTAATACACTGTGAAATCTGTTGAAGTATTTAGCAGAAACTAAGTCATGTCAGGTCCTCGGACCACAACTTAGTGGAAATTAATATACTGTGAAATCTGCTGAAGTATTAAACTGAAACTAAGTCATGTCAGGTCATCGGACCACAACTTAGTGGAAATTAATATACTGTGAAATCTGCTGAAGTATTAAACAGAAACTAAGTCATGTCAGGTCCTCGGACCACAACTTAGTGGAAATTAATACACTGTGAAATCTATTGAAGTATTAAACAGAAACTAAGTCATGTCAGGTCCTCGGACCACAACTTAGTGGAAATTAATGCCCTAGGACTTCAATCGAAATGTTATACAAGGACTGAGATGTGATAAATTGTTTATACGACAAATTTAGTGGTAATCAGTGTTTCTTAGGTGGGGTCCGTGCAACTAAACTTATGTATCAAAGCAAACTCCATGAGCATCACTTAAAGCATTGTAAAACGTTGAGTACCTCCCGGGGCTAAGCGCGTAAAACGCTATCTCAAGTGTGGACCCTTCTTAATAAATTTAAAACAAGCCTGGCTAAGGCAAGTTCACTGCTATAGTTCGTTTTGATTCCTAATTCGCATATTTAACATTAAATCTTCCATTATAGTGCCAGATTTTATTCCTCTATAACCAAGGATCATGCAAAAATAAAAACATTCGCACGAGAAATTATTCATGTGATAGGTAACACCACAACATCTCATGTATATTTGGAAGGGGAAAGGTTTAATACAAATAGAAATGTCCTTAACCAGTTTAAAAAAAAAAAAAAAAAAAAAAGAAGAGAAGGAAAAACAAGGGAAAAACTGACTACATTAGCTACTTGTTTAACTTGATCTAGAGCTTGGGCTGAGAGGCTTTGCCAGTGTCCACGGGAGGAGCATCTTTCTCCTTTGCCTTTGGGTCTTCCCTAACAGGTAAGGTGGTTGAGGCTAGGGCTTGCTCAAAGCTTTGTGAAGCCGCTCCGTCCTTAGGCCCTTCTGAGTCTTTATCTGAGGAGATGCCCTTGGCGACTTCAAGCACTTCAGTTTGCTTTTGCTGATTGAGAAAGGGAGGAACCTGAGTATGAGCTTCCTTGGCTGATTCAGTGACTGTGGAGGTTGCCTCTTCTGGTTGAGCAGGAGGACCTGAGACTCGGATAGCTGGGGGAAAATAAATGTTTTCAGGCCTTCTAAGCTCGGATGAAGCCTCTACCCCAGCCCGGTTGAGAGCTTCTCCCCAAGTCAGAGCACAGTATGCTCGACAAACGACAGACACCTCAGCTCGAAAATCTTCTTCGGTCTCGGTAACGCCAACATCATAGCCATGTTGCTCAGCTGCATCTTTTTCCTTTTCAACCTCGGCTTTTGCCTTTTCCGTCTCGGCCTTAGCTTGTTCTGCATGATCTCTAAGTCTTTGGGCTTCCTCCAGTTGCTTCTGCAGAGATAATATTTGTTCTTTGGAGGCAGCCAGCTGGGCATTAGCATCACGCAGGAGTTTTCTCTGGTCCTCAGCCTGCTTTTGGGCACTGTCCAGAGCTGAATCAGCGCTCTTCCAAGCATGCTCTTCCTCGACTAACTTTTTCTTCAGCTGCACGTTAGTTTGTTCAGCCACGGTGAGTGTGTGCACAGCTGTGGTCCTCTTTTTCTTCTCATCATCAATTTACTGGTAGTAAGAATTAGTTATTTCCTCCAGCCTGAAAGTGGCTTGGACAGCCTAAGAGGAAAGGAATTAGAAGTGCAATACTTAAAGTCTAGGTGTAAAGGAAAAATAGTAATAATAAAGTAGTGAAGACATCTTACCATGCCTAGGTATCTTTTTGCGTTCTGAAAAACTTCGTTCCTCTTCAGTCTCCTCAGTTCGGCCATATCCTTGGGGAGGAGGAGAGTTTCCTCTAAAACTAAAGCGACTTGGCACCCAATCCCCCCATTAAAGTCCCTGATCAAGGCATCCTCCCTCAGAGGCTCACCACCGAGCATGGGAGCAGGGAGCCAGGCCTCAGGTTTCGAGGACTGGATGGTTGCGCTTTCCGTCGCACGTTGAGACCCATGGGTAACTTTTTGCTGCTTCGCAGCTCGTTGGTCCTCGGCCTCGTGGGTCGGGCGAGATCTCTGAGCCTCCACCACTTCTTTATCTTTGGGCTCTCTCCTCCTTTTTGGGTCACTAGGTTCGGTCCCATGTGGTTGGGGTGGCTGAGAAGGAGGAGGTGGGGGGAAACTGAATTGAGTTGACTTCTCTGGCACTCCTCTCCCAGGTTGGCCCTCAATCATGTCCTTCAAACTCCTTTGGCTTCTCCTTTGAATGCCCATTTCTTCAGGGTTAGCCTCGGATGATTGAGGTTGGTTGAAAACTTCAAATTCGTCTGCAGAATCTGATAACTCTACAACTCCTCCTGAAGGCTGTTCTTCTTCTTCTTCTTCTTCTTCTTCTTCTTCTTCTTCTTCATCTTCTTCCTCCCTTTCTTCCTCTCCCTCCTCTTTCACTTCACGAGGAGTAGAATGTGACGATGAGGTTCCTACAGCAAGGGTGGCCTCAGGTAACGGCTGAGTGAAAGGAGTTCCCTCAGGAATTGGAACACCCTTGGGAACAATGAACCCCTCGAAGGCTACATTGATACGGTGAAGCCGAGGATCTTTGGCCTTTATCATGCACTTGGGAATTTGAAACGTCTTGGAAATTGGCTTGTACCGAAGGATTATGTGGGCCGCTCTCAGTTGTCCGTCCAATGGGTTTACGTAAACCTCGGACCTCAAGATCCTGTCTAAACTCTCCCTGTTAACCAGTTTGAGGTGAGGTTTGGTGGCACGCTTGTCTGCGAAACCATTACAGCAAAAGAAAAGTTTTGTTAGAAACAAAGGTAACACAAATTGAAGAACACAATTCAGAGTATAGAGGCTCATAGCCCAAAAATCCCACCTGGTGTTCTCTCTTTAGTCGGACAATGCAAACCATCATGCCATTCCCCAGAAAAAAAAATAAGAAAATCATCTTTTAAGCCCTTGTTCGATAAGGGGAGACATTGAATCAACCTTACTTCAGGGAACCTAGATTTCAGATAGTACCCCTGACCCTTCAAATGATTGAGATTGTACACCCAATTCACATCGTGATGGGTCAGACCTAGGTTCAGCTTGGCATTTAGGACTTCTATACTCCCAAGCACTCTGAACATGTTCGGGGCACATTGAGTGGGGGATAACCTAAAAAACCTAAGGTAACTCCTGGTAAGGTTACCCATAGGGATAGTCATCCCCCCTTCTATAAAAGCAATCATTGGGATAACTACCTCCCCAGTTTTCCTATCATTTACCTAGGTTTCTGTGGAAGCATATCTCATACCCACCGTGGGGGGAATCCTATACTTGGCTCTGAATGCCTCTATTTTCTCCTCGGAATCAACTAGATGCTTCAATCTACCCATTTCGTAACAGTTATGAAGAAAAACAAACGAAGAAGATGGAAAACTAAAGTGTGTTAAAGAAACTTACAGGTTTTGAAAATAAGCTCCTCGGACAGACTCTTAGTATTTATGAGAGCGTGGAGTAGTGAGAAAGAGAGGCAGGTTCAATGAATATGCGCTGAGACGATGCGATTTTTGTAACTAGAAAGAAAGTTGATTTGAAAAACTCTTTATAGTGGCGCAGAAATCGTAAGCGGGAAAAATCCCGCCCATAAATGCTAAAAATCCCCCACCGTTGGATTCACATCTTGCCATTGAACGTGGGGGACAGGGGAGCCGTCGTCATTTAATGAAAGCTTGCCCCTGACGCTGAAACGTCAGATACGTGCCTTGGGCAGATAGAAAGACACTCTGAAGGCTGAGGAAAGCCGTAAAGAATGTGAGGAGGGGATATCAAGATCTCCCTTTTTTCCGAGGTAGCAAAAAGCGAGATTTTGAGGGGCTATTGTGGGGCCTGTTATCTAAAAAGATGTAGGAATCGGGGGAAATGGGTTTGGGGCCCAAAGGCCCAGTCCGAGGACATCTGCTTGTCCGAGGATGGTTATAGAGATGTGGTGTGATAGAAATCATATATACAAAGCAAAAAATGCAGCCGAGGATATGACTCACCTCGGACACCGTGGTTCGAGGTAGAGGTAACTATCTCTTTGTCCAAGATACCCCACAAAGTCGTATTAGAACGAGAGGAAGAATATAGATTTCAGGAAGAACCGGAGAAGATAGCAAATATCCCATAAAGCTGCTACCTCCACATTAAATGCTGTCCAGCTAACTCCCTGGCCGCATTAATGTGGAGGTGATACCTGAACAGTAACCAAGCAGCTTTATGGCCATTAAGCAAAAGTTCCGAGGGGTGTTGGATGGGACAGAAAGGCGTTCTCTGGATAGAAATTACACGTGTACAGTGGGAATGTGAAAGAAATGCAGTATATAACATGAAAACAGGTGACATTAAGGGGGACTTTTGGATTTCTGGAAAAAAGGGGGAAAAAGGAGAAAGAAAACTGAAAGAGAGACCCTCTAAATTAGCCGAGGAGAGTTGTTACCCTAAAGCTAGCTTGAAGCATCCTTTATTATACTGTAACTATGACTTTCCCTATGAAATAGAACTAGTTCTTATACCCACGCTCTAAAAATTTATTGTTGGGCTCGTTGGGCTAGAAACCCGTCTTTTTTCTAGGTCCAATCTATTTGGAGTCCTTACAATATATATATATATATAATTTATATTATACATCTTATTGTATATTTTTAAGTACATCCATGCATATGCGTGAGGTTACAAGCTAGTGTTAATATAATTGTAATCTTATATATATGCAAGTTTAAAGTATGCACGTATATGTAAAACATGTGATTATTTTGGTGGCATTGTCGTTTATTATGCCCTAGTTTACCTCTCCCTGCTTCTCACCTTTTACATTTTAACTCTGGTTTGAATAGTTTTTGGTAATTTGTAAGGATTGTAGTTGAAAAGGTGAATTATCCATCTAAGGGCACCTTTCAATGGAAAGTATTTCAGATAATTATTTCTTCTTTTAATTGCCTAATGTGTGAAACCAGACCGGAGTTTATGACATTCATTCTGCGACTCCAAATCTTTTGATTATAATTTATACCCCTTTCTTTCATGCTTCAATTTGATCATTCAATTTGATTTGTAGCATACTTGTGACGCTTTGAGACTGGAATAGGCATAATCATTATACATTCTTCTGTCAGTATTGATCTTAGAAGACAATGATTCACCATTAATTAATGATTTTCTAGATTAACTTATGAAAAAAAATCTGCCATTGAACATTAAAATTAGGAGTGTGTGATCACTAATAGAATCTATTATAAAAAGACCCAATCTGCCACAGCACCCTGAGTTGTGGCATCTATTATGATTCCAATGGCCACTCCAATTGGACTTGAAATGGCAAATGCAAAAGCATAGGCTGCACATGATAAGAAGGGGCGGTTTGGTATCATACGAAGGAGAGCAATGCCCATGGCAATGACTGCAAATATCTTGTGCAAAGAAATTGTCCCCAAAGCTTTCCAGGCATCATCTTTTGTTTCTGCAACTCCAATTGCAATGCCCTCAAAAATAGAATGGAAACACTAACAAGGCATACAAGCAAATATTAAGGCATACAATCAACAAAATGCTATCCCCAACTGAACCTGCAGGAGCGAGGGAGTGGTGCACCTATTAAGGCATACAAGCAAATATTGATTCAGTCATAGAACCACTAACAAGTTATATGCCCAATACTACATCCAAGGAGGAGCTCGCTTGTCTAACGCTAACATGAAATGAATGAGCACGTATATCTCACTTGATTCTATGATTGTTAAGTCCCACCATTTTTTGTGCCGTTTCCTTGCCCAACTCCACCTAAAATGAAGGAAAAATCGAATAAAGTTATCAAACAGGAAACAGCCACTACACAATTACATCCTCTTTTTGGAGTCAACAGAGGAGATTCACATCTATTTGATTTGTCTAGCTTGATTTGCTTCTTGTGAGACTTTTTGCCTAGAGTTTTATTTGCTTCTTGTGAGCTCAAACTTATTTATTTCAAAACTTTATCATCCTAGCTCCTTTTGCACCCCAATAGTCAATACAAAATCACCACAGCATCCAACCCAATGTTGCTGTAATGCCACCCCCCACCCCCCCCAAAAAAAAAAAAAAAAAATTAAAAGGAGGGATATTTAAGTAAATTTTTGTGGGGCCAATTTTATAATTTATAATTATATAAGAGTTTTTTTTTATATAAAATAACGTTGAAACCCTAGTTATATATAAGCTTATTTAGTTTTGAGAGAGGAGACTATCCAAGTTGCTCAATTAGAGAAGGGTTTCATCACTAAGAAGGCTATGAGGTGTATTTTTCCTTGGAGTTAATTGAAGAGGCAACCAATTGTTCCAGGTATGATTTTTCATCTATTAGAAACAAAAAATTTAAAAGAGTTAGAATTTGATCTAAGGAACGTTAGTGATGTTTAGATTTTTCAAAGGGATATTTTCGAGAACGGCTGTTACACTTTTAGTTAGTGTATACGGACTTCATTCTTGAATTGAGCCACGGAATTACAGGTTCTAATCTATGATTATGCCCACCATTTTTCATTGAGTATACGCTGTTAAACCCATTGGGAGACATATTGGTATATATATTAAATCTCAGAATTGACTTCTCTGTGTGTGGCTTTCACGTTGTCCACCGTGGGTCCCTAGAACAAATTTTGTTCTCTAGGTCCAACACTACTACAATTGTTTTGAAGGATATTGACAGAATTGATTTTTATCCTAATTGTAATTTCATCCCAAAATTCTTATATTAAATCCGTAGGGTCAATGGATGTTAAATTCATGAACAAAATCATATTGGTTTTGGCCTACCGTTTGAATTGGGGATTATATATTAAATCCTAAAGTGTTGGCTACTGCATTCCTCATGGCAAAATGAGTTTCGATTAGTGCAAGGATGTATTATTGATTAGAATACCATTTATTAATGAAACATTAATTTAGTGTTGAAAGTGTTATTAGTTCAGCAAAGTATAATCCTAATGAGTCCATTAGTATAGTTTTATAAGCTTTATATTTTGTAGATGATATTAAGTATATTTCCATGATTGATTATATGTCCTTAAATTATTTGATTATTGAGTAAAAATATTTGAAAATTGTTCTAGGTGATATCTTAAGATTTTAGAGGAATTGCTAAAAAAAGGGTTCCTTTGGAATAGCTTTTGGAGGTAAGTAATCTTATCCTAATTGGTTTTATTTTGCGTATTTTAACTACTGAAAATTGTTTACAGTTGTTACAATATTATTTTGATTGTATTACTGATTTCAAGTAAATAGTTATCACAAATATATCTGATTACTCAATATATGATGTATTTTATTTAATTATTTTTAGCTATACTGATTCAAAGTAAAGAATAAAAAATTTTCACAATTACATATGAGCATTGAATATAAGATTTATTTTATTTAATTGTTTATAACTATATTGATTTAAAGTAAATAATATAGAAATATCATAAATAGATTTGAATATTGAACATATGATTATATATATATATATATATATATATGTATTTGAATAAGATATATTTTGTTAAAAAACTATGATTTCATATATATGATTATGAACAATTTGACTATGAATTGATTCTGATACCCAAACCAATGGGGTTATTCATTGGTACTCTGATACCCAACCAATGGAGGTTATTCATTGGTACTCTGATACCCAGTCACGAGGATATAACGTGACCATAGTCACAAGATTGTTAAGAATATGAATTACGTTTGAATATTTTAATTATTTTGAGTCCTTAAAACTACATATGTTATTTTGGAAATGTTTGAGCATTTGAACTATTTTGAGTCATTAAAACTGCTTATGTATTTTTGGAACCTATTGTAAGTTATAACTTTTGATTTATGAAAAACTGACTATTTTTTTTAAACCATCTATGATATATTTGTAAGATTAAAATATGTGATCTATTTGCAACTTATTATTTTAAGACTATGAAACTTCTTTAGTTATTTTTTGAAAACCCATAGTATATATTACAACTTTTGAAGGCTCATATTACATCTTATTACTTTACAGATCTATTGCTTGATAGAACTTATTAGGATTTTGGTTACTTATTGAGTTGTTAACTCACCTTTTTTTTTTCCCTCCAGTTTCAGATTGTGAAGAATACTAAGTGTGGGGTCAGGATTGTAGCTCAAGCCCAAGAGATATGGATTATGAGCCCACTGAACCCACAACAATAAATTTGTAGAGAGTTGGTGAAAGAGCTAGACTAGTTGTGAATCACACAATGACTAACTAAGATAGTTAAAGATGAGTTAACATGCAAGCAGGCTTGAACAATTGACCTAATGAATGTCCGAAGAGATTTATATTGAATAAAGATGATTACAATGCTTAGAGCCACAGTAAAATCGTATTCCTCCCCTTTCTCCCCCTCTCTTTTAGAGGCTTCTTCCCTTTATATAGCTTCCTCACCCCTCATCTTCATCGTCCACTTGGTCTTCATCTAAGCATCCACTCAAGTATATGTCATGTCAAGTCTTCTTTTTAGTTTTCTGTAAGTGGTGGTAGCTGAGATTACACTGTTCAGGGGTCTTCTCCACATAAATGCGGTCAGAAAAGTAGCTGTAATGCATTAAACACGGTTGTAGCAGCTTTTCCCCTTAGATATTTCTTCGTTCTTATCATCTCCAGACACGCTCAGAGTTTATCTTCGTTATTGGAACCATTAGAAAGATCATTCTGACTCTCCACACATTTGATTGATCAAGAATATTTGTATCCGATGAGGAAGACCTCTTCAGACAACTTACGAACTCTTCGGAATGCATCCCTCATTCATTTCCAAGTATGATTCTTCCACATGGACCCTTTCTCAGATATTTTCTTCTTTTCGGACATTTAGTAGTCTTCGAATAAGGCCCTAGGCCCAACACATTAGGCTGAACTTTCAACCCCACAATAGCCCCTCAAAATTTTATTTTTTCCCTCGCATCCGAGGAGGAAAAATAGGATTTTGATTTATCATTAAATAAAAGCTTGAAAAAACACACAAATATCTGGAAATACACATGCGTGAGCATAGATGCAAGCGCTTCATTATTGCTACTGTCGTTTTAATATTCCCAAGGCGTTATTAATTACTTCAGGCGCCGTTTTGTCTATCATATTCAACGGTGGGATATTGATCCAACAGACGCAGTTCTTCTTCAAAGGTTGGCGGGATGACTCCTACCCTTTCACCTGTCCCCCTATGTAAAGCTTCAGAGGCAGTTATTTCCTCTTTACTTTGCAAACTCTCAGAGCACTCAGCAAACTCAGGCATTCGAATCCTTTAATTTCTTCCAATCACCGGTCCTAGCTCCTTTTTAGAATCTGTAAGAATATTTCTACGAGTTCAAGAATCACAAGGATCACATTTCAATTTGGTTTGCGTAAGTTTCGACTTCTGAACCTCTCGTTTCCCTCTTCGGCCAACCTCCTCGGCTTTCGAATAATCATCCTCTAGTCACTTCACTTAGTGATTCCATCTTTTTGTCTAATTGCAATGGGTAGATTTCAGTATCTGGTAGATAGCCCCGCCCAAATAGAGGAGTTTAAGGCGACATACCGCATACCTCAAGATGTGGGTCTGAGGTTTTGCTCTCCGGAAAAAATACTAACAGATCGAAAGATGGGCGAAGTTGTTATCCCCATCATTGCCTTTCTAGAAGGGGGGATGACCATCCCTATAGGTTCCATTACCAGTAATTATCTTAGAAACCATAGGCTTAGCCCTGACCAATGTGCGCCCAACATGTTTAGGATCTTAGGAGCAATTGAGGATCTGAACCGTCATCTAGGGTTGGGCCTCACCTGGCTTAATGTGGTACACATGTATGAGTGCCACAGCCAAAAAGGGGCGGGATATTATCTCAAATCCCGGTCCGACGTGGTTAGGCTCGTCTCTTGCCTTCCCAAATCTAATAAAGGGATGAAAGACGACTATGTGATCTTCTCGGGCGCGTGGTATGACGACCCTCATTGCCCGACCAGGCCAGGAGAACCAGGTAGAATATCATAGACTTAGGTTTACTGACAGTAGATTTAGGATCTCCACTTTCCAGTAGTTTTGAATTTTATATTTGTTATTTATTATGATATATTTTTTTTATTCCTTTCGAGCTTCTGACTAAGTTTTGCTATAATACTAACAAATAAAGATCATGTTTCTCCTCGGCTCAGCCTTACAAACGTTGCCGCCCTTAATTACCTGCTACGCTCAGAGATTTTTGTAAACGAAGACGGGCAACTCCGATCGGTTCCGCTTATCCTTGGGTATCCAGCAAAACTGAAGGATTTTCAGCCGGTCAGCAACGCGATAAGGCAGGGGGACTACCGCATTAACCGTATAGACGTTGCTCGAAAGGATTTTTTGGCTCCGTTCGACCTTGCTCCCGTGCCATATCCCAATTCGCAGGGTGTACCCTTGCTCCTCCAGCCAATTCAACAGGTTCCTCTCGGGCTAGAAGCAGCAGGCGAAGGAGTTGCCTCTTCAACCTCCTCACTTGAGGAACAGATAGACAAGTTCAGATTCGAAGGAGAAGCTTCGAAAGAGGTTGAAATGATAACTGTTCCTGACGCCGAGGAGGAGACTGACAGGCAATCTGTTGTCCACCCTGCTGTACTAATAACTACTCTTCCCGAGGACTCTTCAGAAGATGAGGACATGGCCGATCTAAGGAGCCTGATGAAGAATAAGGGCAAGAAGCCCGAGTCCAAGGGGACTAGTACATCCCAATCGGCAGTCAGCCTTCTTCCACCACCCCCTCAAGCCCCTGATCTCAGCCTGAAGCCCCTGCCAGATCTGAGGAAGAAAATGCCCCTTGTGGCCCCAAAAGAAGGGGAGGTGGTCCCGCAAAAAGGGACTAAGCAGCTGAAAGTGGTGAAAGACCACCGGAGCAAGAGGGCCTCATCCACTGAGAGCCGAGAGGAAGTCCTTGTTGCTGATGTGCGCAGAGGACCTCGCACTTGGTCTCCTAGGTTAGAATTGGATGGCGCTCTTATTCCTTGGGAAACTTCCCTAAGGAATTATGATGGAAGGAGGGCAGGCCTTGTCGCCGAGGCTTTAGAGCAGCCACTGCTCCTCCCTCGGGACATGGGGTCTTATCGGCGCTTCAGCCAGCAGGAACTCTTCTCGTCCCTAAAGAGGGATTTAGCCATGGTAAGTGAGTTAACCCACTTCTACATTTGAGGATGTTGCTTTACTTTATGTTAACTTTATCATTTTCGCTGCGCAGATTACCCAACAAGTCTTTGTGGCTGAAGAGTGGAACAAAAAGACATACATTTAAGCCCAAGCGGAGGCCCACTTTTGGTCCGAGGCTGAAAGGTCTTTGGGTAGCCTAAAAGAGGAATATGCTCACCTATTCGAGCAATTCAAGGATATGACCAACCAGAGGAACGGCCTCGATGCTGGCCTGAAAACTGCTGAAAGACAGGCCGAAGAGTAGCGTAAACAACTACACATGGCTGAGATCAACTTGGCTACAGAGAGGGAGGTGGTGAAGGGGCTTAAGGCTGAGCTCAAAAAGGCCAAGGAAGCTGCCCTACTGGCCAAGAAGAATGCCCAGTTAGCCAAGGAAGCAGTAGAGGCCGAGAGACAGGCAGCATACACGCTGGGAGTGGAGGAGACCCAACTTAGCCTCACTGAGCAATTTGCCGCGGTTGGCCGAAACTACTGTGATATAACGTGGGGAAAGGCACTGGACGCTGCTAGGGTTCCTGCGGATTCCCCCTTGAGGCTGCCTGGGAGTATATACTATGATCCAGAAATTTGTGCACTCCCAGAAGCTCAAAAGCAGCCCCCAGCTAGTCAGGCCCCTCTTGCTCCAGCTGAAGCAACTAAAGAGTCTAAGGGTACCAAAGAGAAAAACAAAGGACAAGTCTCGGATGTTGCTGCTGCCCAGCCCAGCCAGACAGTTGATCCTCCGGCTGCTCAGACGAAGACTTAATGGGAATAGAAGCTTCTATTTTGTACTTTTATATAATCTAGTTCAGTTGTTTGTTTTGTTTTTGTTTTTTTTTTTTTAGGTAAAGGCTTGTAAACTACTTTATTTTGATTAATGAAATCCTTTCTTTTACATTCAATATCTTTGTTGCTTAAATTATAAGTCTCGACATTATTGCAAACAGCTTAAACCACATGATTATAATAATATAGGTGAACTTAAACATGATATCATGATAATAAGGCCGGTGACTGAAATCAATGCCGAAGAGAGTGGCACATACAAGGGTTATTAATACGTAATGAAAACGATGAGCGAGATGAAAGCTTCACAGGCTTTTTTGAATATGTGCAGAGCATATTTCTAACTGAGGAGTCAAACTATAAATTAAAGTTAAATGCATCCAAGAATTTCAGCCACGGTAAATTCAATCATTAACAATAACAATATGAAGGAGTGTTAACTAACCCGAATCATCTGGTTCGAGGACTACAGACATGATTGAATTTAAGTTTAAACACTTAGAGAACTTGGAACGAGTGTTAACTAACCCAAATCATCTAGTCCGAGGACTACAGGCATGATTGAATTTAAGTTTAAACACTTAGAGAACTTGGACGAGTGTTAACTAACCCAAATCATCTGGTCCGAGGACTACAGGCATGATTGAATTTAAATTTAAACACTTAGAGAACTTGGAACGAGTGTTAACTAACCCAAATCATCTGGTCTGAGGACTACAAGCATGATTGAATTTAAGTTTAAACACTTAGAGAACTTGGAACGAGTGTTAACTAACCCAAATCATTTGGTCTGAGGACTACAGGCATGATTGAATTTAAGTTTAAACACTTAGAGAACTACTCACATACAGAATCAGCATATTGAGTGAAGAAAACATTTGATTAATAATAGTACCTTTTGAGGTTATTTACATTCCAGGTGCGTGGTATTACATGACTATCAAGATCTTCTAAGAAATACGCCCCAATGCCAGCCCCTGAAGTAATACGATATGGCCCTTTCCAATTGGGTCCCAATTTTCCCCAAGTTGGATTTTTTGCGGTGCCGACTACTTTCCTCAGCATTAAATCCCCGGGTTCTAGAGGCCTGAGCCTTATGTTGGCATCATAGCCATGCCTGAGCTTTTGTTGGTAATGTGCCAGTCGAACTAATGCATTTTCTCTTTTTTCATCAATCAGGTCTAAACTCCTCTCTAGCTGCTCATTGTTGTCGGTCAGATTGAACGAGCTGGTTTTCAGTGTTGGGAACCCGATTTCCAAATGTATGACAGCTTCAGCCCCAAAGTTCATTGAGTCCTGTAGATCTGCGTGGCGTAGTTCGGTAGGCCCAAAGAACGTGTGGCAATTCTTCCACCCACTTGCCCTTCGCGTCGTC
Organism: Quercus ilex subsp. ballota; assembly: GCA_032727855.1. Lineage (NCBI taxonomy): Eukaryota > Viridiplantae > Streptophyta > Magnoliopsida > Fagales > Fagaceae > Quercus > Quercus ilex. The sequence goes on from CM064916.1 coordinate 45,313,395, forward strand.
GAGCCTGTTCTTTAAGCCATTTACTATGACCTTATTGACAGCCTCTGCTTGCCCATTACCCTGGGGATAAGCAGGGGTGGAGTATCTGTTTATAATTCCTAGCTCACTACAATAACTCTTGAATGCTTTGCTATCGAACTGTAGGCCATTGTCCGATATGAGAGTATGAGGAACCCCAAACCGAGTGAAAATATTCTTCCACACAAACCTTTGCACATCTACGTCCCTGATGTTGGCCAAAGGTTCAGCTTCGACCCACTTGGTGAAATAGTCTGTGCCGACCATAAGGTATTTCCTGTTTCCTGTAGTTTTAGGGAATGGTCCCACGATATCTAAGCCCCATTGGGCGAAAGGCCATGGGCTGGATAGTGGATTAAGAGTTCCCCCTAGTTGATGAATGTTTGGGGCAAACCGCTGACATTGATCGCACTTTTTAACGTATTCGTGGGCTTCTTTTTGCATGTTCGGCCACCAGTAACCTTGAGTAATGGCTCAGTGAGCCAGGGACCTACCACCGGTATGGCTCCCGCAGATTCCTTCATGCAACTCCTCTAGTAGCAACTCAGTCGCTTCAGGATGAATGCATAATAAGTACGGCCCTAAATAGGAGCGTTTATATAATTTCTGGTCCTCGGATAGCCAGAATCTGATAGCTTTCCTTCGAATTTTGTCAGCTTCCCCCCTTTCTTCAGGCAAAATATCTTCTTTCAGGAATTTAATAATAGGGGCCATCCAGCAGAACCCAGTCCTAACCTGGTGAACTTGAACGGCTTCTCTTCTTGCCTCAGTAGGCCCATGCAAGTCCTCAACAATGATGACTCTTGGCAAATTTTGCGCCAAAGAAGTAGCGAGAGTGGCCAGAGAATCAGCATGAGCATTACCACTCCTGGGGATGTGCAGCAAACTGAAAAATTTGAACTCGGATCGCAGGCAGGTAATTTGGCTCAAGTATCCCTGTATTCTTTCATCCTTCACTTCAAACTCACCTTGCACTTGACCCATGACTAACCTTAAATCCGAGAACAGCTCCACTGCCTTTCCTCCCATTCTTCGGACCATAGCCATTCCCATCAGTAGGGTTTTGTACTCCGCCTCATTATTTGTTGCCGAGAAATCCAGCCTTAATGACTTTTCAATAATGATTCTTTTGGGGGATATCAGCACCAGCCCCACTCCAGAACCTTTCTGATTTGATGCGCCGTCCACGTACACTTCCCAATGGGACGGGCCTTGGTGAGAAATAATGCCAACTGATTTTTCATCCATGTCTGACGTGAGTGTAACCTCTTCTAAGTGGGGCTCCGTGAACTCGGCTACCAAATCTGCCAGTACTTGGCCCTTGACTGACATACGAGGCATATATTTGATATCGAAAGCCCCCAAGATCGTACCCCATTTAGCAATTCTTCCAGTATAGTCAGCACTTCAAAGTATAGCCCTGAGTGGGAGCTAAGTGAGGACAATGACCGTATGGGCCTGAAAATAGTGAGGCAACTTTCATGTACCAAGCACTATTGCTAGGATAGCCTTCTCCAGCGGCAAATAACGAATTTCAGCCTCATGCAACGACTTACTTACGTAGTAAACTGGTCTTTGCACACCACAATCTGCTCGGATCAACACCAAGCTTATAGCATAAGGAGCCACAACAATGTAGGCGAACAAGACTTTACTTGGCTCAGGACTGGACATGATTGGTGGTCGAGCTAGATAATCTTTAAGTTGCTGAAAGGCTATGGCACATTCTTCAGTCCACTCGAATCCCTTCCACTTGTTAATCAAAGAGAAGAAAGGTCGACACCTGTCTGTTGATCGAGAGATAAATCGGTTCAGGGCAGCAGTCATTCCAGTCAATTTCTGGACTTCCTTGGGATTCCGAGGAGCTTGTAAATTGTTGATAGCCTTTATCTGGTCGGGGTTAACCTCAATTCCCCTGTGAGTCACCATGTACACCAAAAACTTGCCTGACCCCACACCGAATGAGCACTTGGAAGCGTTAAGGCGTAGCTTGTGCTTTCTCAGAACCTCAAAGGTACTTTCAAGGTCTTTCACATGTTCAGCAACAATTTTGCTCTTCACCACCATGTCATCTATGTAAATTTCAATGTTTTTACCCAACTGTAGTTCAAACATCCTCGTCATCATCCTTTGATAAGTAAATCCCGCGTTTTTCAGACCAAATAGCATCACCTTATAATGGTAATTACCAATAGGGGTGACAAAAGCAGTCTTCTCCTGATCCTCTAGGACTAGCGGTATCTGATGGTAGCCTTGGAAGGCATCCAAGAAACTCATCTGAGGATGGCCAACAGTGGCATCCACAAGCTAATCAATTTTCGGCATGGGGAATGGATCCTTAGGACAAGCCTTGTTTAGGTCAGTGAAGTCTACACAGACTCGCCACTTCCCATTTTTCTTCTTCACCACCACAGTATTTGCTAACCATTCTGGATAAAAAACTTCTTTGATTACTCCAGCTTGTTTGAGCTTTGCTACTTCTTGTCTCACTGCATCTGCATGCTCCTTGGATGGGCGCCAAGGAGGTTGTTTCTTGGGGATGCTCAATGGGTTGACCCTAAGATGATGGAAAATGAACTGGGGATCCACTCTTGGGGCTTTATAAGCATTCCAAGCAAATACATCAAGATTCCTCCTGAGAAACTCTATCAGCTCTTCCTTCTCCTGAAGAGGTAGCTGAGATCCGACTTGAAAGAACTTTTCAGGATTATCTCCGATAACAACCTTTACTAGATCCTCGCACCGAGCGCCCTTGCATGGATCTCCAACGGGCAAGACCCGAGACTTTAGCTGCTATAAACTCCTTTCGGCCCTAGATGAAGACTCAGCTTCGGGTTCATGCTGGATGACGACCACTAAACATTGCCTGGCTGTGGATTGGTCTCCTCGGATCTCGCAAACCCGTTCTTCAAATAGATACTTAACTTTCTGGTGCAGGGTAGAGGAAACAGCCCCCAATGTGTGAAGCCATGGCCTGGCTACAATTTCTGTATAAGGGGAATACACATCCACAACTATGAAGTCCACCTTTACTACCTCTGAACCGGTCTGCACGGGTAATCGTATCTGGCCCCTCGGGGTGACCAACCTTCCTTCAAAACTTACAAGGGGTGAATTGTATGGTGTTAAGTCCTGAGGTTTTAGGCCTAGCCCCTTGTAGAGATCGAGGTACATTATCTCCACAGCACTACCCTGATCCACCATCACCCTCTTCACATCGTATCCTCAAATTCTGAGGGTGATTACTAAAGCGTCATCATGGGGCTGAATAGTCCCCAACTTGTCCTCGAGAATCCTATAACCAATGGGGCATCCAACTTAGATCTCTTCGGACCATGGCCGAAATGCCCTGCCAGTGACTGGACTATTGACATAACCTTTGATGGCCAGGATCCTGTTCTCCCTGGTGCGGCGAAGACGACATTAATAATTCCCAATGGCGGTTTTATAGGATCATCTCTTCGGGGTCCTGAACTCATCTGCCCCCCTCGGCCACTGGAATGGTGCATAAGGTGTCTTAGTTTACCCTCGCCAACTAGTTGATCTAAATGATCCCACAGGCTCCTGCAATCCTCTGTGGTATGCCCGTGGTCTTAATGATATTGGCAATAGAGATTATGATTACGCCTCTCAGGGTTTCCTACCATCTTATTTGACCACCTGAAGAATGGCTCATTTTTAATCTTTTCCAAAACCTGTTGTACTGGTTCTTTAAATACAGTGTTGACCACTTGAGGATTGGTCGATCCTGATTGTCCGGCGAAATCTCTACGCGGTTTACTGCTATAGTAACGATCCGACCGGAAATCCCTCCTCTCTTGGGGGATAGCCTTGTCCTTTCCCTTCCCTGACTACTGATCTTCCTCAACTCTTTTAATTTTTCTATACGGTCCATAAGCTAACGCATGTTAGTAACTGGTTTGCCAGATAAGGAGGTCTTTAGACCGTGGTCAGTAGGGAGGCCGAGCTTAAACGTGTTGAGGGCCATTGCATCAGAGTTGCCCTCCATATCATTAAACATCTCCCAGTACCTATCTGAATATGCCTTCAGGGTCTCACCCTCCTGCATGCTCAAGGATAACAGTGAAGACAAGGGCTTGGCCACCCTTCGGCATGTGACAAAATGGGAACCAAAAGTTTGAGTGAGCTCCTTAAAGGAGTTGACAGAGTCTTCTTCCAGGCTATCAAATCACCTCATTGCAATCGGTTTGAGGCTGGAGGGAAAGACCTTGCATATTAGAGCCTCGTCTCTAAAGTAGACAACCATCTTCTGATTAAAGTGGCTCACATGTTCCACAGGGTCCGTCTTGCCATTATAGATAGTAAACGTCAGCTGGTTGAAACGCCGAGGAAGTCTTGCTTCTTCGATTTTACGTGTAAAGGGTGACTTAGAGATTTGATTCAAGGCCCTGCTCATAGCGTCGTTCCCTACTCCTCCGCTTGACGGGCTTCGCAACTGCCTCTTATGATGATGCTCCTCTTCATAGGAAAAAGATTCACTAGCTGGTGTTCGAGATTTCTGCTTGTAAGAGGTGTCCCGTTCATATTCGGAGTCTTCATCAGAGTGTGGAGGAATCCGCTTTCTCTTTGCATGGCGTAACTCCCTTCTTAGCTTTTCAATTTCTAGTTGCAAATCCTGGTTTTCTTCTGCATGAGACACGTGACTTCTACCATGTGATCGGCTTTGGCCAGTATGCACAGTGTGTACACTACCCTCACAATCTTGTCTCCTCTCCAAGTTAAGAAAAGGGTCAGCATGCTGAGATGCCCTAGATTCTGCTTCTTGTTGACTTCGTTCTGCCATCACTAACTGTTGTTTTCACCCTTGCACAAGCTCTTCCCACAGACGGCTCCAATTGTGGGGTCAGGATTGTAACTCAAACCCAAGAGATATGGATTATGAGCCCACTGAACCCAGAACAATAAATTTGTAGAGAATGGGTGAAAGAGCTAGGCTAGTTATGAATCGCACAATGACTAACTAAGATAGTTAAAGATGAGTTAACATGCAAGCAGGCTTGAACAATTGACCTAATGAATGTCCGAAGAGATTTATATTGAATAAAGATGATTACAATGCTTAGAGTCACAGTAAAATTGTATTTCTCTCCTTTCTCCCCCTCTCTTTCAGAGGCTTCTTCCCTTTATATAGCATCCTCACCCCTCATCTTCATCGTCCACTTGGTCTTCATCTTAACATCCACTCAAGTATATGTCATGTCAAGTCTTCTTTTTAGTTTTCTGTGAGTGGTGGTAGATGAGATTACACTGTTCAGGGGTCTTCTCCACATAAATGCGGCCAGAAAAATAGCTGTAATACATTAAACAGGGTGTAGCAGCTTTTCCCCTTAGATATTTCTTCGTTCTAATCATCTCCAGACACACTCAGAGTTTATCTTCGTTATTGGAACCATTAGGAAGATTATTTTGACCCTCCACACATTTGATTGATCAAGAATATTTGTATCTGAGGAGGAAGACCTCTTCGGACAACTTACGAACTCTTCGGAATGCATCCCTCATTCATTTCCAGGTATGATTCTTCCACATGGACCCTTTCCCAGATATTTTCTTTTCTTCGGACATCTAGTAGTCTTCGAATAGGGCCCCAGGCCCAACACATTAGGCTGAACTTTCACCCCCCACACTAAGTTTTGGGAGTTTGATGTTCTGTTGTGAGCAGGAAAAGAAGCTTAGTGATTTTGGAATTAGATGGTCTTCTAATAGTTTTATATTTATTGGCTAATTGGCATTATGTACATGAGGTTTGGATTTTGTTCCTATTAAATTATTGGAGATCTATTCATAAAGAAATTGTTTGAGGTATTTTGGATTTATTTGATTTTAATTTTTGAGAATAAATTTTAGTTGCTAAGAAGGCCTTGCACACTTGTAGGGTGCTTACTTTATAAGCATGCGACAGTTGTCACGTGCCTATCTTTATAGTTGGGTTCGGGGCGTGATAGTTGCAAACAACACTGTTTTAAGTGTCCGTTTGGAACGGTCTATTTAATTCAAACTGAAATTTTTTGCTGAAAGTACGATAAATAAAGATAAAAATTAGATAAATCGTATAGTGAGACCTATGAATAGTATTAAAAAAATACAATAGGACTCATGAATAGCAGCAAAAATAAGCTAAAATTGCAAATAAGTTAAAATTTTTAGCTTATCCATGCACACTAAATCTGAAAAGCCTAATTTCTCACCATGGATTTATCTAACCTACCAAGCACTTGACAAAATTACCCACCCTTTCCATCTTAATTCTAACTTTTCATGTGCTAATTGAATACAATCAACCTTTCAAAATAAAACAACCAGTTTCACATCTTCCAAAAACAACCAAACCAAACAGTTTCATCAAAAACCCACATGTTAGTTAAACAAACCAAAACACCCCTTTTTGTGCTTGTTCCCCTGGAAATTACTTTCTTCATTCATTCTCTCTCTCTCTCTCTCTCTCTCTCTCTCTCTCTCTACTTTTTAGGGGAAAAGCCGAGAGGGGAAAGAAATAAATTCAATAACTTTTTCCATCCCATCAATTAATTAGGACTATTATACTTTACAAGTACTATTAATTCATATATTTCACCAATTCCTAAAGCTTCAACCTTTAGGATTAACATCCTGTTCATCAACATTAATTGAAATTATGCTAAGATCCCAAAGGAAAAAAAAGAAAAAAGAAAAGAAGAAGAAGAAGAAGAAGAAGAAGAAGAAGATTGAATTGGCTTACCTTGAAGCTCGAGATCACCAGCCTTTTTGTCGCTTGTAAACACAGAGGAGACCACACAATCAGCAACCACGGTCAACAAGTATCCAGCACAAGCCAACATGAATGCAAAGGGTACGTTTTTTTAGTGTCTAGTCCTCAAAAGTTTTATTTGCATCAATCAAAAAGTGCATCATAGCCATACCCAAAAACACACCCCCAGCAAACTGGGTCCCCAAAGCCAAAAACCCCTCGTTCCATTTTAAGAAGGTGAAACACCACCAACAAAAGTGCCCACAAATATGAGAATCAAGCACCATATCTTCACCAGTATAAATGGCTTTGACTGAAGGTTAACGCTACCGTTTTCACTGCTATCATCGTCGCTGTCATCATGGCCATTGTGAGCCGAGGCAGAAAGGATGAGCAAGAGGAAAAGGAAGCAGAAGATGGAGAGGCAACGATACATTGTTTTGTATGTTGAGAATTTTTGGAGTTTTGGGATTGTGATATATAAATTTGTGAATTGGGTTTTATTGGATATAATTTACTTTTGTAATAAAACAAAAGGAACAACATAGAGATTTAAATATAAACAATAATACAAATAGATGTGAATAGACAAATACAATAAATAAATACTCTATATGTAAGAAGAAATTTGTAAATAATTAAAAACTTATGGATCAAATGCGTAAAGGACGAATGATTCAGATCAAGTCTTGTGTTTGGCACAATCTCCTTAAAGCATATTTCAACCCACACACAATCTGTGGTGCTTTGAAACTCACGGACGTCTGTCTCTCAGGATAAAATGATCTATAATACGAAGAAGAAACACACTAGGTTCGTGCTCTGCGAACTACTCTGTGTCTCTTTCTCTCTCTTTGACTCAAACGAATGCAGAAAATTATTTTCTCTCTGAGATAGTTTTTTACAAAAATTAGTTTTCATGAAAGAGGGATTATGAAATTATATACATTAGCGAATAGACACACTGTTTAAAATAAAAACTGTTGTACACAGACTAATTGACTCAAAAAAATAAAATAATAAAAATTATTATTTGAACAAGAAGACCCAGTTCACATATACCAAAACCCAACCCAATGTCCGGCCCATGGGCATATAAATTCATACATTATCTCTTTCCTTTTCTATGTGGGACTCGGGATTTTCATCACTTTTAATAACATTTTCAAGTGAACAAATTAAATATCAATTTCTTATTCACTTAATACTATTTTTCCAACAATCCCCCACATGAATGGAAATTGATAAACCATAATGCAAATGATGATGCAAACACAGAGAGAGTAGAAGAAAAGTTAATGTATAGGAAGAATGCAAATGATGATGCAAACATAGAGAGAGTAGAAGAAAAGTTAATGTATCGGAAGAAGTAGCTTTTGGTTTTAAACTTTCCTTTGTGAAAGACTATCGAATATACTAGCTAACCAGTGAACATGATGTCTTGAACTGTTCAGCCGTTTGTGTATACCTAGACAATAGAATTCACACAGTTCCTTTTCGAACATATTTCGTTCATATAGTTGTGTTCATTTCGGCCCTGAACATATCCTTGTAAATTTATGAAGTGCTTTAGAGAATTCAACCATAAAACTCTCATAGAAGCAGCCCACTTCACACTCATATAGGGGACTTTTATTAAAAGTATCCTGCTATACCCCCCTTGGTTTTCCAAGATATAAGAATCATTAAAAGCAAAGCTTACCCTGAACATCGCTTACAGGCATCACTATTTCATCATAGGAATGGGTGGGAGATGTTATCTCCATAGTGATAAAATAAGTCTCCACGGTTTGGTTGTCCCTTTGAACCTAGATCTTGGGATCTCCAGTTAGCTAGGTAGGGTTGCCATCCTGGAGACTTTTATGTCATAGGCTTTAGCCTCATTTTCCTCGATGAGCAGTTTACTTGCTCTCCACTCAAAAAATTGATTACGGATCCGTTTTATAATTTGGAATCACTTCCATACTGCCTCATGCTATTATGTCTCCAACAAATATGTCGAGACCTACCATAACTCTATGCCCTACCAATATGTACAAATAGGAGGCACAAGTATCCAAAATTGCATGTCTGTTTAGATTTATTGACTTCCCAAAAATACATATATCCTTTGCACAAGGTATTCTCACTAGACTGTCATCACATTTCTCGTGTGATTGAGACAAGACAAATCCATTAGATGTATTAGAAATTTTCATTTCTTGTATCACATCTAAAACACTTACACAAGCATATCCCACAACGACATAGCCTCTTGTGATATATTTCACATAGCCTCTTAAGTTGTTTATTATATAAGAAAGTGTTTGTCTTTTATTTTTTCATTCTTCTTCAAGGTCACTCGCTTATAGTTTTTTTCTTCTCTACAATAAATATATAAAGATTATTTTAGTAATACGAGTAATAATGACATTATCGGGCTGGAAATTACAGTACAAATACAACAAATATAAGCTGAACCATTCTTCTCAAAATAAATAAGGATAATTTATTGAAGAAGAGAAGAAGGATAAGGCAAACTAGTTGATTAGCATTAACAAGGGCCTAAGTTGGGATTAGGGTTGTCCAGACCCAATCCGAGCCCAATAACTCGACAAACTAGTGTTTGATTTCGGCCCGAATCGAAGGTCTAGTCTGTCGGCGATGGATTTCTATTCTCAAGAACTAACACCGGCAGGTCGAGTGGCGTGTTTGCTTCTCCAAAACCTGAGCAACCCAAACCCGACCGGAGCTATTGAAAAATCTAGCCAAATCCTGCAAAAAGAAGCCAGATCCAACGAGATCTCTACCAAATCTAGCCAAATCCCATCAATTTTTAGCGAAAAAATGCATATTCCGGTGGCTTTTTTCCAAATTCCAGTGAAATTTTCCAAATTCTGGCTTTTTCTTTTTCCAGATTTTGACGACTCTTTTTTTTTTTTTTTTTTTTTTTTTTTTTTTTTTTTTTTAATTCTGATGACCGATTGAACTGACTGACGCTCACCCCTCACCAAAAACCAACTTGACTGATTTTTCCGATAGTCGGTTTCGGGTTCCTCTGCCCTCTACCCAACGTTGGCAGGTTGAGTCTGGGTTGGGTCCAATACCGACCCAACCCCACTTCTGGACAAGCCTAGTTGGGATAAAGCCAATAGGAATGATGACCTATGTGGTACAAAAGGAGGCCAAATTGGATAGAGCTAAAATTAAAAGTGAGCCTTTTAACTTTCAATGACAGTCTTTGAAAAACAATTACTATTACACTAGATTTCAATCTTTTCTAATAAGAACATTTTTCAAAAGTTGAAGATGTAATAAATGTGCCTGGATTAGTATTTTACTTAAACATGATAAAAGTGCAGTTGTATTTTAAAAAATACATTAACATAAATATATATATTTTAAAAAAAACCTATAAGAGCCTTCCATGTTGGATTAAAAATAAGTCATTTTTAGGATAAATAATAAACACTAAGTTTAGGATACACTCAATTTACAGCTTGTTGAAGTAGTGTGTTCATATGAAAATGATTATCCACCACTCACAATTAACTACTTCAACCAATTTTGAAACTGAGTGTGAAATTGGGCTTGCCCTTAGATTAATTAATTAATAAGGGAAAATTCAAGTAGAAGCCTTTAAGAATACTATGTACCATTGCTAGATTGATGTGTAGTTTGGGGTTCTCTTTGTCTTAATTTGGCACTTGTGGGAGGTTAAAGTATTAATTTAACATCTTAACTTGACAATAATTCACATTAAAATTGACCACTACACACCCTTGGCATGATAATTACTTTACAAGTGTTTGTGGGTTGAGGGAGCAAGAAGCGGAGTTCAAGTTTTCAAAAAGAAGTTTCATACGCATATACTTTGATTATGTTAGAATATGATTTCTATCTAAAAAAAAAAATCCTCACATTCAAATTTGTTAATTATAAACTTGTACCATTAAATTCACTCCATTTTAAACACATGAAAGTTTGATTAGGTTTTACATGTGAGAAAGCACATCACAAGAAGATATTCAAGTCAATAGCCCAAAAATCCTAAGAACCAATTCTAGCATCACTTCTATAGTTTTATTGTACACTAATCATAATTTGTTACTTCAACAATTGTGTAAAAAATTATGAAGTTTGTCGTATCAATAAATCTAATGAATTTATAATCCATATCATTATACTATTAAGTTGTTGAATAAACTTATGACTCCATTTCCAACAGCTTTTCAAGCTAGAATTTGGCCTTTGCAATTGAATATAATTAGCTAATATTCATGGATCCAAAAAAAGAAAAAGAAAAAAGTATTAATCTACCGATAAAAAGATTGTAAGGAGATAATCATGGGTGCCCTCCTCGGTGGCATCTCATACACTCCATTCGAGTTGTGAACCACATAGGCTGGTTGAGTTTATCTTGACCTAGCCTAGACCTTCGTCTAATCATTATGTAGATAATTCCCCAGTTAAGTCAAGGCTATTAATTAGGGAAGGTAGGACCCTACCTAGAGGATTCAGGCTTACAGCAAGACCTCCATGAAACTGGGGTCATCAATCATTGACTATCTACACTACTACAATTTTTTTTTTTTTTTTTGGCTGAATAAAAACTTTATTGCTCAAAAAACTCAACCCGATACAGGGGAGACACAAAAAGATTGGGCGTGGACCCATCTCTAACGAAAGCCTTAGAAACATGAGAAGGCATATTGGAGATGGGAACCGGCCCAGACCAATTTACAAGAGCTGCCCACTGAGCTAGCAAAGATACATTACCCTTTCTATGAACAAAAGAAAATTCAACATTTGAAAAACTATTAACAAAGAGCAAAATATCTTCTAGAATAGACCTGATACTCCAATGCGGGGTTACATCTGACTTTTTCAGCGACTCAATGACATTCCAGGCATCACCCTCCAAGATTATATTCTGAAATCCTTCATTCATAGCACACCTCATGGCATACCAAGCTGCTCTTGCTTCCCCAAGTAGGGAATTTCCACTCTCAAATTGCTCTGACCCTGCCAACAAAAGGTTGCCAGCTGAATCTCTTCCCATAACTGCAACTGTGATTTTCTCTTCCCGGATTGCAACATCAAAATTTAACTTGATCCAGCTCATTGGAGGGGGAGACCAGACCACATCTTTTGATGGTTTCTCATTTTGGTCCTTCCAAGCTTCTTTTTGCTCCATGAAGACTCTAAAAATTTGCCTAGAAAGATCAGTTGGATCACTTTTGGAACCCTCCACTATAGCTTTATTTCTAGCCATCCATAATTGATCACAGAGAATGGAAGCATAAAGTTGGAAGTCTTTGACAAATTCTTCACTCAACCCCAACATGGATTTTGGATTTAAAATAACCTTAATCCAACCCAAGATAGATAGAGAGGATAACTTACTCATATATATAGGCCATGGGGCTAGTAACCAAAGCTGTACAGCCCAATCACACTACATAAACAAATGCTCAATTGTTTCAGGGGAATTATTACACAAAAAACAATTTAAAGAAGAAATGTTAAAACGACTTTTAAGAACAGAACAAGTTGGAAGGATGTTCCAGCACATTTTCCATAAAAGGTTTTTAAGTCTGGTATTTACTTTTAGCTTCCATAAATCCTTCCAATCTTTACTGAGCATGAGGGGGTGGCTTGGAAGATTCAGCCCTCTTATAGCATTATAAGCAAATTTCACTGAAAACTCACCTGAAGGAGTAAGACACCAGAATACTTGGTCATTCATGGTTTGATGAGATAGATGGATGTTTAGGATTTTATTTACTACAGGAGGTTCAAATAATATTGAAAGTTTACTCTATCCCATTGTCTGGTATCTTGATTAATCAGATCTACTACCAAGTGAACATCAGTAGAAATACCGCTTCTTGTTTGGGGAATGAACCCTGGCTCGTTAGGGACCCATGGATCTTCAAAGATCCAAGTGTTAAGGCCATTGCCAATCCTATTGCACAAGCCTTTACTGATAACCTTCCTGCACTCAAAGATACTTTGAGCTGCCCAAGAAGCACCCTTCGGATTGGGCATTTTCATGAAATTTCTGTTCCGAACATATTTCTTCTTGAAAACCAACACCCACATTTTATCACTGTTATTGACCACATCCCAAGTCATTTTGGCCACTAAAGCTTTATTCATATCTTCTGTTTTTTTAATGCCAAGACCACCAACATTTTTAGGAGTGCATATTGAATCCCTGCTTTTGAGACAGCAACCTTTCTTACTATCATCCATTGTACCCCACCAAAATCTTTGGTTAAGGGAATCAAGTTTTGAACAAACTTCATTTGGGAGGATTAGGGATAAAGCTTGGTAAGATGGCATGGAAGAAGCCACAGATGAAATTAGTGTCGCTCGACCTGCTTGAGAAAGAGTTTTCATTTTCCACCCTTGCAGCATTTGCTTAACTTTCTCAATAATCTCTTCAACTGCTGCTTTTTTGTCTCTACCAGAGACTACTAGAATACCAAGGTATTTCTCCTTCTTATTTGAAGCATTAATTCCAATAGAGTTTGCTAACTGAGATTTTAGATAGTGAGGAGTATTTTTGCTATAAATAATAACAGATTTAAAGAAATTTATCTTCTGCCCCGACCAGCTTGAAAAAACATCCAAGAAAAACTTTATCCTTTCCAAATTTTCCTCATTAGCTTGAGCAAAGATAAAAAGATCATCCGCAAATTGCAAATGAGTAATAGGATTTAGATCTCTAGCCAGCTTAAAACCCCTTATCCCATTACACAAGGCTTCCCTCTCAATCAAGCAAGCCAAAACCTCCCCAGCTAGAACATAAAGGAAGGGAGAGAGAGGATCACCCTGCCTCACCCCTCTTTGAGGTCTAATAAACCCAAATGGACTTCCATTTATAAGGATGGAGAAGGATGTTGTAGAAACATATTGCATAACCCATTGTATCCAAGTATCAGGGAACCCAAAACAGCAAAGGACTTTCTCAATAAAGCCTCATTCCAGGCGGTCATACGCCTTTTCCATATCTATTTTTAAATCCATCCAACATGTTTTACCCTTCTTCTTCTTCATTGCATGGAGAATTTCTTGAGCCAAGAAGGTATTTTCCTAGATTTTACGACCAGGAATGAAGGCTGTCTGCCATGGAGAAATTAACTTGTTAAGGACTTGCTTGAGCCTATTAGCAAGGAGTTTAGAGATGATTTTATAAAGCACATTACAGAGGCTAATCGGCCTAAATTGGTTTACTGAAGCTGCATTGTTGCCCTTAGGAATAAGAGCAATAAAAGAGTGATTGATTTCTTTTAACATGGATCCCCTTCTAAAAAAACTCATAATTGCTTCAGTGACCTCTCCTCCAATGATATTCCAATAGAACTTGAAAAATTAGGCTGACATACCATCTGGTCTAGGTGCCTTATTGGAACCCAAACTAAAGACCACACTTTTAATCTCATCCACTGAAGGTAGCCTAGATAACATCTCTTTATCTTCTTGAGACAGACTAGGCAAGATTAAGTCATCCAAGTTGTTTGGGATTGAGGGATTGGATGAGGTGAAGAGAGTAGTGAAGAACTCCTCAAAGCACATTCCAATCGCTTCCCTACCTCAAACCCAATTCCCTTGTTGATTCTTCAAAAAATCAATTGCATTCCTCCTCCTCCTAACAATTGTCGAAAGATGAAAGAATTTAGTGTTCAACTCTGCTACAGGAATCCATTTAGTTCTAGATTTTTGTCTCCATAAAGTTTCTTCTCTAATCAACCATTCATGGAGCTCCAGATTAATACTAGCTTTTTTTTTCCAAATTCTCCTAGGTAGGTTCTTCCCTTTGGATTTTCTCTAGTTGATCCCATTTCTCCCTAATTTTTGTCTGAATATTCCCAAACCATTCTCTGTTCCATCTACGAAATTCATCTTTTGTTTCCTTGATCTTCTTACAGACTTTGAACATAGGAGTCCCATTTAAAAAATTTTTCCATGCCTTCTCCACAACAAAAAAACTAGTTTCATCTCTTGTCCAAGCTTCTTCAAATTTAAAGGGTCTTTTAATCTAACTTTGTTCTCCTTCAATGTGTATAATTATCAGGGAATGATCTGAAGATGAAGCAGGAACATGTTGAACCACTGCTCTTAGGAACATAAATCTCCATCGCTCATTTGCAAAGGCTCTATCCAGTCTTTCTTTAACATTTGCTAATCCCTCCCTCATATTAGACCACATATAGGGATTTCCAGAAAAATTAAGGTCTATGAGGCCATTCTTATCAATTACAACATTAGGACCCCCACTAGATGACCTAACAACTGGTCTTCCACCTTTTTTATCTACTTGGGAAAAGACATGGTTGAAATCACCAACACAGCCAACGTCCACTAAAGGCTTCTCCCACCTTCTCCACTGATTCCCAAAAAGGCCCTCTATTATTTCTACTAGGAGGATCATATACAAAAGACACCAACCATGGTTCATTAACCGGATCAGAAAAAATAAGGCCATTAATCATATTAACCCCTTTTGAATTAATCTCCAAGTCAACCCCAATCTTCCTCCCAACGACAAGCCCTCCTTTCTTTCCTGTAGGATTCAGATATTCCAAAAAGTAGAAACTCAGGGAATTCAAAATTTTCTTTATTCTGTCAATCGGAACCTTGGTTTCTGACAAGAAAATTATATCCAGACCTATATCCTTAATCAAAGCTCGCAAAGTTCTTTTTGCCGAGGCTCGAGCCAAGCCACGGAAATTCCAAGATAATATAATCATGGCTGGGGTGAGGGCATGTTTAGGCCCGCCTCCTCAGCCATTTTGGATATAAGGGAAGAGACAATATGAGAAATTGAAGAAGGTTCAGAGTTTACCTCATCATGGTCACTATGAGCTTGAGGACAAGGTAATTCTCTAGCCAAATCTTTCATCTTCTTCCTTCTGGTAGGAACATTTCTATTAGAAGTCTTCTGTTGGGCATCTTCAATATAATTTATGGGTTGATGGACAACTTTAATCAGTCCCGAACCCACTTTAGTAAGCTTAATGGCCCTATTATTTGCTAGGCCCTCATCTTCCTCCAGTTTTCTTTTAGCACTGGGCTTATGTTCCTTCTCATTGCTAGGTGGGCTTACTTGGACCTTGCCAGATGGCTCCCCTTCATTATAATAGGAAGTCCAAGATAATGAATTATTTTAGGCTTTTGAGAGCCCAATAAGTAAAGTTGGGTCAGTAGAGACAGAGTTTGGGATAGGCCCACTAGGTTGGTTTAATTGGTGTTGAGGACTTGGGTTATTGCTGGCAATATCAGATTTAAGGTTTTGTGGTTGTTGGGATTCAATGCACTGTGTGTCTTGGGAGGGAATATGTGGTTGATTTTGATCTGAAGTTGAGGAATTGATGACATCAGAAAGTTCAGTTTCCATGGGGGTTAAAGTATTAAGAGAGGTGGGAATAAGGGATTCATTTGAGGGATTTTGGTTTTTGTAACTAGGATGGTTTTCTGGTTTGTTGAGAGAAGGAAGCTGAAGACAAGTACCTGAGCATGGTTGGTTTGAAGTGACATGGTCTACCAACCTTTCAAAGTTTGTCAGGGAGTTTCTCGAGCCTTCCACCTGCCCTTCCTTAGTTTCTGCTCCACTTTGCGCGTACTCATCACGCTCTTCTTCTACATGCTTCTTTGAATTTTGCTGCTTTGCTGTACTTTCTTCAGCCATGAATTCAACCCATCTTGATGTTTTTCTCCCTGACGATTCTACCTTCATCCAATGGTCGAATCCATATGGCTCTTTTGGTGGAACTTGGGCATCTATGTGACTAACTTTCAAGCATCTAGCCTTTAAATGCCCCAACCTACCACATTTATAGCAGAATTTAGCCACTCTCTCATATTTAAATTGAATTCACAGATCAGGTTGAGGACTTCTGTCAAGATAAAACCCACTCTGAAGAGGGTCATCTACCTTAACTTCCACTTTAACTCCTAGGAATTTGCACATACAAACTTCCCCATTGCCTGTGAAGTCAACATCTAACACTTCTCCTAATAGTGCCCCAATCTCACTTGCATTTTCTTTAGACATGTATTCAATGGGCAGATTATGTACCTGGACCCAAATCGGTAGACTTGAGAAGTCTAGATCTTCCACCACAATATTCTGATTCCATTGCTTTAAAATGAGAGGGAAACCCTTAATATTCCAAGGCCCTAGTTCCACAATTTTTCTTTTATCACCTTGTGAGAGTGGCTTTTCTTCTCACCTTAGTGGCCCAAGGATCCTGGGCCAAAGAAATATGTTTGGTGGACTGGGCTCGGTTCACCGCAGCTAAGAGGGCTATTTAAGAACCGAGTGGTGCACAAAACAAACTTCCTACAATACAAATAACTAACAAGCAAAGATATCTGTATTGAATGACTTTTTAACAGTAAAGGAATGCACAGCAAAATGAAACATATAATGTGAGAAAAGGTTAGGGATCCTCGAAGTAATGAGGTGCATTTTATTAATTTTCTTTAGTTATGATTGCAATGCTCACTAAGACGTGATGCAAGGTTCAACTAAGTTCAAAAACTACAGCCTTTGATAGCTATTTAAGCTTCCAAGACTTGCAAAGTTTGAATTTGTTGAATCCGAGCATGTGCTATAGTGGCTGTCCCTGGGATACTGGGAACGGTTCCTCTGTTTTCTTTCAATTTTACAGAGCTCTTTTCTAGTTCTATGAAACTCCAATAAAATGGACGTGAATGCCTGAATGTTCTAATCAAAGATGAATCTTTCTCTCTGAATCTGAATCCCCTTCAGCATGGACCTCCTCCTCCTTTTATAGCACAGCTCGGGCTCCGGGGTACTAGTGATTTCTCGCTTTTGCCCCTTAGAGTTCGTGTTGTGCTAGGTTGCTCAGGGTTATGTCATTTCCCTTTTCTCTCATAGTTTCTTGCTTTTGGTGCAACCAAACGAAAGTCCCTTAGCTAGTTTTCTATTTCCAGACTTCTCCATTTGGCTGGTCTTCAACTATTTGGTTTTTTCTTCTCAGCACCTCAGCTTTTTTCAGTTGTACTCTTCCTTGTCACTTTCTCCAAATGGTCGGATTCACGGCTCTTGCATTTTGCTTCGTACGTTTTGGCTCCACTGCATGCCTGGAGCATGAGATCTGCATGCCCTTTGTCCTTTATCCCTCCTTTGAATTTTTCTTTAGTCTTGCTTCGTGCATCCAGGGATCCCTGGACTCTGGGGACTTTTGGGATCCCGGCCCACCCCTTCTTACTGGGTTTTCTTTGGTTTGCCGGTTCTGCCTGGTTTGGGCCTTTTTTTACTCTTTCGTGGGTCTCTGGATCCCAACCCCCTGGGCTTTTTGCCCTTTTCTTCTTTCTTTTCTCTTTTCTTTATTGTGTGAGCCCAGCCTTCTTTTTTTCTTATTTTTCTTCTCTTAGCTTTTGTTATTTATTTATTATTTCTTTCTTTGAAATGAGCCCACCGTGTTTTTTTCTCTTTGGGCCTTAGTTTGTGCCCAATTTTGATCCTCAACACACCTTCACATGCAAATTTAAATAGGAATATATTTTCTCTAAGATCCAATATCTTGACCCCTCTTGATGTTCTCCATGCCTTTAAGATGATAGCTTTCACTGCATTTTTGTTAATTCTCCTGTCTGCCAATAGCTTATCCACCAACCTAGTATTGTATAGTTCTTCCACCGCTTTCTCACTTGCTTTCAACTTCAATGATTTACCTGAGAATCTTAGCTTGTTGGTTTCAGCATTGAGTGCTTCCACCAACTCATCTTGTTGAGACATCACGGCTAGGAATCCGTGGTGAAGGGGGAAACCCCCAAACCATGAAACAAGAAAATCCCTAACAAATAAGAGGTTTCAAATGAAATTAAGGCTCTTTGGCTGATGTGGATGGAAGAAAAGACAAAATAGATGAAGGTAGAAGTTTGAGAAAAGTTGAGAAAAGAAATTTAGGGAGGATATGGAAGACAGAATGAGAGCGAGAAAAGCAAAGAGACCTCGAGACACGCTCAGGTCAAATAAACCTTGGTACCAATCCAAGGAGAGTAAAGTTGCCAAAGCAACTAGTCATTCTACACTACTACAATTAAATGCTCCACTAATAAGATTTGAAATGTTGTCACTATTTCGTAGTATTTGCTAGCAATTACTACTATTTGGGACTGAGTAGGTTGCCGAATGTGATACATTCATTAATGGTGGACACTGACTTCAAAGTATATATAGGCCAAAATGGATAACTAGACATAACATTCCAACTATATAGTTAGTAGGCAATGTTTACATACTATATTTTTTACTAGCATCTCGAGTCTGAGAGACTCGATTTTAGCCTATAAATCGAGTCTTTGAGACTCGATTTTCATGTTCTGATCACATCTGATGTGGCATCTTTGTCCACGTGGCGTCTACATGAAAATCGAGTCTCTAAAACTCGATTTATAACCCATTTTATATTTAAAATCATGGCGAAAAGCACATTTTCGTCCCCACATTTTCACGCGATTTCCATTTTGGTCCCTAACTTTTTTTTTCACCGCTTTTAGTCCCTATCCTGGAAAACGCCTATCGTTTTAGTCCATGCCGTTACCTCAGAGACGGAAAATGCTGACGTGGCAAACGGATGGCACTGTTGACTGACGTGGCCATTAAAATAATAATAAAAAATATTATTTGGTATTAAAAAAATTTAAAAATTAATTTATTAATTTTAACTAAGTCAAAAAAATCAAAACAAAAATAAAAATAAAAATTTATACGAATTAAGATCAAAAATATCTTGAAGAAGAACACTAAGAACACCAACACCAAACCACCATTTCCGGCCAAACACCAACCCATATAAATTCATATAAATTTTGAACAAAGAACGCTTCCGTTCAACAAAGAAGTCAAGGCTCAGATTTGGGACACTGCTGGCCAAGAACGCTTCCGTGCTGTCACCTCTGCTTACTATCGTGGTGCTGTTGGTGCTCTCATTGTCTATGATATCAGTCGCCGCTCCACTTTTGACAGCATTGCTCGCTGGCTTGATGAGCTCAAAAGTAAGCTACTACTACTAGTTTCATTGCATTTTTTTTTAGCTATATATGGTTGATTTGGTATCTGGGTTTTGTTTTTTTTGATCTGGGTTGTTGGAGTTTTTAGTGCTTTTTTGACTTTAGATCCGCTTTCTAATCATGGGTTTTGGAGAAACTTCATTTTTAAGCAAGTTACAGAAACAGAAAGGGAATTAATTTAAAGTCTTGTTGAGTAAATTATAATCTTTATTATTGTTATTATAGATTGGAAGGTAATCTAAGCAATGAACTGGCTAAAGTAGGGTCATGGGAGGCTTGATCTAGATAAAGTCTTCACCTTTTTTGCATTTTTTTCCATAAAGGGTCCTGTGTGATTCACTGAATTGTGAGATCTACTTGGTTAAATCTCACTCGCCGCCCGTGATTGGTCACTCCAAAATTCTTAGTGATGATCTTAATTCATATAAATTTTTATTTTTATTTTTGTTTTGATTTTTTTTACTTAGTTAAAATTAATAAATTAATTTTTAAATTTTTTTAATACCAAATAATATTTATTATTATTATTTTAATGGCTACGTCAGCCAACAGTGCCATCCGTTTGCCACGTCAGCATTTTCCGTCTCTAATGTAACAGCAGGGACTAAAACGATAGGCGTTTTCCAGGATAGGGACTAAAAGCGGTGAAAAAAAAAGTTAGGGACCAAAATGGAAATCGCGTGAAAATGTGGGGACGAAAATGTGCTTTTCGCCTAAAATCATTTATACCAAACAGAAAAAACGCAGAAAGAAAGAAAAAAAGAAAGAAAGAGAGAAGAAGAAGAAGAAGAAGAAATGGAGATGCTCAACCGCCGACCCAGGCCACACCGACCCAGGCCGTGCAGCCCCAGCCACACTGGCCAAGCTAGGCCGCGCAGCCCAGGCCAGGCCACGCTACCCAGGCTAGGCTCTGTTGCCTCCAATCTGATCTGGGTCTCTAGATCTTTCTCTCTGATCTGATTGTGCTTGTGTTTCTAATCTATTGTGCTGGATTGTTGCTTTTTTTGGATTTTTTTTTTTTTTTTGGTATTGCTGGGAATGGCTGAGGGACTTGAGACTTAGAATTTTTTTTTCTTTGTAAATCGAGTCTCAGAGACTCGATTTTCATGTAAACGCCACGTGGAAAAAATGCCACATCAGATGTGATCAACCCATAAAAATCGAGTCTTTGAGACTTGATTTATAGGCCAAAATCGAGTCTTTGAAACTCGAGATACTAGTAAAAAATATAATTTGAAAACATTGATAACTAATTATAATGTTTAAAAATTAGGGTTAATTTCCCATTTTGGCCGTATATATACATTGAACTTCTAAGGTAATTAAAAGAGAAAATGCACCATGTTTTTTTGTATATGTTGTTCCCCTTGATAGTTGATGGGACTTACAATTGATAGGTTCTACCAACTCATAAGAGGAAAAAAATATACACCTAAAATAGGGTATAATTTTTCGATCTAAAGGTTCAAAACTCTTTTTAAATGGTGCACATTTTCGTTGAAAACATTAACTAAAAATATTTGGTTGAACTAATAAGAGTCCTAGCTCTTCTTGCCTTTTACTTATTAGGCGTCATTAACTAATTTTCGCATCAGTCTTTGTTCGAGTCAATAATTTCCCTCTTTCCCCACAACACTATAGACACAAGTAAGGAAATTTCTTCTTCTTTTCCTGGGCCACATTTCGCTACTCCTACCTCAACCCAACCCATTTATGCTATTCACATGGTAGTCAAACTTTATATTGGCTCTTCTGCCCATTTATGTTATTCACATGCTACTCAAACTTTATATTGGCTCTTCTGCCAACCTAGCCCATTTATGTTATTCACATGGTAGTCGAACTTTATATTGGATCTTTTGCCAACCCAATAAATACATGGAGAAAGGGTCATGTTAACGAGTGCTGTAAGGCATTGATTAACAATCCAATTAAAAAAAGTTTTTACGGAGAAAAAAAAAAAAACAATTAATATTTTGACAGTTTTTTTCATTTCCCATAAAAGTAATGTCAAAACTTTCATAAAATGAATTCTTAACCAATGCCCCAACGGCACTCGCTAACATTTCCTAAAATAAAGAACCTCTAAATGTGACAATTGTACATTTATATTTGATGTTTGTACTGCCCAATATAATGTTAGAATCATTAAATATAATGTTTTGGTAACCACTAATAGCAGGTTAACTATCGTACCTAGCAAAAGAAAGGGTACCTTAGAACCCTAATGAAATGTCTCACATTGAACACATTTTATGTAACTACATTGCCTATTTAAGCCAAGATAAATCATTGCTAATGAGGAGAAAAATCAATGCCCTAAGAGTACTCGTTAGTATAACCCATTTATATTTAAGTTAATCATGTGTGGATCATGCACAACAAGGCTTATAGAAATCTTCATTATAAACAACCAAAGTTGTGCTAGAGATAAATTGTACATAACCTTTTCACAATTGTTGCCTTGAGCTCCATTGTGATTAAGTGGTACGTATTAAAAATAGTATAAATGGCTGTCACAAGTAAAAATAATGTTCCAATCATAATAAACTATGATAAAAATTGTAAAAAAATTTGTGTTTACCATTACTACTTAAAAAATTGGTCTCCACAAATATATACATCCCTTCCCTTGTTCTTTTTCACTTAACACGCCTGACAATTTTAACAAAATAAGCAGGGCTTGCTCTATGGCGGAAGGCTTAAAGATTGTTCATTGAATGGTGTTACAATGCGTGGCCTATGACGAATGACCATGTGTCTTTGAGCCCCTGACCAAACAAAGTGAGTTCAAGAACTAATCTAGAATTGTTATTAAACGAGAGAGAGAGAGAGAGGAGATCACAACCTCAGTCACGGATTTATGCATTCAATTTTTTGCCCTTTTAGTTATATCTTTCAAAGCAAAAACCCCAAAGATAATGATGGAGATGCATGGCGTTGACATATATAAATATAATGGAGTTTAAAACGTAGAGACATGCAAGGTAGTTGCAAATACATTTACGAGCTGTTGGACTCCAGAGAAATTGTGTAAAAAACTGGTGTACGCACCATCCTCATTAACCTGTTTGATTAAAAAATTTGCGGATGAAATCATGAAAGTCTGCTAAATGTTGAGATTGGCCAAGTTGACATTCTTGACATACCAAAGAACTTAACTCAGGCCGACAGACACTAGAGTTTCGAGCAGAGAGGTCGGTGTTAACGCTGACACTAAACTCTAATGTTAATGCGCAATAATGGACATTTTTTTTTTCCACAAAAGAACAAATGAGAAGCAGAATATGTGGAAAAAAAAAATGCCAAATTGCAGATTGATATTGATCATGTATGTAGATCTTTCTTACTAATTGGTTACTCCGTTTTAACTGATGAATTAACTTTCTTATAGGTGGAGTTTGACCGTGCGGTTTAGGAAAAGATTTGTCTCACTCTCTCACGTAGTTGAGTACTTAATGTTATGTTTGGAAGTTTTGGGGGGAAGATAATAGAGGGAAGTAAAGGAGATGAGAGTAGTGGAGAGGAGAGTTGAAGGAAATGATTATTTTTTATCTTATTTGGATGTTTTTAAAATTAAGTAAGGGGGAAATAATTAGACTTTTCATAGTTTGTAATTTTGTTAAGGAAAATGCTAACGAGTGCTCTTAGGGCATTGGTTAATAATTCATTTTAGGAAAGTTTTGATACAACTTTTATGAAAAATGAAAAAAGCTATCAAAATATTAATTACTTTTTTTTTTTCATTTCTTATAATTTTTTTTTTAAATGGATTATTAACGAGTGCTCTAAGGGTACTCGTTAGCATTTCCCTTTTGTTAATATGAAGAGGGTAAATTTGGTAATTCATTTGGTTAAACATTTCTATGCTTTGCTTTCCCTCCAAATCTATCCAATTTGGGGAATTAAAAATGAAGGGTTAAAAGTAGTTAGAACTCCTCCAAATCCCTCCCTCTTCTCTCTTAAAAAACATCCAAATAAGGTAATTTGACTTATTCTCCCCCCTCTCTCCCCCCCCCCCCCCCCTCTCTACTTTACTCCTCTCGACTCCCCATCTATCCAAACAAACTATAAGTCTTAATGTCTCATGACTCTCATCACAGGTGGTGACAACAAAATTGAGTGATTATATAAGATTGATGAATCCTAATTTTATGGCTTAAACTTTTAAATTAAATGATATTCTAATTCTAACATGTTATGTCAATATAAGTCCACACAAAACAATTTTATTAAGTATTATTAAAACTTTATCAATATTAGAATAAAAAAAAAATCATTTTTTTTAAAAGACTTAGTGCTCGTTTGGCCAGCGCGTTGCGTCTGGCGTTTACGTTTTAAGCTCCCTTTTTTTTTCTTTTTCTTTTTTTTCACGCGTTTCTAGCTTTTCAGAGGCAAAATTTTTACTGTAGCGGCTACTGTAATAGTACTATAGCCGCAAATTTTGAATTTTCAGCACAAATTTCACTGTTTACAGACCCACAAATTTTATTTTTCAGCAACTTTTTCATTAAAAATAGGTCCCACGGTACTATTTATACATTTAAAAATTATTTTGTTACAGTGTTTTCAGTTTTCAGTTTTCAACTGTATCCAAACGGACCCTTAAGAAATCATTTTCTGAACAGTGGGTATTTATTATATGCCAACAACCCCACTTCCTTAATTACGCAACTTCCACGCAGATTTCTTCTAAGCATTTGCTTTTGTACATTTTTGTCCCCACCCTCCCATTCCCAACCAGAAGCCTCTAATAATATATAAGAGAGAGAGAGCTGGGTGCCAAAGAAATCTCCACATTATTGACCATGTCAAGTCCTAGGGTTATAATGCTCACCCTGACCATAGTCCTTGTAGTAACAGTTGCACCTAATAAAGTCGAGGCAGCTCGGGCTTTCTTTGTTTTTGGGGATTCACTAGTAGATAGCGGCAACAACAACTACTTAGCAACTACTGCACGTGCCGATTCTCCACCAAATGGTATAGACTATCCCACCCACCGACCAACTGGCCGATTCTCCAATGGCTTAAACCTTCCTGACATTATCAGTGAGTTTATTGTTTTAATTTCCATTTCACTTCGTATCTCTTTTCTAAGCTTAACAAAATTTTCTCGTACGAATGTGTTTCATTGAACTAATTAATAAAACATAATAAAATGTGTGCAATATATACATTTAGGTAAGCAAATGGGGGCAGAGCCCACATTACCATACTTGAGTCCTCAACTCACAGGACAAAAACTGCTTGTTGGTGCCAACTTTGCTTCTGCTGGCATTGGAATCCTCAACGACACCGGATTTCAGTTTGTAAGTCCAACACAAATGAAACTTTCAGTTCATTTCTTTTGAGTTGGAACTTTTCTACCGTTTAATGCGTAGAAAAATTTTTATAATTAAACACAACTTTTCTATAATTTGATATGATCAACAGAAAATTACTAAATATTTTTGAGGTGCAATGATATTATGTTATTTTCTTTCACATTTATTATATTTCATTGTAAATATAAGAGGAGGAAACACCGTCCATACACTATACTTTTGAAAGTACCTAATAATAAATTGTGAATAATTGTGAGCGATGGAAAAAGACCAATTTAGTAAGTTGTAGCAAATAAAATGATTCTAGAAGAATTTTCGTCCCACTTCTAACTCTATTTTGTGAATACTTCTCAATAAAGTTCTCTTTTAGATTTTTTTTTTAAAAGAAACTTCTCTTTTTGTTTTTTAATTTATTTATTTGTGTACAACATATTAACGCCTCTTTATTTTTGGGTTTGAACATATCCTGACCAACTTTTACCCAATAAGAAAATAAGTTTTAAACAAAAATCACCATCCAAACAAACACTTTATATGTAGAAATATAATGACAAAAAAAAAAGGAGGTGAAAATATGGAACTTTGGCATGTGAAATTGAAAGACATTTTTCTAATCCGAACTCCAAAGTTGCCTTCTCTTGACTTCCCACCAAGAAGATTATGATGAAGATATATCATATATGTATGTCAGAGCTTGAAATAGAAATGTACGTATGAGTTTGTATATGTATACCTAAAACTTGATATTGTAATCGATGGTTCCCTAGTCAAACATATAATACCAAATTTGAAATTGCAGCATCCACAAGGTAAACTGCGCGCTGCCTCTTGGGCCCCTAATTGATTCTACCATGCATAGAGGCTAACGATAGACAATAACTCTCTCCAAACATAGCTTACAACTTTCATTGTACTGTGCTTTCCAAAGAAATCTGCTACCGGAAGAAATCGAAGAATTTCTTTTGGACATATAGTTTATAAATATCCCTCTTCTTAAGTATGAAGGTTACTTTTAATTTTTTACACTGTTTGGTTAATAGTATTATGTTTTGTGCAGCAATTTATCAAGCATTCCTTTGAGGTTAAAGTTTAAATGAAGTAATGAGTAGTGAACCAAAATTTTTCATTTTACAGGTGAACATTATAAGAATCTCCAGACAGTTTGAATTGTTCCAACAGTACAAGCAAAGGCTGCGTGCGCAAGTCGGACAAGCCCAGGCTAAGCGGCTAGTAAACGATGCACTTGTCCTCATTACACTAGGTGGTAACGATTTTGTTAACAACTATTTCTTGACACCTTTCTCAGCAAGATCACGACAATTCTCCATCCCTAATTACTGTCGTTACCTCATTTCTGAGTATCGAAAAATTCTAAGGGTAATTCTCATAAATAAAAATTCATTTCCTTCTCAAAATCCTAGCTAGTTGGCATATTCTGTTCTACTAGTTAAACTAATAATGTTCTCAAAAGTTTTTAACTATTTAAATATAATAAATTTAACCATTTAACTATATACTTCTAACACTGCATGCATGTAAGTGAGTTTGTTGCTTTACGTTGAGAAAATTGAGTTTTGGATGAATATATTTGGGGAAGTATTGAATTATTTACGAAATAAATGTTTGGTGGGTGAGGACCTAGCAATGTTTAATTGTTTCATAGATGTGGTACACACATTGAAGACTGATAGAGATGGAGGCCTTTTTTTCCTACAAACCATTTTGGTCAACTAGCAGGGGAAGAAATACCACAATAAGTGTACGTAGAGTACTGTAGAAGCTTTTTTTTTTTTTTTTTTCTCACAATTACGGATGATAGTACCACCTCCTTATTTTTAAAAAAATTAAAAAACTTTTTTTGATCATTCGCTATATCATTGGATTAAAGACCCTGGAAACCCCACGCCCCTTTATTGCCGTATCTCTGTGGCTGACAAATGTGGTTGGTATGAAATCAATGTTCAGACTAGGGTCTTTATCCAAAAAAAAAAAAAGTGTTCAGACTTGGTCAAATACCAATATACCATATATCCAAAATCATATTATTGAATTCAATTATTTTATTTTCTTAACTTACTCATTGTTATTGAAATATTAATTAATTTCTTCATTTTTTATTAATTTAAAATTTTAAAATAAATAATAATTTATTATGCTTTATGATATAAAGCATAAGTGATCTTGCATTCAATCTTATATCTATTTTATCTTCCATATTCCATAAGTTAAAAATGAACTTATCCTAATTTATCAGTTTTTTTTAATTGATTTCTATATATTTTATTTAGTTCAACTGGCATAACAAAAATTAAAAGATCTGATTATGAAGTTTGAACTCTACCTAATTACTTACACTAAAAACTAATTAATATTTTAATTTGATGATAAAAAAGAAGAAGGAATTATTCTTACAACTGTATTATATTTAAAATTTGTTACAACTTGCAAGTACTCAATTGTAAAATAAATGAAATTTACTTTAAACCAAAAAAAAAAAAAAAAAAATTTTGATAGGAAAAAAAAAAAAAAAACTATTTTAGTTTAAAGTAAATTTCATTTATTTTACGATTGAGTACTTGTAAGTTGTAACAAATTTTAAATATAATACAGTTGTAAAATAAAAAATTTTAAACCAAAATAGTTTAGCAAATTCTTAATTAGAACCTCTCTATCTTGTTGAAAAAAAAAATCCAATATGCATGTTTCGCTTTTGTTCTTTTTTATTTAATAATTTATTATTTTGTTTGGGCCCTTTGGTGGGGATTGTTTTGTCACTCGGCCAATTCGTGAAAGTGTAGAGACTGTACAAGCTGGGAGCCCGTAGAGTAATGGTGACAGGAACTGGGCCACTGGGTTGTGTACCAGCAGAGCTAGCCATGAGGAGCAGAAATGGGAAATGTGTACCAAAGTTACAACAGGCTGCAGGATTTTTTAACCCAGAGCTCGTCCAAATGATTCAACAACTCAACCGTGAACTAGGCTCAAATGTCTTTATTTCTACCAATGCCTTCGCTATGAACATGAACATCATCACCAACCCCCAAGCACATGGTTTGTTTTCCTAATTTGCACCCTATATATATATAGAGAGAGAGAGAGAGAGAGAGAGTAACATTAGTGATAAAAAAAGATCACAACTATTTTACTGACATATTTCTAAAATAGCCTATGACCTCACACATGACCTACTATAATGTGAAATTTTAAATTTTTTAATACTTATTTGCCGATGATGTGAACTTTTATTCTGTGACTAGCATATTGTATTACATATATATTTATCAGAAGATTCAGAACATCCTCCTCATATACTGGTCTAATAATCGTTCTACATTTATATCATGTATCACTACAAAAATAAATAAATAAATAAATAAAAATTAACCTGTTTCGACCCTTTTATTCTTTTGGGCTTTTCATACCTTTTTTAAAAGGTTTTGATCCTTTTAAAAAAACCAACAGTTTTCCTCAACAAAAAAAAAAAAAAAAAAAAAAAAAAAAAAAAAAAAAAAAAACCTTTTTTGTGACGTGCGGTCCTGGCCCTCCTGGGTCCGGACCATGAAGAAGGCCACATGACCAATGAAACTTGTAGAATTTTCACGTCATTTGGTATAAAAAAAAAAAAAAAAAATCATTTTTAAGATAAAAGTATTCCCCTAATACTTGTAACGTAGCTACGGTACAAATATCAATAAGTTTTTATTTTATTTTATTTTATTTTATTTTTTATTATTATTTAAATTTAATTATTTAAAGGTCGATAGTTTTGGGTGATCATGAAAAAGAATAGAACGTTTCAAAAAATAGTAAAACTCATGAATATATCATCTAAAAGAGAAACAATAATATAAGGACCCTATAAACTTTTTTTTTTTAAATTCCAATTATTCAATCTCTATATTCTATAATGATTTTTTTTTTTTTTTTTTTGGGTGTAAGTGGAACTCATAAAAGTATTTGAAAAGAAGAATTTGGATTTTAATTTATAGTTCAAATTTTTATTAATACAAGAATTTGAAATAATCAGGGTAAAATATTATTTTAAATCTATTACATTAGAAATATTTGTGTTGAAGTAGATTCTCAAAACTCAAATCTATCATGTGATAATAACATTTATACCGAACAATTTATATAATTTTCAAATTCCTTGATTTTAAATCCCTAAATCCAAATGCATCCTATTATTTTGATTGGCCTTAAATCAGCAATTTGTGACATGGCTCTTATCTTTCTACTTCATTCTCCATGCATATTTGGTTGGGAAAATGAGTAATTAATTGTATGTTTCTGACTGGGTGGACCAGGTTTTGTTACATCAAAAGTAGCATGTTGTGGCCAAGGCCCCTACAATGGACTTGGTACATGCAATCCACTGTCAAACCTATGCCCAAATCGGAATGCCTATGTGTTTTGGGATCCTTTCCATCCAACGGAGCGTGCAAACCGGCTCATTGCTCAGCAGATCATGACTGGTTCCACAGAGTACATGAACCCAATGAACCTGAGCACCATTATGGCCATGGACTCCAAGAACTAATATCTAGTATTATTATTATATAACTAATAATCCTCAAGAAATTATATATTTAGGTTCCAATGTACTTATTTTTCTGTGTCTCTACTCTCTACCCCTTGAATGCATGTTTGCTGGTGTGGATTATCAGTATAGTCTATAGGCAATAAGGTACAAGGATCATATCTCAATTGTGCAACTTTTTAAGTATAAATATTGATGAACTTTGAGATGTCGTTCCTAGTATCTCTGCGAGTGTGGCAGTGCACTTATGCGGTACTTGTATTGTATCTGATTTTCTTGTGTTGAACAATCACGTCATGTTAGGTGGCTTGGTTGAAATTTGATTGCATAATGTTGATGTATTATTAATAGCTTGGTGAACCCTTATTTTTCCTATTTCTCATTATTCCTTTAAGGCTTTACTGTATTAATTTACTAATTGGAAGAAAATAAAGTTCTTTGAAATCTTGAACTTCAAAGTCTATCCTTTTTGAAGTTAAAATAAAAATACTAGCTTGGTGAACCCTATGTATGTATTTTTTTTTTTTTTTTTTTTTTGGTTGAGATAACCGCCCTTAAGGCAAAACTTTATTCAAATAACTAAGGAGAGTACATAGCATCATAAACAACTAGAGGAGCTATATCATCAGGAATGGTATCAAACCAGACCTGTAGCTCACAGCCGGACTTAGAACGTCTAGCCAGATGATGGGCAACTTGATTGCCTGATCTTTTAACATGATTGAAAGAACTAAAGTGAAAATCCCTAACACACACAAGAATATCCTCAATGACATGACCATATTCGGGATTGTTGAAATCTTCCATACAAATGGCTTTTATAAGGACCTCGGCATCTCCTTCAAAGATACAATCCAGTGCAGAAACTTCTTTAGCAAACTCCAAAGCCCTTCGACAAGCTAAGGCTTCAACTGTAGCTGGGGAGAAAGGGATTGGGATTTGTTGAGACAAAGCAACTGAGACTGAACCCAAAGAATTTCGGATCACAATGCCAATGCCAGCAGAATGCAAATCCTTGAAAAACACTGCATCAAAATTAATTTTGACAAGAGGCCGAATAGGTGGAGGCCAACGCACAACTCTGTTTTTGGGCACAACAGCTCGGGCTTGAGGAACTTGGGCTTGAAGGTAGTCCGATAGCAGATCCTTAGCTTTCTGCCTAATTCGAAATACCACCCCATGTTCTTTTAGTCTAACAGAATTCCTATCACTCCAAATCAGCTACAAAATCATTGCTAACAAGCCCATATTGATCCGATCTCTCATGGAAAACAAAAAACCCAACAATGCATCAAAGCCATGAAATTTATGCCAAAACAACTTCATCAACATGGCATCATCCTTCCATATAACCCACGGAGAACTACAATACCAAAGAGCATGCATTGTGTCCTCTTTATCACTTAGACAACCCGAGCAGGTAAAAACAGAAATAACCGAACGCCTCCACAGATTACACAAGGTAGGAAGAGCATTATGCGATGCCCGCCAAAGAAAATGTTTAACTCGATGTGGAACCTGTAGCTTTCGAATACCAGTCCACAAGACATGGTTATTGTCCTGTGATGAGCAGCTGGGAAGCAGATTTCTGGCCACTCTAACTGCAAGTCTATAGGCACTACGAGTTGTGTAACTACCATTTGTGGAAGGTAGCCATAACAACTTATCTGAGATAATACGGTCACTTAAAGGAATCCCCAACATCAGATTAGCCTCATGAGGAAGAAAATCATGCCTTATTAAATCTACTTTCCAAGAGTGGGAATCAAAATCAATAAGGGAACTCACCGTAGATGCTAGGGGGAGAATAATAGGTGGAGAGATAATTTTTGCAACAGGCAGAGAGGGAATCCAATTATCTTCTTGAATCTGGACCGAAGAACCATCACCTATTCTCCAAACAGCGCCCACATCAATAACATGACGAGATTGAAGAATACTCTTCCAAGCATATGAGCCCTTATTAAAGGAGGCACATTCCATGATGGAACAATTTGGGAAGAACTTAGCTTTGAAGACTTTATAAAATAGAGAATTCTCACAAGTCTGAAGCCGCCAGACCTACTTCGCTAAGAGGGAATCATTGAAAATGGTTAAGTCACAAAAACCCAAACCTCCTTCATTCTTGGGACGACACATCTTCTCCCAACTCACCCAATGGATTTTCCGCTGCTCCCCTTTGTAACCCCACCAAAATTTTCTAACTAGAGACTCAATTTCTTTAATCAAACCTTTTGGGAGCTTGAAGCAAGACATTGCGTAAGTGGGGATTGCTTGGATCACCACCCTGATGAGAATCTCACGACTAGCTTGGGAAAGGAGCTTCTCCTTCCAACCTTTTAGTTTTTTCCATATTCTCTCCTTTATAAGGCTAAAAGATCTTTTCTTGTCCCTTCCAATCAGAGCTGGGAGGCCCAAGTAATCAGACCCTATGTATGTATAGATGCAATAAAATTCATGTCTCTTATTTATCTTATTTATGGGAGATGTATAGCAAGTGTATTCAAAGAAACCATTGATATATTGTTTGTTGATCATTTTCTTTTGTGATTTCTTTGGACCAATAAATAAGATTAAAAAAAAAAAAAAAACAAAACAAATAACATGAGCATGAAAGTTCGTCATTATATTTTGCCTATTATATAGTTGGTTTCAATTTTATTAAAAATAATGCTATGTTTACAACAAATTAATCATAAATGACTAGCTGTTTTTTGTTTTAGTTTGAACTCACCATTAAAAATACTTTTTTTATTCACTAATAATAACTTACCACCTAAAATTTGTTATGAAACTTTTGTGGACATCGTATTTCTCTTATTTTAAACATGTTATAATTATTGCCATCTATGCATTATAGTTATTGCCAGATTTTTATTTTCAAGAATTGGAGGGAAGAGACAATGAAATAAAACAAATAAAAAACTACATTAGGAAAGAACGAAAAACTTGCATTAAGTTTAATAGAACAATAATATAACAGCTGACAGCTATTATCCTCCATTGAATCTCCCGTACAATACTTGAACCCACTGCTATACTACTTCTATTCCTAAATTATTCTAATGAAACAGAAAAACAACTATTGATTAAAACAGAAAAAGTGTGCCTATACAAATACCCTACCAAAACTTTTTGATGAGTAATACTATTACCAACCAAACTAGACATTTACCTGATGTCCAAACCTTAAACAGAATCAGTAAGCATATAAAAATTAGACATGGCAAAACGGGCGGGTCGGGTCAGGTTCGGGTCGGATCAATCGGGTTGCGGGTCGAGTTGGGTCGGGTTGACCCGTATTTTTCACATGAATCTTTTTTTTTTTTTTTTTTATAAAGAAAACAACATGTATCTGTCATTTGGAAAGTTATGCAACAAATTATTTTATATAAAATGCATTATTTTGAATTCACCACTTATATTTAGAATGAACTTAGCTAAACTTATTAATACTTCAACAATTTTAAAATTATACAAATCCTAACATTGCTATCTAAAACAAAATAACACAAAGATAAGTAAAACAAATACACAAGTTTTATTTCTATACAATATCAACATTCCAAATATAAAACAAAATTACAAATGACTTATTGGATAACTCATTTGATAAAAAATAAAAATATATAAGAAATTTACAATCTTGAAAATTAATTTTATAATCTATTATCAGTTGTGGTTGACACTCTATTTCAATTTGAAATATACTTTAAAATTTGATTGCTTACTTATTTATACATGGTCTCTTTTATGAATATCATATTATTGTTAAGCAACACACACTCTAGGAAATATCATAATTTATTTTGAAAAGCCGTTTATTTTGAACATAAATTATTAAAAAATAGGTCTAAGTATTCATAATTTATGCTAATTTGATACTTTAGCTTCACTATTTTCACATTTGTGAATATTTCTCACATGTCTACAATTTTAAATCTATATTTTTAACTCTACTGTAACCAGATTATCTTGGCATGTATTTTGCTATTTGATATCTAAAAACATTTACTCATTACAGAATGTTCAACAATTTATTTTTCAATTAATTTGCATATAGTTATGTAAATGTATCAATTGGTTCCTTAAAGTTCACAATAAACAATTAAACCAATATTGTCTTAGTTTTACTATTTTTTTTACCAAAAAAAAAAAAAACTAAAAAAATGGTTCGGGTTCGGGTTCGGGTCGAGTCGTGGGTTGGGTCGGGTTGACCCGCAAAAAATACGGGTCGGGTCACTGGTCTACCCGTTTTTGTTTCGGGTCAAAAACCGGGTTCGGGTCGGGTATTTTTCGGGTCGGGTCAAAAAATTCTGACCCGTTTTGCCATGTCTAATAAAAATCCCCTACCAAAACTTTTTTTGCTAAGTAATATATATACCAACTAAAACTAGACATTTACATAAAGTCTAAACCTCCAAAGCTCACTCCAATGAACAGTGTATTATAAGTGATATAACCGTAAAGAACCAGCTAAAACATTTCCAATCCAAGTTGATCTGCACCATAACCAAAACCCAGCACTGAATCTGTGTTGCATAGACGATCACTGTTTCATAATGCCATAATTTTAGCCATAAAAATTTCATTTTCTGAACAATCCCGCAAGTAATCCTGTCACTGTTTCATTTGATTTGTTTTGTTTTTAATATTTCCATTTTTTCTCTCTTTCTTGAGTCAGTAGCTGCTGTATTAACTTATAAATAGAGCAATAAAAACAACAGGAAAAGTCAATTACTGCATCCCGAAACAGCATAAAATGTTCTTTGAATGTTCAGACAGAAATTTTTTGTGCACGTTTACTCCAATAGCATCATCCATTTACATTCTTACTCATGCTTCTATCTAATAACAAGATTTTTTAGTCAGACACAAAAGAAAAATTATCTTTTAGAATATAGCAATAACTTTTTGATTGATAAGCCTTTTCTTTTTTGATAGTCTGAAGTTTATTTTCATTGTCTTCAGAAATTAGGAGTTCAAATTTCAATGATAAGCTTTAAACATAAGAACTACCTCAACCCACCTCCACACAATTACCACCTAACCAATAGACCAAGAACGGCCATGATAATCTTCATGTGCTTATATTAGTTGACTATGGCACCATGCAATACTCTACAAATTTGAGAGTATTGCTGCCATGATGTTAAAAGTACTGTAGAGAGGGAAAATTCTCGACCTATCACAAACTGACACATTATACTACCAAGTCCACAAAATACAACCAATTACAAAGCTTCAACTATTGTTGCAAGGTTTTGCTATTACTACTCAAAAACCAAAAACCAACAAAAATTTGCCAAGTGTCATGTAAAAATCAATCACGCATCAGCGCACGTGTAAGCGATGATATAAGCAGCCTTGCACGTGTAAGCGATGACATAAATAGTCTTGCATGTGTAAGCGATGACATAAGCAAACCAATTAGACTGTGACATATGTCACCAATCAGACTCCACCACGTGTCGCTCACCCACCTCCAAACTCCTATAAACAGAAGCCTTCCTAAGACATTTAGGGGGACACCAAGCCATCAGAAGTACAAAAGCTCTGCAGGAATCAAGCCTCAAAGCCTTCAAGAACTTCAACCCCAAAATCGAAGAACATCCAAAGCAGAATCATCCAAACTATTTGCCTAGATCCTAATGTTTGCTGGAATCAAGCTCAAAAGCCTCCAGAAACATCAACAAACCATAAATCAACGAAGTTCTACGGATTTAAGCCTCTAAAGCACCGAAGAACTTCCACCACAAACCTTCGAAGACGAAGAACGCACCAAGAACACAAAGAACATATGAAGAACAAAGAATTTCTAACAAGCTCATAACCAGAGATTCATTGTGATTTCATTTCAAGGGTCTTCAATCCACCCTTCAGCCAAATTGAAGAATATTTTGTGTTCGAGTCAAAGTTACATTATTACAATTATAAATCAATAAGTCTTTCAAGGAGATCGAATCAGAGGGTCACTCCTTTGTAATTTCAGAGAATTGTACCACACAATCATCAATACAAATTTGCATTTGTGAAACTATTTTATTTGTTTGATTTATTTCGAACTAAGAAATTTAGTCGTCTACAAATTCTGGCACGCCTAGTGGGACATCTCTGCCTCTCATCTCTTTCTCCTTCAAAAGAAAAGAAAAGAAATTCGACATCATTTTGCTACTAGCTTCAATGGCCTCTAGCAAGAATGTCCAAAAATCAGTAGTTGATGCTTTCAGTGCTAATGATTATGTTAGCCCAATCACTCACAGTCGATCCAAAACTCTTGATCGACTTCAACCCCAACCAACCAAAAAGGGCGAGCTCTATACTACCATCTCTCTGGACTTTCTTACAAATAGGAAAGCTACCACTAAGGATTCATCTATCTCGAAAGATTTGGAGATCAATAATGAATCATCCCCAACAAAGACATTTTCTATCAACTCTTCACCCGTGATGAGAAACTTAAGGAATGAAGTACCTTTAATTCATCCTATTTCATCATTTTCTCCATCATATCTAGAGGTCATGCCAGCGATGATGACTAACACCTCTACCATGGAAGAAAAGATGGCTGAAATGGAACAAAGGGTCATCCTTCTCACCAAAGCACTTGAAGAAAAAGACGTCAAAATTGCAACCCTAATGAATAAGCTAGAGGTACAAGATTCAGGTGAATCAAGTCTTGGCCCTGAGCACCCACCTGGCTTTACCTTGAAAGGAGAAAACGCTAGGGTTGATAAGGGAAAATGAGGTGAAGGCACATCTCAACATGGACATTCCACCTCAATGGCCTCGATATCTGTCCAACAATTGCAGGACATGATAACAAACACTATTTGAGCACAATATGGAGGTTCTTCTACAAGTTCTCTCATATTTTCGAAGCCCTATACAAAGCGCATCGATAATATGAGGATGCCAAATGGGTATCAACCTCCCAAATTCTTGCAATTTGATGGCAAAGGAAACCCTAAGCAACACATGACTCACTTTGTAGAAACCTGTGAGAATGCAGGGACTCAAAGAGGCCTCTTTGTAAAGCAGTTTGTCCGTTCACTAAAAGGGAACCCCTTTGATTGGTATACAGACTTAGAACCCAAGTCAGTCGATAGTTGGGAACAACTTGAAAGAGAGTTTCTCAACCGATTATATAGCATGCATCGCACGGTGAGCATGATGGAGCTTACCAATACTAAACAATGGAAAGATGAGCCCGTCGTTGATTATATCAATCGGTGGCATTCTTTGAGTCTAGATTGCAAGGATAGACTTTCTAAAATATCTGCTGTAGAAATGTGCATCCAAGGCATGGATTGGGGACTCCTTTACATCCTTCAAGGTGTAAAGCCCCGAACATTTGAAGCGTTGGCAACTCATGCACATGACATGGAATTGAGTATCTCTAGCCATGGAAATATGAAACCTCCCGAACCTGAGGAAAGGAAAGAAAGACAGGAAATAAGGAAAAATGACAAGAATGCAAAAAGTAATATCAAAGACTCAATGAATATCAACCCTGCTCCAACCAAAATTTCAACAAGAAATGTGAAGGCTAATGAGAAGAGGCCCAAGGGAGGCCAACAGCGTGAAACGTGTCGCTCATCACTTAAGGAATGGGAACAAAAAGTGTATCCTTTCCTAGATGTCGATATGCCCAAAATGCTAGAACAACTGCTCAAGTTGAAATTAATTGAATTGCCAGAATGCAAACAACCGGAAGAGATGGGAAAAGTTGATAACCCGAACTATTGCAAGTATCATCGCATCATAAGCCATCCAATCCAAAAATGCTTTGTTCTTAAAGAACTCATCATGAAGTTAGCCAAGGAAAGGAAAATCGACTTGGATTTTAATGATGTTGCTCAGTCAAACCTTGCAACATTTGCTTGTGGGTTACCTAGTTGCATGTCTCCAACTACTAAGCAGGGGGCAAATACGACTCTCATCCAATTTGGTTCTTTAGAACCTGTTCAAGTTCAGCTCTCACCAAAAGCATCTGATTACAATTCAAATGATGATAAGAGGTCGACAATGGATGAGGAAGAAGGCTGGACGATGGTTACTCGCAGGAGATGGAAGAAGAGACGAGCATTCCCTCTTCATTTGATCACCCAAGAGTCCAAAAGAGCACAAAACCAGATTCAGCCACGATCAAGAAGGAGTGATAAAGGCAAGAAAGATTGGGAATAAAAATGTATGATGATTCGGCACAAACCCAAAAACTTCGAAACCTCATCACATTGGAAGAATTCTTCCCCCAGAAAATTCTTTCAAAATGACGTAGCCGAGGCCATTCACACAGTCTCTCGTTGCGAAATTCAGGATGAAAAGGAGGATATTGACCATGGTCCAAGTGAGACTTTGTCATCTTTGAAGGAACTCTAATCTCGAGTCGATGAAGTTGAACCCTTACAATCCTCCATCTCACCAAAAGAAGTGCTCATCCAAGCTCTTGGAAAGCCAGAGATGTACACTCCTTCTACCAACATGCTTCAACAAACCCAGGAATGTTACGCGTGCTCTCCAAACTTAACTTTCACTGATGAGGATCTATTGTTAGTCTTTAAGCCCCACAATCGTCCACTTTATGTTTCTGGTTATGCTCGTGAACAAAAGATCGATCGTATTCTCAATGACGAAGGTTCAGCTGTTAATATACTACCAAAAATGACAATGAGACGACTTGGTCTTACTATGGAGGAATTATCGCACAGTCATTTGGTCATTCAAAGTTTTAACCAAGGAGGACAACACGCAATCGGAATGATACACTTGGAATTAATCATTGGAGAATTGACAAGCAACGTTTTGTTGCATGTCATTGATGCCAAGACAACCTATAACATGTTGTTAGGACGTCCATGGATCCATGGAAATGGAATAGTGCCATCAACTTTGCATCAATGTTTCAAGTATCTTCAAAGTGGAATAAAGAAGGTCAATGCCGACTTAAAGCCTTTTGCTGAGACTAAAGCTCACTTTGCTAATGCAAAATTTCATGTAGAAGATAACATTGCTAGTGAAGTTCTCCCAGTTGAGATCCCATCCATGGAAAGCAAGCAGGGTGAAAAGAAGCATGTTAAATTCATCACTAGAAAGGATATTCCTTCCCCAAAGGAAGGTCCAAAATATGAGAATGATCATTCTAGTGAATCTACCAGTGATACAGTGAAAGCGAAAATTTCAACGCCTTCCAATAACCCTCCATTCCTCCGTTATATACCATTATCACACCACAAGAATGGACAATCACCATTTACGGAATGCCTTCAGTCTAGAGAAAACATGGGAAGACCTTTTGCAAAACTCACGATGGAGGATGTGGCCATATTGAAAGAAAACCATGTCATGCCTTTAACTTCATCCATAAATCCTTTGCACTCAAAGCCACTAAATGGATTTGTGAGGTCTTCACAAAGTCCAACGGAGCATGGTATTCTACCAAGTGAGCGGACGAAAGAATGGTTCGACCCAAAGGCATACATGCTGTTAGCTAGAGCAGGCTACGATTTCTCAAAAAAATGGGACTTAGGGAAGCTAATTCCAGAAGCCATCAGAGAAAAGATGCATGGCCTTAGCAAAACACAAAGGAGAATGCGGCTTGAAGGGAATGAAATTCCTATCCCAAAGACTGGATTAGGTTATACTCCTGAACAACCAGCTCAGATATGGATCAAGAAAAAGAGCGATGCTTCAAGTTCCCAATACATAATAGTGGAGGTCAGCGAAAGTTCGAATCAAAGAAAAGATCACTCTTCATTGCGTGTCTCGGTGTTTGATCGCATCGAGGCCTCATCGTCACAAGTCACAGTGTTTGACAGGTTAAATGCAGCTTGTTTAACACAAAATCGGGACACTCTTGCTTGTAAATTAGTCTTTGAACGATTGGAGGCAACAAAAAGGCCTGTTGATAGTCATTCTCAAAATTCAATAAACTTTGAGGTTCAAGAGGAGAAGAAAGCTAATAATGAGATCCGTAGTAGTATTCCTTCACGCATGAAACGTAACTTTACCTTAGATATCAGCACTGAAGGATTGCTCAAAGTCAAAAGACGAACGATTGTACACACAAGCCAGTCACTCGTCCACAATGAGCAAATTGAAGAGGTATCATCCTTGTTTCATATTACAATAGAAGAGGATAAACTGTCAGATGCTGAAGCAACCAATGAAGAGGTCGATGAAGCTCCTCCAGCCTTGGAAGATAAAGGACAGGCTACAGTCGATGAACTTAAAAAGATCAATTTAGGAACTGCTGAAGAACCCCGGCCAACTTTCATCAGTGCACTTCTCACCCTTAAAGAAGAAGAAGGGTACCTCCAGCTCCTAGGAGAATATAAAGATGTGTTTGCTTGGACTTACCAGGAAATGCCTAGGCTTAATCCAAGTATTGCTTTACACCATTTGGCAGTAAAGAGGGGCGTGCGCCAAGTCAAACAAGCCCAAAGACGCTTTCGACTAGAGCTTATCCCTCAAATAGAAACCGAGGTCAATAAGCCAATCGTGGTGGGCTTCATTCGTGAAGTACAATACCCAGAATGGATTGCTAACATTGTCCCTGTTAAAAAGAAGAATGGACAAATCCGGGTGTGCGTTGACTTCCGTGATTTGAACAGTGCACGTCCCAAGGATGATTTTCCATTACCCATCACTGAGGTCATGGTTGACGCCACTATTGGTCATGAAGCTTTATCTTTCATGGATGGTTCTTCAGGCTACAACCAAATTCGAATGAATCCTAAGGATGAAGAGCTCACAGCTTTTTGTACCCCTAAGGGCATTTACTGTTACAAAGTGATGCCTTTTGGACTAAAGAACGCTGGTGCTACTTATCAACGGGCCATGCAAAAGATCTTTGATAATATACTTCATAAATACGTGGAGTGTTATGTAGATAATCTGGTGGTTAAAACTAAAAGGAGGGAAGACCATCTAGTAGATTTGCGATCCGTGTTCAACCGCCTAAGAAAGTATTAGCTTAAAATGAACCCCCACAAATGCGCTTTTGGCATAACATCTAGGAAATTTCTTGGTTTCATTGTAAGGCACCGTGATATTGAAATTGACCAAGAATCTGCGAGAACTTAGAGGCTTGCAGGGAAAACTAGCCTACATATGATGATTTATCTCGAACTTGGCTGATCGATGTCAACCTTTCAATAGATTGATGAAGAAGGATGTGCACTTTGAATGGGATGAGGCTTGTAGCAATGCTTTTATGCGCATTAAAAGATACTTGCTTAATCCTCCAGTTTTGGGTGCTCCTATCCCAAGAAAGCCTCTGGTGCAGTACATCGCATCACAAGAAAGGTCTCTAGGTGCTCTTATGGCACAAGAAAATGAGGAGGGGAAAGAAAGAGCCCTTTATTATCTAAGTCAAACTCTCAATGGGGCTAAATTAAATTATTCTCCTATCGAAAAGATGTGTCTCGCTCTTTTCTTTGCCATAAACAAACTGGAGCACTACATGCAAACATATACGATCCGTTTGATAGCAAAAGCAGACCCGATTAAGTATGTCCTCTCTAGGCCAGTGGTTTCGGGTCGTATAGCTCAGTGGGCAGTCTTGCTACAACAATAGGACCTCGTGTATGTTCCACAAAAAGCTGTCAAAGGACAAGCATTGGCAGATTTCTTAATTAATCACCCAGTTCCATCTGATTGGGAGTTCTCCAATAATTTCCCGGATGAAGACGTGTTTTACATTGAAGTAATGCCACCATGGATGATGTTTTTCGATGGAACTGCACGTCGAGAAGGAGCGGGGGCAAGTGTAGTGTTTGTCTCTCCACAACGACAAATACTTCTATACTCATTCTCGTTAAGCGAACTTTGCTCTAACAACGTAGCTAAATATCAAGCGTTCATTATTGGTCTACAAATGGCCATTGAGATGGGCATATCGCATTTTGAGATCTTTGGGAATTCCAAATTAATTATCAACCAAATCTTGGAGCAGTATGACGTCAAGAAGGAAGACCTCATCTCTTATTGCAAATATGCAAAGAAGCTGCTAGCAAATTTTGAGGCCATCACATTGGAGCATATACCAAGGAATGAGAATAGACAGGCTGATGCTTTAGCTAATTTGGCTACCGCATTAGCTTTATCCCAAGAAGAGACAACCAAAGTTGCTATTTCCCAAAGGTGGGTGGTACCTTTCATGGTTGAAGAAGAAGAAGAAAAAGAGCGAGCCAACATTATTTTTGTATGCCTTGTTGAAAAAGAAGATTGGCGACAAGTGATCATTGAATATCTTCAACGTGGAAGACTCCCAGATGATAAATGGCACAAGACCGAAGTTCGGTGAAGGGTAGCTCGGTTCATTTACTATAAGGACACTCTCTTCTGTCGTTCATTTGATGGATTGTTTCTCCGTTGCTTAGGAAAGGAGGAAGCTAAACAAGCCCTAGAGGAAGCCCATTCTAGAATATGCGGCACACATCAGTCGGGTCCTAAGTTTCACTACAGGATCAAACGAATGGGTTACTATTGGCCTACAATGGTGCAAGATTCCATACAGTGCACTAAGAAATGCGAAGCTTGTCAATATCATGCGAACTTCATCCATCAATCGCCAGAACCTCTACACCCAACTGTAGCTTCTTGGCCTTTTGATGCATAGGGGCTTGATGCGATAGGACCATTGCCAAAGTCATCCAGTGGCCATTTGTACATCTTGGCGTCAACTGATTACTTCTCGAAGTGGGCATAAGCTGTGCCCTTTAGGGAAGTGAAAAAAGAAACGGTGATCAATTTCATTCGAACTTATTTGATCTATCAGTATAGTGTCCCTCGTTATATCATAACCGATAATGGAAAACCATTCTACAATAGGTTGATGATGGAACTATGCGAAAAGTTTGAATTTAAACAATACAACTCCTCCATGTATAATGCCCCGGCAAATGGACTAGCTAAAACATTTAACAAAACACTTGGCAGTTTGTTGAAGAAAGTGGTACCCAAGACAAAGCGAGATTGGCATGAAAGAATCAGAGAAGCATTATGGGCATATTGAACAACGTTTCGAACGCCTACTCAAGTGACGCCATATTCTCTTGTCTATGGAGTGGAAGCCATCCTTCCTTTGGAACGTCAAATCCCATCATTACGAATTACCATTCAAGAAGGATTGACTAGAGAAGAAAATGCCAAGCTCAGATTGCAAGAGTTAGAGGCACTTAATGAGAAAAGGCTCGAGACCCAACAACACCTTGAGTGTTATCAAGCTTGTCTTTCAAGTGTATTCAATAAAAAAGTTAAACCACAATCATTCCAAGTTGGTGACTTGGTCCTCACCGTTCGAAGACCTATCATCACAACTCATCGTACAGGCAATAAGTTCACTTCAAAATGGGATGGACCTTATGTTGTACAAGAAGTCTACATCAATGAATCTTACAAGTTGGTTAATAATGATGGTGTAAGGATCGGCCCCATCAATGGGAAGTTCCTCAAACGCTTCTATGCTTGAAAATCGAGGATTGCTCCTTGGTAAGAGTTTAAACTGCCCACTGTGGTTCTGCAAGAATATATGATGTCTTCCCAGTACCTTGAAAGCGTACCAATAAGGAGAAATTAATCCCACTCTATGTCACCAATTGCTAGTGTGGCG
Source organism: Quercus ilex subsp. ballota (assembly GCA_032727855.1). Taxonomy (NCBI): domain Eukaryota; kingdom Viridiplantae; phylum Streptophyta; class Magnoliopsida; order Fagales; family Fagaceae; genus Quercus; species Quercus ilex. The sequence goes on from CM064916.1 coordinate 45,356,672, forward strand.
TAGTGGTTGGATGCTCATGTCGCCCAAAAAATTATTATAAAAAAAAATCAGTTGACTTACGTGATGACTTGATCCCTCTTGAGGGTACGTAGGCAACTTAGTATCTTTTGCTAAGTTCAATCATGCACTAAAAAAAATATTATCAAATTATGAAAAAAAAAATAACAAAAAAAATGATAACCAAAAAAAAAAATTCATCCAAAAAGAAACTATAAAAAAAAAATCTGTTTAACTACGTGATGACTTGATCCCTCTCAAGGGTACTAAGTTCAGTCACATGAAAAGAAGAAGGATCGCCAGTCTGACTTGAAGAGTTTTCCAACGGTTGTTAATATACTTTTAAGGTCCCTTTGGTTGGCAAGGCATTGCTTAAAGACAGTCAACTACTCAATGAAATCATCAAAAATCGTTGTAGTCGAAGATGAAGACTAAATGAAGTCTGCATGGCATTGCCCATCTTTTATGGACATTCTCCCACGTTTCTGCAGTATGCTTTGCATCATTCATCTCTTGGAGGCATCTTCTTATACCTTGCAAGTCTAAGTTATATCGTCTCTCTTCTAGGTTGTGCCACTTCATATCTTTGAAATTTAAACCACATCATCTCCCTTCTGAGTGGTGTCGTTTCACATCATGTCTCTGAAATATAGACGACGTCAACTTCCTTTAGAATGATAATAGATTATGTATTTGAAGTCGGTGTTGCATCACCTTGCTTCTATGGGCATGTTCGTGCAATGTCGAATTCTTGGTGGCATGTTCTGACATCTTCAAAGTCTTGGCAGCATACTCTGACATCTTCAAAGTATTGGCGTCATTTTTTCCCGCATCTTCAAGGTTTTGTTGGCATTTCCTTGCATCTTCAAAGTCTTGATAGAGACTCCTTGCATCTTCAAGGTTTTGTTGGCATCTCCTTACATCTTAAAAGTCTTGATAGAGACTCCTTGCATCTTCAACGTCTTGTTGGCACCTTTGAAATTCTAATGTCTAGCTACAGTGCTATGTCTCCTCGATGTCTAAGCTATGTTGCCTCTGAAAATTGATGTTATTGTAGCTTTATTACAAAGGTCAATATTGGTGCAATCTCAATGCGAGTGCAAGTGCTAATGTGGAGTGTTGTCATGGCTTCATGATAAAGATGAGCGTTGGCACGGCTTCGATGCGAATGAAGTGTTGACGTGGTTTCATGGCAAAGACGAGTATTGGCATGACTTCAGTGCTAATGTGGAATGTTGTCATGGCTTCATGGCAAAAATGAATGTTAGCATGACTTCAATGCAAATATTGGTGCAACTTCAATGCGACTACAAGTGCTAATGTGGAGTGTTGTCATGGCTTCACGGCAAAGATAAATGTTGGCACGACTTCGGTGCGAATAAAGTGTTGACGTCGTTTCATGACAAAGATAGATGTTGGCACGACTTCAATGCAAATGAAGTATTGACATGGCTTCATAGCAAAGATAAATATTGACATGGCTTCAAAGCAAATAAAGTATTGAGGCAACTTTATGGCAAAAGAAGAGTGATAGTGCAGCTTCATTACAAAGGCAAATGATAGTGCGACTTCATAGCAGATGCAAGTGCAAATATTACTTTAGTCGATAAAGTAATGGTGATGCTTCAGTGCAAATGAAGTGTTAACGTAGCTTCATGGCAAATATGGATTTTGGCACGGCTTCAATGCGAATGAAATGTTGGCACGGTTTCGATGCGAATGAAATGTTGGCAGGGCTTCGATGCGAATAAAGTGTTATCATGGCTTAATGACAAAGAAGAACGTTGGCACGACTTTGTGCAAATGAAGTGTTAACATAGTTCCATGGCAAAGATGGATGTTGGCATGGCTTCGGCGCAAATGAAATGTTGGCATGGCTTTAGTACAAGGACAAATGCTGGCACTGCTTCATGGTAAAGACTCTTGATGTGGCTACGTTGCAAAGACTCTTGAGATGGCTGCGTTGAAAAGACAAGTGTTGGTGCAGCTTAATTGCCAAGACAAATGCCAGTACAACTTCAAAGTCAAATACTAGTAATAGCATCATTGAATCATGAACACCTTTGATGACATTGTTGCCTAGATGACTGTCGCTATGAGAACGTTAGTGTAAAGCTTGACGTTAAAGCCCAAAGGCTGCATAACAAAAAAACAAGCAAAAATAAAGAACTTGTCAAAAGAAAATCTCGTGGCGCGTTTAAAAAAAAAAAAAAAAAAAATCAGAGAAAGAGAGAGCTTCAATACATACATACATACATACATAGGCATAATTTCTCTACACTTCAGAGTATTATGCTACTCACGGAGACTCTGCTTGTGCAATTCAATGCATGCCCCGGGTGGCCTTATATAGAGGTTTATGGAATTCAAAGTCAGATTTTGCAAACTCAAATGCACTTAAGGTCAGGGAAGTCTATACAGAATTTTGAAAATAAAAGATGGCATTCAATGCTGAGAAACAAAAAATGGTGGCTCACCACCTACCTTCTGACCCTCAAGTCTAAATGCAGTCACCATTCCTTGCCTAGGTTGTCAAATATTGTCAGAGTAGCCACCATCAAAGTGGACTAAGATGGCAACAAATCCAACCATGCCTATGAATTTCTCTTTCAGATTTGTGTCGTTTTACAAAACTTAATCCACAAGGATCTTCTAGGGACTTCAAGCTACAAAGACCCAGAGAAAATCAAACTCAGTAGACTATCCACATGCTCTCATGCACGGCCACCAACTAACAGTGACCAAGTTTATAGTCTTTCAAAATCTGCGCAAATCCGGCCTTCATTTCACAAAACTAATACCACAGGGCTATTAAACGGACTTCGATCTACAAAACCTAGAAAGATCATCAATAACGAAGCCACCACACGCCACCACAAACTCGCGATGACCAACGGTTTAATCCCTCAAAACTGTGCAAATCTGCCCAAAATTTTACAAAACTGACAATACCATGGTCTTCCACGGCCTTAGATCGACAAAACCCAAAAATTACGGGATCAAAAGAACCGCCACGTGTCGCCACGCACCACCAGAAGATCCGGCGTCCACAGCTTCTGTTTCATGCGCTCCCACGCGCTGGCACGCGCCATGACATCATGGATGACGTCACCACCCACTACAATCTAACCCATTTGACCTGAACCGACCTAGAAATTTGACCCAAATCGACCTGGAAATCTGACTCAGATCCGAATCGCCTATAAAAAAAAATGGGTGAGAGAAAAAAATGTTTTGACCAAGTTTGACCTTTGACTTTGACCTTGACCAAAAAGTCAGAATTTTCAAAAGGGGCCTGTCCCACTCAGTTTTTCTCGTACACTCCGATTTTTGGAATCCGTTTCTTTGTCTGAGACTCGAAAATTGTGCAAACTGTCCAATTTCCAGAAAGTTGACTTTTGCACAAATCCTGACCAAAAGTCAAAATTTTCAAGAAGGACTTGTCTTGCCTAAATTTTCACGTAGATTTCGATTTTGGGGTCTATTTCTTCATTGGAGAATCCAAAATTGCTCAAATAGTGTGATTCTGTAGCTGTTAGCTTTAATGTGAACTTTGACCAAGAATCAAGACGTTCAAGCAAAGCTTGTCCTATTCAGATTTTCACACAGATTCTAATTTTGAAGTCCGCTTATTTGTTTTGGACTTGGAAACCACCTATGTGACCCACTTCTCCGAAGTACTAGTAATGTCCAAAAATTAAGCCCCCAAAATCAAAATTTGAGATTCATCTACTTGATCTAGATTCCCTTAGGGTTATTCTCCAAACTTCATCAAAGCTTCCCTTCCAAAGTACAAATGAACTCTCACACGTGTGTCTTGAACTTAAAATTACACTGGGTCACTAGTTCAACCTACCATTCCCATTCGGTATCTACCAGTCTCCAACCTACTATTCTCGTTCGGTGCCTACCGTTCCCAACCACCATTCTTAACCGCCATTCTCAACTACCCACCTACCATTCTTTGTTTCTCCACTATAAATAGAAGAGCCGGGTTCAAAAAAAAAAAACTCATCAAAAAAAGAAAAAGAAAAGAAAAACACACTAAATCATGAAATAAAAATTTGCTTCTTTTAAATTTTCAAGTCCTCCTTCTCACAGTCATTTCTCACTATGGCCTCATCATTCTCAACACTTAACAACCAATATTGCCTCATAATCCATTTGAAATCAACCCTCTCATGGTTCGGTAGAAACTCTTTTCATAACATCATTGTAGTTTTGAGATCCAAACAAATTTTGTTTCTCCCCTTAACAACCATATTTGTCCATAAAATTACTCATAACAAGGTCAGCATTGTGGTTCCATGCTTCCTCGGACTTGGTTGGCCAGGAAATCCAAGTCCAACAGAGACACCTGTTCCTAAACTCAAGGCTCTCGTAGTCTCCCTCCAATTACTTGGTCTTCCAGCAAAAGCAGCGATTCGGAACAAACAGCAACTTAGTTGGTTTCTGAGACCAGAATCACAAGTTAGTTTCATCTTTCATTTTTCTATGCTTTTCTAGCAAGTAGCAGTAAGTGAAAATGGTAAAAAGTGTTGGGATATCCTACAAATTGTCTTTCATCCAACACTTGAAACAACCTCCAAGGCACCAGCTCATCAGAAATCAGCCTTTGGTGCTGGTAAATGGTCACCAAAGCCATATGTCATGTCCCTACCAGTGTAGGACCCAAAGGTCATCGTTGCTAGTACCTCAAAACACATTTTCTGGAATTACTCCAACTTAAAATTAGCTTGAAGTATTTCAGAAAGTACTCTTCTAAAATTATTTCAACTTAATGTCCGTCGGCATGGTCCCATCATGCAAGCACATTTAATTACTTGCCGTCAGACCTCATTCAGCATGCAACCAGTCCCGGATCCCAAGGTGTATTTCCCAGAAACATCTACACCATAGAGTCCCTAATGTACAGGGCCAGTGCCATGGTGGCGTATGTTTCATCCATTCACTTTGCTTCATCCCCATCTTCTTCACCACCAACATCAGCATCCCCAGAATCCATAAGCTTCTGAAATTACCTCAACTTAACTTGAGTGAAACAATTACACATGTGCATTCAACCACTGTCCCACATGTCCTTGTTGTAATCCAAAGCATATTCTTCCGAGATAACTTCACCAGAAGTTCTTAAAAACACAAGGCTAGCCCCATGATCGCCGCCAATGATCCAAAATTCTTCTGAAATCACCTCAGCTTAACCTCTACTGAAATGATCTAATCTTGCAAGTACATCCAACTCCTTGCAAATAACTTTCAGCCTCACTAACCTACTTCAAATACCATGAAACATTCTTTTGAAATTACTTCGACTTAATCTCTGCTAAGAAGACTCGGTCGCACAAGTACATTCAAATACTGGCAGAACCCTTTTCGGTCTCATCAAAGCCTTTCATATGGGTGGGTCTACTCTTCGGAAATTATCTCATCCTGCTGAAAGCTCCACCACCTTCAACTACTTCATTTGAAGAGCCAAGTGTAAAAATCCATTTTCGAAACTCATTCCCACACCACACTCCGAAATTGTGTGCATGAACGAGTCTCAATGGGGCATTTGTAGAGAGGGAAAATTCTCGTCCTATCACAAGCTGACACATCATACTACCAAGTCCACAAAATACAACCAATTACAAAGCTTCACCTATTGTTACTAGGTTTTGCTATCACTACTCAGAAACCAATAGAAATTTGCCAAGTGTCATGTAAAAACCAATCACGCATCATCGCACATGTAAGCGATGACATAAGCAGCCTCGCACGTGTAAGCGATGACATAAGCTGACCAATCAGGCTGTGACATGTGTCACCAATCAAACTCTGCCACGTGTCACTCACCCACCTCCAAACTCCTATAAATAGAAGCCTTCCTAAGACATTTAGGGGGACACCAAGCCATCAGAAGTACAAAGCTCTACAGGAATCAAGTCTCAAAGCCTTCAAGAACTTCAACCCTAAAATCGTAGAACATCCGAAGCAGAATCATCCAAACTATCTGCCTAGATCCTAATGTTTGCTGGAATCAAGATCAAAAGCCTCTAGAAACATCAACAAACCATAAATCAATGAAGTTCTACGGATTCAAGCCTCTAAAGTACTGAAGAACTTCCACCACAAACCTTCAAAGACGAAGAACACACTAAGAACACGAAGAACATACGAACAACATGAAGAACAAAGAATTTCTAACAAGCTCATAACCAGAAATTCATTGTGATTCCATTTCAAGGGTCTTCAATTCACCCTTCAACCAAATTGAAGAATATTTTGTGTTTGAGTCAAAGTTACATTATTACAATTCTAAATCAATAAGTCTTTCAAAGAGATCGAAACAGAGGGTCACTCCTTTGTAATTTCAGAGAATTGTACCACACAATCATCAATACAAATTTGCATTTGTAAAACTATTTTACTTATTTGATTTATTTCGAACTAAGAAATTTAGTCGTCTACAAGTACATCACACAATATGCTTATCATGGAACTCCTTCAATTGACAATAAGTCATTAGTAAGTGTCACACAATACAAACATGATGAGGAAAATATTCCATCATTCTAGAAATTTGCTTCATCAATATACCATCAATTAATTACTAAATATGATTCTTATCAATCAAGCTCATGCATTTACTAAAGTTAGTGGATCTATTATATCTTAAGAGTACAGCTATAAATTATGAGAGAGAACACGCTGAAATACTTCTGAGCTACAATTGGCAAAAATTGATTCCTAAATCCTTAATTAATGAACAACATGATATATGAGCATGTGAAAGATTGATTTCTCAATCTGTTTCCAAGAAATTAAAGACAGATTGACAAATGCCATCCTTAGAGTGGAGAACATACCTGAATTATAACCACAGCAATACCAACCCATTTACAGATATCAATATTTTCATCAATGAAAGATTGAAAGCTCTCAAGTTCACCAGTCGGATCAAATGGAAGATCCTGTAAAGGTAGTAAACATATTTTATTATTATTTACCATGAAGCATGCTAGATGAAGCCAATGCACTATGCACCTACACATAGCTAGTGCTTTTTAAATTTTTTTTATAAAAAAAAATCACTTATCCCATTGACAATCAATTGCAATAAATGCCACCAAAGCCGCTTTTAGTAGTATGAGTACAGTGATGAGGACTGTATACTAAAATTTTCAAAAGGTTAAAGGGAAAGACACAAGAAATAGACTTACTAGCAAAAACCACAAAAGTAAGTGCTCAAAGGCGCACATTACTACACTTGCATCAAGTTCAATGATCAAAACGAGTTTAGTTCACAACTTGGAACATAAGGAGATTAATTTTTTAACCAAAATAAGCTGGACAAAGAAAATACATAGAGTTGAAGGATACAAAACACAGGCAGCAGCCATGTATTACTTCAGCTGCAATGCAACCTACAAGAGTTAGGCAACACAAGAGAATGCCCACTCCCATGAAAGAGTAGATGAACCTGCCACAAAAAAAGAAGCACCAAATTTTAATTCAAAGGAAGAATACACTGCCTAGATGAATCACTATCACAATGAACAGTAACTGGCAGTGAAATCCCAGTATAAAATCACCACATTTATTACAACCATCATATAGGGGTCCCACCAAATTTCTAGACTTGTGATTGTGAATCACAAAAGCCACCAAAACGCTAGTTACAACACCACCCATACTTCAATAAACACTCTCACAAGCAAAACACATACAACTTTAATTCCAACAAAAACAAAGAAAACCCAAAATATCTACAATAACAAGCATTCGGAAAATAATATCTAATTTTAAAAATAAAAGGAAAAAGTTAAAGCTAGCTACTACAAAAAGCTTACAAACTAATGTTTTAAAATATGATTGGATGTCCTCAAGGCAATTGTTAACAAATCATTTTAGGAAAGTTTTGACAACACTTTTATGAAAAATAGAAAAAAAATGTGAAAACATTAAAATTGTTTTTTTTTTTCTTTTCCCATAAAAATTTTACTAAAATGGTGCATTAACATTGTCAACATTTCCCATAGTATACAGCATCACTCTAAAAGGAAATGCTAAGGGGGTGTTTGGTTATAGTTTTCAAACAACCATTTTTAGTTTTTAAACAACATTTCACGCATTTCAACGCACTTTTTCACTCACACGTATTTTCACAAATATTTTCAAACAATAATTTTCAGTTTTTAAACACATGTACCAAACGGGCCCTAAGAGTTTCAAGCTAATCAATTCGTTTCCCTAATTTCTAGCTCAATGAAATTACCATAAGAAGCTAGACATACTGATAGTTACAGCATTAAATGTAAGACACCAATACCAACTTCATTTAATACCCAATATTCTATTTCTGATAAAAATTTAAATACCCAATACGAAATGAAAATAGTTTCCAAAAATACAATTCTGGGTCAAACTTCAAATACCAAAATACAAAATAAAATTCAAAAAATGAATTACCAAGGAGCGGGAAGCTGGAAGGAAGTGAAATCGGTCTCAAACCCGAACCCGCCATTGAATCCAGAAACCATATTGGCCTCGACCTCGAGTTTGAAACCCCTAGCTTGGTCAGAACTAGAATCGAAGAAAAGGGATACAGAAGAAGAAGATGAAGATGGAGATGGAGCTGAAGGTGCTGGTGGTGATATGGGTATGTGATGATTCCACTGGTTGAGCATCCATACTGAGTAGACTATGACCGAAACCCCAACGAAAGCTTGAAGGAAATTCAACAATTTCAGCACGAATGCCAAGGAAATGTGGCAGCAATTGCGTCGCATTTGTGACAATTTGGGGATTCAGATGGGAAGAAAAATTTGTGATTGGACTTTGAAACCCTAAACCTAATGAGCAGGGCCGGACCTTCCCTTAGGCGAGTTAGGCAATTGCCTAAGGCCCCCAAGTGGAAGGGAGGCCCCAAAATTTTAGAAAATAAGAGGGAGTAGCCGAGTAGGGGCAAAAAAAATATTGGTTTCAGACGAATTACAAAAATCTGGCACATCCTTTTAACCAAAAAACAAAAATTTTGGTAAATCACACATTATTATCCTCTAGGCAAACCAAAAATCAACCAATAAACTACAAATCCGGTCTAAGATATTAACCACAAAATAATCACAAATCAAAACAAATAAAACAACTCAAATCCCTGAAAATTTTACCTTTCTCTCTAGTCTCTGCTCTCCACCTCTCTCTGATTCTATTTCTCTCCCCTGTTCTCATCTGCTCAACAGCTCAAGCAAGGCAGCAAGCTTCCTCCGCCTGGACCGTCTCTCTCATTCTTTCTCAGTTTCTCTGAATTGGTTTCTCTGCCTCCGGCCTCTCTCATTCTTTCTCAGTTTCTCTGAATCGATTTCTCCGCCTCTCACTGTACCAGGTTCAGCCGTTCTGCAGTAAATATTTGGGCACTCTGAGTTGCAATAAGATTGGGCCCTGGTTTTGTTTATCAGTTTTGGGCCTTTAAGTTGTTTTTTTTTTTTTTTTTTTTTTGGGTTACAGATTAGATAGGATTTGTTTTGTGTTTTTTTGTAGGTTGGTATTATTAATAAGCCTTGTGTTGTAGTTGTACTTAAATTTTTGTTATGCTTGCACTTAATTTTTTGTTTTAATTTTAATCTTGTGTTTATATATATATATATATATATATATATTTTTTTTTTTTTAGTTAGTGGTAATATATTGAATAAGTCTTTATTTATGTAAGTTGAAATTGCAAAAAACTTGTTATTGTTCGGTGAAATTACAACAATATTTTTTATATAAATCAGGTTATATTTCTCATTTACTCTACACTTGAAAGTTATTTTTTATTTTAGTCTTTATAAATATATTGTTTGATTAGAAATGTCAACTAGAAAATATGCATTTGAATATGAAAAAACTTAAAAAAAAAATTAATTGAGCCTCAAAAAAGATCAATAAATAAATTTTTTATTAGTAATAAACAAAATATAACACAAAATTTAGATGGAAATATCACAAATGAGCAAGAAATTCACCAAAAAGAGTTAGAAAATAATGAAATGATACAATTGCAAGATAACAATAATGTTCAATTTTGCCATACAACAAATCTTGATAATGAACTTCAAAATAATTTAGAAGAAAATATGAAAATACATGCATTGCTTATAGGATTTTACTAACAATACCTGTTACAGTAACTTCTGCACAAAAAAAAAAAAAAAAAAAAAATTCAAAATTAAAATTAATAAAATCATATCTAAAATTGACAAGTCCCAAGAAAGATTAAGTAGATTAGCTATACTATCGATTGAAAATGAGATATTAGAAGAACTTAAATACAAAAATTTAATTAGTCAATTTGCATATCAAAAGGCAAGAAAAATAGATTTTAAATGAAATATATTATAATATAAAAATATAAATAAACATTAATTTAATTAATATATAAGTATAAAAAAGACCACATTTTTAATTCTCGCCTTAGGCCTCAAAATGTCTAAGGCCGACCCTGCTAATGAGAATTGTATTTATATTTTGTTTGTGTTTCTTTAGGTATATTAGTCTGTGTTTGATTTTCTGCTTTTGTTGTTTTTGCTTTTTCTGTATTTTTTGTTTAGTTTTGTTTCTTTTTCATTTTTCCTTTAATTTTTTAGAGTATCTTGTTATTATTTAAAAAAAAATTATTATTTTTAAAAAAATTATTATTTTTATGACGTCATCTATTATTTGGTTGTTTTCCACTTTTCCTTCTACTAAGATTTTGGAAACAATTTTAGAGTTTTTTTTTTTTTAATAAAAAAAGAAAAGAAAAAACAAATATCATATTTCCACACTTTAAAAAAAAAAAAAAAAAAAAAAAACCTAAAACTTTAATTTTTTTTTTTTTTTTTTTTTTAAAGGAAAGGTTTACTTTCAAGATTAATATTTGGAAAATATTTTTATACAACATGTTTTTTTCAGAAGAAAATAATGAGTTTTTTGAAACATTTTAATTTTAGTGGTATATTTTTTACGCAATTTTTTGAAACATAAATATTGTTCTTACTCCTTAGATCTATATTGAGTATATCTGTGGGTTCTAGTTAGCTCAACTGGTAAAGTTTCTTATAGTTGTATAAGAGATCTGGGGTTCAATCCCCACCTACACCAAAAACTGATTGGTGTCTTGGTCTGATGATAAAGAGCTATCATCAGGAGCGAACGCCATAGGTTGAAACTCTCTCCAAAAAAAAAATTATTGAGTATATCTAACATTTATGAGGTTTTTTTTTTTTTTTTTTTTTTGGGTCTAGTGTAATAATTTTCCTTTTTTAAAGTTTTTTTTTCTGATAAGTTTGTTTTGAAGACAAAGATTAGTAGGAGAGTGTCCTATTTTGTATGTATTTTAAGTGGAGTTGGAGATATATTTTTACCAGATTATCCTCAAATTTTTTCCCTATTAAACCTAAGGTTTAAGGGTATTTCTGGACCACATAAAAGTCCAATCCAAAGAGGGAAATCTTCTTCCATACTACTATTTAAGGGATTTCCTCTGTTTGTACTAAACTTTTATGTGGTTTAGAAATACCCCTAAACCTTATGTTTTATAGGGAAAAAAACTTGAGAACATCTCATTAAAAATTTATCTCCAAGTCCATGATATGCAAGAAATATATACAATAAAATACTCACATACCTACATATTGAGCTTTACTTTTATGTTATTTTGTGACTGATTATGTAATATCTTTGTGTTGCAGGTAACAAGGGCTTTACATGCAAAGTTGGGCTAGGCCAATTGAATCAATCCAACTTACATCCAGCCAGGCATGAATATTAAATTTAAGTCCAATTGGAGTAAGGAATCAAAGGAAATTTGCACCAAATCCAAGTCCAATTCGGATTAGGATTCCAGCCTGCACATCAGTTAGTATTTTTGGCATAACTTTTGGCTCAGATGTCCAATCGAGATAATTCAAGTTGGACTAGAAAGTTAACTTAAAGGGCTACAACTTTGTAGTTTACAAGCAGCCCGAATTCTGAAGTTAAATGGCCCAAAATATTGGGTTAAGTGAAGCCTAAAAATCTGGGATTTTCTCCAAACGAGAATTCAACTTGTAATAGGATTCCTTGACCTATTTAAAGGTTTTTTAGGGCAAAATTCGAAGAGGCTAGTGCTAGGGCTAAGATGCAAAACAGAAAATTGGAGCAAGAGGCAGTGCTGCATGTGGCTTCTCTGTAGCTTTTCTCCATGATAGCATTGTGACTATTTCTTTTTCTATTTTATTTGTCTAGTTTAATGTTTAGTATTTTATTCTTTTGTTTTATTTCAATTACCATGAGTAGCTAAATTTATAATTAGGGTTGAGGATGAAACCTTGTTAAGGATTACTAGTAATATTTATGTGATTTAATTTTTCCCACAATAGTTGTTCTTTAATGATTTAAATTGTTCTTCCTTCATATCAATTGACTAAGATGGGATTCTAGATATGAGTTCAATCATGTTTTTCTCATGATTTAGGATTTGTCTTAATTAATTGAATGCTTGGTTTATTAATTCTTGATTATAAAATTGAATATCGTTTGTAATTTGTTTGTCAATGGATACAAGTTATGATTTGATTTTTAGAATTGGATATATCTTGTGATTTGTTTGGCTATGGATACAATTGATGATTTGATTTTATACTTAAGAAGCGAAGAAGAACATGCTTTTGATTTTGAAAATAAGGATTTTAATGAGGATATTTTCCATGATAGTAAGATTGATTTCTAGATTATCATGTAATGAGTTAGGAAAAATTAATGATTATAAATATATGCTGATATGACTTACAAGGCAGATTTCAAAACCTTAATTCATTTCCCTTGATTGTTTACATATTTTTATTGCTTTATATCTTTTGCTTAGTTTAACTATTTGCTTAATTTTATTATTTGCTTAGTTTATTTAATTTCAAAACAACCAATTTTATTAAACTAGATTAGGATTAATTTGGTTAAGATTTGATTTAATTTTCCTGCATTCATTCAAGTCCCTGTGGGTTCGACCTTGTTCTTGTCAAACTATACTTCGGTACTGTAAGAATTAGAGAATAGAAGCGGATATATAAACAATCGGTTTTTCAGCATACCTCTCTTGGCCTAAGCCGATGATCGCACAGGAGCTTTGAGATTGTTCTACGTTGTCTAGAGCCAGCCTCCACACAGACCAGCTATCCAAACACGTTTTGAATTCCAGTTTGAGCAATCCACGAACCAAAAACGTTCCTCCGACGGTGTTGCACACTACTAGAGTGATGCAAACATAACCCACAACCTAAGAGCCTCACAACACTCAATAAACACTATGAGAAATGCAGAATTCGTTCACACTCTAATGGGTACCATTCTTGGTGTTTATATACACACCACTCTATTAATATTGAGTGGGATAGTGGACTTAGTGGGGTAGAGTAACAGTCCAATAATTACTTCTTAACTCTTGGGTGTTACAATCTGATTGAGGCAAATAGAGGGACATGCTCACATTGGGTGACTGTCCATATTCTTTCAGTTTCTAACAGGTACGGTTCGTACATTTGCGAGTATTTTAAAATTTCACAACAGTCCACTTAAAATACCTACAAAATAGGACACTCTATCCATGTGTTCAAAACAAACTTATCCAAAAAAAAAAAAAAAATTAAAAAGGGAAATTATGACACTAGTTTATACTAGCTTCCTCTGTTTGAACTAGTCTATTACTCTTTGTGCTGTAAGAGCATCCATAGCAGTGGAGTTAAAAATTTAGCTATTTAGCTCCTCTAAAAGTTATTTTATCTATTTTACCTACACACATGCTGCAGTAGTAGATCTATTTTAGCTTTCAACGCAATAAAATAATATAAACATTACAATAAAATTATATATCCCTTACAATAAATTAATATATCCCACTACCCAAAAAACATCCACAACCACCTCTACCATCAGCCACAGCTACAACCACCACCACCACCACCAATCCACAGCAGGAAAAAAAAATCACCAACCGAAATCTCCAATCTTTTTCCTCAATCACAAACAAAATCATCAATCACAAACAAAATAAAAAATTACCAATCACAGAGCTGGGCTTCGGTGAGGAGGATAGTGTCGGCGTGGTCTGATCGGCAGAAGAGAAGTGGGTCTGAGGCGGATGGGTCTGATCAGCAGAAAACCAAAGCAATGGGCTGAGGAAGGTAGCGGCGGCTTCGACGATGAAACCCAAAGAAACTCAGAGTTTGGATCAACGATGAAACCCACGAAATCCTGAGAAACCCAGGCTTGTCGGCATTGGGTGAACGTTGAGACAGAGGACTGGGCGGAGGCGTGGGTCGGAGACGTTGAGACAGAGAGGTGAGAGTGACTGAGAGAGAGAGAACCACTTTTTATTATTTTAATCAGGCTAGAAGATTAAAAAAAAAAATTTGTTTAGCTCTCAACTACAATGCACATCTATCTATAGATGTGCACTGTAGCAATGGAGCTAAAAAAATAAGTTTAGCTCCACTGCTGGGTGTAGCTTTTTGGTGTTTTGGTGGAGTTAAAATAGCGATATAACTATTTAGCTCCACTATTGCAAGTGCTGTGCACCACTCAGATTTTGGTTTTAAAATGTAAAAAGTTACAGATGGAGAATGGCGTTTGAATTTGACAACTAATTATGTTGAGAGTTTGCAATGATTTTGGATGGATGTTGAGGGATTTTTTTTTAACAATGTTTTGTTGTTTAGTAGTTTTATAGGGAGGAAAATGATAAGGAAAAAAAAATGGGTGATGTCTAAACAAATTATAGGGTGCATTTTCAGCTAGGTTAAGAATTTGTAACCTTTTTTCTAATCAATTATCCCAAAAAAAAAAAATTTGTAACCTTTGACTTAAAAATTGAAAATAATAATAACGCAAAAAAGATTTGTGATTGTAGTCAATTTATTAAAGATTTAATTTCTTGTTTCTTTTTTTGAGGTAGATGTCTAGATGATTTATTTTCAAGTGATTAATATTTTTGGACAAAACTTAGATACAGTATCTTAAGTATTGTTCTTTAAGTTCCTCTCTTAAGATCAATGTTTTGAAACTCGGACCGTTCATTGAACCGTAAAAAGGAGAGGTTCAAGATTTTTGAAGTCGAACTCAGGTCGAACCGGGGTCGAACCGTGATGACGTCATAATTAATTTAATAATTATTTTTTATATATATAAATATTAAATTAATAAAAAATATTAAATTAACTAAAATAATCCAATTAAATATAAATATCTATATTTCAAATATATATTTTCATATCATAACTTTTACAAGACAAATAAGAAATATCAAATCCTAAGCAAATTTAAATATAATATCTATTTATTTATTTATATACTGATTAGTTAAACTTGTAATAATAATAATAATAATTATTATTATTATTATATAAGAATTAGAAAGACACTCAAATAAAATAAAATAAATTATTTAATAATTTTAAATTGAAATAATTATTTAATAATTATTATATACTTAACTGTAAATAATAGTACCATAATATTTTATACAAATTTTGCCACAATTTGCCACGTAACGAGATGTGAGTGGTAGAGATGTACACCCATAATTTTTTTTTCATTACTCACACTTTGCCATGTGTCAAATTATAGAAAAAAATTGTGTAAAATATTGTGATACTACATTACTTTTAGAGAAATGATATGTTCACAATATTTTTACAACAAATTCTAAGTGGCAGGTTGTCACTGGTTGTTATTATTAGGACAAAAAAGTAATCTTGGTATTAGGTCCAAATTTAAACTAATAACAACTAACCACATATGATTTATTGTAAAATTGTTGTAGACCTAACACCTCTTTTACTCTCAAAAATACTTAAAATATTTAATGCACCTATCAATGCATGTTACATCACGTTGGGAAGCTGAAAAAAATATCTAAATCTAATGGCTGAAATTTTTTTGCTTTTATTAAAAAATTAAAACCTTTTATCATTTCCAAGTTAGCCACGTGAGGGACAGTGACTTAGGAATTCAAAAGGAGTAAAAATGCAACAAAAGTCTAAAGAAAGAAAGAGAAACACATACCTCAGAGAAAAAGAGGAATTACAGATCTCCATCAACGGAAAAAAGAAAGAGAAGAAGGGAAAAAAAAAGAAGAAGAAGAAGAAGCAG
Organism: Quercus ilex subsp. ballota; assembly: GCA_032727855.1. NCBI lineage: Eukaryota > Viridiplantae > Streptophyta > Magnoliopsida > Fagales > Fagaceae > Quercus > Quercus ilex. Next base: position 45,372,797 of record CM064916.1, read on the forward strand.
CGGCAGAAGACGAAGATACTTGTTACTTTAATTTGTGTTTTTGTTTTTTTGATCTGATGTAGTTTGTGTTTATTGTTTATTTGCTGAGCAAGTGTGGAGTTTGTTTTGGCGCAGATCCTGCTTCGTTGTGTTTTTTTTCTTTTTTTCTTTTTTTGAGGAACTTGTCTTCTTCTTCTTCTCTGGTTCTTTTCTCTCTTTTTTTCCTTACAAATCTCGTTGTTCAAGATCTGAAATTATCAGATCTTCTTCGTGTTCTTTCATTTCTTCCACATCTGATCATAACTTCATACCAATGTATTAGCCAAAATTCACTGAAAAAGCTGAAACAAAAAGAAACCATCCGAACCTCAAAAACCGGTCACGGTTCTCAGAACCGTACAGTCCGACCACGGTTTGCACGGGTTCCTGCTTTTTTCCCATTGAGCGGTTCTTGAAGCTTAAAAAACCGCAAAACTGAGAGGTTCACGGTTTTTTCGGTCGGACTATACGGTCCGATTCGGGTTTCAAAACCTTGCTTAAGATTCAACCATGTGGCTACTTAACGTAAAAATACACTTCCATCTAATGCGAAAAAATCCACATGGCAAAATCTTAAGAGAGGAACCTAATGAACAGCACATAAGTACTGTACCTAAGTCTTACCCAATATTTTTATAATAGCTTTAATTAATAATTAATATCATCAAAGGGTATTGATTGAAGAATATTCAAATTGGATATTCTCATGTGCCCTAATTGATACAGAACTAGAGAGGTAGAGAGGTATGTACTATTAGGAATCTATATTCCAATTGCAATGTAATGGCACATTTGAGCTTTATTGGTTGTAATAGATAGGTAGTTATTAGTTAGTTACCATGGGGTTAAAGATTACCACACTAGTTAATAGAGTGATGGGTGGTTAAGAGTGTGAGTTAGTTGTATCAATGTACTGGGAGTTTGTTAGGATTACACGAGTATAAGGAACCACTGTAATAGATTCATTCATTGACTGATGAATAATACATTGCTCATTCTCTCTCTCTGTCTCTCTAATCTTCCATGGTCAAGTCCCCTTAAAGTGACCAACACACTTTTATCCCCAATTCACTAACAAAACCTTAACATTTGGTATCAAAGCATCTGATCCTTCCACACAACCATGACAGAAACTTGTTCAACTTCCCAAAATTCCAATTCACAAAACTCCAAGAAAAAAAATTCAAAAAAAATTGCAACTTCAGCTAAGGTTTCTGAGAATCACGAACATGCATTACAAGAAATCCAGAAGCAATTACGGACCATTACTGGGTTCATGCAAAGGATTACTGAAGCAGAGGATAAGTGCCAAATTCCAAATTCAAGTTCTGGAGCTCTTCTCATCAACAATAATGGGGGAAATTTATAGTCCTCACCTCTCAATTCCCTCAAGAATCTGAAATTGAATTTTCCAAGGTTTCATGGAGAAGGCCTAACTTTTTAGGTTTATAAAGCTAACCAATTCTTTTCATATCACAACACCCCTGAGCATCAGAAGGTGATGATGGTTTCGTATCATCTTGAGGAAGAAGCCCTTATTTGGTTTCAGGATGCAGAGCAAGCAGGTGGTTTTTCTAGCTAGGAGGTCTTCATCAAAGCCTTGCAGACTCTTTTTGGTGTCATGGCTTATGATGATCCTATGGAGGCACTCACTAGACTCAAACAAACATCCATTGTGATTGCTTACAAAGGTAACTTTGAAATCTTGTCTAATAGGATCTTTGGTTTATCTGAGTCACACACATTAAGTTGTTTTCTAAGTGGATTGAAGGATGAGATTAGAATACCAGTTAGGATGTTGGTCCCTAAAACTCTTAATGAAGCTTTTGGTTTGGCAAAAATTCAAGAAGAATACCTAGCTAATAGTAGAAAGGGAATTAAGAATTCAATGGATACTGGTAAAGTTTCAATTTTGGGAACATTTAAGTTAGAAAGAATGGAGTCAAGAACTAAGGTTCCTTTACAAAGGTTGACTAGAGCACAAATGGAGGAGAGAAGGAAACTGGGGCTTTGCTACAATTGTGATGAGAAGTGGCAGATGGGGCATTAGTGTAAAAGAGCTAAATTGTTTTTGTTGGAAGAGATAATGGAGTTGAAACCTAAACCTTCAGGGGTACAACTTGTGGAGATTAATGAGGATGAAGTCTTGCTCAATAATCAGGATGTCAGTTTAAGAAATGGAGTGGACCTTGCTGAGATCACATTGTATGCATTAGTAGGGAATCCTGCTTCTAATACCATGAGGATAAAAGGTAGGATCCAGAATCATGATGTGGTGTCTCTCATTGACTCTGGGAGCACCCATAATTTTTTGAATGTTGCTCTGTTACCTGTGTTGCATTTGCACCTGGATACCTCTCAGATATTGGAGGTTAGAGTAGTTGATGGCACAATTCTTAAGACTTTAAGTAGCTGTCATGGGGTCACTATCACTTTACAAGGGCATAGGTTTGTTTTAGACTTTAATATCTTGCATTTGGGAGGTTGTGAGGTGGTTTTGGGTACTTAATGGTTAAGTACTTTAGGGGTAATCAGCTGGGACTTTCACTTGTTAACTATGAAGTTCCTATATATGGGAAAGAAGGTATTTCTCCAAGGGTTGCAGCTTGTTGCTTCTTCAACCATTTCTAATGCTAACAAGCTTTTTAGTGGGTCAGCTAGAAATGGCTTAGTGCTGCAAATCACTTCTACAGATCTTGGTGTCACTGTCCAACCACACCTTCCACCAGAGTTGGTTGACTTGTTGGGTGAGTTCTCCAAAGTCTTTGATGTTCCTACTGGTCTGCCTCCCATTAGAAGCCATGAGCACAGCATCAATCTCAAGGAGGGCACCCTGCCTGTTTGTGAGAGATCATACAGGTACCCTCATTTCCAAAAATCTGAAATTGAAAGAATAGTAAATGAATTGTTGGAAGTAGAGTCAATACAGCCTAGCCAGAGTCCATTTTCTTCACCTGTTTTGCTTGTGAGGAAAGCTGATGGTAGCTGGCGTATGTGTATAGATTATAGGGCTCTTAATAAGGCCACTATTAAAGACAAATTTCCTATTCCAGTTATGGATGAGTTATTAGATGAATTGGTAGGTGCTTCAATGTTTTCTAAGTTGGAACTAAGGTCAGGTTATTATCAAATTAGGATAAGGAGTAAGGATGTTTATAAAGCTGCTTTTAAAACTCATGAAAGGCATTATGAGTTTTTGGTCATGCCCTTTGGGTTGACTAATGCACCATCCACTTTTCAAGCCCTAATGAATTCTATCTTTAAACCCTATCTGAGGAAATTTGTCCTAGTGTTCTTTGATGACATCTTGGTTTACAGTCAATCCATGGATGCTCATTTACCCCATCTTAGGACTGTTTTGGAGGTATTATTGTCAAACCAATTATTTGCTAAGCAGTCTAAGTGTGTGTTTGGGTGCACTGAGGTGGAGTACTTGGGTCATATCATTTTTGGTGAGGGTGTCAAGGCAGACCCCAAGAAAATTTCAACTATAGTGCAATGGCCAATACCTGATTCTATCAAGGCTTTAAGAGGTTTTCTAGGGCCGACTAGATATTATAGGAAATTTATTAAGGGTTATGGAACTATTGCACAACCCTTAACTGATATCCTTAAGAAGGATTCTTTCCATTGGAGTGATAAGGCTTTGGAAGCTTTTACAAGGTTGAAGGAGGCTGTGACTCAACCTCCTGTATTGGCTCTTCCTCATTTTTCTAGGCCATTTGTAATCCATTTGTAATTGAGTGTGTTGCTTTAGGGAGGGGTTTAGGGGTTGTACTAATGCAGGATCAGAGACCTATAACCTTTCATAGTTAAGCTTTGAAAGCCAAATACCTCCATTTATCCATTTATGAAACTGAAGTGATGGCTTTAGCTTCTGTAGTTAAAAAATGGAGATCTTATCTATTGGGAAGACCTTTTGTGGTTAAAACTGATCACCAGAGCCTTAAGTTTTTGCTTGAATAGAGAATTGCTACCCCATCTCAGCAGAAGTGGCTTGCTAAACTTTTGGGCTATGCTTTTAGGGTGGAATATAAAAGGGGTAATGATAATAGGGTAGCTAATACTTTATCCCAAAAGTTTAGGACTGATTCTGACTTGCTTATTTCTAGTTCTGATTGCAGAGCAAGTTGCTTGATGCTCTTAATAGTCCCTGACTCTACTTGGTTGGCTGTAATGAAGGATAGTTATTCATTAGATGATTCTGTCCAACTACTCATCGTTGCTGTCCAAGCTGGTACTCCTCCTAAGGGCTTCACTTTTCAAAATGGGTTATTATTCTACAAGGGCAGGTTCTACATTAATTCATCTTGTCCTCTTAAGCTTCAATTTTTGCATTATGTTCATAGCAGCCGCTTGGTTGGTCACTCTAGGTTCCTAAAGTCTTATCAGAGGGCCAAGAGTGACTTTTATTGGCATGGAATGAAGTCTGACCTCAAGAAGTTCATCAGGGTTTGTGATACTTGCCAGAGGATCAAGTCTGATACGTCTTCCCCTGTTGGACTACTTCAACCACTGCCTATCCCTACTACACCTTGGACAGATGTGAGCTTAGACTTTGTGGAGGGTCTTCCTAAGTTTATGGGGTTTGAGGTTATTTTGGTGGTGGTGGACAGATTAACCAAGTATGTGCATTTTGTTCCTATTTCCCATCCCTATAATGCAGCCAAGATTGCCTTTCTTTACATGCATCATATTTTTAAACTACATGGCACGCCCTCTTCTATTGTGAGTGACAAGGATGCCACCCTCACTTCCCTGTTTTGGTTTGAGTTGTTTAGATTGCAAGACACTGTTTTGGCTATGTCCACTGCCTATCATCCTCAAATAGATGGGCAAATTGAGATTGTGAGTAAGAGTTTGGAGCAATATTTAAGGGCTTTCACTAGTGATAGACCTCATTAGTGGGCTTCTTAGCTACCATTAGCTGAATTTTGGTTCAATTCCTCCTTTCATACTAGTTTGAAGTTAACTCCTTTTGAAGCTTTGTATGGTTTCCCTCCCCCTAAACTCCAAGGTTATGTGCCTGGTACAACTAGGGTGGATGCTTTGGTTTCATTGTTGAGTCAAAGGCAAGCTATTCTAGACACCTTAAAGGTTCATTTGGTTGTTGTTCAAGCTAGAACAAAGACCCAAGCTGATAGGCATAGGCAGGATAGGTTTTTTGCAGTGGGGGATTGGGTCTTTCTAAGATTGCAGCCCTATAAGTAGCAGTCATTGGCTTCCAAGGGTAGGTGGAAGTTATTTCCAAGATACTTTAGGCCATTTCAAGTATTGCAAAAGATTGGTAGTGTGTCTTACAAGCTGGATTTGTCACCAGAGTCAAAAATCAACCATGTATTCCATGTGTCATGACTAAAGCTAAAGTTAGGCCAGCATGTCACACCTCTACCTACTTTGCCTCCTATTGATGATTCTAGTCAAGTGTTTACTAAACCTGTTGTTGTTCTGCAAAAAAGGACTAAGTCTTTGAGGTCCAGGGTCATCACTGAAGTACTGGTGCAGTGGTTAGGTGCCTCTCTTGATGATGCAACCTGAGAATCTCTACATCAGCTACAGCTCTCTTTTCCTCACCTTATGGGCAAGGTGCTTTGAATGGGAGGGGTAATGTTAGGAATCTATATTCCAATTGCAGTGTAATGGCACATGTGAGCTTTATTGGTTGTAATAGATAGGTAGTTATTAGTTAGTTACCATGGGGTTGAAGATTACCACACTAGTTAATAGAGTGATGGGTGGTTAAGAGTGTGAGTTAGTTGTATCAGTGTATTGGGAGTTAGTTAGGATTACACGGGTATAAGGAAGGAACCATTGTAACATATTCATTCATTGACTGATGAATAATACATTGCTCACTCTCTCTCTCTCTCTCTCTCTCTCTCTCTCTCTCTCTCTCTCTCTCTCTCTCTCTCTCTCTAATCTTCCGTAGAGGTCAGGTCCCCTTAAAGTGACCAACACACTTTTATCCCCAATTCGCTAACAGAACCTTAACATGGACTATGGACTATGGTTTCTAAAACTTCTTTAGTTGTGATTAGGCTAAATTTTGCCATTATTTTGCCCAAGAATAGCCTATCACAGTTCACATGATGGTGAATTGATCTACAACAAGAATCTAAAATTTTATTAACAACAAAAAATATAAAACTTTTAGGCGTACATGACAATTTGGTATATAAACAAATAAATTATGTTAATTTGATTCAAATCTAAATAGGATGCCATACAAATCACAAGTAGCCAGTATATATCATATGTAAATAAACCATTCCTTTTTTCTTTTCTTTTTTTGTTATAAAAAAAATAATAAATAAATAAACCTTTCCCTTTTGATATATATATATATATATATATATATATATATATATATATAAAATAAATTAATAAAACTTTAATTAGTTAACGAGATACACATAATAAGAGGCTACGACCATGAGATTGGCCTTCCAAAAGATTCATAGAGAAATGTTTTCTTTTTTATAGTTTTACTTTACAGTTAAACATGTTCAAATGTTGGGTTTGAGGTTCAAGGATACAGTAGTAGGAGAGAAGAAAAGGTCCAAAAGGGAAGGTCTCTCATGCCCGACCAAAGGAAACCCTAAAATCTCAATTTTGTTCCCAAAAAAAAAAAAAAATCCACCACTAAACTTGCACTCAATTTCACAATTGTTGGATTATGGGGCCAAATATCCCACAATGTGTGCAATGATTTTTGCATGATGTGTTCTCAAAAACTGTTTTCCAACCTAATTATCTAAAAATTGTTTTCATATTGTTTTGAAAATAAAAACATTTTGGCTCTTACCAAATGAGCCCTAAATGATCCAATTGTCCATCAAAGCCATTGCATTTTAATATGAGTAGTGTTTATTACCCAAAAAAAAAAAGAAGTTTTACCCATACACCCCCAAAAATAGCTGGAAATTTTGACTTCAAGCCATGATATGAAGTCAGGATTTCAAAGTATAACAAAAATATAGCATTTGCACAAAACAAAAAAAATAAGGAAACAATGTTAACGAACTCAACAAGGTATCAGCAAGTGCAAAAATGTACCATCGCCCCCCCCCCTCCCCCCCCCCCCCCCCACTTTATGATAAAGTAAAAAGTTGTATATGTGTTCCACAAAATAGGTTAGGCCAAAAGGCAACTTCATCTCTTACAACTTTATTGTCTTGTGAGCACAAAATTGTGAGATTTGAAACATGAGATTGACCTTCACTGAAATAAACTTTGGGACTGAGGGAGGATGTAATTTGTGGAAGAAAGAAGGTTGTCATATTGGTGCATGAGTCCATGACAAACTTGTTATTTTGCTAAGTTACTCTCTTTCTGCAGTGATAACACTTTCTAAGAATACTCTTCTGACTCTGTTTTTTCTCAGCTATGCTTTTCAGTTTCATCGAGGCTTTTGTTGTGAGATGCAAGGCTATCAGGTGTAGTTGTGTTGTCCTTTGTGGGCGAGGTTTACCCTTCCTTTTATGTTGGTCCCCTAGAGACGCTAATAAGGTAGCCCCCTCTTTAGCAAAATGGTGTTTAAAATCTGAAGTTATTGGCTATTTTTATCTTTGTAATTACCCTCCCTGTTTTGTTAATTTCTATACTTTAGTGGGAGTTTGGCAAAAATTATTTTTGTCAACTTATTTTATTATTTAACTTATTTTTTTTACTATTCATATTCATAAGTCTCATTTTACTTTTTGATACTATTCATAGATCCAACTGTACTATTTTAGCTAATTTTTACCTTTATCTATAATACTTTTAGTAACAAGTTTTTAATTTTAGCAAAATAAGCGAATTTTAAATGGACCCTCTACGTAAAAGGGACAGTTGAGCAGCTTGTGTTTGACAATACAACATCGTAAAGACAAACGCGGAAGTGGAGGTTTCCTTTTACGTTTGTTTGCTGTGTACAGGTATATTTTCTATTCTTAAAAACTTTAGAAGAGTGTCATCAGCGACTCATCGTTTACAGCCTCTTATCTTCTTCTTCTCTCTCCACGATTTTTTTTTCCTTCTTTCTTTTCCTCCCAAACCACCGATCTGTACTATGATTTCAACTCCTTCACAACCAAGCCTTAGCGCTGATCTCTCTCTACTAATCCAGATCAACAAAAAATTTGGAACCCAAGAACATTTGAGAAGAGCCAGGAAAAAAAAAAAAGGAGCTTTAAGCCTCAAACGCTATTTGTGATCTCTGTTGGTTGGTGGATGTGCGAGAGATAGACGGTTGCAGGTTTGAAACTTTGTTTTATTTACTTATTTTTGGTTTCTGGTACTACAAAACCATCGTTGCTATGAAAATTGGGGACAAATGGAAAGAAATGGAAGGAAATTGAGGATTTTTGGTGTTCGCTTTCAAATTCGAAAATTCGGAGCTCAATTCTCCCAAAATATTGAGATTTGAGTTTTTGTATGTATGTTTGTGTGAAAGTTTGGTTTTTTACTCAGATGGGTCAGAATATTTAGTGTTATATTTAGATTATGTGAATGAAAGTTTGGATATTTACTTAGGTTGAATTTGTGTTGTGTTTGCTATTTGTAGGTGTTCTTCTTTGCAATTATCTCTACGTGTGAGATTGAAAGTTTGGATTTTTTTTACTCAGATTTGATAATTTTTGTATATTAATATTTGCTATTAGGTGTTCTTTTGTCATATCATGTATGTAATTATGTATGTATGTATATGAATGAAAGTTTGGGGTTATTTTTATTTTTTACTAATATCCTATGAATTTTGTGTATGCAGGCGTTCTTTTTGCGGAGTAGGATTGGTTTTTCATAGATGAATATCTATAATTTTCAGTAGAATGCCTTTTTGGTTGTTGGAGTTAAAGAGATTAGAGGCTCTATCTTTGATTTGAGGCCCTGTGGTTTACCCCAAGCCTTGGTGAATTGTGGTTTTGGCTAACAGTCCATCGAGGTCCCTGAGATGGCATAAGGTAAAAATAATTTGTGACCTATTTTTTATATTTTCAAGGTTTTTTTTTTTTTTTTTTTTTTTAATGTTATAGGCTTTTGAGGATTTTAGATTTATAGGTTTTTGTTTCTGTTCACAATGACAGTCATCAAGTAGAGGTTTGTGATTCCAAGGCTGTAGCAGAGCAAGGGTGAGTTGTATTTTTTATGTTTTCTTTGATTTCAAGTCTAAATGCTTAAAAATTTTAATATATGAAGAAGAGGCTTGGTTTTTCTTGTGTATAACTAATTGTTTAGATTTTATTTGATATGAGTAGGCATGACTTTGTGTAATTGAACAATCATCTTGATTCAACCAATGGATGAATTATTGTCTCTTTGGTTTATTTGAGAAATTATTTTGTGAAAATTTTTTTATGAAATTATCTTGAGGTTATTTTGGTTAGAAATATTATTTAATGTTCAATGATTTGGATGGATGTGATGTTGTAATTTTTAGCTTGTTTAGGAAAAAAGGTTGTCGTAAGGTGTTTCTCTTCCCAACTTTTATATATAGTAAATATATGTTTTGTGGTAATTGATTAAGAACAAGGTATTGAGCAATTTCTTCAATTTTTTTTTTTTAAATGTAAATAAAACCTTAGGAGCAGTGTGTGTTGTCTTTAATTTGTTAATTTATTTTGATGTCTAAGTGAGTGTAGCACATTTGAATAGTTATTTGAAATTATGTTTGCAGTTTACATAAATGCGGTGGTGAATTTGTAATTGAACAGTTATGTATATGGATTTTGTTGTGAGAGGCGTTAGTTAGATGCTTATAATCTTTGTGATAATTTGGGGTTTTAAATGAGTACTTGGATTGAAAAGGCTTATCATTGAGATAATATGATAATGTTACAAGCATTTTAAACTGATAGTTGTCAATTATATCATAAAAAATTTAATTTGTAATAATTATGCTATAGAAAAACAACTTTTTTTCATTTTTATTATATATATTTATATTTGAATTTATTAGTTCCTTCAAATTTTGTTGTTTTTATTCTTCTTAAAAAAAATGTGTGTACTTGATTAATCAAATAATAATATGCCTTCGTCATGATTTACTAAATTGTGAGAACAATATGATTTTTTTCTTTTCTTTTTAAGGATTGTTCTTGAGAAGTTAGATGTTTTAAGGAATTGAAGACCAACATTACTAAAGAGCTCAACACCATGCACAAAAGTGTTCTAATTTTTCTTTGATTTTTTTCAAATGTATTTAGAACTCAACAAACCTCCAAATTCAATGAAACCTAAATTTTCCGCATTTCTTTTGCTAAAACTTTGGATAATACCCTTATTTTGATTGATCATAAACCTCTACCCTTAATTGTGGCTAAGCAATATGATCATTGTTTGATTGTTTATCTTTATAGCTTTGTTTGTAGTTGTATATTCTTGTTGTTTATACTTTTTACTCTCCATTGTCTCAAATCTTTTTTAATTTTTTTTTTGTTATATGAGTTAGCAGTTTTCTGTGAGTCGCACCAAAGGATATGTCACTTTTGTCAGTCTAAAAATAAAATAGCACTGTCATCACAATTTTTAGGTTGTTCACTAAAGGATATGTGTTATTTCTTATTTTATCAATTTTTGAATGCATGTCAAGTGTTTGCTTGACTTTTGAATTAATCAAACATGCTTTCACTCTTATAGAGCATTCTCATCAAAGGTACTAAAAATGCTAAATGCCATTTTTTAGCATTTTTAACACCTTAAATCACAAAAACACACCCACAATAAAGATGCTAAATGCTAAAAATTTTAGCATTGAGCTACAATGAGCTATTATTAATAACAGCTCATTGTAGCTGGATTGTAAAAAAATAAAAATAATAATTTTATTCTCACCGAGTCTCACTTCTCTCTTATCTTTCCTCTCTCACTTCTCTCTTCTCTCTTCTCTCTCTCAATGTTTGTGGTCCGGTGATGGCTATGGTCCCGCGATGGTTGTCCATCGTGGGTTGTGGTCTGATGGTCATGGGTCCGATGGTTGTGGTTTTGATTTTGGGTTATGGGTCATGGTCTGATGGTCGTGGATTGTGATCTGATGGTCCAATGGTCATGGTGCGGTTCCTGGGTCATGGTGCAGTGTTCCTAGGTTGTGGGTTGCGGTTCTTGGTTGTGTTCCTGGGTCGTGCGTGTGGATCTGGTTGGTGGCTGGTGGCAGCAATGGTGGGTGGATGTGGTGGTTGTGGTATGGGTGGGTGGATGTGGTGGCCGGTGATGATGGGTTGAGAAAGAGAGAGATAGAGGGAGAGAGGAAAAATAAAAAATGCATAAAAAATTATAAAGAAAGAATATTTAAATGAAGTGTTAAAAAAAAAAAATGATATGTTCACAACATTTTTACAACAAATCCTAAGTGGCTGGTTGTTACTGGTTATTATTGTTGAGGCAAAAAAATAATCTTAGTGTTAGTTTCAAATTTGAACCAATAACAACTAATCACCTGTGATTAGTTGTAAAAATGTTGTGGACGTAGCATTTCTCTAAAAAAAATAGATGTTTTGATGTAAGAGATATTGTAAAGTGATGTGTTATATGTTATAAAGTTGGTTCTGTAGATGTTAAATTCTAAAATTTTTAAGATGTTTGATGGGAATGCTCTTAAACTTTTAAGTGTCAACTGTCTAAATCTCTCCTCCTTTTCAGGCTGTTGCTTTTGTTAAACTAATCTAGGAGCCAGAACAGGTAGCAAAGAGGTTGATGGAAGAAGCATATCAAAGAGTTTGTGCAGGATCAAGGAGATTCCTCTCACAGTAGATGTGGAAGCACCTTTCCTTGGATTGATACTAAGGTTTGGTCTTCTACAAGAGTGGAAGATGAAGTGCAATAAAATCAAGTGGTTCACAATGATAGAAAATCTTAGTGTTGTGCTAGATATAAACAAACACATTAGAATTTGGATGTGTATTACATAATATCACCTTGTAGCATAGAGCTGTACCTGAAAGCTTAGTTTCTATATTGATTGAATTTAGCTAGAAAACATGCCTTGTTTGATTTGGTAAAGAACCATTGGCTATGATTACAAGGTAGACATAGTGCTTGGTACTTTGGTTGTGATACTTTGTCAAGGTATTTTAAATTTCATCAATGATTAGCAAAAATCCTGTTTTCTTCTTCTTTTATGGGGTCTTTGGGTTTACAACATAGATTATTATGAGATTTTAAGGACTTGTTTTTACTACATATATTGCTAATACAAATGGATCAAAATGCTATTTTGAATTGGTTAGTTGCCCATTACACTTTTAAATTTTTACACTAATATAGACAATGGGATGGAAATTGAAAATTTAATAACCAAATAAGGTTTTAACTTTAAATTTTAAAGTTCAAGATATATTTTCAAATACCTAATATATTGGCAAGCTCGTGCCTTGCACGTGCAACCCATACTAGTTATCAGGACATAAAGCTAGCTCTATTGTAGTTGATTTTGCTGCTGTTGGAATAAAGATTTTAAGTTCATATTCAAAAAAGAAAAAGTGAAGGTTCTAGGCTTCTTTGACTTTTCCCAACTTATTTATACAAAGGGTTGGGTTCTACAAGGCTTGTTTTCAAATCATCCCTTTATCTAAGGGGGCTTGGGTCACAATGGGCCATGTTTTGCCCCTATTTTATTTTGGGCCTTTTCGGCTGAAGTTTTAGCTTGGGACTAATATAAGGCTGTGTAATGAATTGGGTTGCAACACTTATCAAGTACCAACCTTTGTAAATAGGGGCTTAATTATAGGTCATGAATGTAGGCTAAATTAATGTTTCAGGTAATCAAACCCACACGCAAGGCAGCACAAGATCGATATAATGTTTTGGACTCACTTTGGCTTCATCACTGATTTACACTTTACAGTACCACTACCCACTCCCGCACGTCCTAACTTCACACTTGGCATCACCTTAATGGCTTGATTGTCCATAAAATTTTACTATTTGCCAGTTACACTGTGCCTTTTCTATCGGGTAACTCCACTAGTATGGATAGATGGAGGAGAAAACATTTGGGCTTTATGCCTCTTGAGTCTTCTATGTGAAGCTTTCTCCCTCCTACTGAGACTAGTATCTTCCTCGTGAAGTTGAAAGTGGGTCTCGCTGCCTTTCTTCTTTTCATCATTCTAGTGACGCAATCAGGTGGATCACGATCTCTCTCATCTTTCCCTTTCACTGGTGAGTTCTTTCCTCTTATCTTATCCATCTCATGCTATAGTGTATTTGGTACTTGGTTTTGGGTCTTTTTGCTATCTGTGGCTGTGGCCATGGATGAGATTGATGTTGAAACCCTCACAAATCAAGCCAAAAAATTTAGTTGGTTAAAAGGTAGAGTTAATTTAGAGGTGGTTCCCTCATCCAAAGAATCATCTAAACGGCTTTTTATTGGTAAAATCTTGTCAAAAAAATCCTTCCCTAAGGCTCTGGTTAAAGAAATTCTGGTTAAAGCTTGGAACATTATAAACGATTTTGATGTTGCTCTAGTGGACAAGAATGTTTTTGTGTTTAGTTTTAATCATGAGGCAGATGTCAGACGTGCTTGGGATCGAAGACCTTGGCTAATTCTTAAACGATTCAGTCCAGACCAGAGTGTTGGTGAAGTAGATTTTTTGATCACAGAGTTTTGGATTCAAGTCGATAATCTTCTTCTTGATAGACAAAGCAAGGAGAACCTCCTTAAAATAGGGAGTATAGCCGGCTGTGCGTTGGAAACAGATTTTATTGGTTCTAATGAAGGAGTTTGGAGGAGATATATCCGAGTTAAGAGTAGAAGTTGATATTAATTGTCCGCTTGCTCCTAGTGTTCCCTTGGAAAGAGATCATCTCCTTGAGTTATGGATTCCTTTCAAATATGAAAAACTTCGGAATTTTTGTTTTGGCTGTGGCTTTTTAGGACACGATCAAAGAGATTGCCAAGATAGGGGTGCTCAATTGCTCATAAAGAAAGGCGTAACCGGCTTCTTTGGTAGATGGCTTCGGGCTGACAATGATGAATTTCAGCCTAGAAGGAAACTTGGTAACCATAGGTTGAATTGGAGAATGAAGAGAGCAGTAGGGTCAATGTTTCAAACACTGGAAATGCTTCTAGCCGGATCCACGAAAATCTGGAGCATTGTGTAGATGCGGCGGAACCTATGCAGGTTGATGGGACAAGTATCGAAGATGCCATGATTCGTTTGTCAGAGGCGTTGGTAAATCTTGATTTCCACGCTAGTTCAGTTAATCACCAATCAGATGGGTCCATTTCTATTAGTCATCAACCAGATGGGTACACTTCCTTTACTTCATGGAATTTGGTCTCTCAGATTAGTCTGGAATCTAACACAGCCCATAACACAGCCTATAACCCAGTCCAAAACCCAAATCTATGTATAAATAATCCAAACCCTCACCATATAAAGCCCACCACCAACACCATATCAAATGATCCACAAACTCCAGATCAAGCCCATTCCCACAAAGTTTCAGAAAGTTCTAAAAGGAAACACAACTCATTAAGCCCACCCAACTCCCCTAACTCTGTATACAAAAAAACTAAGCTCTCGAGTACTCTCATACCCACACCAACCACAACCTTAATTTCCCCTCAACCATATATCATAAACCCACCTGTACATACCATCCCCATCTTCATCCCAACAAGCTACCCAAGTCGACGATCTTCTAAAAGGACCACCCTAAAAGATCAAGCTAGAGCCAAAGCAATTTCTCATGCTAAGCTCAAGCAAGGTAAAGGACGCAGCTCTGAAAATCTCTCAATTGTTCTTCAATGTAGAAGGATGAAGATAATACTGTCAACTCTCTTCAGATGGCTGAGGAGGCGGGCTTTATCATGCCCCAAGTTTGCCATGAGGACCCTTGCATTGAACTGTCGGGGTGCTGGTAGAGCCCCGACAGTTAGAGCCATTAGGGAGCTGATCGGTGAGTCTAATCCGGAGGTAGTTTTCCTGTCAGAAACTAAATCAAAAACTCCAAGAATATGTAAGATAAATTCTAATTGGAAATTTGTTGATTTTCATTGTGTGGAGCCTAGTGGGCGTCCTGGTGGTTTAGCCTTGTTATGGAGGCTGGGTATTGATTTAGAAGTGGTTTATTCAGACATAAATCGGACTGTTCCTCTTATTTATTCTGATCCTCCTAATACTCTTGGGTTATTATTTGCTGTTTATGGGCCTTGCAAGGGGAATAAAAAAAGGAATTTTTGGAGGATGATAGAGAATATGGTGCTCTCCTTTTCTGGGCCTTAGGTAATCATTGGAGACCTAAACTGTATAAAAAGAATAGATGAGAAAAGAGGGGGTCGATCAATTTCTGGTAGCTCTGATAATTGCCTCAAAGACTTCATGTCAAACACTGGTACTATTGATCTTGGCTTTATTAAGGAGAGGCTTGATCAGTGTCTTTGTAATCAAGAATGCAATTACTTTTCCCTAAAACCGGAGTCAAGCACTTGTGTAATTCTATTTCTGATCATAACCCTATATTGCTGGATATTCATTTTGAATCTGAAACTTTGAATCGCCCCTTTAGATTCGAAGCAATGTGGACGAAGAAAGAAAGTAGTAAAGTTGTAGTTGATAATGCTTGGAAATTTGAAGGAGAGGGATCTCATGGTTTCTGTCTTGCAAATAAGCTGGAAAGGACGAAGAAGGATTTAAAGAAATGGAATAGGGAGGTTTTCGGCATTGTCAGGGAGAGAATTAAGTCGCTTCAAGCTAACATTGCTGAAATTCAACAAAAACCCCCCACAAAAGAAAATTTAGAATTGGAAGCTGCTCTTAGTCTTGAGCTAGATGATTGGCTGTTGCAGGATGAGCTGAGATTAAAGCAGAAGTCTAGAGAATTATGGTTGAAAGAGGGTGATCGAAACTTGGGATTCTTTCACCTTTCCACTCTTGTTCGAAGGAGAAGGAATCGCATTGAGGAAATAAAATTGGAGGATGGATCCTGGATAAATAGCAGGTCTGACATTCAGAGTTATTTTGAGGAAAATTTTAAGTCTTTGTATTGATCCAACGATCCTCAAGTTTCCAGAGACTTGGAGAATTTAATTGCCCCTTGCATATCTGAGGAGGAAAATCGAGAGCTTTGCAGAATTCCTTCTAGGGAAGAAATTCGAAAGGTGGTTTTTGGAATGAAGTCTTTAAAGGCTGATGGCCCTGATGGTTTCTCAGCTTTGTTTTATAAACATTACTAGGATATTGTTAGTGATCAAGTGGTGCTTGCGGCTCAAAGTTTTTTTCGAGATGGTTGGCTATTAAGGAATCTTAATCAGACCTTTATTTCACTTATTCCAAAGAAACCAGGAGCTTGCAGTTTCAATCATTTTCGTCCTATAGGCCTTTGTAATGTTTGCTATAAGGTAATATCCAAACTTTTGGTGAATAGAATAAGACCTCTATTAAATAAGATAGTGGATTCTGCTCAAATATCTTTTGTCCCTAATAGAAGTATTACTGAAAATGTGGTGCTTGCACAAGAGATAGTTCACAGCTTCAAGCATACTAGGAAGAGGAAGGGCTATTTAGGGGTGAAGCTAGATTTTCAAAAGGCCTATGAGAGAATGGAAAGTAGCTTTCTTATGAAGGTTCTCAAGGCTTTGGGCTTCAATGAAAAGTTCTCCAACCTCATTTTTCAATGCAACTCCACAGTTCAATACTCTCTTTTATTGAATGGTGGAATTTGTCAAAACTTTAATCCTAGCCGTGGCCTAAGGCAAGGTGATCCACTATCGCCATATCTTTTCATTCTTGGAATTGAGGTTCTTATGAGACTTATTAACAGAGAATTTGATTAGAAAAATATCTCAGCATTTAAAGTGGCCAGCACAACTACCCCCATTTCTAGACTTTGCTATGCTGATGATGTGATTATTTTCTGCAAAGCAAAGCATTCTGAACTAGTTAGTCTAAAAAAATGTTTGGAAAAGTATTGCTCTTGGTCTGGCCAGCTTATAAGCATAGAAAAGTTTGGTGTTTTCCCATCAAAATGAATCAGTATTAATTTTTTGCGTCAAGTAAAATGCTGCTGGGGTCTTAATTCCCTTCCCCAGAGTACCACTTATCTCAGAGTTCCCCTGTTTTTATCCAAGAACAGGTCCAATGATCTCAAGTTGGTGAAAGAAAGACTTGAGAGCAAGTTGAGTAGCTGGAAGGGCAGGAATCTGTCATGGGCAGGGAGAGCAACTCTAATTAAATTTGTGGCGCAATCTATTCTAACATACACTATGGCTGCCTTGCAATTCCCCAAGAAGTTATGCGATCAACTAGATTCAGTGGTCCGTAAATTCTAGTGGAACCCCAAAACGGAGTCAAGTCATTTTCGGACTTCTATTGCTTGGTCTACTCTATGTAGATCTCAGAAAGAAGGTGGTTTGGGTTTCAGGAACTTTTGGGATTTCAATCAAGCCATTCTTTCCAAATTAGATTGGTGGCTTTTGTCGGGTAAGAACTGTCAGTGTGTCAATGTTTTAAAGGCAAAATATAAGGTGAGACACAATTGGTTAAATCACTGCTTCTTGGGTAAGGCTTCTCCAGTTTGGAAAAGTTTGTCAGGTGTTAAGCATCTCATCTC
Source organism: Quercus ilex subsp. ballota (assembly GCA_032727855.1). Taxonomy (NCBI): domain Eukaryota; kingdom Viridiplantae; phylum Streptophyta; class Magnoliopsida; order Fagales; family Fagaceae; genus Quercus; species Quercus ilex. The sequence continues at coordinate 45,390,347 of CM064916.1, forward strand.
TAAGGCAGCTTGCATGTTGGTGGGGGATGGTAATTCCATAAGGATTTGGGAGGATCTTTGGGTGCCAGATCTTCAAGGGTTCATTCCTACTCCAAAAAATGGTGTCGACCCAAATGGTATTATTTTAGTTTCTCAACTTTTTAATTCTAATTTTTCTGGCTGGGATGTCCATAAATTATATTGGTGGTTTGAAAACTCCATAGTTGATCTTATTTTGAAAATTCCTATTTTTCCAACCAGTAACAAAGATTAGTGGGCATGGACTTACACAAGCTCTGGGGAATTGTCAATTAAGTTGGCTTATTGGAGCTACAGGGAATTTATGCAACATAATTTTGACCCTTTTGGAATTATATTTGGAAAGCTAAACTCCATGAGAAGCACAAAATGATGATTTGGAGGATTGTTGCAGGTTGCTTGCCTACTAAAGATAAGCTAAGCAGGTTTGTTGATATTGGTGATGTTTACTGCCCCCTCTGTAGGTTGGAAACTGAAACCTCTCTTCATCTTTTTGCTCTTTGTCTAGTAGCTAAGGTAGTGTGGTTCAGTAGTAAATGGGGGTTGAGAATGGATTCTTTTAGATTCTCTTCAGAAGTGGATTTCATTCAATTTTTGTGTTCACCCCCATTTACCAACCAGCTTAGTCAGAAGAATGATTTCTTGTTATTTGGGGCCATTCTCTGCGATGGAATTTGGAAGCTGAGAAATCAAGTGAATTTTGAAGACCTTCCCTTGAGATGTGATGAATTAATAGGTAGAGTTTGGAAGTTATTTATGGAAATTAAAATCACTAGACTGGTCATCTGTAAATATCAATCATCCTTTGCAGCCTTGGTCCCCTCCAAGGCGTCTATCTGTTAAAATTAATGTTGATGTAGCTATTGGTCCAAATTATTCATCCTTAGCCTTGTTGGCTACAGACTGGAGAAGGGATTTGGTTTTTGCTTGCTCTCAAAAAGCGAAAACCACATTCCCTCTCCAAGCAGAGGCTGAAGCTGTGAGATGGGCTATCTCTTTGGCTGCAAAGTTAGAGGGGGAGAATGTTATTATTGAGATAGATTCTAAGACTTGTCAGGATGCTATTCGTGAGTTGATGATGCCCCTGCCTTGGAGAATTGCTTCTATCCTAGTGGACATGCAGTCTCTTCTTGTATCTTATTCTAATGTGTTTGTCATTTGGGTTCCTAGGCTAGCTAATATGGCAGCTCACTCCCTAGCTAAGTGGTCTCTAGCTTGAAATTTTTTTTGGTTCTTTTGATTGGGGTAGCTGTCCTTCTTGTTTTGCTTCTGTAATTAGGAAGGAAAGGCTAAGCTAGCCTTTGTTTGTTTGTTTTTTTTGTTTCTCTGTTCAATAAATTTTTATTTACGTCAAAAAAAAGGATGGAGGTCTACCGGCCATGAATTTTTCATGGTACTTCCTTTTTTTTTTTTTTAATGGATTTTGTTTGATTTTTCTCTGTTCTTGTTCTTTTAATTTTCTATATATCAACTTCAACAGTTAAGTATAAAATTGACAGGGATAACTTAAACATGGTTACTTAAATTCCCTAATTGATTTCAACTATGTAATTACATTAGTCAATGAGTTACATTAGTGATTTTAAGTATATCCTTTGGGAGATAATTTTGTTTATACTAGGAGTAATTCTAAGCTACTCTACCTGAAATACAGAGAATGATATTTCCTTCTCTCACATTCATAGTGGGATCTACTAATTAAATTCATGGTAAAGTCAACCACGAATGTGAGAGGAATGAACACAATTTCTCTAAGGATAGCAATTGAGTGGTGCAAGGCCAAAGGATGAGGTCTTTTCCCCTACCTCGCATGATTTTGTCTTGCCCCATTCCCGCCCCATGATGCAAGACTAAAATCTTACCCCATCCCTGCCTCACTATCTTTGTGGGGCGGATCAAGCAGGGTAAGGCCAAATTGTCATTTCGAAATTTCTCCCTACTATAAGGGTCCGTTTGGTTGAAGGAGTGAAAAAGTGGGAGGATAAAAAATGGTGGAAGAATGGAAAAGTAGGAGGATAGAACATATTTTATTTCCTCTCCTTTTTGTTTGGTTGGGAATGAAAAAGTGGAGGGATGGAAAAAATGAGTTTGAATAAATTTATTCATATACCATTGTTAAAGAATGATGCCCAATTAAAACAAAAAAAAAAAGTAACAAATAACCACAAAAAAGAGCAATCGCCCAAATTTATTTTAAAAAAAAATCATGTGCCAAAAAAAAAAAAAAAAAACTATCACGTCCAGATCCTAGAAAATTAAAAGGAAAAAAAAAAAGAATAGGAAAAAAAAGAAGAAGAGGCAACATTACTGCCCAAAAGAAGAAGAAGAAAGAAAAAAGGAAAGAAGGCATGCCCAAGCCTGGAAAATCAAAAAAAAAGAAAAGAAAGAAGAGGCAACGTTGTTGCCCAGAAGAAGTAAAAATAAATAAAGAAAGAAGGCACACCCAGGCCTAGAAAATCAAAAGAAAAAAATAGAAAAATAAATAAATAAAGAAAGGAATTAAAAAAAATGAAAAAAAAAGAAAAAAAAAGGCAACTTGAAGAACTCTATGCACACATGCATATGGGCATTTTTGTTAATCAAGAAAAAATTTATTCCCACTCAATTTTTTCTTCATTTTGGGGATAAAACATTTTGGTGGGCCTAGGGAGAAAACACTTATTAGATCCCACCACTTATTTTCCTTCCTCTCCACGCAGCCAAACACACTCCAAAAAGGTTTTCCCTCCCATTTTCTCTCCAAAGTCTTCCATCCACCCCGTTTCACCTCCAAACAAACACACCCTAAAAGTACCTAAAAATTTTCCTTATACTATATTAATCAATTCCTAAATTTCTCCTACTTTAAAACACCAAACATGTTTGGAAAATCAAAAATCTTGTTGGAAATAATCTAGATGGAACAAAAAGACAAGTTTCTTCTGTTGAAGCAGCTTTGAATTGGTAGGCAGAAAATGTTATGGCACAAAACCAAGTTCTTTCAAAGATTGTTGATAGTCAACAAAAGATGGCTAAAGCAGTTACTCACACCTTCTCGTCCTCAAATTCTCTTATTAATGACTTGAAGAAGAAAATCTAAGCAGTTGAACAAAAATTGACAACCATTGCTTCCACAGTTAAAGACTTGTCAGTTTCCTTTCCCCGAATTGGGGAAAAAAATAAATAAATAAAGAAAACAGTTGTTAACACAACTTTAGTATATGGAAGAATCACAACAGAAGGCCTCTCAAACTTTCCGGATGCAAGCTTATATGCCATACCAATCTCGTCAATCACTATATAAAGACCTGTCCATACCTTTAAACTCACCGTTCTCACCAACTTCTCCCTACCAAAACTTCCAACCATTAGCCATGACACATCCTGATCATAGTCCTTTTAAACCAACTAGAATTTTCCCTGGCATAACATATCCAGCACCACTCCAACTAGAACCTCAAACTAGACCATGGAATGAATCTCCTCTTAAGCAAAAAGACAAAGAACCATTATACCAACCCCCAGATCCAACTATTAGGGCTTCTTCAAAGCCTCCCAGATATGAACATGTTAGCTATAGATCTTAACCCTCCAAATCTTTTTTTTTTAGAAGGAAAAAAATGGGGGTCTTTATGGTCATATTGCACCCCCGGGCAGGGAGCCAGTGGCCTCGGCCGAGGTAGCCCGATCTCGGGGGCCCAACTGTACCACTGTGTGAGAGTCACATCATTTCTGAGTACACCTCACCACTAAGTTTACCCACCAATGGAAACCTGCTGGCAGCGGGACTTGAACCTAGGTGGGTTAGACGAAGCGTTCGAACCTTACCAGCTGAGCCAAGCCCCCATCGGCTTAACCCTCCAAATCTAATTTCATCATTTCTCAAAACCCTTACCCTTAACGACCCAAAAGAACCTTTTGTGCTCCAAGCTATTGATTACACAGATCTAGACTTGTCTGATCTTGATTTAGAAGAAGTATTTATGACAGCACCAAAAGTAGAAAGTACCTAAAATTTTTTCTTATAATACTACTATGTTAATCAATACAATCATTTATCTGAATTTAATTTAAGAAATGAAAGTACAACACTTAATATTAAGAAATTGTACTTTAGTTTATTCAATATTAAATTAGAGAGACCGTGTCCTTTCAAAAGAATTAGAGAGAACGTGAATGCATAGTGAAGGTCCTACATGGTGACAAGGTTGGCAGCCTTAGTGCTACAGTGTTATTTTTATAGTTTTATTTTTTACTGTATCTTACAAATTGTTCAATTATAAATTTATAATGCGGATGGGGTGGTTAAATGAGGTTCTTCGACTATACTCATCAGCACCAAACTTACAAAGGCAAGCAAGAGCAGACCCATCAAGTAATTACTAATTAGAACTTAGAATCCCCGTACTACATGCAACCCAATAAAATAGAGAATGAAAAACATTTTTATGATCCATTGAGAACCCACTTGCAACACATGCTATTAATTCTTTTTCTTTTCAAACAAATAGAGTGTAGTGAAGTAAGAACTAAAAACACATACAAATAAAACCTACAATCCCACAAAAATGTAACAAAGACCCACCAAGAATAAGACCACCTTGTTCAAGAAAACAGCAAGAGATGCATACAAATATTCATAAAGAAGATTTTTTTTGCCTTCTCAAAAAAAGAAGATATTTTTTGATATGTGAAGTACGTACATCAGTACCACAAAGAAATATTTTGAAGCAAAGATTAGAGGAAGAAGTGGTCCAAAGAGAACAAAGGCAGGTAGAGGTTCGTGTAATTCATAATGGTTTGAGGTTGAAAGATATCTGTTTGCACTCTGCAACGACTCCAAACCCATCTACTTCTCGTTAGAATGTCTCTACCTTCGAAAGCTACCCGTTATTATGTCCGACTCTTTCCACATGTGACACAGTCACTGCATCAATTAAGAAGAAATTCGAGCTGGGTCCATGCCTAATTGTCATGGGAGGCAAAAAAAAAAAATTTATTTTTTTGACTGATATGATGAAATTTTAACTTATGGCAACCGTTTCATGATGATTGTTCTTTATTATGAGATTAAGTCTTAGAAAGCATAGACACAGACACGAGTACGGATACGACACGATGACATGAACAATTTTTAAAAAATTATAACATAAAACAGCTTATACGGCATTGGTATGATACGAGTATGACATGGGTGCAACATATTAAATGAAGTGTTCATACTTCCTAAACCAAGAAATTGATTAATTTTTGGTGTAAGAGGAGTTCGAAGTCTAGGTATTTTATTTGACAACAAAATATTTACTAATTGAACTAATTGGAACCCATCGCTAAAGATATGTTTGGTGTAAAGTTATGAAGTGAATATCAGAACTAATTCCTGTAAAATAAATAAATAAATAAATAAAATAGGAGCTGGTAAGGGCTAAGGCAGGACCTAAAAGATCAGGCCCGTCAATGAGAAATTAAGTTTGCCTAGGAATTTCTGTCCATACCTTTAAACTCACAATTCTCACCAACTTCTCCCTACCAAAATCTCCAACCATTAGCCACGACACATCCAGATCATAATCCTTTTAAACCAACTGAAATTTTCCCTGGCATAACATATTCAGCACCACTCCAGTTAGAACCTCAAACCAGACCACACAATGAATCTTCTCTTAAGCAAAAGGACAAAGAACCATTATACCAACCCCTAGATCCAACTATTGGGGCTTCTTCAAAACCTCCCAAATATGAACATGTTAGCTATAGATCCTGACCCTCCAAATTCAATTTCATTATTTCTCAAAACCCTTACCCTTAACTTCCCAAAAGAACCTTTTGTGCTTCCGACTATTGATGACACAGATCTAGACTTGTCTAATCTTAATTTAGAAGGAGTATTTATGACAGCACCAAAAGTAGAACCACCTAAAATTTTTTCTTATAATAGTACTATGTTAATCAATACAATTATTTATCTGAATTTAATTTAAGAAGTGAAAGAACAACACTTAATATTAAGAAATTGTACTTTAGTTTATTCAATATTAAATTAGAGAGGACGTGTCCTTTCAAAAGAATTAAAGAGAACGTGAATGCATAGTGAAGGTCCTACATGGTGACATGGTTGGCAGCCTTAGTGCTACAGTATTATTTTTATAGTTTTATTTTGGCGGAAATCAAAACTAATTCCTATAAATAAATTTAAAAAAAAAATAAATAAATAGGGGCTGGTATGGGCTAAGGCAGGACCTAAAAGATCTGGCCCCCCTCAATGAGAAATTAAATTTGCCTAGGAATTTTGGATGGTCGCCAGTCTTAGCAGTAAACATCTTCTCACAGGTTTGGTGGTTCCATCATCCACGCCCCTCCCACAACTTTGTGAACCCACATGCATAGGATCCATAGGCCTACAAGGGGCCTGCTCTATAGAATAATGGGCACAGTTAAAGATACCATCTTTAATCGAAAAATATGTAAATACAAATAAATTTGACATTTATTAATGTGATAAATTGTTAATGGTAGATAAAAAAAATAATGTCAACAAAGAACTAATAACTCAAATAAAAATCGATATAAACTTCCCACGTTAGCAAAATATGTAATATTGCTTGTCTTTAATTTTAGGGGTTGAGGGTATATATGTACATGCCTACCCAAACGTGGAGATACTTCTTGACTAATGTGATAAAAAAAAAAGTACATTTTTTCCCTTAAAAGAAGTGGCAGAAAGAAAGTTCAAAATCAATTATAATAAAAAAATTAATAATAATTAATTAGACAATTAGACAATTAGGCAATGCCACTAAGCACAAGTTATTGACGCCAAAAATATTTAAAAATTATTTACCCATTTGTTTGCTTAAACTTTCATGTATGATATTGATTTTGAATTAAATCTACTGGAATTAATAACTTGATATGATATCTAAAATTCAGATAAAAACATATATTATATTATATGATGAAAGTTAGGGTCAAGAAGTTATGATTATCTTTTTTTTAAGTTTTTGATCATTTATATAAGTTCCTTATAGTTTGGGGAATTCAAATTAAACCCTCAGTTTTGATTCTTAAAAAAAATTCCTAATTCTAACATTTTTTAATAATTTTTTTTTCAAAAGATCTAATTAAAACTATTTAATTCTTTTCAATTCACATCCTTACTAAGTCACCATTAATTAAAAGTAATAGAAGTATAGAACATAAGTTATGACTACAATCTATATAAACCAAAAATAAATCGCACTAAAAAAAAGGGGTCTATAGCCGCGTTTTTTAAATCTATATAAACCAAAAATAAATCGCACTAAAAAAAAGGGGTCTATAGCCGCGTTTAAAAAACGCGGCTATAGATCCGAAAAACACGGCTATAGCCTAGTGCCACGTTTTTTATAGCCGCGTTTCCAAACGCAGCATAAACACCGCAGCCACAGACCTATGGCCGCGTTTTTCCACAACGCGGCTATAGTCAGACCTATAGCTACGTTTTTAACTGCGGCTATAGGCCAGCTTTGAGCTGCGTTTATAACCGCGGCTAAGGGTTCGGACCTATAGCCACGTTTTTAAAACGCGGCTATAGATTTTTTAAAAACAAAAAATATATATATATATTTTTGGGTTTTTTTTTTCCAGAAAACCAAAAAAAAAAATTTGGGTTTTTTTTTTTCCCAGAAAACAAAAATAAATATATATATTTTTGGGTTTTTTTTTTCCAGAAAATTCAAAATTTGAAATTCAAATAAAAAAAATTCAAAATTAAACGTAAATCCAAAAATTTCAAAATCAAACACAAACTCAAAAAATTCAAAATCAAACACAATATTCTCACAATACAAAAACACCCAGAAAATTCAAAATCAAACACAAACCCAGAAAATTAAAAATCAAACACAACATACTCACAATACAAACACACCCAAAAAATTCAAAATCATATACAATGTGCTCCAAAATATAAGAACACAAACTCATTTAAACATAATCACAATATCAGCAACACAGTAGCACAGATGCAAAAAATTCAAAATCAAATATTGCTAAAATATCCACTTCGTTCAAAATTTTCAGTAGATCTATTGACAAATCAGTGTGCTTGAGGTACCAAAAAAAAAATGAAAGAAAGAAAAAAAAAAAGCAGCAGCTCCAAAGAAACAAAGGAAAAAAAAAAGTTATCCAGTGAAGAAGGGAAAAAAAAAAAAGAGTTACGCAGATGAGGAAGGAAGAAAGAGGAAGGAAAGAAAAAAAAAAAAAAACAAAGAAGAGTTACGCAGATGAGGAAGGAAAAAAAAGAGTTACACAGATGAGGAAGGAAGAAAGAGGAAGGAAGAAAAAAAAAAAAAAGAAACAAAGAAGAGTTACCCAGATGAGGAAGGAAGGAAAAAAAAAAAAAAAGAGTTACATGAATATTAATGGTTTGTTTGTTACTGTTATTTAAACAATATTTTTTGTTATTTAAACACTACAATATGAATTTTCATAACACTTAAACAACGTTATTATTAGAAATCTCTTACCAAACAAGCCATAAGCTGTGTAAAAACTGATTGTTGCTATACGTCTAACCCAAGAGTCCCCAACTCCCAAATCCAAAAACTTAAGGTGGTGCTTTAATTGTAGCTTTGGGTGCATTATGGTCTGATTTCGGACCAGATAATTTGACCTAACCAATCACAGGAAATCTGTGTCATGATATTATATGTGACAAAAAGCATCTCAAATCATGACGTATATTGCTCTCCTTCTCTCCCTTAAGAAGAAGGAAAAAAAAAATCTCTTTTTTACATTGCTAGACTCTCCAAAATATCCAAATTGACAGGTAACATTAATTCATACAAAGTGACAGGTACCATCAATTCATAAATGACATGGTCCAGGTGATCTGCCCTGCTTTTTACACTGATAGTGAGGTGGTTACTGTAAATTAAAATTTTTTTATTTTCAAGTTTTACTGGGGTTAGAGCAATCATATCAGTGCTTGCAAAATAAAAAAAGAGAGTTAGTTTTACATGTTTTAACCAAAAAAGTACTCACATCAGTGTTTGCATAAGTTTGTACATATGCAAAAATACTTAACCATACATATATGCACGGTTATTGTAGTTTTGCATTTGATATTTTACTCTCTTTTTTCTCTCCTTCACCTCTCTAACACTGTCTCTTTTTCTCTCTAGCACCTCTCACTCTCACCTCACTCTAGCCATGCCACTAATCTCCACTGCTCTCTCGCCACAGTTGTGCCACTGCCAATCACCTCACTCGCCGAAACTCTCACCGATCGCCACTACTTTCTTTTTTCTTTGTTTGATGGTTTTGGGATTTTGATCAATGGGTTTTGATGATTTTGATTAGTGGTTTTGGTATTTTAATGGGTGGATTGATGATGGAGGCTGGCTTGATGATGGTGGTTGGGTGGGTTGATGATCACTACTGCTTTTTTTTTTTTTAATTATCATTATTTTATTTTTTATGGTTTTGATGATTTTGATCAATGAGTTTTGATGATTTGTATTAATGGTTTTGGGATTTTGATGGATGGGTTGATGATGGTGGGTGTGCCGTGTGGATTGATCGTTGATGGTGGGTGGGTGTTGGTTATTTTGGGTAGTGTTGGGTCTGTGAGATAGAGAGGTATTGAGTGAGATGGTTCAAGAATGAATATTTTATTGAATAAATGTGTAAAATAGACAAGCTGATGTGAGTGTTTTGTAAAAATGGGCGTGTAAAATAGAAAAAAAAACATTTATTATTTTTTTTTTGAAAAATGGACAGAAATTTTACATCCACAGATGCGGATGCTCTTATAATAATATTAGAGCAAACCTCTTAAATATCCATATCATTTACACTATATTTTAATTTGATTCATAATCTTTTATATGTATTGATTTGGTTTTTAACTTTTTAATGCCATGTCATTTTAACCCTTGCCACTACCGGCTAAAATAATAAAAAAAAATTAGTTTCCGTCATAACATTAGGAATTATTAACAATAACTTTTTATTCCTGAGAAAAAATAGAGAGAAGAACTGACCATAAATACTTTTCACGCAGCCAAATAAAGAAAATTTCTCATTAACTTTTTCTATACGAGACTCAATTTAGTGAGAAAGTGTTTACCTCTATGCAATATATGTGAAGAGAATTAGAGGCAAGGAAATTAGTCATTATTGTTTTAACATGGAACAAATATTCTGGGACATCCAAATTAAAAAAATGTGGATGACTGAGATAGAATGGAAGGGTTGCTAGAAAGGATAAACTGATAATGATAAAGTAATTAATGCTAATCATACCAAGCTAGTCTAAAAACGGACCTCTTAGATTGTTTTTCGTGGCCATCACTATTGAGAACCTATCTCACTTAATTAGTTGTAGGGTCAGTTTTTGTAGCCCAAGCCCAAAAAGGATGGGTTAGAGGCCCAACGAACCCAGCACAATGAATTTGTAGAGAGTGGGTGAAAGAGCTGGGCTAGATCTGAATTAAACAATGGATGGCTAGGTTATGTGAGGCAGAAATAACATAAAACAATGACAAAGAGGCTTCTTAGGTGAAAGTCCGAAGAGGCGTTTTATTGAATGAACAGTAATTACAACATTCAGAACTACAGTAAAGCTTTTCTCTCCTCTTTTTCCCCCCTCTTCTCAGGGATCGACCTTCTTTATATAGCACCTTTCTCCCTCACCTCCATCGTCCACCTGTTCCTCATCTGGGTATCCACTTGAGCGCATGTCACATCATGCGCTCACTTTAGTTCTTTGTGAGTGGCGGTAGCTGAAGTTTCACTGTTCAGGGGTCTTCTCCACATAAATGCGGCCAGAAAAGCTGTTGCAATGCATTAAGTACGGTGGTAGCAGCTTTTCCTTTAGATATTTCTTCATTCTTATCATCCTCAGGAGTGCCCAGAGCTTATTTTTGTCACCCAGATTGCCAGGAAGGGCACTCGGGCTTCCTGTACATGTATTTAATCAGAACTACCCGTATCCGAGGAGTAAAACCTCTTCGGACGATGAATGACCTCTTCGGATTATACTTTTCGGCCATCTTTGGGCCTGATGTCCGCAGAACAGTGTCCCAGCCCGCTTTTGCTCTTCGGACGTAGGATGCCATAAAGAACGGGGCCCCAGGCCCAATTGATAGATCTGGGCTTTTGCCCCCCACAATAGCCCCTCAAAATCTCAATTTTTTCCTCGCATCCGAAGAGAAAAAGTGGGATTTTGACTTGCCACGGAGCAAAAGCTTGGGAACAGACAAAAATTCAAACTGGCACGTGTGTAGATATGGATGTGCGCGTTCCATCATTGCTGCAGTTCTTTTCCGTATTCCCAAAGCGCTATATTAATTACTCCAGGCGACGTCTTGTCCTTTGCATCCAACGGCGGACTATTGATCCAACGGACAGGGTTCTTTCTTGGGATTTGGGCGAAATAACTTCTGCCCCTTCGCTCGACCTCATATAAAATCTCAGAGATTAGCATTTCCTTTTTACCTTGCAATTCTCAGACTATCCAACAAGAACAAGCATCCAAACGCTCCGAGCTTTCTCAATCGCTGACCCCAATCTTTCTCAGAGCCTTCAAGAATCTTCCTACGATTTCAAGGGTCGATCCCTAGTTCCGTGTCCGTAAGTTTTCATCGCCCCAAGCCTTCTGTTTTCTCTTCGGCTGTCTTCTACATCGTGTTTTCATTTTTCCGTTTAAGAAAGATGGGTAAACTCGAGTACATGGTAGACAGTCCTGCCCAGTTGGAGAAGTTTAGGGCTACATACCATATACCCCCAAACATGGGGGTGAGGTATTGTCCTCCAGAGAAAATACTGACTGATCGGAAAACCGGGGAAGTTGTGATCCCCCTCATCGCTTTCCTGAAGGGAGGAATGACAATTCCTATGGGTCCCATCACCACTAGTTACCTCCGAAACCATAGGATTACCCCTTGGCAGTGCGCGCCTAATATGTTTAGGATCCTAGGAGCAATTGAAGACCTTAATCATCACCTAGGATTGGGACTCACTTGGCTCGACGTGGTGCACGTGTACGAGTTCCACAGCCAACAAGGGGCAGGATATTATTTAAAATCCCGGTCCGACATTGTTCGGCTGATTTCCTGCCTCCCCAAGTCCAACAAAGGGCTGAAGGACGACTATGTGATCTTCTCGGGCGCGTGGTATAACGGCCCTCACTGTCTGACCAAGCCAGGAGAGCCAGGTGGGACATTAGTTTTAGGCACTCTGACCGTAGACTTAGGATCCGTGATTTTTAACAGTTTCTGATTCTCTGTGTTGCTGCTTTCGATTTTCTAATTAAACTTTGCTGTGACTTGTAACAGATAAAGAACACATTACTCCTCTGCTCAGCCTCACCAACGTCGTTGCGCTGAACTTTTTATTACGGTCGGAGATCTTCGTTAGCGAGGACGGACAACTCCGATCGGCTCCCCTCATCCTAGGGTACAAAGCGAAACCCAAAGACTTCCAACCGGTGGGCAACGCGATAACCCAGGGAGATCGCCGCCTCAACCATATTGACGTGTCTTGGAAGGGTTTTTTGGCACCACACGAACTTCCACCCGTGCCACATCCAAACCCTCGGAATATACCTCCTCTCGTCCAACCACTCCAACAAGTTCCCCTCGGACAAGAGGTTGAGGGTGAAAGAGTTGGCTCCTCTAGCTATTCACTTGAGGAGCAAATAGACAAGTTCCATTTCGAGGGGGAAGCTCCAGGGGGAGAACAAGTGGTAGAGGTCTCGGACGCCGAGGAAGAGATCGACAGGCATTCAAGCATTCACCCTGTTCTAATCGTTACCAGTCCTGAAGACTCGTCGGACGAAGATATGGACTTAAAGAGTCTAATGAAGAAGAGGGGCCAAAAGACCGAGCACAAAGATGCTGGGACGTCTAAAGCAGTGGTGACCCTGCCCCTAGTGCCTACCCAGGTTTGAAGCCCGTACCAAACCTGCAGAAGAAGAGGCCCTACGAGCCTGAAGAGAGGGAGGTGGTTGTGCCACCTAAGACGAATAAACAACAAAAGGTGGTACGAGACCACCGAAGTAGGAGGGCCTCCTCCACCGAGAGCCGAGAGGACGTGGTTGTGGCTGACGTCTGCCGAGGAGGGGGAACTCGCATTTGGTCCCCAAGGTTAGAGCTGGATGGCGCTCCCTTTCCTTGGGACACCTCCCTCCGTAACTATGATGGGGGAAGGGCAGTGAGCTCTTCTTGTCCCTTAAGAGGGACGTGGCCATGGTAAATAAACTCTTTCTTAATCCAGGTTTTATCCTTAATTGACTTTGCTTCCCTTCTTCACTCAATGTTGAAAATGTTGTCATGCAGATTACTCAGCAAATTTACGTAGCCGAGGAATGGAATAAGAAGTCCTACCTCGAGGCTCAAGCAGCAGCTCAATCTCAATCCGAGACGGAGAGGTCTCTGGGTCAGTTGAAGGAGGACTATGTTCACATGTCAGAGCAACTGAAAGACATGACCAATCAAAGGAACAGACTCAGAGCCGGCCTAAAGAACGCCGAGACCCAAGCCGAGAAGCAGCGCAAACAGCTGCATATGATAGAGATCAACCTGGCGACTGAAAGGGAGCTAGTGAAGGGTCTCAGAGCTGAGCTCCAAAAGGCCAAAGAGAGTGCCCTAGCAGCCGAACAGAAGGCTCAACTGGCCAAGGAATCAATTGAAGCTGAGAGGAAGGCGGCGTATCAGCTGGGGGTAGATGAGACCGGGCAGCAGCTTACTGAGCAATTTGCCTCGGTTAGTCGTGATTACTGCGACATAACCTGGCAAAAGGCACTGGATGCTGCTGGGGTCCCCTCGGACTCCCCCCTGAGGTTACCTGGGAGCATATATTATGATCCCGAAATCCGAAAGCTCCCAGGTCCTGACCCTCCTACTGCTCCACAGCTTCCAGAGGTTTCAGAGCAAAACTTGGTCAGTCAAGCTCCCCCCTCCACCCTTGATGCCCCCAAAGAGACTGGTCAGCCAGATGATAAGGGTAAACCGGCTGAACCAGGAAAAAACAAAGGCAAAGGGTTAGAGGGAGAGAAGACTTCTGTTGAGCCCGAGAGTCAAGCCCCAGAAGCTGCTGCTCGGATGGGCCAGGCTACTGACAATGTGATCCCTCCAGCAAAAGAATAGACTGATAGGATTTTTTTTTTTTTTTTTTTTTGGAAAGAGATTGTAATTTATTCTTTTTTAATCAATGAAGTAATTTTTCTTTTACTTTTGTTATAAAGTCTTGTACTTTAATATTATGGGAATATAGGTAATCGTGATCCTAATATTATGTTAACAACGTGCATGACTATGGTTGTTACTAAAAATAAGCAGAATGTATAGGAACTATCAATAAGAGGCAACATGAGCCAGGGATAATTTAAATATATTTAGGAGTTTCAATCATGGCTTATCAGAGAACGATATTTCAGCAATAGCAGTTGCATTAGATTTAGATTTAAACACTCAGATGGCTATAATGAAGTGTAAACTAACTCAAATCATCTGGTTCGATGACTACAGGCATGATTGGATTTAAGTTTAAACGCTTAATGGAGTGTTAACTAACCCAAATTATCTGGTCCGAGGACTACAGGCATGATTGGATTTAAGTTTAAACACTTAAAAGAACTGTAATGGAGTGTTAACTAACCCAAATCATCTGGTCCGAGGACTACAGGCATGATTGGATTTAAGTTTAAACACTTAAAGAACTGTAATGGAGTGTTAACTAACCCAAATCATCTGGTCCGAGGACTACAGGCATGATTAGATTTAAGTTTAAATACTTAAAGAACTGTAATGGAGTGTTAATTAACCCAAATCATCTGGTCCAAGGACTACAGGCATGATTGGATTTAAGTTTAAACACTTAAAGAACTGTAATGGAGTGTTAACTAACCCAAATCATCTGGTCCGAGGACTACAGGCATGATTGGATTTAAGTTTAAACACTTAAAGAACTGTAATGGAGTGTTAACTAACCCAAATCATCTAGTCCGAGGACTACAGGCATGATTGGATTTAAGTTTAAACACTTAAAGAACTGTAATGGAGTGTTAACTAACCCAAATCATCTGGTCCGAGGACTACAGGCATGATTAGATTTAAGTTTAAACACTTAAAGAACTGTATATATGACATGTTGTTATGTTGATTATAAGGAAAATTCGATTAATAATAATACCTTTTGAGGTTATTTACATTCCAAGGGCGCGGTATCACATGACTATCCAAGTCTTCAAGGAAATACGCCCCAATGCCAGCCCCTGAAGTAATACGATATGGCCATTCCCAATTAGGCCATAATTTTCCCCAAGTTGGGTTCTTCGCAGTGTCGACCACTTTTCTTAACACCAGATCACCAGGTTCCAAAGGTCTGAACCTTACGTTGACGTCGTAACCCTGTCTAAGCTTTTGCTGGTAATGCGCCAATCGGACCATTGCATTTTCCCTCCTTTCATCAATTAGGTCCAAACTCCTCTCTAGCTGCTCATTGTTGCCCATCAGGTTGAATGAGCTAGTTTTCAACGTTGGGAATCCAGTTTCCAGGGGTATGACAGCTTCAGCCCCATAGGTCATCGAGAAAGGAGTCTCTCCAGTAGACCTGCGTGGAGTAGTTCTGTAAGCCCAAAGCACATGTGGCAATTCTTCCACCCATTTGCCCTTCGCGTCGTCAAGTCTCTTTTTCAGGCCACTCACAATGACCTTGTTGATAGCTTCTGCTTGGCCATTACCTTGGGGATACGCTGGGGTGGAATATCTGTTCATGATTCCCAGTTCGCTACAATAACTCCTAAATGCTTTGCTATCAAACTGGAGGCCATTGTCCGAGATAAGACTATGTGGAACCCCAAATCGAGTAACTATACTCTTCCACACAAACTTCTGCACATCTACGTCTCGGATGTTGGCCAGAGTTTCTGCTTCAACCCACTTAGTGAAGTAGTCAGTGCCGACCAGCAAATATCTCTTGTTTCCTACAGCCTTAGGGAACGGCCCCACGATGTCCAAGCCCCACTGGGCAAAAGGCCATGGGCTGGTTAGCGGGTTAAGAGTTCCTCCGGGCTGATGAATGCGTGGGGCAAATCGCTGGCACTGATCACATTTTTTAACATAATTCAGGGCTTCTTTTTGCATGTTGGGCCACCAATAACCCTGAGTAAGAGCTCGGTGAGCCAAAGACCTACCCCCAGTGTAGCTTCCACAGATTCCTTCATGCAATTCTTCTAATAATAGCTCAACCGCTTCAGGAGGCATGCACAATAAATAAGGCCCCTAATAGGAACGTTTATATAGCTTCTGATCTTCGGATAACCAGAACCTGGTCGCTTTCCTCCGAATTTTGTCGGCCTCCCCTTTTTCTTTAGGCAAGACATCTTCCTTTAGAAATTTAACTAAAGGGTCCATCCAACTGAGTCCAGCCCTGACTTAATGTACTTGGATTACTTCTCTTCTTGCGTCGGTAGGCTTATGCAAGTCTTCGACGAGGATAACTCTCGGCAAATCCTGTGCCGAAGAGGTGGCTAGAATGGCCAAGGAGTCAGCATGTGTGTTACCACTCCTGGGTACATGCACCAAGCTAAAAGATTCGAACCTCGTTTGCAGATGTTTAACTCGGCTCAAGTACCCCTGCATTCTTTCATCTTTTGCCTCAAACTCCCCCTGTACTTGACCCACAATCAACCTTGAATCCGAGAATAGCTTTACTGCCCTTCCTCTCATCTTCTGGACCATACTCATCCCCATCAGTAGGGCTTCGTATTCCACCTCATTATTTGTTACCGAAAAGCCCAGCCTTAGTGCTTTTTCAATAATGATTCCCTCGGGGGATATCATCACTAGCCCCACTCCAGAACCTTTTTGATTCGCAGCACCATCCACGTACGCCTCCCAAAAGGAAGGGCCTTGTTGAGAAATCATGCCAACTGATTTTTCATCCATGTCTGACGTCGGCTTTACCTCTTCTAATTGGGGCTCCGTGAACTCAGCTACCAAATCAGCAATTACCTGACCCTTGATCGAGGTGCGTGGCATGTACTTGATATCAAAAGCCCCTAGGATCGCCCCCCATTTAGGAATTCTTCCAGTATAATCCGCACTTCGGAGTATTGCCCTAAGCGGAAGCTGGGTGAGAACAATGACTGGATGGGCTTGGAAATAATGTGGGAGCTTTCGCGTACCAAGCACCACTGCTAGAATAGCCTTTTCTAATGGTAAATAACGGACCTCGGCCTCATGCAGCGATTTGCTTACACAGTAAACTGGTTTTTGTACACCGCCATCTGCTCGGACCAGCACCAAGCTTACCGCATGGGGAGCTACAACGATGTACGCAAACAAGACTTCGTCCGGCTCAGGGCTTGACATAATTGGCGGTCGAGCTAAATAATCCTTTAATTGCTGGAAAGCCGTAGCACACTCTTCTGTCCACTCGAACCCTTTCCATTTATTAATCAAGGAAAAGAAAGGCCGACACCTGTCTGCTGATCGTGAGATAAATCGATTTAGGGCTGCGGTCATCCCCATCAGTTTCTGAACTTCCTTGGGATTCCGAGGAGCTTGTAGCTCATTAATGGCCTTTATCTGATCTGGGTTGACCTCAATTCCTCTGCGAGTCACCATATATCCTAGGAACTTGCCTAATCCCACACCAAATGAGCACTTAGAAGCATTCAAGCGCAGCTTGTATTTCCTGAGAACTCCAAAAGTATTTTCTAGATCCTTTACATGCTCGGCCACCACTTTGCTCTTCACCACCATGTCGTCTCTGTAAATCTCGATATTTTTTCCTAGCTGTGGTTCAAACATCCTCGTCATCATCCTTTGGTAAGTGGAACCCGCATTTTTCAAGCCGAATGGCATCACCTTATAATGGTAATTACCAATGGGAGTTACAAAAGCAGTCTTCTCCTGGTCATCCAGGGCTAAGGGTATTTGGTGATAGCCTTGAAATGCGTCCAAGAAGCTCATCCGGGGGTGTCCGACAGTGGCATCTACAAGCTGATCGATTTTTGGCATAGGAAATGGATCTTTAGGGCACGCCCTATTTAAGTCAGTGAAGTCCACACATACTCGCCATTTCCCGTTCTTCTTCTTCACCACCACAGTATTTGCCAACCACTCTGGGTAGAAAATCTCTTTAATAGCTCCAGCCTGCTTGAGCTTTGCTACTTCTTCTTTAACTGCTTCAGCATGTTCTTTAGATGGACGCCGAGGAGGCTGCTTCTTAGGGGTGACCATGGGATTTACTTTCAAATAGTGGCATATGAATTCCGGATCCACCCCAGGGGCTTCATAAACGTTCCAGGCGAATACGTCGAGGTTTTCCTTAAGAAGTTGCACTAACTTCTCCTTTTCCTGTAAAGGTAACTGGGATCCGACCCGAAAGAATTTTTCAGGGTCACCCCCAATGATGACTTTTGTTAAATCTTCGCACCCTGCGCCCTTATCCGGATCTTTAGTGGGCGATAACCGAAGCTTTCGTTGCTATAAGCCCTCTTCGGCTTTTGCTGGTGACTCGGCTTCTGGATCATGTTAAATGGTAGCCACCAAGCATTTTCTAGCCACGGATTGGTCCTCGCGGATTTCGCAAACCTGGCCTTCGGATGGGTATTTGATTTTCTGATGTAAAGTGGAAGAAACTGCCCCCAAAGCATGAAGCCAAGGCCTAGCTACAATTGCCGTATAGGGCGAAAAGACGTCTACAACTATGAAATCCACTTCCACCACCTTTGAGCCAGTCTGCACAGGTAATCGTATTTGGCCCTTAGGGGTCACGGCCCTTCCTTCGAAACTGATCAATGGAGAACTATACGGCGTTAGGTCACTGGGTTTGAGGTTCAGCCCCCTGTAGAGATCAGGGTACATAATTTCTGCAGTACTGCCTTGGTCAACCATCACCCGCTTCACATCGTACCCTCCGATTCTGAGGGTTATGACCAACGCATCATCATGCGGCTGGACAGTCCCCACCTTGTCAGCATCCGAGAACCCTAAAACTGGATGACCGTCCAATTTGCATCTCTTCGGACCCTGGCCAAAGTCCCCCACAGGCAACCGATCTACTGACATGACCTTAGATGGCCAGGATCTTGTTCTTCCTGGGGCTGCAAAGATAACGTTGATAGTTCCCAGAGGGGGTTTTAAAGGATCGCCCCTCCTAGACTCTGAGTTCATCTGGCCCCCTCGACCACTGGAGTGATGCAAGAGATGCCTCAATTTCCCTTCACCGACCAGCTGATCCAAATGATCCCATAAACTTCTGCAGTCCTCGGTCGTGTGTCCATGATCCTGGTGGTACTGGCAATAGAGATTGCGATTACGCCTATCAGGATTCCCTACCATTTTATTCGACCACTTGAAGAATGACTCGTTCCTGACCTTTTCCAAAACTTGGTGGACTGGATCTCTAAATACGGTGTTGACTGCCTGAGGATTGGCTGATCCTAACTGCGCAGGAAAATCCCTCCTCGGTTTGTTATTGTGATATCGATCCGACCTGAAGTCCCTCCTCTCTTGGGGGATAACCTTGTCCTTGCCTTTTCCTTGTTGCTGATCTTCTTCGACTCTCTTATACTTCTCAATGCGATCCATTAGCTGACGCATGCTAATAACAGGTTTGCCAAACAAAGATGTCCTTAAACCATGGTCGGTAGGAAAACCGAGCTTAAATGTTTCTAGGGCCATTGCATCAAAATTGCCCTCCATGTCGTTGAACATCTCCCAATATCTATCCGAATACACCTTTAGGGTTTCTCCTTCCTGCATGCTTAAAGACAGCAATGACGACAAAGGTCGGGCCACTCTTCGACAGGTGACAAAACGCGAACCAAAGGCTTGGGTGAGCTCTTTGAAAGAGCTGATGGAATTTGGGATTAGTCCATCGAACCACCTCATCGCGACTGGTCCAAGACTAGAGGGGAAAACCTTGCACATCAGTGCCTCATCCCTGGAGTAGACAGCCATCTTCTGGTTAAAATGACTCACGTGTTCCACGGGATCCGTCTTACCATTGTAGACGGTGAACGTTGGTTGGTTAAAGCGCCGAGGAAATTTCGCCTCCTCAATCCTGCGCGTGAAGGGTGACCTAGAAATCTGATTTAGAGCCCTGCTCATGGCGTCATTTCCCACGTCTTCATGTGATGGACTTCTACGTTGCCCCTTACGATGGGCTTCTTGTTCATAAGAATAGGATTCACTAGCTGATGTCCTGGATTTATGTTGATAAGTAACGTCTGGCTCGTCATCAGGGTCCTCATCGGAATACGAGGAAGCCCGTTTCCTCTTTGCATGGTGCAACTCCCTTCTTAGCTTTTCAACCTCTCGCAACAAATCTCGATTCTTTTCTGCATGGGATATGTGACTCCCACTGTATGATTGGCTCTGGTCAAGGGGCACGGTGTGTACACTACCTTCGCGGTCTTGTCTTCTCTCCAAGTTGAAAAAAGGGTCCACGTGCTGAGATGCCCTAGATTCTGCTTCTTGCTGACTTGGTTCAGCCATCACCTACTGTTGTTTTCTCCCCTGCACAAGCTCTTCCCACAGACGGCGCCAATTGTAGGGTCACTTTTTGTAGCCCAAGCCCAAAAAGGATGGGTTAGAGGCCCAATGAACCCAGCACAATGAATTTGTAGAGAGTGGGTGAAAGAGCTGGGCTGGATCTGAATTAAACAATGGATGGCTAGGTTACGTGAGGCAGAAATAACATAAAACAATGACAAAGAGGCTTCTTAGGTGAAAGTCCGAAGAGGCGTTTTATTGAATGAACAGTAATTACAACATTCAGAACTACAGTAAAGCTTTTCTCTCCTCTTTCCCCCCCCCCCCTCTTCTCAGGGATCGACCTTCTTTATATAGCACCTTTCTCCCTCACCTCTATCGTCCACCTGTTCCTCATCTGGGTATCCACTTGAGCGCATGTCACATCATGCGCTCACTTTAGTTCTTTGTGAGTGGCGGTAGCTGAGGTTTCACTGTTCAGGGGTCTTCTCCACATAAATGCGGCCAGAAAAGCTGTTGCAGTGCATTAAGTACGGTGGTAGCAGCTTTTCCTTTAGATATTTCTTCATTCTTATCATCCTCAGGAGTGCCCAGAGCTTATTTTTGTCACCCAGATTGCCAGGAAGGGCACTCAGGCTTCCTGTACATGTATTTAATCAGAACTACCCGTATCCAAGGAGTAAAACCTCTTCGGACGATGAATGACCTCTTCGGATTATACTTTTCGGCCATCTTTGGGCCTGATGTCCGCAGAACAGTGTCCCAGCCTGCTTTTGCTCTTCGGACGTAGAATGCCATAAAGAACAGGGCCCCAGGCCCAATTGATAGATCTGGGCTTTTGCCTCCCACATTAGTAATTAATAATTATAATAATTTTCTTTTGTAATGTAAGGTTAAATTTATTCAATCATGTGTTGGTTTTATTTCTTGCCAAATTTGCTTGTAATTTAGCAATTAGATACCCTGTATTTAGGTGGGATTTATGTAAGGGTAATATGTAATAATTATAATAATTTTCTTTTGTAATGTAAGGTTTAATTTATTCAATCATGCGTTGGCTTTATTTCATGCAAAATTTGCTTGTAATTTAGCAATTAGATACCCTATATTTAGGTGGGATTTATGTAAGGGTAATGTGTAAGAGAGTGTGAAGAAAACTCAAAATGTGTGCAATTCAAAGGAGTCTCGCAACTGGATCTCGTGACTAGAAAGTCACCAGAATGACATATGTGTGAAGCATGCAGGGGAGCTGAAGGGTCACGACAGCTGGAATACTACAGGACAAAACTTCCCTTCTGGTCAGGCAGTTAGCTCGCAACTCAGACTCGCGACTCGTTCTAGTCGCGAGGTTAAGTTGCCAAAATGTCCTGTTTGATGAAAACTAACTTTTCACATTCTTCATACACACTACTATAAATACCCTTATACCCATGAAATGTAGAGCTTCCAGAGAGAATTTTGAGAAAAGCAAGATTGACTCATCCACAATCTTTATCATTTAATTCTCCAAATTCCTCTACTCTCACCCTCTCCATTGACATATCCTTGAGAGGTACATTTGGCAAATCCTTATCTCATCATACTCATATTAGTGAGGAAGTGTTTTGAGAAAAACAAGATTAACTCATCCACAATCTTTATCATTTAATTCTCCAAATTCCTCTACTCTCACCCTCTCCATTGACATATCCTTGAGAGGTACATTTGCCAAATCCTTATCTCATCATACTCATATTAGTGAGGAGGTTTTTTGGTGCTTGGGAAGCAGTTCAAAGAGGATTAATTTATTTGGTTGATGCAATAGGGTTATTACGGGATCTAGTAAGCTAGAGAAGACAAAGTTCGACGTAATCCTGTTGGAGCGAGAAGCTTGGAAGGCTTAGGTGTACTGGGTAGATTACGCTTGGAGGGTCTTCTGCTATTCATGTATCCCAACTTCATTTTCTAGTGGATTATTGACAGCTGGGAGGGCAGCGGAGAGGTTTTTCGCTGAGTACTTCAGTTTCCTCTTCGATAACACATCACCATGTTATCTTTGTATTTGCATCTCTCTTTCCTTTCTCTTTACCTTTTTATTGCTACTGTGTTTGTAATTAATTATGGTTTAGAGTGTGTTACCAATTTGGATATAGGTTATATTTCATATTCCGCACATATGTTGTTTGATTATAAGCTTGTGTTGGTTATTTTGTATTTGGGGGTTTAAACGTTCATTGGTGTTTTATACGCTATTTGAACTTTCAATTGGTATCAGAGCAGGTGCACTTGCTGTGATTTAATTACCTAAGTGCGATCCGTTTTTGAGATGGATCGATCTTATTCTCTTAATGCTCCTCCATACTTTGATGGAAGCAACTATGTATTTTGGAAAGTCCGTATGAGGGCATTCCTATGCTCCATTGATGAGAGTATTTGGGATGCTGTAGATATAGGATGGACTAGGCCGGAGGCTGCCAAATCCGAATGGGATAAGGCAGCCCTTGCAGTAGCTAACGCTAATAGTAAGGCTTTAAATGCTATTTTCTATGGTATTTCTTCTAATGAGTTTCACAGGATTTCTCATGTTACAATTAATTGCCAAGGAGGCGTGACAAATTTTGGAAACGATTTATGAGGGAACCAAAAAGGTGAAGGACACCAAGCTACAAATGCTTACCACACGCTTGGAAGAGCTGAAGATGAGTGAAGACAAGTCATTTGACTCATTTTATAGAAAGCTAAATGAGGTGGTAATTGGGAAATTTAACTTGGGAGAAAAGATGGAGGACTCCAAGATTGTGAGAAAAATTCTACGATCGTTACCGGAGAATCCGTGCAAAGGTTACTATCATTGAAGAGAGTAAGGACCTTGATGAGATCAAAGTTCAAGAACTTATTGGCTTACTTCAAACCTATGAGCTATCTCTACCATCACAAAGGAATGGCAAATCCCTTACTCTAAAGACAATCAATGAGAGAGTGGAAGCTCAAGAGGATGAGGTCAAAAAGGATGTAGCGTATCTTGTTAAGAACTTTTGAAAGTTCTTGAAGTTCAAAAAGAATGGAAAGTTTGTTGAGAAGGGAAAATTCCAAAATTCCTAAAATGAGAAAAAGGATTTCAAGAAGAAAGATGGGAAGGATTCTCAATCCTCTCAAGGAATCGTGTGCTACGAATGCAACGGTCATGGACATCTCAAAAAAGAGTGTCCCAACTATTTGAGAAGGAAGGGTAAAGTGTATGCCACTATTCTTAGTGACACAGACTCTTCTAATTCAGATTCGAAAGAAAGCTGTGACGGAGAGGGAAACTACTCCGCATTTATGACCATTGCTCCCATACAATCTTCGGATAATTTGAGTGTGTTAGTGGAAGAGCTTGGTGAGCACACTGAAGTGGAATCGATATGGATAGTACAGGAATACGATGATGAGGAAGATGAAAGAACAATGGGATTACAAGAATCCTATAATACTCTCCTTGAGAAGGCCGGTGAATATGTAAGAGTGACCCATTAAGAAAATGAAGAGAGCAGAGCAAGATTACAAAAGTCTTCTAGTGCGGTACAAGGAGACTAAGTGTGAAGTTGAGACGCTGAACGAAGAGCTAACGGAAGCCTATTCAAAGATCAAATTTCTTAAGCTTGAGGTGATTCAAGCTAATGCTAAAGTAGAGCGAGTTTCCTCCAAAAAGCTTGATGAAGTGCTTGCACATTAAAAGCCCTTTTCTGACAAGAGCGGCTTAGGATACATCAGAGAGGCTAGTTCAAGCACCAATGTGTCTAAGGAGATAAAGTTTATTAAAGTAAAGGAACTAGTGGTAGCAACTCCAGCTGTTGAGAAAGTGAAGTATGAGAAGAAGCCAAAAGTGATTGCTTAACGGGTTTTAACAAAGACTCCAAACCCAGCAGTGGCTAAATTCAAGGCGAAAGGAAAATCTCTTTCGAAGTCACAAAGAGGACCGCAAACTCAACACTTTTGTCACCATTGTGGAGTCCAAGGACATACTAGGCCTAATTGCCATAAGCTTCAAGCATTAAAGAATGGCAATGCTTAAAGGTCAAGAGGACTAAGAAATGGCAAAGGGAATTGGACTGTTGAGCAATCAAAAAGTCAAGAAGCTGATCCCGGAGTGAGGGATGTGATGAAGATGATTGATGCCTTCACCACTTGTTTGGCAAGCTTCACCAGAAGGTTTGAAAGTCACAACAATAGTACCCAATTCTCTAGGGATATCACCCCAAACGCACATGTCATGTGGGTGAAGAAGGGTACACATGCATAAGCATTACAACATGTCCATGCATTAATGCTTCCTATGTAATGTGACATTGATTGGCTGTGTGCATATTGTTATCATTCTAGCATGTTTTGAAAAATTTTTGTTTGTTTGTTATTTGCTTTGAATATATATATATTTTTAATCAATCTTTACTTGTTTTTGTGTCAAAAATCCAAAAACACATAAAAAGTAGAAAATCCAAAAAATTTTGATTAGCATTATTGTGTTTTGTCACATGCATATTTTTCCTTGTATCTTCGTACAAATGGCTTTGCGCATTTACGAGCGTAGATTGTTCTTTATGCACTCATATCATTGTGGGAAAAATCTTGACAACTATGTGACTGTTGTAAATAGATCTTCAACCTTATCATGAATGATTAGTCAAAGGTTTTGTTGATCTTGAGACTTGCATAGACTTGTGTCTATATATTTTCTCACTCTTTTATTTTCTTTGCTTAAAGAGCTTAAACAATGCAAATCTCAAAATGAAAAGAGATAATGAGCTGCAAAAGCCGTCGCACATACTAGTATTCGACTAGGAAAAAGGGAAAGCGACTTTTATAAAATTATATGATGCCCAAAAAGCCAAAGGCTTGTTCATCTAATTGAAATATCAAAAATTTCAGGCATTGATCTCAAAATGAGATATATTGATTCAAAATGATCAAATGTTATGATGTGTATGAAGCCAAATGAAAAGCTTCAAAAATATGTAATCAAGTTTTGTGGGAGGTCATATATGCATACTTTTATAATTGAGATTGGTCATTCTTCCTAGTGCTAATTATGTATGTCTTGGTTGAATTGATCATTGAAGCTTCACATTAGACTGATGACTATCTCATCTTTGGTACCCATACACATCACACATATCTATGTTCAATGAATACCTTATTCATTTGTGTAATTGTACTTGTTTAAATGTGCTGCACTTACTTAATCATATGTTGATAAAACACAAAAAGATTTTTGAGTGTTTTAATTGTTTTTGGAAAGTGTTTTTGTTTTGAAAAATTTCAAAAACTGTGCAACTCTGTTTTGGCGACTCTGCCTTGCAGGTCAAACAAGTCGCGAGACCCTAGTCACGAGCTTACGCAGAAGCTTTTGTGACTCTCTAGTGAGTCAAGCCCTCAATCGCGAAAAAGACTTAGAAAACTTTCAAAAATCTAGGTTTTTAGGATTTTCGCGACTTAGTTTAGTGACTGGTTCACGAGTGGAAGCTCCAGTTGCGAGGTTTACTCAGAATGCTTTGCGACTTCCTTTGCGACTTACTCGTAAGTGGACCTTCCAGTAGCAAAAAACACTTAGACAAAATTTTCACAATTTGTCACACGGGTTTTTGGCGACTTGAACTGGCGACTTGTTCGCGATTCATTCCAGTCGCGAAAAACGCATGTTTTGCTCATTGAGGGTTATTTTCATGGCAGTTTTAAAAAAAAATTTCATTTTTCCCTTGCATTTTGATGACACATTCACCTAACAAGTATCAGAACATTTTCACAAAACGTTTATTTTCAGTTGTGGTTGGTCATAGTTTTATATTTTATTATTTTATTTTTACTTATAAGAAATTGACACCTCAATAATTGTAAAAATATTGTGAAATTTGTTGTGTCAGTACAATAATATATATAAAAGGGAAAAAAAAAAACAAACGGAAGACTGAAAAAAATGTAACTGTTCAAAACGAAAATAAATAATTAAATAAAAATAAAAAAAGTGGCTCACCAAAAATGCACTATAAATGAACAGTGCAACACGTTGTGTGAACAGTAACCAAACATGGTAGCGGCATAGCCGCTTTTTATATAGTTAATAGAGATATAGAAAAGGGAAATTAATGTAATTGGGTTATCACAGGAAATCTTTTGATAACACATATTCCCATTTGAACTTTTGCTTTTTGACTGAAAATCCATAATTAATCTCTGGGAAAACAGTTCACGACCTGTAGGCCTTGAATCTTCTTTTACTTAACTCATACCATATCGATTGTATGATGGATTGTTTTGAGAACTTATTCGCGAGGCTAGTAAATATAATCTTGAGCTAGCTGCTACTTGAGACACTATTTTGTAAATATATAATTATCTCGAATATATTAACTCCTTTTATTTTTAATTTTTCGATTGCCTTGATATTATTATTTTATATATAACTAATTTGATGAATTTCTCCTAGAAATTAATCGATAATCAAATCACTCTTTCAATAAATAAAAAATAACCTTCTTGTTTTTTACATAAAATTATTAGGTACTCTTAGAGTATAGAAAAATTGTATTCTCTTCTCTCATATTCATAGTAGATCTTACCATGAATTTAATGAATGGTCTCTATCATGAATGTAAGAGGGAAGCACCATTCTTCATACTCTAAAAATATCTAAGAATTAATCACTTTTTACATGTTACAATCTCCTACCAGTGAGTTGTTAATATAAGATTATAATTTTATTTATTTATTTATTTTACTTTGAACTAACATAACCATTTTCATAGATATTTATGATATGTTTGTTTTATGATGAAGTAAAGTTTTTTTGAAGATGTGAACTTTTTTTTTTAAAATAAGATGTGAATTTTTTTAGGAAGCAGCTGCCAACGGATAGTAAGGACACCGTAGTCATCATCATCACATTATGAGCCTCATCAGCCAACATGGTTAGGTACCTACCTCTCTCCTTAATTATTTATTACATTAGCAATTAATCACCATGTGTGCCTCTTTATATATATATATATATATATACACTCATAGAAAAATGAGCAAGACTTAAGTATCGTATTTAGGTGTTATTTTAAAATTCTGCCATGTGAATTTTTTCTCATGAGATGAAAGTGTATTTTTTAGTTAAGTAGTTATATGACTGAATCTTAAGTAAGGAATCTAAATAATAACACTTAAGATACTGTACCTAAGTTTTGTCCTATAAAGATTACTTCAATCACCACTAATTCACTTATCTTAGTTTTTTTTTTTTTTTTTTTTTTTTTTTTTTTTTTTTTTTTAATTACAATGGAAAAATAGGTTTTAAATTTTGAATATCTCTGTTGAAAAAACTTATAAGGCCCATCAATTAAATTATAGAACTCTTGAAACTTAAGTCTTAAGATTTAGAAATGAACTCGAAAACTTTATATTAATTTCATGAACTTACTACTATTTCATAATCAAGGGAGGTGCTAAATAATATGAGCCCTAACCCACGTGATGGCTTCGCTTCACATGTTGCTGTCCAACAAAAAGAGAGTGACGCCAGCTCACTCCTACGTTATGAGCCCTTCATAGTATGTACTAAGGTTGGAGGTGGTGCAAAATTTAAATGTGTGTTTAACTTAGTTTTGGTTTTCCTATTTACCGCAAATATCTATTTTACTTAAAGGCAAATCGTCAATGTTGGGAAGTGGTCATTGATATTTGTTGGTGCATTTTAATATTAATTGAAAATAAATTTAAATATTTATGTGCATCAGGAACAGATCTAGGTGAGGGTTCAAAAAGATTTGGCCGCTCTAAGCCTTATAAAAAAAAGGTATAAGCCATATATATATATATATATATATAGAGGCCCCTCTTCCAAGTAGCATTACCCTCTTCGATCCCTTCAAAATCATCAGTCCAATTTAGCCCAGTCCAACCCAAACCCATGTGAATTCTCAACCCAAAAACACAACAAATTTTATTCAAAAAAAAGTTAAGAAATAAAAACTAATGGTGTTTTGTATCATTTGTCTTTGTTGATAGATAAATGCATCTTAATATATTAAGAAACAATAATTTTACGTATTTGTCTTGATTAATACTATATGAATACTTATTTGAAATTTTTTTTATTTATATCATCTAGCCCCCCTAGCTTTTTTTTTTGAGAATGGCCCCCCTAGCTTGAAATGGAGAGTTATTTTATTACAAATAACTCCAATATTTAATTCTAGACGCTCATACCATTAAAATAATTATTATTATATTTATCAAAATAAATATGGTGATAATGTTCATTATTCTTGAGTGATTTTATGAACCTATATATGTACCTATTTGGACCACACACACACACACACATATATATTATAAAAATATCTATGTATATAAAAAAGTGATTTACAATTGTACATATTTTGAGAATTGTTGGACAAAGAATGGCGTTCTTCTAGTTGAACATTTGCTCTGCAAATTCATGGAGCTTAGAGTGTATGTGGCTGGTTGTTATATCTTGAGAGCATCGTGCTAATGAACCTGTTACACTGATTAAGATATATTTTTGATATTTTCTTATGGTGCTGTGAAATGCTTTAAAAAGAGTGAGTGTACCACAGTGATAGATATCTTACTATTCTTATTATTACAAGTTTAGTTGCACATTATATGTGATTATTTATTTAAGTGATTAATATAACAAGTGAGTAAAATTTTCAAATAAAAATTGTTTTTCAAAATATGTTTTTCATTAAAACAGACGAACGGTAGGTTTTTGCACAAATTGAACAGAAAACATATGACCATTGAATGGTGGGAGTCTATCATCTTTTCCTTTTTTTTCTTTCCCTTTCACTTTCCCTTAAATGATCTGTAATGCATGTCCTATAAGACTATAAAAGGCTATTAGTAGAGCCCAACTACTTGGAGAGTTTCACTTTCATCTTTCATAAATGAGGTACTAAAAATTTTTAGTGTCTGTGCGTTTTTAGTATGCTTTAGCTTTATATTTCACTTTCATCTTTCATATTACTTTGTGATTAAGTGTGTGTGTGTGTGTGTTTTTTTTAACATTTTCCCTCTTCTCCTAATCTAAAATGCTTAAAAGAGCTTATAGTATGCTTTAGCTTTATAGGGACAAAAAAACCAAAAAACAAAAGAATATGTTCCGAAAGTTGAAGAATTTTTATTAATGGGAACATTTCATGTTTATTGTGCTTATTTAAATCACGTTAGTTTTGCCGCTATGACAGCAAAGACAAGATGATTGCAATGAAAATTGACATTGTGACAGCAAAGACAAGTGAGAGAGGAAATGTAAGGAAGTTGAGTGATGGAAAATAGGTTGGGGTAGTAACTTTGGGATGGGGCTAGGTAGGGACTATTTAAGCCACTGTCACAACTAAAGAAAACAACTCACTTGTCTTTTTGAACATAATAATCTATATTTTTTATTTTGTTTTACCTTATATTGCATGATATGTCCCAAATTCCATTTGCTATGTTTGGTTGTAGATTGCTGCTTCATATCACTAACATAAATTTTCACTATTGTAATGAGGTTGTTGAATATGACGTAGGCAAAAGAAAGTGGGCAAGCAGTGGAGAGTGCTATTGTTTTTGCAAAAGTATATAGCACCAAAGATGGGCATCCTGTTAGTACTGCAATGAGAGATAAGATTGTAAGCCCTATATCGTAACTTATTTCTTTTGTATTTTGTGCGTGAATAGTACTATAGCAAGTAATATGGTATTTGGTTCTTGTGTGAAAATAGGATAAAATGACTGCCATTTTAAACAACAGGGGCTCACTACAAGGAGAGCGTCATAAAATAATCCTATGGGCAATAGATGATGCATTTGCTCAAGTGATGGGGGCAGAACGGCATGGACGTGTACGTGGGGTTGGTTTTGGACCAACCCCATTAGGAAGAAGTGGGTCCAACCTGCCATGTTATACATCGACTCCATTGGCGTCCATCAAAACGGCCCATCGGATAACTGAATTGGAAACTTTGCACCAGACTTTAAGGGACGAACTTGCCCAGTCAAAGCAGACACATCAGGAGCAAATCGCTAAAATGCAGGCACAACATAAGGAGGAAATCGCTGAAATATGTGAGCAGAATAAGCAGCAAATTGTCGAAGCACTGGCCGAAGCAAAGTGGCAATCAGATGCGCAGCATCAGGTGCAAATTGATGAAATGATGGCGGGCATGAGAAGCATGTTCGAGCAAACGAGGTCATTTCCAAATGCGTCACAGCTTTCTGTAGTATAAAAATGTTGCATTTAATTTAATGAAAATTGTGTGTTTATTGCAATGCGTTGTTATGTGCTACTAATACGATGTGTTTAATATATTCAGGGTAGCGCTGCATCACAATGAGGACTCGTTGTTGATATTTTGTTATTGTAGGTTGTATTACTTTTTGGATGTTAATGAAGGAATATTGTACGCATGAATATTATTTTTATATTATAGACAGAATTCAATTTTTTGTATTATTCTCCCTCGGATCAGGTATCTATTCTATTTCTCTCGACTTCTCTATTTTAAAAACTTAATTATGATCAATTTGTTTTTTTTAAGACTCAAATTTTGTCAATGCTTTGTTATTCGCTTGAAAGATTTTGAACTATTGTGGTTTTTGTTCTTGACTTTGAAATGCTATGTCAAAATTGAATTTATGGTTGTGTATTGCGTGCTTTCAATGTGATTGAAGGTGCATTGGGAGTTTAGCTCAATAAATGGTCAAGGAGAGTTCATGTTTAATATGGTATGCTTTTGTGGTTCTCTTCGCTTGTCTACAAGTGGATTTGGATAATTTTCTTTACATTAGGGTTGGTGAGTTTGGATTGCTTTCTTTATTTTCATTGTAGATTATGAGCGAGCGGGTCTGAATTATTTTAATCTTTGACACAATTAACCAATTAATTCACTCTATCTGTATCAAGTGGATTTATGCATATGAGACCACTTTATTATGTGCGTGTCCTAGCAAAAAACTAAAGAAAAACAAAGAAAATGTGAATGTCTTAAGTTTTTCTGCAGGGGGAAAGTAAGCAAGTAATTTTTTATGCCAAAGAAAAATCTTAAGAGTGGAAACAAAAGACTCGTTGGTCTTAATTCCTACTCATTTGTATTTTTAGAGGTTTTGAAGAATTCTTTCGTGTGAAAATGATTCAGTTTTCTGCTTCAAGAAATTAGCCTTGGAATTATTGGAAACCTTGCCTGCCATGAACCTCTGTTGAAGCAAATGGATTGATTGAGATAGAATTTAAATATTTCTTTTTTATTTGTTGAAAGGAAATACTCATTTTCTTGAACTATTTTTTCTTTCTCATCCTCCCCCATGTAAAGTGTCTATGTCTAACTCTTCTTGCTTGTTGCATCACTCATGTCATAGAGAGTTTCATAGAGAGTTTCATATGTCCATATTGTGAATTTAGTGATGCTGCTCAAGTTATTAATCATACCTTGTAATATTGTAGGGCAGTGTCTTCTACAGATCTGCACATAAATATTTTTTTTGTTTCATACTTCTCCAGCTTATTGAAAAGGTAACAACCTTTCAGCTCAAGGAAATTCCTTTAATTTTTAATGATTAGCTCTCATTTTGATTGGTGCTTGTGGTGATATTTTGTGGTAGTGAGTACCAATCTCAGAGGAAGTGAATAAGGATATGAAACCACTATGGAGTTGATAGATCCTTTATCAAATTCATTTTAGGGGTTGGGGCTTCATTCTTCCAAAGAGGGCTAATTGGCTGAATAATTTTAGGACTAAAGAAATGTTTTAGTTTTAGGAAGATTTTGGTTATAATAACTATTTAAATGATTTGATATGATTAAAAAAAAAAAAAAAAAAGAGAGAGAGAGAGAGAAAGATAATCTTTTTAAAAGAGCTTATATAGTGGAAGTCTACTAACTAGGCAAGAGGGCTGGTTTATTGAATGGATTGCTGACAAAAGGAATTTAATACTCAACACTATTCAACTTGACTAAGCTTCAATTGTAGTGAAATAAACATTTGGAATGTTGGAAAATCTTTAGTAAAAGTTTTTCTTAAAACAAATACTTTTACCTTTTAGAAAGTGTTAAATTTATTGTAGTCTTCTTGGCCTAAAATTCTTGAATTCTTGTACTTAGGAAAAAAGGAAATTCTTGAATTCTTGTGTCTATTAATAAATTTTTGATCGCGTTGCTATGTTGGCCTATGGAAACTTTTTTTGTATAGTTTAGTTTTGTAAATGAAGTTTACTAATTCATTATAAAAATAAAAAAATAAGAAAGGTTTACTTTATATGAAATAGCTGACTGCAGCCTTTATATGTTTGCAATGCCATTGTGGACATAAAATGTGTACAAAACCGATGCCCCACTTGTAGACAAAAGTTTGGAGATGGGATAGCCATAGTAAGTTACAGACAGTCATGTGCATAATGTTTATAGTTGAGGTATAACCATAATCATGTGCGATGCTTGTTGCATCTTGTTTGTAGTTGAGGTATAACTTTAAAGATTGATAATTTGCCCGTATTCGTTAAAGATTGATTGAAATTGTGACAGGTTTAAGAAAATTCTAGCTTGATATTCTTTTCATATTCCAGCTTGAAATAGTAGCGTTTGTAAAACTTATAGCAGCGTTTGTAAATGTATTCACCATCTACTGTAGAAAGGAAAAAGGAAAAAAAAAAAAAAAAAAAAAAACTATAGCCGCGTTTTTAAAACGTGGTTATAGACATATTCAAAAAATATTAAAGGGGTTGTAGCCGCGTTTTGAACGCGGGTATAGGGGGGACTATGGCTGCATTTTCCAAACGCGGCCTAAGAAGGGGGACTATGAACGCGGCCATAGTCTATCACCTTAGGCCATGTTTTGAATGCGGCCATAGTCTATAACCTTAGGCCGGGTTTGAAACGCGGCCATAGGTCGTAGTCTTAGGCCGCGTTTGGAAAGCGCGGCCATAGACCCCCTCTGGCCTATAGTCACAGGGTTTGGGCCACATTTGAAAACGCAGCCTGAAAAAATGTGGCCATAGGCCAAATCGGGCTATGGCCACATTTTTTGGACCTGAGGCCACATTTTACAAATGTGGCCTAAGGCCTTTTTTTTTTTTTTTGCAGTGAAGCTTGTCTTTTGATATTTGACATTGGAGAACAAATTAAATCAACAAACACGCAGAGCATTGGCCCTCCCCTTTTTTTCCTAGCTGAAGTCATTTTTTTATGTAGCTATTTATATTGAAAAATGCTAACGGGTGCATTTAAGGCATTAGTTAACAATACATTTAAAAAAAAATTATGGGAAAAGAAAAAAAAATAATTAATGTTATAACAGCTTTTTTCATTTCTCATAAAAGTAGTGTCAAACTTTTCTAATATGAATTGTTAACCAATGCCCTAAAATCACTCGTTAGCATAATCCATTTATATTTAAGCGAATCATGTGTGGATCATGCACAACAAGGCTTATAGAAACCTTCATTATAACCAACCAAAGTTGTGCTGTACATAACCTTTTCACAATTGTTGCCTTGAGCTCCAATGTGATTAAGTGGTACGAATTAAAAATAGTATAAATGGCCGTCACAAATAAAAATAATGTTCTAATCATAATAAACTATGTTAAAAATTGTAAAAAATTTTGTGTTTACCATTACTACTTAAAAGAATTTGTCTCCCCGAATATATACATCCCTTCCCTTGTTCTTTTTCACTTAACACGCCTGACAATTTTAACAAAATAAGCAGGGCTTGCTCTATGGTGGAAGGCTTAAAGATTGTTCATTGAATGGTGTTACAATGCGTGGCCTATGATGAATGACCATGTGTCTTTGAGCCCCTGACCAAACAAAGTGAGTTCAAGAACTAATCTAGAATTGTTATTAAATGAGAGAGAGAGAGAGGAGATCACAACCTCAGTCACGGATTTATGCATTCAAGTTTTTGCCCTTTTAATTATATCTTTCAAAGCAAAAACTCCAAAGATAATGATGGAGATGCATGACGTTGACATATATATAATGGAGTTGAAAACGTACGTAGAGACATGCAAGGCTGTAGCCAATACATTTACGAGCTGTTGGACTCCAGAGAAATTGTGTAAAAAACTAGTGTAACTGACGCATCCCATCAAGCAGTGCTTTTTACAGATTATGGGATTCATTGGTAAAAGTCGTAGATTTTGTTTTTAATTCTGATATAGTTTTCATTGTTGGTTTTTGTATCTGGTCTCTATTTTTTATTATAAGCATCAATTTAAGTGGTATTGTTTAGTTTGTAGCAATTGTTATTGTACTCTTGTATTCAAAGAAAACAGAAAAGGAACTGTTTAGGACTGTGTGTGTTATTTTTCCCTTTTTTTTTTTTCTTATTGTCGTTATGGTTGAAGCATCTGATATGGACTTAGTTCAAAATATTTGAAATGCAACTAGTGGTGTATGTTATGTACAAAATCTATGCACTGAAAGCATTGACAGCTGTGTAGATTTTGGAACTTAGATATTGAAAATCTAAGCGGCAATATTGATTGAGTCTCCCACTTCTTTAAAGCTTGCTTTAGCACTAGATTACACATTTTTCATTTAGGTAAGCCTTTGTTCTTCTTTAAAGCTTTGCTTATAAAACATGGAACTAACTTGTGGTTTATTTTGTGATACTCCCCCCCTCCTCTTGTTGTTAGTTTTATGAGGCATTTACCTCCCTTCTAGTTTGTTTTATGAGCCATTTTCACTAATTTTAACAGAATTTGATGATGTGCCAAATTTTAACACTACATATAGAGAGAATTGAAGAGAAAATTGTTCTACCCTCACATTTCTGGTTTTCTTTCTAACTTTCTCCTTCAATCCTCATTTGGGTTTGTCTGTTTAGAAGGTGCAAGTTTTAAACAATCTTTTATATATTTAATTATTTTTATATTCTTTCCCCATGGGTGTTATTTTCCCAATGGTCGTTGTTAGAACTTGTCCCATTATTAAATTCCTTTAAAATTAGCGGTACTGCCTCGTAAAGCTAACCACAAAGTAGGTAAGTGTCACGATATAAAATACAGAGTAGCTCCATGTTTCAAGGGTATACCACATGGGTGGTAGCGATAACTTATCCTATTTTTAATTGTGTTTAACTAAGCCTGGAACTAGAACTCAGCTCAGTAGAGTTTGGACTTAAGTAAAAGAAAACAATGGTAGCCAGACCTCATATATTTGTGCAGTTACAATTGTAAATTCTATTTATTTAGGGATAATTACAGTAAACCTACTTGAGGTTTGGCTCATTTGTGCTTTGTCTACCCGTAATTCAAAACTTATCACTTTATCCACCTGTACTTCAATCTGTTACCCCCCCTCATTACCCACATCTGTTAAAACCAAGGATAAAAATGTATTTTTTTTCTTTACTGTTATGTCTCTTACCTATAAATTTGTACTTCAATCTATTACCCCCCTCATTACCCACCTCTGTTAAAACCAAGAGTAAAAATGTATTTTTTCTTTACTGTTATGTCTCTCACCTATAAAAACAAAAAATAACATAAAAAAACTCAAACAAACAAGATCAAAGAGGAGGGTTTTGTACCCATTTCAAATTTTTATATCCCAACCTTTCAATCAAACACCTTTATCAAACCAAAACTTAATTCACAATCCAACACAAGAAAACCCTCTGGAAAATGCAAATCAAACCCAACAATATAATCCCTGAGTTTAGGAACCACACACAACAATGTCCCATATTTCTTCTTCATGTCCGAATTCTGACTCTACACATGCTTCAAAACAAGATTCAAAGTCCTTTTGCTCTCATTCACCTTCGTTAATGTCTCCCATCAAATCCTTGTTTTGTGATTCACCTCGGCCAATGTCTCCAACCCAATCGTTGTGTTCTGATTTAACTCGCCCAAAGTCTTCAACCCCATCGTTGTGTTGTGATTCACCTCGGCCAAAGTATCCAACCCAATCCTTGTGTTCAGATTCACCCCGTCAAAGTCTTCAACCCAATCTTTGTGTTCTGACTCACCAAGGTCAATGTCTCCAACCCATTCCTTGTACCCTGTACTATCAAATTACTTGACAGAACTTTTCAATAGCCCTGTTCAACTTGGAAAGCTTGTTCGAATAAGAATAGGCTTTGACACAATAGTTCCAATTTCAACGCTTGATTTTGGAGCACATGAGAACCAGCTCCTTGCCCTTATCCATTTGTTCCACCAAGCTCTGTGTTTCCTTTAATGGGAAATTAAGAGCTTGGCTTAATTCTTCTATTTCTCGGACCATTGTCGTGTGCGGTTCCTAAACTCTAGAAACATGTGTTTCTGTCTTTGTCCTTGTATAGAGACACAAAACCCTCCAAGCTCTTTTAAAAAAATTCAAACCCTAACTTTTTTATTCGTGTTATGTTATGTTTTAGTTATAAAAGTTGTTTTTTAACGAAAAAATCAAAGGTGTAACGGATGAGTAACAAATTAAAGTTCAAATGAGTAAAGTGAAAAATTTTAAATCACAAATAAACAAAGTACAAAAGGGCCAAACCTCAAGTAAAATTATCCCATTTATTTACGTTGATTTGTTTCTCATGGATGATTTTTTTTTTTTTTTTTTTGTTAATCTGATCAGGTTTTGTATGCATAGTCTATTTGCTTCTCCGAACCCCTGAGCCTGGCAGTTGTTGTACTGGGCCTTCTTTACTTCTCGATTCATGTGCACATATCTCTTCTTATCTCCATAAATTCTTCTGCAAAACACTGTTATATGCATCATACTTGTCTTCGGAAAATCTTTCTTTTTCATAATTTTGACTCAATCTTTTTGTCTTATTACCTTTTATGCCATTTATTAGAGAAAATCTGAGCATGTTTTCTGCTCTTCAGTAGCTTTTCATTTTCTTCAGTTGTATTGATTGCATTTTAGAGTTCAAAAGCTACAAGTCATCAAATCAAAACAATGCAAAAAGGCCCTAGGTGGAACCAATGTTGTTGCACTTGCCTAGCTATTTAGAGGGTCATAATTAATGATGTTTTCAAAAATCTTTTTCTTAGAGCATTAGCATTCTCCAATGCTAATGCTATATTTAAGGTGTTTTTAGAATTTTAACCCTTAAAAACTGTTGCATCAGAAAATGCTAAAGGCAAGAATTGCAAATTTTTTGCAATTCTTGCTACAGTGCAATTCTACATTTAGAATTGCACTGTAGCACAATTCTAAACCAAATAAATACTTTTTTATTCATCTCTCTTCGGTCCTCTCTCCCTCTCACTCCCACTCTGTCTCTCCGTCTCCCACTCCATCTCTCCGTCTCTCTTTCTCTCATCTCACATCTCTCTTTCTCGTTCAAGGCTTGCACCGGAGATGGTGGGTTTGGATCGGCGTGGTGGTGGGTTGGGTGTGCTGGAGATGGCTCGTGGTGGTGGTGGGTTCGTGGTTTGATCTGGGCATGGTGGTGGGTTGGGATCGGTTGATGGTGGGTTTGGATCGGCGTGGATCGGCGAGCTGGGTGTGGGTTGATGGCGGGTTTGGATCGGCGTGGATCGGCTCCGATGGGTTTGACAAAGGTTTGAATCGGAGAGGGTGTGGGTTGCTGGAGATGGCTCCGATGGGTTTGACAAAGGTTGAATCGGAGAGGGTGGGTTGCTGTGTCGTGCTTGGTCGGCGAGGTCTGGGTCGTGCTCGGTCGGCGAGGTCTGGGTTCTGTGTTTTGGTCGGTGTGGGTCACGGAGTGGGTTTTTTTTTTTTTTTTTTTTATGTGGGTTTTTGTTCCGATGGGATTTTGGTGGGCAGTGGGCAGTGGTGGCGTGGTGGGCGTGGTGGAGGCGCGGTGGTGGTGACTGGGCAGTGGAGGAGCGGTGTAGAGGTTGAGGGAAGGTGGATTTCAAATAGGTGGATTTTTGAATGGGTTTGCTCCGGTGGGTTTCAAATCGGGGATTTTTGAATGGGTTTGCTCCGATGGGTTTCAAATCGGTGATTGTTGTTGATGGGTTTGCTCCGGTGGTTGTTGATGGGTTGAGGTGCCGTGGCTATGGTTGTTGATAGTTTGTGTGTTGCTAGAGGTTGAGGGAGAAGAAGGAGAGGAAAAAAAATGGTTGGGAAGCGCAGGAAAAAAAAAAAACAGTTATAAAGAAATAATAAAGAAAGTTAAAAAAATAATATTTTAATAAAAATAGAGTTTTGGGATGTGAATGTATTGTAAAATTAGATGGTATAATAGAATTGTAGGATTTTAGAATTGTAAAATAGGATAGCATTAGCATTTTCCAATGCTAATGCTCTTAATACTGTTAGTTATAAGAATAAAAAATCAACTCTACAGGAGACAACAAGTCCATGAAGTTTGTGTCTTACCAGATGAGAAAGCCCTCAG
The DNA here is from genome assembly GCA_032727855.1 of Quercus ilex subsp. ballota. Taxonomy (NCBI): domain Eukaryota; kingdom Viridiplantae; phylum Streptophyta; class Magnoliopsida; order Fagales; family Fagaceae; genus Quercus; species Quercus ilex. The sequence continues at coordinate 45,429,155 of CM064916.1, forward strand.
GAAAACCCCAAGGTGAATTGAACTTTTCTTACAAGTTTGCTGATGCAGTAGTGGCTCCAAAGGTCTATGGGGCTGACCCATCTGGCCAGGAAAAAAAAAAAAAAGTACTATAGCTTGTTTTATAGCCGTCTCTTATAGTCGTGTTCGTAAAAATACGGCTATAGACCCCTCAAATCTATAGTTACGAGTTTTAGATTACGGTTGAAAATGCAGCTAAAAAAAACACGATTATAGGTCGAATTGTCCTATAATCACATTTTTAGGAGCTATAGCCGCGTCTTAAAAACGCAGCTATAGGATTTTTTTTTTTTGTAATGATCCCTCCAAACTCCTCCAAATCCCTCCCCCTTCTCCTTTAAAAAATCCAAATAAGGTAATTTGACTTATTCTTCTTCCCTCTACTCTACTCTTCTCTACTCCCCATCCCTTCCAACAAGTTATAAGTCTCAATGTCTCATGACTCTCATCACAGGTGGTGACAACAAAATTGAGTGATTATATAAGATTGATGATCCTAATTTTATGGCTTAAACTTTTAAATTAAATTATATTCTAATTCTAACATGTTATGTCAATATAAGTTCACACAAAACAATTTTATTAATTATTATTAAAACTTTATCAATATTGGATTAAAAAAATCATTTTTTTTTTTTTTTTTGGTTAACAAAATCATTTTTTTAAAAGCCATAAGAAATCATCTTCTGAACAGTGGGTATTTATTATATGCCAACAACCCCACTTAATTACGCAACTTCCACCCAGATTTCTTCTAAGCACTAGCTTTTGTACATTTTTGTCCTCATCCCCTTCTCAATGTTCTCATGCATGTATAGAAGAAAAGTCCCATTTGTTAGGCTTTCTAAAAAATTACATCAAAAAAAAAAGGGGGGGAAAAGAAAAGGTCAAAACTTAAAGCCTATAAAACCATCCCCACTCTCCCATTCCCAACCAGAAGCCTCTAATAATATATATGAGAGAGAGAGAGAGAGGTGCCAAAGAAATCTCCACATTATTGACCATGTCAAGTCCTAGGGTTATAATGCTCACCCTGACCATTGTCCTAGTAGTAACAGTTGCACCTAAAGCCGAGGCAGCTCGGGCTTTCTTTGTTTTTGGGGATTCACTAGTAGATAGCGGCAACAACAACTACTTAGCAACTACTGCACGTGCCGATTCTCCACCAAATGGTATAGACTATCCCACCCGCCGACCAACTGGCCGATTCTCCAATGGCTTCAACCTCCCTGACATTATCAGTGAGTTTATTGTTTTAATTTCCATTTCACTTCGTATTTCTTTTCTAAGCTTAACAAAATTTTCTCGTACGAATGTGTTTCATTGAACTAATTAATAAAACATAATAAAATGTGTGCAATATATACATTTAGGTGAGCAAATGGGGGCAGAGCGCACATTACCATACTTGAGTCCTCAACTCACAGGACAAAAACTGCTTGTTGGTGCCAACTTTGCTTCTGCTGGCATTGGAATCCTCAACGACACCGGATTTCAGTTTGTAAGTCCAACATAAATGAAACTTTCAGTTCATTTCTTTTGAGTTGGAACTTTTCTACCGTTTAATGTGTAGAAAAAGTTTTATAATTAAACACAACTTTTGCCATAATTTGATATGGTCTACAGAAAATTACTAAGTATTTTTGAGGTGTAATGATATTAATTATGTTATTTTCTTTCACATTTATTATATCTCATCATAATTATGAGAGGAGGAATATCGTCCATGCCCTATTCTTTTGAAAGTACTTGATAATAAACTGTGGGTAATTGTGAGCGGTGGAAAAAGACCACTTTAGTAAGTTGTAGCAAATAAAGTGATTTTAGAAGAATTTCTGTCCCACTTCTAGCTCTATTTTGTGAATACTTCTTGTAGGGACTCAATTTACGGCCCAAGCCCAAAGATGAATGGGGTGACGGCTCAACAAGCCTAGTATAATAAATTTATAGAGAGTGGGTTAAAGAGCTAAGTTCTAATGAATTTGATAACGGCTAGTATGAACTTAAAAGATGACTAAGCAAGAACAGGACACATAAAATTGGATAAATTCTCTGTTTGAGGAGATAAATTTGGGTATAAATCAATATAACAGTTTACAAATACAGCTTTGGTAGCAACAGTATTTCCTCTTCCCTTTCGTCTTTTTTCTTTTCTCTACTGGGAGGTCTTCCTTATATATAGTTTTTTTCCAATCATCTTAACTCTATACTTGTTAGTCATCTAACCCCTCACTTGAGTGTACATCTCATCAAACACCTTCTTTGGCTTTCTGTGAGTCGTGATATTTGAGATGCACTGTTTAGGGGTCTTCTCCACATAAATGCGGCCAGAAAAGTAGCTGCAATACATTAAATGCGGTGATAACAGCTTTTCTCTTAGATATTTTTGAATTCTGATCGCTCCAATACATGTATGAAGCTTATCATTATCGTGTAAACCCCCTGATAGGTAGCCTAGATTGTTGGATTATAGATTCGAACTGTATTTGTCATGTCCGAGGAGGAACTACTCCGCGGAACGTTCTCCATCCGTTCATTCTTTGTGAGATTTTAAACTTGAGATCTCTGTCAACCACTTACCCCTCCTTGGACACGCCCACGTTTCCGGATAAGGCCCAAAGCCCAATATACAAATTTGGGCATTTATCCCTACACTTCTCAACAACATTCTCTTTTAGATTTTTTTTTTTAAAGAAACTTCTCTTTTAGTTTTTTAATTTATTTATTTATGTACAACATATTAACACCTCTTTATTTTTGGGTTTGAACATATCCGAACCAACTTTTACCCAATAAGCAAATAAATTTTAAACAAAAATCACCATCCAAACAAACACTTTATATGTAGAAATATAATGACAAAAAAAAAAGGAGGTGAAAATATGGAACTTTGGCATGTGAAATTGAAAGACATCTTTCTAATCCGAACTCCAAAGTTGCCTTCTCTTGACTTCCCACCAAGAAGATTATGATGTAGATATATCATCTATGTATGTCAGAGCTTGAAATAGAAATGTACGTATGAGCTTGTATATGTATACCTAAAACTTGATATTGTAATCGATGGTTCCCTAGTCAAACATATAATACCAAATTCGAAATTGCAGCATCCACAAGGTAAACTGCGCGCTGCCTCTTGGGCCCTTAATTGATTCTACCATGCATAGAGGCTAACGATAGACAATAACTCTCTCCAAACATAGCTTACAACTTTCATTGTACTGTGCTCTCCAAAGAAATCTGCTACCGGAAGAAATCAAAGAATTTCTTTTGGACATATAGTTTATAAATATCCCTCTTCTTAAGTATGAAGGTTACTTTTAATTTTTGACTCTGTTTGGTAACTAGTGTTAAGTTTTGTGCTACAGTTTATTAAGCATTCCCTTGAGGTTAAAGTTTAAATGAAGTAATGAGTAGTGAATCAAAAATTTTCATTTTGCAGGTGAACATTTTAAGAATCTTCACATAGTTTGAATTGTTCCAACGGTACCAGCAAAGGCTGAGTGCGCAAGTCGGACAAGCCCAAGCTACGTGGCTAGTGAACGATGCACTTGTCCTCATTACACTTGGTGGTAACGATTTTGTTAACAACTATTTCTTGACACCCTTCTCAGCAAGATCAATCCAATTCTCCATACCAGCTTACTGCCGTTACCTCATTTCTGAGTATTGAAAAATTCTAAGGGTAATTCTCATAAATAAAAATTCATTCCCTTCTCAAAATCCTAGCTAGTTAGCATATTCTGTTCTGCAAGTTAAATTATTAATTTTCTCAAAATTTTTTAATTATTTGAATATAATAAATTCAATTATTTAATTATATGCTTCTAAAATTGCATGCATATAAGTTAGTTTGTTGCTTTACATTGAGAAAATTGAGTTTTGGATGAATATATTTGGGGGAGTGTTGAATTATTTACGAAATAAATGTTTGGTGGGTGAGGACCTAGTAGTGTTTAATTGTTTCATAGATATGGGACGCACATTGAAGACTGCTAGTGATGGAGGCCTTTTTTTTCTACAAACCATGCATGCAATTGGGGCCACATTTTGGTCAACCAGCAGGGGAAGAAAAACCAAATAAGTGTGCATTTAAGAATCGATTAAAAATTAAAATTATTTTACTATTCAACTTATTTTTACTACTATTTATGAGTGTACTATTTTAACTAATTTTTACCTTTATTTATAGTACTTTTAGTGATAAGTTTTTAGTTTTAGCAAAATAAACGGTATCCAAACACACTCTAAGTGTACGTAAACGGTAGAAGTATTTTTTTTTTTTTTCACAATTACAGATGATAGTACCACCTCCTTATTTTTTTTTAAATTAAAGAACTTTTTTTGATCATTTGCTGTATCACTGGATTAAAGACCCTGGAAACTCCACGTCCCTTCATTGCCGTGTCTTTGTGGTTGATAAATGTGGTTGATATGAAATCAATGTTCAGACTTGGTCTTTATCAAAAAAAAAAAAAAAAGTTCAGACTTGGTCAAATACCATATATCCAAAATCATATTATTGAATTCAATTATTTTATTTTCTTAACTGACTAACTCATTGTTATTGAAATATTAATTTCTTCATCTTTTATTAATTTAAAATTTTAAAATAAATAATAATTTATTATGCTTTATGATATAAAGCATAAGTGATCTTGCATTCAATCTTATATCTATTTTATCTTCCATATTCCATAAGTTAAAAATGAACTTATCCTAATTCATTAGTTTTCTTTAATTGATTTCTATATATTTTATTTAACTCAACTGGCATACCAAAAATTAAAAGATCTGATTATGAAATTTGAACTCTATCTAATCACTTATACCAAAAACTAATTAATGTTTTAATTTGATGATTAAAAAAAAAAAAAGGCATTATTCTTACAACTGTATTATATTTAAAATTTGTTACAACTTACAAGTACTCAATTGTAAAATAAATGAAATTTACTTTAAACCAAAATATAGTTCAGCAAATTCTTAATTAGAACCTCTCTATCTTGTTGAAATAAAAATCCCATATGCATGTTTCGCTTTTGTTCTTTTTTATTTAATAATTTATTATTTGGTTTGGGCCCTTTGTTGGGGTTTGTTTTGTCACCCGGCCCATTTGTGAAAGTGTAGAGACTGCACCAACTGGGAGCCCATAGAGTAATGGTGACAGGAACTGGGCCACTGGGTTGTGTACCAGCAGAGCGAGCCATGAGGAGTAGAAATGGGGAATGTGTACCAGAGTTACAACAGGCTGCGGGAATTTTTAACCCAGAGCTCGCCCAAATGATTCAACAACTCAACCGTGAACTAGGCTCAAATGTCTTTATTTATGCCAATGCCTTCGCTATGAACATGAACATCATCACCAACCCCCAAGCATATGGTTTGTTTTCCTAATTTTCACCCTATATATATATAGAGAGAGAGAGAGAGAGAGAGAGAGAGAGAGAGAGAGTAACATTAGTGATAAAAAAAGATCACAACTATTTTACTGACATATTTCTAAAATAGCCTATGACCTCACACATGACCTATTATAATGTGAAATTTTAAATTTTTTAATACTTATTTGCAGATGATGTGAACTTTTATTCTGTGACTAGCATATTGTATTGCATATATATTTATCAGAAGATTCAGATCCTCCTCATGTATTGGTTTAATAATCGTTCTACATTTATATCATGTATCACTACCAAAAAAAAAAAAAAAAACCTGTTTCGACCCTTTTATTCTTTTGGGTTTTTCATAATTTTTTTCAAAGATTTTGATCCTTTTGAAAAAACCAACATTGCCACCACCCCCCCCCCAAAAAAAAAAAAAAAAAAAAAAAAAAACCAAACCTTTTTTGTGATGTATGGTCCTAGCCCTCCTGGGTCCGGACCATGAAGAAGGCCACGTAACCAGTGAAACTTGTAGAATTTTCACGTCATTTGGTTTTTTTTTAAAAAAATTGTAAAAAAAAAAAAATCATTTTTAAGATAAAATGAATCCATTCCCCTAATACTTGTAACGTGTAGCTACAGTACAAAGATCAATATTTTTTTTAAAAAATTTATTTTATTTAAAGGTTGATAATTTTGGGTGATCATGAAAAAGACTAAACGTTTCAAAAAATAGTAAAACTCATGACTATATCCTCTAAAAGAGAAACAATTATATAGGGACCCAAAAGACTTTTTTTTTTTTTTTTTTTAATTCCAGTTATTCAATCTCTATATTCTATAATGATTATTTTAATTTTTATCTTGGGTGGAAGTGGAACTCATAAAAGTATTTGAAAAGAAGAATTTGGATTTTAATTTATAGTTCAAATTTTTATTAATACAAAAATTTGAAATGTTCAGGGTAAAATATTATTTTAAATCTATTACATTAGAAATATTTTTGTTGAAGCAGATTCTCAAAACTCAAATCTATCATGTGATAATAACCTTTATACCGAACAATATATATAATTTTCAAATTCCATGATTTTAAATCCCTAAATCCAAATGCATCCCATTATTTTGATTGGCCATATATCAGCAATTTGTGACATGGATCTTATCTTTCTACTTCATTCTCCATGCATATTTGGTTTGGAAAATGAGTAATTAATTGTATGTTTCTCACTGGGTGGACCAGGTTTTGTTACATCAAAAGTAGCATGTTGTGGTCTAGGCCCCTACAATGGACTTGGTACATGCAATCCACTGTCAAACCTATGCCCAAATCGGAACGCCTATGTGTTTTGGGATCCTTTCCATCCAACGGAGCGTGCAAACCGGTTCATTGCTCAGCAGATCATGACTGGTTCCACAGAGTACATGAACCCAATGAACCTGAGCACCATTATCGCCATGGACTCCAAGAACTAATATCTAGTATTATTATTATAATATAACTAATAATCCTCAAGAAATTATATATTTAGGTTCCAATGTACTTATTTTTCTGTCTCTACTCTCTACCCCTTGAATGCATGTTTGCCTTTTATTTTTATTTTTTTTTGTTGAGAAACTGAATGCATGTTTGCTGGTGTGGATTATCAGTACAGTCGATAGGCAATAAGGTACAAGGCTCATATCTCAATTGTGCAACTTTTTAAATATAAATATTGATGGACTTTGAGATGTGTTTCCTAGTAAATCTGCAATTTGTGGCAGTGCACTTATGCTGTACTTGTATTGTATCTGACTTTCTTGTGTCGAACAATCACGTCATATTAAGTGGCTTGGTTGAAATTTGATTGCATAATGTTGATGTATTATTAATAGCTTGGTGAACCCTTATTTTTCCTATTTCTTATTATTCCTTTAAGGCTTTACTGTATTAATTTACTAATTGGAAGAAAATAAAGTTCTTTGAAATTTTGAACTTCAAACTCTTATCCTTTTTGAAGTTAAAATAAAAATACTAGCTTGGTGAACCCTATGTATGTATAGATGCAATAATATTCGTGTCTCTTATTTATCTTATTTATGGGAGATGTATAGCAAGTGTGTTCAAAGAAACCATTGATATATTGTCTGTTGATCATTTTCTTTTGTGATTTCTTTGGACCAATAAATAAGATAAAAAAAACAAAACAAAACAAATAAGATGAGCATGAAAGTTCGTCATTATATTTTGCCTATCATACAGTTGGTTTCAATTTTATTAAAACTAATGCCATGTTTACAACAAATTAATCATAAGTGACAAGCTGTTTTTTGTTTTAATTTGGACTCACCATTAAAAATACTTTTTTTATACACTAATAATAACATATCACCTAAGATTTGTTATTTTGTGGGCATAGTACTTGCCATCTATGCATTATAGTTATTGCCAGATTTTTATTGTTGAGAATCGGAAGGAAGAGACATGAAATAAAACAAATAAAAAACTACATTAAGAAGAACGAAAAACTTGCATTAAGTTTAATAGAATAATAATATAATAGCTTACAGCTATTATCCTCCATTGAATCTTCAGCTAAGAAGCACGGATGCGTTTCAGAATTCGGGTGCGGGACTGGCCGATTTTTGAAAAAATAGGGTGCGGGTGTGGCGGGGTGCAGCAATTAAAAAATTATTATAAATATTTTTATTTATATTTTCTATATATTTTAACTATTAAAATATTCTTAAAAAACACATTACTATGGCAATTTAGCCGGTTTCTTAAGAAGGATAGTAAGAAAGAGTACACAAACAGAGCTAAGAAGGCTTTCATTGATTTTCCCATTGGTGTATCATCCAACCATTCAAGTGAGTTTACAGGACTTATTCTTCAATTTTCTTTGCCTGACACAACATATAAGAACCATGCACAGTCCTGAAAAAGCAAGAAACACAAAACAAAACAAAAAATAAAAGGGCCTCATTCAAAGCTAATTTCAGCTATTTCGGCATGATTCAAGGTTGATTTCGGCCTTTTTCGGCCATTTCAATAAGTTTTGGCCACCGGCCAAAATGATTCGATTCGACCGATATGACTCAATTATGGCCGAATCGGCCCGGTTCGGCGTGAACCGACGCGAATCGAAGCCGAGTCAACGCAAATCCAAAAAAAAAAAAAAAAAACTCAGACGCGATACTGACACACAGGCAGTGGCGTGGCCGCACCCCGCGTCGGGCCGCTTCAGACTCCAGTGCGGCACCCTCCCAACTGTGTCGATGCTTCCCGAATCTTCAATGCAATACTTGAACCTACTACTATACTACTTCTATTCCTAAATTATTCTAATGAAACAGAAAAACAACTATTGATTAAAACAGAATAAGTATGCCTAGACAAATACCCTACCAAAACTTTTTGATGAGTAATACTATTACCAACCAAACTAGGCATTTACATGATGTCTAAACCTTAAAACAGAATCAGTAAGCATATAAAAATCCCCTACCAAAACTTTTTGCTAATTAATAATTTAATATTATACCAACTAAAACTAGACATTTACATAAGTCTAAACCTCCAAAGCTCACTCCAATGAACAGTGTGTTATAAGTGATATAACCGTAAAGAACCAGCTAAAACATCTCCAATCCATGTTGATCTGCACCATAACCAAAACCCAGCACTGAATCTGTGTCGCATAGAGGATCACTGTTTAATAGTGCCATAATTTCAGCCATAAAAATTTCATTATCTGAACAATCTTGCAAGTACTCCTGTCCATTAGACTCATCTTTTGATTCTACGCCCACCAAAATACTCGGCATGGCAGCCGCAAGTACTCCTGTCCATTAGACTCATCCTTTGATTCTTCCCCCACCAAAATACTTGGCATGGCAGCTTCAGTGACAGGATAATACAGCGCATCCTCCTCAGCAAAAATCTCAGACACACAGGTAGACTCAGTGGCGGAGCCAAAAAGTTTTCTTTGGGGAGGCCACGACTAACCTAAACCATGTATCTAAAGAACACAAAACTCAAGAAGAAGAAAAAAGTTCTTATCGTTAGCATTTATATTTTATTTTTTTTGAAAAGATTATCAATTATATTTAAAATGCTATAAAGAATTCTTTTTATACTTTATGTTTCTATTTATTTGTATCTTTTAGATGTAAAAGAACACTATGTCGTTATATATAATTTACTCTATGATTTATAAGTTATCAGAATATTAAATAAAACACGGTTTCTTTTAACAATCTGCTGGTAGTGAAAGATTGTAATTAAATCAATTATAAATTATAGATATGTGGTTAAAACGATTGAAAATTACATTGAATAAGGAAAAAAAAAGCATTACACTTAGAAAGATATTATTACATTTTACACAACAAAAAGATTGAAAAACACTAATGTTATTTACAACCTAATATATATATATATATCATCACTCTTCACATATATTATGAGAGGATTATTACTTAATTATTTGTTGATTATGCTTACTCTAAAAGTATTTAATTTAGACATTTAATAACAAATTGAGGGGGCTAAGTTGTATTTTCCCAAGGAGCTAGTTATAAATATAATTACATCATAAAGTAAGATAGATATTTTTCAAAATTTTTTTTTTTGGGGGGGGGGGGGGGGGGGGGGGGGGTGGCCCCCTCTAGTCCCTTTGATCATCTGCTACTGGGTAGACTCATCCATTGCTTCAATCCCCACCAAACAACTTGGTGTCGCAGCTTCAATGATAGGATAATAAGGGCGTCCTCTGCGCAAAACTCAAAAGGGTTTGTCACAGTTGTGGATTTAGATCCCACAGGACTTCCCATCAAATAAGGGCCTGATTCAGAAGAAGACAAACAACACTCCTTTGCAGACTCCATCAAGAATGTGTTCACTTCGGTCCATTTATGTCCATTCGGCCCACTTTGTTCCATTCGGCCCATTTGTGTTCACTTCGGTCCATTTAGACCACTTCGATTCATTTTGGTCCATTTTTGTACACTTGCAAACAAGGAAAAGACATACTTAAGTTAAGAGTACCTATTCTAAATCCAAATTCATTATATATATATATATATATGAATATCTCAAACTCGTAATATCTAAAATTTTAAGCATAGCATTTATTGTTACTACACTTTTGTTGAGCCACATTAATGTAGCATTTTAGTCCACTTTGGTCTGGTTAAATTAAGTGAAAGTCTTTCTAGACATTAAGGCTATGAATATACAAATCTAATATTTATGGTAGTTACTCATTTATTTTAACATCATTACTTTTAAATGAATTGCATGAGGTTGATTATATATTCAAGCAAAAAATAATAAAATAAATAAACAAATAAACAAATATACGTGTGTGTAACTGGACTGAATTAACTGAATGGACCAAATTAGATCGAATAAACCTACCTGGACCAAATTAGACCGAATAGATTGAAGTGGAATGAATGGACTGTATGGCTCGGATTGGACCGAACAGGACTGAATTGACCAAAGTAGACCAAATGGACTGAATGGGACGAACAGAACTGAATTGGCCAAGTGGACCGTATGGACCAAATTGGACTGAATAGACCTAACTGGACCGAATTGGCCAAATTGGACCGAATAGACCAAGATGGACCTCATGGACCTAGGTGGACCATATACACCTAAGTGGACCGTATGGACCACATTGGACGAAATAGGCCAAATTGGACTGAATAGACGTAGGTGGACCGTATAGACCAAATTGGACCAAATGGATTGAATTGGACAAAATGGACCGGATTGGACCAACTGGACTTAATTGACCAAAGTAGACTAAAAGGACCGAACTGGACCGAATAGACCTAACTGGACTGGATTGGCCAAGTGGACTGTATGGACCAAATTAGACAGAATAGACCTGAGTCACCTATTTGAAGTGAATTGGCCAAATTGGACCGAGTAGACTTATGTGGACCAAATAGATCTAAATGGACGGAATGGACTAAATTGGATTGAATTGACCTAAATGGACCGTATGGACCAAATTAGACCCAATGGACCTAATTAGACCAAATTGGCCAAAATGGACCAAATAGACCTAGGTTGATCGTATGGACCAAATTGGACCGAATAGATCGAAGTGGACTGAATGGACCGAACATGACTAAATTGACCAAAGTAGACTGAATGGACCAAATGAGATTGAATGGATTGAACTAGACTGAATAGACCGAATTGGACTAAATTGACTGAAGTAGACCTAATGGACCTAATTGAAATTGAAGTGGACTGAAGTAGACTGAATTGGACCAAAATTTACCAAAGTGGATTGAAGTAGATCGAATCGGACCGAATTGATGAAGTGGACCGAATGCCGATCTGTTTTTAGCATAACCAAGATTTTGTTTTGATATAAATTCAAATTCTTACTTCCAAAATAATCAGGTATTAACTCAAACAAAAATCAAACCAAAACTATAAGAGAGAAAAATATGCTACTTGTAATGGAAAACTAAAAAATACAACACCAAAACGTATGAACCCAAAATAGAGTTTTAAAAATCACAATGATTCATCCATATAAAGAAAAGTTGTAAGAAATAATTAAAAAAAAATGAAAAGAGAGAGAGAGGGAGAGAGAATAACCACGTTTCAAGAGAGAATAATAAGAAATTTATAGAAAATAATTTGAGAAGAAAAAAAAAGTAAAAATAAAAAATATTGTAATAAAAACCAAACTATCCAAGTCATGTTATGTTATGTAATAAAATAGCATTATATTCCTATATACTATCTTTATATATAATGCAGTAGGATAATATCTATGAAATCAAAGAGAAGAAAAAAGATAACAACTTAAAAACATAACTTAATTACATCAACCTAAAGTAGAGTTTCAAATAATACAAAAACTTATCAACTTAAAGTAGAGATGCAAGAAAAATAATAAAAAAATCCACCAAAAATTTTATTTAAAAAAAATTGAGAGAGAGAAATAACCTTATGTGTGTGCGAAAACTATGTATAAAATGAAATTGAGAATTGTAAATTTATAGTAAAAGGGGAAATAAGAAAAGCCAAAAATAATGGAAGATAAAGGAATTAAGGAAAAGTGATATTAAGATAGATAGTAGTGGGGAGATGAAAAGATAAAAATAAGGGGAAAAATGGTGAAAGTATAAGATTATGTTGCAAAATTAATAAGAGAAAAAAAAGAGTTAAGAAAGAAGAAGAAGAGAGAGAACGTTGGAAATAGGTGGATAATGTGGCTACTGATGTTGCTCAACAGGAGCGTAGCAACAATAAATGCTACGTTTCAACTTTTAAATATATATAGATATAGATTTCATACTAAGAGTTCACCAACACTGGATCCTCATATGCAAACTTAACCATCCTATTACATCGAACTTCACTCGAATCCTTAGACAACTTTGTTCACCTCCCCAGTTGATTACCCTTAACTTATTTTTTTATTAAAACATATTTCAAAACATCAACATCTTCTTAACAATAATCATGAATCTTAAAATATGATTAAAAAATATATTTTTTTACACTCATTATATATGTGTGTGTATATATATTGGGAAAATGTACCAACACATTTAAAATTAGGTGTAATTGTATTAATACTCCTTAAACTAAAATTTTAGTAAATTATATGATTTTGTGGAGCAATTTACAATTGAGCAAGGTGGAGTATGTTAAACTAGTAATTAGTTGACTTTTGCCCTATATATCATATTTTGGTCCACAAAAGGGTTTGCAACCAAATATATGAGGCAAAATTTGAGTATTTTCTAACTGCTTATCACCTATTCAATGTTTAGTACACTTATTAGTTGTGCACACCATGCGAATCTTTGCCAAATTAAAAACATGAAATTATGTGTGTTGTCTTTCTAGCCTTCTCTTAGGGTACGTTTGGTACACTGAATGTAGATTACATTAGGAATAGTAATCTTTATTACTAGGAATAGAAGACATTGTAATAGAATAACTATTACTATTCATAAGTTTTTGTTACAAATGGAAAGCTTGTAAAAAATAATATATAAGAAAATTTTATATTTTTGGAAATATATTAATTTTAAAACCTATTATATGCATTAAGAAATAGCTATTACATCCATTTTAAAGAGGAATAGTTATTCTTCAATTTAAAGAATAGTCATTCCAATGTAATAACTAATCCATGTAATAAAAATGCAACCAAATGACCGAATTGATATTACATATGAATAACTATTCCATTACATGAGCTATTACAGTGTACCAAACGTACCCTTAATTGCATATTTTGGTGTGAGAATATAAAAGTTTGAGTCCAATTGAGAGATTTGTAAATAGGCTGTTTAGTCCTATCCTTGAAATTTAAAATTTGTGTTGTTATAGCTTATTTACAATCTAATTTGCATGTTTTGTACTTTAGTTGTGTTTTAAATCTAATCTGGAATTTGTTCATATGCATTTGGGTCGAGCAACCTTTGATTCTCTTAAAAGATGAAAAATTCATGCAAAAAATCATTGAAAAATTAGATTCACCGAAAACAGAACAGAATGTTTTACCTTGAGTTGATCACTAACCCGTGTAGGATTCCGCAAAAACTGGATTTACCAATACGGTTTTTATCCCAATTTATATTTACAGTCTATTGACTTGTTCTTTTCATTGATTGTTTTTGCGGAAAAGCTTATGGCACAGTCAATAACATCATAAGGACAAATCTTTGTTTTCATTTAGGGTAAAAAAAAATTAATATACAAAAATGTCAATTTACATTTTTAGGAAAAACTACGGCGACTTATAAATCTCGTCGAAAGGGTAGTCAGCAATCCTGTTAAAGAGTACTAGGACATTTAATTTCACAAAGGATGGTCACAGTGATTTGAGGACATTGTTAAAGAGATGATCTTAAGAAAATATAAGTTAAGCATATATATATTGTTGCAATTTTTAAATATTTGGTTATTAACCAATTTGGAAAACTTTTCTCGTATCAGATAAAAAGTTTAGCAAACTTTACTTTGGTAAAATTCACCGCTACCTTTAAACTATTTTCTAGTTTTACTGTCAAGATATATCAAATATTTGGATGCCAACAATCGAGATTGTAGAAGCCAAACGTGATAAAAATTATTTTTGTATTTAGTTGATATTATCTTTATTACTTTTTGTTTGTGTAATACGAAAATAATTATAGAGTTTCTAAATGACAAACTGACCATTCTACTGTACCCTCTTTATTTTTTTGGGAGTACGGTACCCACACAAATTCTAACCATTAATTTTGTATTGTTTGATCTTAACCGTTGATTTTGTTTTAGTGGATACTGGTTACTGGTAAAATAAGTCAGCGTATATAAACCAAAAATAATTCAAATGGAACGTCTCTCAATTTTTCTCTCTCGTTCTCTGCATCTTTGTTTTTCTCTCATGTTCTACACACCTCTCAGATTGTTTCTTCTTGCATTCTCAAGTGAAGGTTTCTTCAAAGATGAAAATCGTTTTGATATCTTAAAGGTAAGGATCAAAACAATAAAACTCTAATTTCAATGTCGTTGTTTTGTTTCCATTTTTCTTTATTTTTAGGATTACCCATTTGAAAATGTAGATATATGAACTCTTTATTTCATTGATTTTCTTGTGGGTATTGTGTATGGGGTGGGTGCGGAGGAATCCTCAATTTTCTTCCTGCAGTTTGTGTTGTGTTATTGTAATTTCTCTGTATTTCATTCACTCCGGTTCTTTCGCACTATGTTTGTGTTGTTTGGGTTTGTGGGTTCAATTTCAATGAGTTCTTTGGGTGTTATCTTGGGTCTTTGTGGCTGTGAATTTTAGAGGGCTTTTTAGTGGGTCTTTGGGTATCTGATTTTTCTGATGAGCCGTGGTTATTCAATGGGCCTTTTCTGTTTTCTGTGGGTCTGGGATTTTTTTGTTGATCTCTCTTGTTCTATCGTCTCTTTATGTTGCTGTGAACTAAATTTTTTTGTTTATATTTCCTCTATGGAATAATTACAAGTTGCAGAGAAATTTTATTTGTTGTGTTATTTATAGGATCAACAACCAATGTGTGTTTGTGTTTCTTAATAAAGATTCTGCCTGATTATTGTAATAAAGAAACAGGAGTAACAATCTTAAACTTTTTTTATCACATAATGTTTCTTGCTTTTAATTTGTATTATTGATCTTATGTCATTAACATACATATTCATAACCCAATCATTTTATGGTACTTGATATACTGTAAAAGAAAAAGAAAATTACTTAAATGTGATATACAATTTTTGTATGCCAAACTTCAATTTCTTTTTATTTTTGACTAGTAATTGGAATAAGGACATGTCCAGTTAAGTCACAAGATTTGTGTACATTCACTGTGTGGCTATTTGATCTGTTTGAAGGGTCTTGAGTATGCGTGTGAACAGTTCAGTAGTAGAATAGGCATGTATATTCACAATGGACTTCTTTAAATGGAGGTGCAAAATGAGGCGATTAAAATTTCAACAAATAGTATTTTTTGTTGTGATAGGTACCCTAAAAAATTTTTAGGGATGCACACAGGCAGCCTACTTGTTTATTTGACTAGCTTGTGTGGAACTTGTGTGTCAACTTGGGTTGTGAATTTGAAGTTTATTTGCAACTTCTTGGGATGCTCTTAAATGTTTGATAGCATTTGGAGAGGATTAGCTGCTACCATTGATTCAAGATTTAAGGGTGAGCATATGTTGTATGAGGATCATGGTGACAAAGTTATTGTTTTTGCAAAGCCTTTCTCAAATAAACTATTTTGGATTAAATCATTTTCAAGGTTATAAAGCTAGGTGCTCATTGAATAATTGTCAATTAGCAGGGAAATTTGCACTACTGTGTTGGCTTGGTAGTCATTGTCATCAGAGTGGGTTCTATACTTCAAATTGTACCATCCAAACTGAGAAAGCTATAGCAGGAAACACTTTAAGCTGTGTTTTCAAGTGGGTAACCTAGTTGCTTTTTTTGCCAATAGAATGACCTGTTAAATAGATATGTTAATGTCTCTAATTTTATATTCAGTAGTTTACTATTTACCTTACTATAATTAGGTTTGATTCATTTTAACTTTTAAGAAAATATACTCAAACCTCTTTATAGTTGCTCTGTTTCCAATACAGTCACATGAAATCTACACTAAATTGGTATGATGGATGCTGTTAATGTTTTGAACTAATACGAGATATTGGGAATCAACCTCATAAAATAGTTATATTTAAGGATATCAAGGTTAAAGAAATTTGTAAGACCACATTTCAGTTAGTATTTACTTAGTTATTAGTGCTTCCTCAAAAAAAAAAAAAATAATAATAAAGTTATCAGTGGAAAGCCTCTCCTTCTATATTTATTTGTTGACACTTGAGAATTTTTTTTGGATTGAGTAGTCAAGCTGGATAAGTACAGTACAATGTTATATAAACTTAAATTCTTATTTTACCATTCGTCCTCTTTCTAATAAACTTATTAAGTTGTTAAGAGCTAATGGGTAGGATGAGGGAATGGTCAAATGAGTGAAGGTCTGGAATAGAACCTTTTATGAGCTTATTATGTGCTTTGATGGTCCTATCTACAAATGAATTCTTTTTTCCTTGTAATTGTAATTTGTCATACATGGAACACTTGGCTTATGGTTCATTATTTTAGATTTGTTGTCTTGGGAGAGTTAATTCATCAAATATTTGTCACCCCCAATTTTATAATCTGCTAAATATATTACCCCCTCAGAATCTTACTACTCCATATATTGTAGACCTGAAAATCTTGGCTTTTTAGCGCCTTAGTTTTTGAACTATTATGTTAATTGGCATATTATTGATTTCTAATACATTTACACTTGTAAATGGATAGTGAAGCCAGTCATCTGCCAAAGCTAGAACGTTCAAGGAAAAGGTGAATGCCATCGGCCATTGGCAAGATATTTGCAGACTATTGTTAAGCATATACAACTTGTGAAAGAGCAAATTACTTTAGTTGTTATAAAGTATTAGTTGTTGGAAAAATGTAGCTACAATGGTATAGATTCTAATGTGATATTATAGAGTTTTAGCCAAAAAAAAGTTATTGGCGAAACTTAATTCATTTATGTATAGACTTCATCTATGTGTTAAAAGTTAAAACAATGACCTTTCCATTGAAACTATTAATTTTTGGTCTATATTATATCTTAAAATGCTACTATAGGAGATTTACTAAGATGTTGGCTATTTAAAATTAATAATAAAAAAGAAAGAACTTGAGTCTATAAATTCCAATTCCATTGGGATAAAAATAAAAATATATATAAATCAGTAGAACTTGAGCCTAAAAACTAGAGTTCAACAAGGTGTTCTATGGGTATTTCAGTCACTTTTTCGGTTACAATTATGTTCTAAGGGTATTTTAGTCATTTTTTAGATTTAGAGGGTATTTTAGACATTTTTTAGGTTTTAAGGATGATGGGTAATTAAAAATTACATATATTGTCCATAGGAGTTAGTCCTAAATATCCACATCCAGAAAGGAAAGAGGAAAGAAGTAACACCAAAAAGGAGGAATATCGTCTAGGATAAGAAACAAGTCGTCAACGGACAAAAGATCATGGATGATCAACACTTAGTAAGTTCTAAGATGTTTTCTGCAAACCAAGAACGGTTGCACCATCCATTATTTTGAGATATGGGGTGAATTCCCTGAAATTTGCTCCACTCTCCCCACTAAGTCCACCCATCTCCCACTATATTAGTGGCACCTAACAAGTAAACCCACTCCAAACTTTATATAAAAAGGACCAAGCTTCACCAAGCTAAGGAAGGTATTCATCCACTTTTCATACTTGAGTCGTTAGAAGAAAGACTGGCTTAACCGTCGAAGGGTCCTTGGCTAGTTCACCCCAGTCACCTTCGATAAACTTTCAATAGTGTTTTGGTCATTCTTAGGTTTTAGGGGCATTACAGTCATTTTATAGGTTCTAAGGGTATTTTGATCATTTTATAGGTTCTAAGGGTATTTTGATCATTTTAGAGGGAATTGGGGGAATTTTTGTCATTTTTTAGGTTTTGAGAGAATTCCAGTCATTTTTTAGATTTTTGAGGTCATTTCGGTCATTTTTGAGATACTAATGGTATTTCAATCTTTTTTAAATTTTTAAGGGTATTTTTAGATATTCTCTAGGTATAGGGGGCATTATGGTCAACTTCTTTTCTAAGGGTATTTTGGTCATGTTTTAGGTTTCGTGGTTATTTTAGTCATTTTTTAGGTTTTATGATAATTTTGGTCATGTGGTCTCTTTTTTTTTTTTTTGGTCTTAAGGGTATTTTGGTCATTTTTAGATTTTATCGTTAATTTGGTCTTTTTTTAGGTTTTATGGTTATTTTGGTCTTTTTTTAAGTTTTAGGGTCATTCAGTCAATTTTTTTTTTGTTCTAAGGGTATATTGGTCATTTTTTAGGTTTCGTGGTTATTTTGATTATTTTTTAGGTTCTAAGGGTATTATGGTCATTTTTTTAGATTTCAAGGGTATTATGGTAATTGGTGAGAAAAAAAAGGAACCATCAACTTTGATATATACTTGTCATCGTCCCTATATGTATTTTAAATCATTCCAATGTGGGATTGCCATCTTCATCCTCATTTTTTGCTACAAACATATATATAAAGAAATAAGTAAAAAAGTGACTTTAGTGGTGGGCCCAAATGTAAAAGTAAGGTCATATATGATATTGGTACTACCCAATGCGATGATGAAACTGTCAAATGTGAGAAAAAAAATAAGGGAACCACTAAATGTAACAAAAGTATTGTCACATGTGATAATGGAACCATCAAATGTGAGAAAAAAAAATAAGGGAACCACCAAATATGACAAAAGAAAAGTCACATGTGATATTAGAACTACACAATGTGAGGATGAAACCGTCAAATGTGAGAAAAAATAAAGGAACCGTTGAATGTAACAAAAGTACAATCACATGTGATGTTGGTACTGCACAATGTGAGGATGGAACTGTCAAATGTGAGAAAGAAAATAAGGGAACCACCAAATGTGACAAAAGTACTGTCAAATGTGATGTTGGAACTGCATAATGTGAGGATGGAACCGTCAAATGTGAGAAAAAAATAAGGGAACCATCAAATGTGACAAAATAACTATCACATGTAATGTTGGAACTACATAATGTGAGGATGAAGCCATCAAATATGAAAAAAAATAAAGGAACCGCCAAATGTGACAAAAGAACTGTCACGTGTGATGTTGGAATTGCATAATATGAGGATGGAACCGTCAAGTGTGAGGAAAAAAAAAAAAAAACCACCAAATGTGACAAAAGAACTATCACATGTGATATTGAAACTACACAATGTGAGAATAGAACCATCAAATGTGAGGATTTGGTAACTTGGTATAATTCACTGTTAACATTTTAATTATTATCAAGATTGTTATGAATCGATAAAAGTACAGTTATATGTGATGTTGGTATTGCCTAATGTGACTAAAAAATAATAGGACTATTTTTTTTTTCTTTTTTGAGAAGAAAATAATAGTACTATTGAATATAACAAAAGTATGATTATATGTGATTTGGTACTATCCAATGTGACGTTAGAACTATCAAATGTGAGAAAAGAATAATGGTACCACCAAATGTGACAAAAGTACAATCAGATGTGATGTTAGTATTGCCCAATGTGACGATGAAATTGTCAAATGTGAGGAAAAAAAATAGAGTACCACCAAATGTGACAAAAGTATGGTAATTGTTTTAAGTTCTAAGCGTATTTAAGTAATTTTTTAGGTTACGGGGCCATTTCAGTCATTTTTTAGGTTTCAGTGTCATTAAATTATTTTTTAGGTTCAAAGGGTCTTCTGGTAGTTTTAAAGGGCTTTGAAGGTATTTTGGTCATTTTCAAGTATTATGGGGTATTTTTTTTTTGTCAATGTTTTAGGTTTTTTGGTTATTTCGATCATTTTTTATGTTTTAGGGTAATTTCAGAAAATTTTTTAAGTTTTAGGGTCATTCGGTCATTTTTTAGGTTCTAAAGATATTTTGATCTTTTTTAGGTTCTAAGGGTATTTTGGTAATTGTCAAGGGTTTCGGGGGCATTTTGGTCATTTTTAAGTTTAATGAGGTATTTTGGTCATTTTATAAGTTTCAATGGTATTTCAATATTTTTTAAGGTTTCAGGGTCATTTCGATAATTTTAAAGGTTCTATGGATATTTTGGAAATTTTTTAGGTTTAAGTTGCATTACGGTCGGTTTTAGATTCTAAGGGCGTTATTGTCACTTTTTAAGTTACAAGGTCATTTTAGTCATTTTTTAGATTGCATTGTCATTTAGGTAATTTTTTTTAGTATCTAAGTGTATTTCGATTATTTTTTAGGTTTATAGAGTATTTCAGTCATTTTTTAGATTTTAGGGTCATTTCAGTCATTTTTTAGGTTTTAAGGATATCCCAATAATTTTTGAGAGTTTCGAGGTTATTTTGGTAATTTTCAATTGTTAGAATGCATTTTGGTAATTTTAGTATATTTAAGGTATTTCGGAATTTTAGAGACTTTAGGAGTATTTTTGTTATATATATTCGTTGATTATTAGGTAATTCAGTGGGGTTGGGTAATTAGGTTGGGTTGGTTACGCCCATATGTAATGTTGGTATGACTTAATGTGACGATGGAACTGTCAAATGTGAGTAAAAAAAAAAAAAAAAAACCATTGAATGTGACAAAAATATGGTCATATGTGATATTGGTATTGTTCAATTTGACGATAGAACAATCAAATATAAGAAGAAGAAAAATTAGGGTACCACCGAATGTGACAAAAGTACGTCAGAAGTGATGTTGGTACTGCATAATGTGAGGATATAACCGTCAAATGTGAGAAAAAAATAAAGGAACCACCGAATGTGACAAGAGAATTGTCACATGTGATGTTGGAACTGCACAATACGAGGATGAAACTGTCAAATGTGAGAAAAAAAAAGAGAATCACCGAATGTAATAAAAGAATTGTCACATATAATGTTGGAACTGCACAATGTGAGAATGAAACCGTCAAATATGATAAAAAAGTAAGGGAACCACCAAATGTGGCAACACCAAATGTGGCAAAGGAACTGTCACATGTGATGTTGGAACTACATAATGTGAGGATAGAACCATCAAATGTGAGAAAAAAGTAAGAAAACTGCCAAATGTGACAAAAGAACTGTCACATATGATGTTGGAATTGCACAATGTGAGGATGAAACCATCAAATGTTAGGAAAAAGTAAAGGAACCACTAAATGTGACAAAAGAACTATCACATGTGATGTCGGAACTGCATAATGTGAGGATGGAACCATCAAATGTGAGAAAAAAGTAAGGGAACCGCCAAATGTGACGAAAGAACTGTCACATGTGATGTTGGAACTGCACAATGTGAGGATAGAACTATCAAATGTGAGAAAAATGTAATCTGGTATAGCAAGTTACCTACTAGTGGGTATCGTACCCTCCCTTTTTTTGAGGGGGGGGGGGGTAAGGTAGAATTACACCAAACTATAGAGTATTGAAGACCAATTAAGTAAGTATTTGTTAACTTTATTAATCCTATGACTTATGTATATAAAAATAAATGTAACCATAAACATATCTTAATTATGATAAATGATTTTTCTGGTCATTATAGATATGCATATCTATTGGCCATGCTATGCATTGTAAAAATATAAAAATTAAAAATATGTGAGTCAAATCCTTAGAATATATTTGACAAAACTAAATGGATTACATAAGATTATGGCACTATAATTATGAGTACATAAGTGGGCATAACCATGTGTGGCTGTTTACATATGTTAAAATTGAAGTTATGATTAATTTG
Organism: Quercus ilex subsp. ballota; assembly: GCA_032727855.1. Classification (NCBI taxonomy): domain Eukaryota; kingdom Viridiplantae; phylum Streptophyta; class Magnoliopsida; order Fagales; family Fagaceae; genus Quercus; species Quercus ilex. Next base: position 45,451,399 of record CM064916.1, read on the forward strand.
GATTTGGTACAATTTGAGGAACTTTAAGTGGAGTCTCTTTCTTATTTTTATTTTTATATTCAAATTAAATTAAATAATATTTATTTAACATTCTATATTATAAATTTCTTATTTAAAATTCATTTTTCTTTCAATTATAATATCCGCTCCATAATGATTGTTTTTATATATATAAAGTCAATGTTGCGAGAAAATTCAATTAAATTCTAAATTAGATTTCAATTGAGGTCCAATTTCAATAAGTTTTTTTTTTTTTTTTTTTTTTTTGATACAATTTCAATAAGTTACCTATTCAAGATTTTAACTATTTGTGCCAAGTTAATTACTTATTGAAAAAAAATGAAAAGTCCAATTTTAAATGAAGTGTATATATATATATATATATATATATATAACCAATCATATGCCTAATCTAATCATTATATTTTATAAATACCTATGATCTAAACCACCTTAAGGTTGATATTCCGATGATATGTGACATTTCATTGACCATGTAGTATGCTAAAATCACCATGTGGATAACTGATAAGTTTTGTTTTAGTATCCAAAAATAATAATAAATATTTGTTATTGACCAAATTATAACTATATACAATTTAATTAGGATTAAAACACCTCCTTGAAACTGTATGATTGGATTTTTTTTTTAAGTGATAACAAAAAATTACAAGTTACAATAAAAAGTACAGCCTAAAAATATTAAAATACGATAGCTAAACATATGATCTCCAAATCTTTTTGAAAGCTCTGATAGTGTGAAACACTATAGCTTGTATAAACCCCGAAATTAAAACTTATGACTAGATTGCTTTTACTCTACTTATCTATGTGCGGAATAAGAGTAAGTGTAACACAATAAAACCGGATCTACTCTTTAAAGCATAAGCAAATACAATAAACAATAAATGTAAAGCTAAAAAAGTAAGGGAACAGAGATGCAAACACAAGATAACACCGAGATGTGTTATCGAAAAGAAAACCAAAGAACTCGGTGAAAATTCTCTCCGTGGCCCTCCAAACCTAATTGATCTACTAGTGAATATAGTTGGAGTACAAGGATATCAAAAAGACCCTCCAAACCTAATCTACCAAAAGTACTTGAACCCTCTAAGTTCCAACTACCAACGGGCTTCACCGAGCCATGTCTCCATTAGTTATTCGGATCCAGCAATTAGCTCTAAATTGTATCTACCAATCAATGGCTTCTTCTAATGATTCTCATAAGCTCCAAAACAACTCACAATACACAGATTGGATGTGGTATGTGTTCGGGCTAGGAACCTCTCAAGGACTGATAATTGGAGAGGTAAGAGTAGAGGAAAACTAAGAGAAATTGGGTAGATGATTGTGGGTTTACAATCTCTAACTCTCAAGTGTGTTTCTAGGGTTTTCTCTTTGAAAGTCTCCTTACAATTTCAAGGGTAATGTGGACTTATATAGTGTGGGTAAAGAAATGAGAAATGCACTCTTTAAAATCATCAAGGCCGAGAGTTTCGTGGGTTACTTATGAGTTGGCCAAGTTGTGAAGTGACTCACGGAAACAAACCTGGCAGAAGACTGTTTAGATCCCAGCATGTGCTTCTCAAGTGACCTTGCACAGGTTGTCCACTCGCAAGTCACGAATTTCACTGTCTTCACAATTCTTCACTAAACTCTCACACTTAACCCTTACATTAAATCTCACAAATATACAAGGAAATGATTGACTAAAATACAATCAAATTTGACATAGAATTAAAGCCAACAAAAATATAGTTGTAAATCACAACTTTACAATTCTTTTTTTTTGGGTAAGGAATCTACAAATCTTAGTGTATGTAGAATTGTAGCTGAATATATTGTGGGTTACATACTAGTTATCATTAAGCCAAGACCTCAATTAGTTTTAATGTAGAAAAAGTTCAAATCTTGATCTCTTATTCAACGACCAATTAAATTGACTAGAACCCACAACTCAATGTTAGTGGTATTTCTTTGTGGATGGAGGGTGTTCCTCTCTAGTCCCCACCTTGATAATGTACCTGTTGCCGATTATGGCTAGTTTTTTAATCAAAGTTCTTGGTATTTCTTCTTTCTCTCTCTCTCTCTCTCTATATATATATATACAAAGCTATTAATAGTGTACTCAGTAATAGAAAAAGATTTACAAAAATTGGACTAATTAATGAAACAGTAAAATTTTACAAAAAAGAGCATTAATGAAGAGTGAATGGCAAGCTCTTGGCCTGTGTGAATTGTGGGGTAATTCTAGCTTACCCCCCCTTTTTTTTTGGGGGTATGGTACCCACTAGTGGGCAACCTGCTATACCAGGTTACCAAAATATCACATTTGATAGTACTATCCTCACATTGTGTAGTACTAACATCACATATAACTGTACTTTTGTCACATTCGGTAGTTCCTTTATTTTTTCTCACATTTGATGGTACCATCCTCACATTGTGCAGTACCAACATCACATGTGACTGTACTTTTATCACATTCGGTGGTTCCTATATTTTTTTTATCACATTTGATGGTACCATCCTCACATTGCGCAGTACCAACATCACATGTGACTGTACTTTTATCACATTCGATAGTTCCTTTATTTTTTCTCACATTTGATGGTACCATCTTCACATTGTGCAGTACCAACATCACATGTGACTGTATTTTTGTCACATTCAGTGGTTCCCTTTTTTTTTTCTTCACATTTGATGGTACCATCCTCACATTGTACAGTATCAACATCACATGTGACTGTATTTTTGTCACATTCGGTGGTTCCTTTATTTTTTTCTCACATTTGATGGTACTATCCTCATATTGCGCAGTACCAACATCATATGTGACTGTACTTTTGTCACATTCGATGGTTCCCTTATTTTTTTTCCCACATTTTATGGTACTATCCTCACATTACACAGTACCAAGATCACATGTGACTGTACTTTTGTCACATTCGGTGGTTTCTTTATTTTTTTTTTCACATTTGATGGTACTATCCTCACATTGTGCAGTACCAACATCACATGTGACTGTACTTTTGTCACATTCAATGGTTCCTTTATTTTTTTCACATTTTATGGTATCATCCTCACATTGCGCAGTACTAATATCACATGCGACTATACTTTTATCACATTCGGTGGTTTCCTTATTTTTTTTCTCACATTTTATGGTATCATTCTCACATTACATAGTACCAACATCATATGTGACTATACCTTCGTCACATTCGATGGTTCCTTTATTTTTTTTCCTTACATTTTATAGTACCAGCCTCACATTATGTAGTACCAACATTACATGTGACTATATTTTTGTCACATTCGATGGTTTCCTTATTTTTCTCACATTTTATGGTATCATCCTTACATTAAGTAGTACCAACATCACATATAACTGTACATTTGTCACATTCAACAATTCTCTTATTCTTTCTCACATTTGATGGTACTACCTTCACATTATGTAGCACCTACGTCACATGTCACTGCACTTCTACCACGTTCCCATAGTCTTATTTTCTCTCAAATTTAATGGTACTATCTTTACATTGAGTAGTACTAGTACCATCGTGCTACACTTTCGTATAATAAACAGTTTTTAGTCTCTGCTATTAGTTTCTGAATCTCTGACTTTCTTCTCCTCTCTCTTGGTTTTTCTATAGTCTACGCTTCTCTCCAGTTTCATCTCTCAAATTCTTCTCGTCCAAACCATCCACAAAAACCTATCTAAAGCGATGATTACTAAACAAAACCCTAAGCAAGACCACAAATTTTTCTTTTCTCGCAAATGATAGTTCTATTGTCACATTAGGCAGTACTAATACCTAACAATTGACCATACTGTTCTCAAATTCGGTGGTACTTTTGTCACATTTGATAGTTCCATTTTTTTCTCACCAATTACCATAATACCGATGAAACCTAAAAAATGACAAAAATACCCTTAGAACCTAAAAAATGACAAAATAACCCTAAAACTTAAATAAATAAAATAAAATAAAATAAAAACTACTTACCAAAAAAAACCCAAAATATGACTAAAATAACCATGAAAACTAAGAAATGACCAAAACACCCTTAAAACAAACAAAATTGACCAAATAATCTGGAAACTTAAAAAATAACCGAAATTACCATAAAATCTAAAAAAATTACTAAAATGACCACGAAACTAAAATATGACCAAACTACCCTTAGAAATATGTATATGACCATAATACCCTTACAAAAGAAAATTACCATAATGGTCCCGATACATAGAGAATATCTAAAAATACCCTTACAAACTTAACAAAGACCGAGATACCCTTAGTTAGGGGTGTGTATGGGTCGGGTTCAGAAGTTTTTTCAACCCAACCCACCATGGTGGGTTAAAAAAAATCAACCCAACCCAACCCACGTGGATTGGGTTAGGTCGGTTGGACCCATGGGTTGGATAATTTTTCTTTTCATTATTATTAAATTGAGCATTAGAACAACACCACTACAATTAAAAGCAAATTTATAACCAAATAATCATGAGCATAATGCCAAACAAACACAAACTATATAAAAAAAAAACTTAGGGTTTGGGTTTTGTACATGCAAGTTAGATTTGAGCTTATATAAAGGAATAAAATAAGTTATTTAACAGTACATTTACATGAAAAAGCTTCTAAGTGACAAAGATGCTAGCTTTGACATAACACACGTTAGAGAAGAAGAAAGTGATAGCAAGAACGTAAAAAGGACACAAGATGTACGTGCAAAACCCTAGGAAAAGGGATGAAAAACTACGGTTTGAGCAAGAATTGAATGTTCTTGATCTATTCAAATTTGTATTATGTGGGGAAAAAGAGGTCACTCGTGTACAATAAGGGTGTTCTTCCTTAAAAAGAGACTTTGTTTTCTACCTTCCTATCTTATCAACTTTCTACTCTCTTTTTCAAATATTTACTTGGGTTCTTACCCTAAAATATAGTTGAATGTTCCTCTTATAATTTGAGGAATATGGCTAAATATAAAGACAGGTGTTAAGTCATCATTTCTCTATTTTGGACCTTTTCATAGCTGTGATATGGAAAGCTGACTAGAGGATAGACATTATGCCAACGTGGCACTGAGACTTGTGGGTAGGTAACTTTGCCACTGCTTGGGAAACAAGTCCTGGACATTGAGAGGGACATCAGGAGTATTGTGAATCATACATGTGTCTCTAAGGTAGTCCAATATGCATTCAACCAATAAGGAGTGTCCCTATAGTTACTGAACTTAGAAAGTCACTTTCTCCTTTTTTGTGAGTACTTGAGTCCCATATTAGGTGCGTATCTTACTTTCTTCCCAAAGTAGTCACGCCTTTGGCATGGACCAAGAATAGGATCTTTTAGCCAATGCTTCCTCTTCATTTGCTCGCAGCCATTCCAAGTGTAGGGTCCAGATCCAATCACATATGCATTCTCCTATGTCTTAGTTGTGTAATGTACAGGGTTTATCTGGGAAGAGGGGCAAAATATATATATATATATATATATAATATAATATATTTTTTTAAATTTAAAAATTTATTAAATATAGGTGGGTCAGGTCGGGTTAGGTAGGTTTGTAAATCTCATGAACCAAACCTAACCTGACTCGCTATTAAAAAAAAAAAAAATCATGACCCAACCCAACCCACTATCTCCTAAAAATTGACCTAACCCTATGGGTTGGGTCAGGTCGGGTCAGTTTTGGTGGGTTGGCGAGTTCGTTACACACCTCTACTCTTAATACCTAAAAAATGACCAAAATGACCCCAAAAATCTTAGAAAGGACCGAAATTCCTTCAAAACCTAAAAAATGACCAAAACTCCTTCAATTCCCTCTAGCATTTAAAAAAAAAAAATACCATTACAACCTACAAAATGATCAAAATACCATTAGAACATAGAAAATGACTATAATGCCCCTGAAATCTAAGAATGACTCTCTCCCTCATTTCTTGTAAATTCACCTCCTCTGACCAACAATTATTTCCTTTCCCTCTTTTCAGTTTTCACCTCTCTCTCTCTCTCTCTCTATGATTTTTTTTTTTTCAAATTTGACAATGTTTGTTTTGTAGTAAAATATTTAGTCAAAAGTAAAATATTTTTAGTAAATCAAATTGATCTAGGCACCACTAGCAAGCTCCAAACACTTGATGGCTTGCATTTTTCATGTGATTTATCCTTCCAATCACTTGAAAATATTTTATAGTAAAATTTTTTACATGTAAAATATTTTACATTTGAAAAATAAAATTTTATATTGAAATTAAAATATTTTACATTTGAAAAATAAAATTTTATATTGAAATTCCCGCGGAAAAAAACGGTTGTTTTTCAAAAATTTTGCCAACAAGGAATCCCACAAACCCACGGAGCTCTAAGAATCCCAAAAGGCCACAAGCCCACAGAGCTGTAAAGTTTTTTCTGTTCCGCAGTTTTCTCAGTTCGGTAGCGGCGTATCTTCTTCCCTCCGATGTCGATGATAAAAGATACAGTTTCCTCTATCTCTCTCTGCATCTCTCTTTGTTCGCGAAATCTGCCGTTTATCACCTCTAAATTTCGGTACATCCCTTTTTTTCATTCCTTTTTCCATCTGGTTTTTATTTTTATTATATATATTTAAAATTTTCGTTTGGTCCCTTTATTGCTTGATTGTTTTTAATTTTTGGTTCCCTTTTGGTTTCGCAGGTTTGATAGGAACACAACCCAGCAGGTTTTAATTCTTCTATTACTCCTTTTGGTCACTAGCAGGTGAGAAAACTATGATGATTGTATATACTTAAACCATGAAACTTCTTTGATTATCTATGTTGCAGTGTTGGTTGATGTTTTTATTGATCCCTGTTCATTATGTAAGGCAAATATAGACAGTAGTCAATTTTTTTCATAAATTATAAATAAGTTTGTTCATTTGTAAAAAATAGTGTTGATCTATTGTTTATTTATTTATTTTGGTCGGATGGGAGTGAAGATAAAGAATTTTAATTTATTCATGGGCTTGTTATGAGTATCACCTTGTAGTACATTCTTGGATGTTAGTAGCTGGTCATAAGTTTTATTATATTTTGAGTCCACCGCTGCACTAGATTATTTTTCATGAAAATGATTGATGTGAATTCAATTAAATTTCAAAATGAGAGTAATAAGTTGGAACTTAATGGACCTCATCAATCATGTACAACATGTGATGATAAATTCTAACCGAAATTCCTGCTTTTTTTTTCTAAGAAAAAAAAAATTGTTAGTGATGGTGAAAAAAGAGTCAGGAGATTCTCAATTACTCAGGAAATTTTACTTTCAAGAAGTAGGAAATTTATTTGGCCTGGGGGTCCATGTGCTTTTCACGTATTCAAGGATTCTATGACTTCTAGGTCCCTTGCATCTTTCTACATGTGTACTTCTGCATTTTGTTTCTTTATTCCCTGAAATTTGATGTTACTCATTTGACAGTTGTTTTTTAATTATGGTGAGTAAAATATCATTGACATGTGAACAAAGATATTAAGAATAAACTTTATACATCAAAGAATAATAATTTTTAATCTATTTATTCATATTGATTTTGTTACTTTTGTTATTGCTTGTACAATATTATTGTTTCCTAATATTAGTGTATTCCATAATCAGGATATTGACTCAAAGCATTGGTCTTCTCCCGTATACATTTTTATCACGAACAGGCCATGACAAAATAGTACTACACATGGTGAGTTTCACTGCTCTACTGTGTTAATCATAGTGCACGGGAGTAATCTTCTTTTTTGTATAGATTATACTACTTATATATATATATATATATATATTAAAAAAAAAAAAATTGTTCAACACAAATGATTAGCCTGGGTAGAGTCTTGTTTTGTGCGAATAAATATTAAATCACAAAGTCATGGTAGGTGTCAATTACTGTGTGGTTCCTGGTTTCGTGGACTGTTATGGTGCTGTTTGTTCTTTCACCTTCTCTTTGTTGAGATTTCTCTTACTTTGAAGTCCAACATGCTGATTGCAGGTGGATTATCAGTTTAATACATCAACTGGTACACTGGAAATCTTGCATGGTAAACAACATTTTATGTCTAATTCTTTGATGCTGTTGCAGTGGTCTCTATATTCGCCAAAAGCAGACCTTCTGAAGGAGGTAAGCTTGTTCAGAAATTTATTTGTTCCATTGCAACTTGTTCTTTTTGACACTGTATGTTTATATTGTATCTAATTCAAATATTTGTTGTGTTAATATGCAAATATTTTACTGCGTTTATTTGGTTAATTAGACAATAGTTTACAAGTCACATTATGAAATTAGACAATAGTTTAGAGGATCAATCTTTACTTCCAGTTTTTTAAACATATATTTGGTTTTGTTTCTTTCTGACTATCTTTGCTTCCCCCCCCCCCCCCCCCCCCCACTTGGTTATCATTGCAGATATACTTGACATGTGTACTTATTTCATTTTAATGGTCATTAACCATAGGTACCAACGTGTGGTCTTTTTCTTCTTATCTAATTTGTATAGATTCCTCAATTTGGAAATGAAATTGTCCAGTCATGCTGATTTCTGTTTCTCTAATTTAAATGACTTCAAATTTTTTGATAATTAAGCATTAACTTAAGAAGTTTTGGTTCTTTTTAAATCCTCGTGTAAAATTTTCATCCATGATTTCTGAGTGATAATGGTCCAAATTACTGGTTTGTGCTCTTTATAGTGTAAGTGAATTGGTTGAAGTTATTCCCAACTTATGCATTATCAGTGACTTATTAATATGTAATGTTTGTTAATAATTGTTGGTGTTACTTGTAACATTATGTTAGCTTTATTGTGTTACCCTTTTTTTATTTTTTATTGATAAGTGTATATCGATTTTTAGGAATAATATATTGGTCCACAAACCACATGGATCATAATACAGAGAACAGTGGGAAGGTTGTGTTCATTGATGTGAATGATGATGCTGGCAAGGATGTTAATAATGTTATAGATAATGAATGTATCATGGGACAACAAGGCAGTGGTGATGCTACACAAAATGTGCAAAAACATTGGAGCACTATTCTTGACAAAGGAATAGATCATTGACAGATGCAGACATAACTGGTTTGAGATTTAGTTCCCTAGACGATGGCGGACAATTTTATAACACATATGCGAAGTTGGTTGGCTTTAGCATTCGCAAAGATGAGATAAAGCGCAACAAAAATAACATTGTCACGTCTAGGAGATGGGTTTGTGCAAAAGAAGGATTTCGACCAGCAAGAAAGGAGGATAACTTAAATTGCAAGCGAGAGGCAAGGCCAATAACTAGAACTGGTTGCAAGGTAGTTTTTCGTATTAGGTTTGATCGAAGGTCAAATGAATGGGTGGTAGTAGAGTTTAAAAAGGTGCATAATCATGACTTAGTTGTTCAATTACAGACTCAATTTCTTCGTTCACACAGGCATATTAAGGATTCTGATAAGGCTTACATTACAGCACTGCATAATGTTGGGATAAAATCAAATCAAATCATGGACAATTTGATCCAACAAGCTGGAGGATATGAGAATGTAGGGTTCATTCCAAAAGACCTCTACAACCATGTAGTTGCAGATCAAAATTCTAATATGCGTGATGGTGATGCAGAATGTGCTTTGGCATATTTACAAGCCAAGGTAGATATGGACTCGTCATTTTTTTACCGGTACACTGTTGATAAAGAAAGCCGTTTGGCCAATCTGTTTTGGACAGATTCCCAAAGCCGGTTAGATTACGAATGTTTTGGAGATGTACTAGCATTTGATACAACATACAAGACGAATGTATACAAAAAGCCCCTAGTTATATTGGTAGGAGTCAACCACCACCGACAGACCACAGTTTTTGGTTGTGCAGTATTGGTTGATGAGACCGTTGAAACATATATTTGGGTGTTGCAAAATCTGCTTCTTGCAATGAACAATAAGACTCCTATTTCGGTTGTGACTGATGGGGACAAAGCAATGAGTGCAGCTATTAAAAGTGTTTTTCCAGAGTCTCGACATCGTTTATGTGTGTGGCATCTTGATAGGAATGCTTTTGCAAATCTACCCAATACGGAAGCATATCAAAGTTTTATCACGTGTATGGTGCGGTATGTTACACCAGATGAATTTGAAGACATGTGGAAGAAAATGGTCGACAAACACAATTTACATAACCATGAATGGTTGCATGAAATGTATGCTAAGAAAAAGAAATGGGCAGAAGCTTACATGAGAGGTCATTTTTTTTCCGGGTGTAGGAGTACACAACGTTGTGAAGCCATGAATGCATTCTTTAATAGATACGTGAATAAAAAGACTAGGCTTTATCAGTTGTTCCAACAAGTTGATAGAGCACTTACACGTATTAGACACAATGAAATGGGGGCAGATTTTAGTTCAAATTATACTGAACCAATTTTGATTACTAAGTTAGTTAAAATTGAGAAGCATGCTGCTAATATATTGACAAGGGAGATGTTCAGTATGGTTCAGGAAGAAATAATGAATGAACAAACATTTATTGTGCTTGATAGCATAGAGAGTGAAGGTTATCGCACCTATACCTTAACTCAATATGAATGTCCTGACTCAAAATGGGAGGTTGTGTATTATCCAAAAGATCAACATATGAAGTGCTCATGTTTGCTATTTGAATCGTATGGATATCCTTGCGCACACTTATTTGCTATTATGAAGGCTGAACATTTGAAACAGATTCCACCATCATGTATAATGAAGAGATTGCTGAAAACTGCAAAGTCTAACCTATCTGACAAACATGAATCCCAAATTTCTCCAGACGTCATAAGTATGGCACGGTTTAGTGCGTTATCTTTTAGTTGTAGTCAGATGTGTTTCTTTGGCTCAAGAACAAAAGAAGGCTTTGAAGAATTGAAGGTTGAAATAGCAAGGTTGAAATGCAGCATGGAAGAACTTTACAATTCAAATATAAATGCAAATGGAGAAGGGATACATGGTAGAGTTGGAATCAAAAGAAATGTTCGTGACCCAGCTATTGTAAAGACTAAAGGTGACCATGGTAGCACAAGTAATAGCAGTGCGAAAGTTAGGCGATGCAGTAACTGTAGAGATGTTGGACACACAAGGCGCACATGTCCATCTATCCATATTCATCAAGGTGAACATGTTGACAGTGACAACTCACATGAATTCATGGAACAACCTGCATCAGATGCACCAGTTGGCTCACCTAATTTACAAACAGATTATGTTGGAGACATTTAATCATAAAGCGCAAATGTCAACATTCCTAATGCTATGCTGAATACACCCCAACATTGTGAGGCAATTCTTTCGTCTTAGTATTTCAATATCAACATTGCTGCCTTGAAAATTAATAAAATTTTTAGTTGATATGTGTTTTTCTCTTTGCAGGGAAGATGCCTCCAGCATGTTAATGGTTGCGGCTAATAGATATCACATTCTTTGTTTTAGTTAGGTGCTAAGTCAAGTGCATATTTGTTTGCAGTTTGTGTGTGGGTGGGTGGGGGTTAGGGTAGCCTTTGTTGCTTAGCTAGGATGCTGTGTTATTAAGTGAAGTTACAGGAGATAGTACCAAGATATGAGATTTGCACTCAATGTTGAGATAACTTTTATATTTCCATTAATGAAGTTTGCACCATAAATCTTGTTGAATTTGCCATTATAACATTTACGATTTAAATGCTGTAAGTAATTTTAAATGTGCAGAATCTTATGATAAATAGAACCATTGATACACCTTTAAAGCTTCAAATGGCACCTAGTAGCTGTGCTGTTCCTATATCAGAACTTCCCAAGGACACTCCATTTCAGGATTTCGAGCTTAGGTTGTAAATTTGATACTAAATTTCGTTAACAAATCCTGAAAACTTGTTATTTGATAAAACAATTTTCTTTACAGGTCTGGGCAAGGTTGATATGTGTTACTCCATTGCATAGATATTCCTCTTTGGTATGTGTTTCCTAGCATGATACACATTTTATGGCTTCTTTCTGGCCTGCATTTATTGTATTATAATTTTTTGTTTGTATCAAAGGAAAGTTATGTTGTTTTTATATTGAAGTTTGTCTTTTGTGGTAGCTATCACATTGCAAGCACTAAAGGTATATTCTATGCTCGTGAACCTTACTCCAATGTTGATGCTGTGCATGTGACCTGCTTCTTGGGGAATAGTTATGCACCCTAGCAACCATAAGGAACCCGCATATGAGTAAATAGTTTTCAAATGAGCTTCAACACTGCAGCTTTATTCCAAGATCAAACTCTCTTCCTGCCAAGCCCTCCCTCTTGCTTTGGTAAGCACACCTTTTTGGAGTTGCAATTTTGTTTTTCATAAACTAACTTGAGCTCAATAAAGTTGTGCCTACATTCTTTCATCGTACAAAAATTATTTATACTTAATTTCAAACTTTTTTTTTTACATCTTATAGCTTTTTTAAGGGGTTCAACACTATTTTCAATGTTTCTCAAAAAAAAAAAAAAAAAAAACACTATTTTCAAATATAAATAGATAATCTAATACTATAAACCATACTATTATATATTATTATATTGTTATTACTGTTATCTATACAGAACTTTACATCAACAAAACTAATATATATATATATATATTATAAAAACAATAAAATAAAACAAAACTATTTATATGTAAAATGCTGTACAGCTGTGGAGAACTTCATTGCTAGTCTAGAAGTTTACTTTAGTTGGCCAAAAGTTAACTGCACAGTAGTGCTTAGTAATTGGCACACAGACGACTAGATGTACATGCAAATTGTACTCATTGAAATTTTGCATTTTTGTTTTACTAACATTTATTTTTTAATTGGTAGTATAACAGGACTTATTCAAGTAATTCGCCCGTTTCTTCCTTTGTCACAAGTTTTCGAAATTATCAGTAACTTGGTTATGAAATACTTCCCCTGGTTTGTAGACCTTTTTTTTTTTTTTTTTTTTTATCAAAATACAAAGCTTCATTGTTCATCTTGAGAGCTTCCCCATTACTCATCTATAGGGAGAGTGGTGCTTTGTGACTTGGATATGCCGAGTCATCCTGCACTTGAATTGCCTAATAGGACAGGCTTTCATCGCCCGAGATGTCCTTTCACTCAGGTGGCATAAAGTCCTTGAGAGTTGACACGAAATCCATATACTCACTAGGTGAGTCTCAATTCCTTTGTTCCTTCTTTGGTCTACTTATTTAAAAAGAAAAGGAAAAAGAAACCACAATCCACAAAACCAACTATAATATATTTATAATGATCTTCTTTTGAAGTATGAACTCATATCCTTTTTATTGAACTCAGATATTGCTGTCAAGCAAGAAATGATGCAACCTACTGCTAGCATCAAAGACAGGTATCTTCTTTCCTCCTCATAATCATAGATTTACTAGCATATATTTCTTGTTATTACAGTTTAAAACACATATTACTGACTACATTTTTATGATTAAAATGTATAATTGTTTTGCTTATTTCTGTTCATAGAGCAGCACATGCCATGATTGTGGATGCAGAAAAGAAAAACTTAATTACCCCTAGGAAGGTTAGCTGAATACTTAACTTATTGATCTATTTATTTTTTCCTTGTTATCACTTATTTTTTTCTTAAACTGATACTGCAGCTTCAGGTTTGTCTAATTTAGTATAAATGTTATGTTAGACAACTGATAGAGCCCACGTCAGGAAATATGGGGGTCAGTATGGCATTTATTTCAGCCCTCAAAGGATACAAAACGGTTCTAACCATGCCCTCTTACACAAGCTTGGAGAGGAGGGTAACTATGAGAGCATTTGATGCTGATTTAATTCTCACTGATCCCACCAAGGGGATGGGGGGAACAGTTAAGAAGGCATATGATCTTTTGGAATCTACACCAAATGCTTTCATGCTCCAACAATTTTCAAATCCTGCCAACACCTTGGTAACTAATCCTGCCTTTAATTTTCTCCTGTAACTGAAAAGTCTTTATTGGTATCATGTAGGATAAAATTTTCTATGCTACATAATTATCTTAAATTATATATAGTTTAGAATCAATTCGAATATAGTACATACATTATTCATCCTCTCCTGCTTAGTGGATGGCGGATATGTGATTGGCCTCAAAATGGAAAACAGGTGCATTTTGAAACTATAGGTCCTGAGATATGGGAAGATACTTATGGACAAGTTGACATTTTTGTCATGGGAATTGGTAGTGGAGGCACTGTCTTTGGTGTCGGACAGTACCTTAAATCCCAAAATCCTAATGTAAAGATAATGATTCATGCTTTGCCCACATTCACCCTTATAATTCTGTTTCATTCCTTGTTAATATTTTGGTTGTTTTCTTGTAGATATATGGAGTAGAACCTGCAGAAAGTAACGTATTGAATGGTGGTAAACCAGGTAAAATTCATGCTATTTTCTTTCTTATCTAGTTCCTTTTTTTTTTATAACCTCTGAAGAGAACAAAGTTGGTAAATTTTCAAATTTATCTTTTTTTCGTCCAGCTGATATCTAATAATGGAAGACTATAAAAGAAACGAAGATTCAGACTTTGTAACTTTCAAGTTTATCTATGCTTTTGTAGATAACATTGTCCTGGTAAGAGAAGTTAACACTCTAATATTGTTGAAATTTTGAATCAGGTCCTCATCAGATTACTGGCAATGGGGTTTGGTTCAAACCAGATATTTTGGACATGGATGTAATGGAAAAATTTCTTGAGGTAATTGTTGTTGATGATGCTGTTAGCAATGACAGAAAGATTTTAAAAAGAATATAGTATTGTTGCTAATAGTTTTGGTTTTCCCTAACTGTTATGTTGAAACGTATCTGGTAGGTTAGTAGCAAAGATGCGGTAAATTTGGCCAGGGAATTAGCATTAAAGGAGGGACTTATGGTAATTACTCAAATTACTCTTTCAAGTATATCTATCTCTACACTTTCATGGGTGCTCACAACTTAATTATATCAGCTGATGCTACTGGAGAACGCTCTATCTCTACACTTTCATTGTCTATTATCTTTTTCTTCTTTAATTCACAAGTTTTATACATGAAATGTGAATAAGGTTATATTCTGAAAAAATAATTCTGTTTCCAAAATTCATTTCTCTACACATCACCAGTTTTGGTTGTGAAAAAGCTTCTAATTCAATCAACACAAGCAAATGGTGTTCTTTATTATCAGCATCTCTAGTGTTTATGTTCTTATGTAATAAGTTTGATTCAAGTATTAATGCCCATAAATGGTTGTTGATTGTTTGAATTTCAGACTATTCATCCAAGTTTTGGGGAGCGATACTTGTCATCTGTCCTGTTTCAAGAGCTGAGGAAAGAAGCTGAAGACATGCAACCAGTTTCAAAGGAAGTACCTATAATTATAAATTGCTTGTGTCCTCCATCAAAGGAATATATGAAGTATACATTTTTTAAGAGCTGTAAACATTATCCATATTTCTCTTCAAAGTCTTGAGTGCAAAGTTTTTACAGAATTTTTGGAATTTGCCTTCTTTGCGTGTCTTGGCATGACTAGTTGCTTTGGTATTGTTCTCGTGAGACTAGTTCAAACTTCTAACTTAAACAGTTATTCTTTTTGCCATATTTTGATGAATCTGATCTATCCCATAACCATATTGTTCGTGGTCCGTTTTGAAAAGAATGTCAATCAGTTAATGGTTCCAAATTTCCTGCAAAAGAAAACCAAATAAAAATCAGCTTAAGGTACATAGAATGAATACACATCATCAAGTGAATTAGAAAACCAACAATGGCAATTTCTGGCTGCTCACTGAAAGCTATAGGTGAGACTCATTTTTAACTTGATCGTAAAATTAACTGTAAACTACAATTCTTTTATTTGTAACCAGATTCAGCCAAGTAATTCCAAGCTGAATTATGACCTATTACAGATCAATGAACCAGGATTTAATGATAGTTTTCCCCATTCCAAAGAGACTTTAAAACATCCGTTTCTTAATTTTGGAATGATCGTTAGTGTGCAGCATTCTTGATGCCATTACATCTATTACACGTAAAATATCATATGGATTGGAAAAGAATCTCATAACAATCAAATCATTGTCAACTGCAAAAATTATGAAGAAACTGTGCCACGAATACTTTGCAGTTCAGTTCCATGTTTATCTTTGTCACTAAGAGGGAGATTATAAAATTCTGCTAAATAAGTCAAAGCCTCTGAGTTATTGTCGCAAACCGACCACAGTGATGCAACCTCTCCTTTGGAAACTGTACCCCAACCCTCACAATCATCAAGAAAGTCTAATAACTTTGACTAGAATGAGTCATAGTTCATTAAAAGGAAGGGTACAGGAAGCTTTGATCCTATCCGTTCCAGTTGAATTAATGCTAATATCTCAAACACCTCATCTAGTGTACCAATACCACCAGGAAGAGCAACAACGGCAGTTCTATCAAAACTACTGCTCCTAACTATAGCATCCACCAACCCATGCATCCTTGCAGAAAAAAACCTGCATTATTAAAAAGCAGTTAATGCAACTGAGAAGCATCAAAATCCAATGATAAGGTAGCAACAATAGTATATTACCTGCAAGTAAGGTAAGTTTCTGGAGGTAGATAAGGATGAAAATTTGAGGTTGTCCATTCACCAGCTTCTTTACCTATCTTAAATCCACCCACTGGTTTTCCCACTTGTAAAGCACCTTTAGTAGCAGCATCCATTAACCCAGGGCCAATCCCACTCCATGAAGTGCAGTCCAAAAGATTTGCAATCTGCCCGATGGACGATGGAAGATCATAAGGAAAAGTTAACCTTAATTAATAGGAAAAGTATGTAAGAGAAAGGCAATTTGTGATTTTGTGCTTCCATGTATCACCATTCTTGATGCATGTGAATACGTGATTTGGATACCAAAATTTACATGCATGTATGCCCAGAAAAGCAGGCAGGAATCAATGTATAAAGTCACTTGCCTCTCTACCCAACTCTTGTGTTTGCAGGTAATGAGAATGAGCAGGTCCCATCCTCAAAGAACCCAAATACACGACTCCCCTCCCAAGTCTGTGTATGAGTTCATAGCATTGCTGTATCTCTTTTCTGACCTTTCAAACAATACAGCCAAATTAGGTACTAAACCTTTTCAAACATTCATTAAAATTGCAAGACATTTGATACATTCTCAATATTCACAAAATTTCTTAAAGCATGATACTCTTGGAACAACCAATAAGAAATTCTAAATCCTGTTAAGATCCATAAATTTCATAGTCCAGTTTCAATTCTCTACCCCCAACCCACAAAAACGATATCAAGATTAAAATTGGTCATGTTGTCAAGAGAGTAACAGGGCTCAAATAATCAAGCATGAACTGGAGACTACTTAAAAATGAATTTAGATTTGTTATATTTATATATATACATATATATATATATATATATATATATATAAAAGAATGCTATTTGTTTCTAAACAATTTACAGCATAAAATTGTTTAGGTATTAGCATAAAATTTACTAAACAATTTACAGCTATTGGCCCTTACGTGCTTGTTTTTTTACCTCTCTAGAGCGGAGCTTGATAATTCATCTCCATGATCAAATTGTTATCCATCCATAGCTAGCAACTAATTCCAGCAGATTCAGAAAATTAGATACCACATAAAAGTGTTGATTCAGAATTTAAATCACTAGGGTGGTCTGAAACATACTGTATATAGCCAACAGGTATCAGATTTCCCACCAAGATCCAAACACTAATTTGCAGAAAATACAACCATAGCTATTACACTTACTACTCAAGACACAATCTTTAATAAAATATACTGGAAGATGAAGTGCAACTCCAGCACTTATTATTCAAGACACAATCTTCAATATAATATATATTTTGCTTCTAAGCCAAAAGAGATTGCCAAAATAGTCAAGAGTACTTGCTTTACCAAATTAAAACTGAAAACTATAATTTATCACATTGTACTCATTATTCTACAAGGAAGACACATATTTGCTAGTCTGGTAAAAAGGCCACAAACCTTCTCAAGTACCTCTTAAAAACACTTAAATAGCCAAAACTCAAGATGGGTCTAAAAAGAAACTCAAAAACATCAATTACTATGATATGACCTTTACACAAACCAAAAATCTGTTCAATGCTTCAGATGAAGAGAGTGGGGAGAGATGAAGAGAGTCAGAAGCTCTTTAAACCAAGCAGCTGAAATCAAAACAGTTTGTGCACACAACACAAATGTATGTGCAAAAAATAAAAATTCGGCCTCACATTCATTAGAAAAATAAAAAGCAATTTACTAATTTGCTGTATGAAAGATAAAAATTCAATCTCCCATTCATTAAAAAAAAAATTCAATTCACTAAATCACTAACTCATAAACAGTATCCTATTCATTCTTTTATACTAATCTTTGAGTGATCGAAAATATTCCTGTAGTGGAATGTTTCTAGCAATTTCAACAATTCTCGAACGTTGATCATTATCCTTTGAAAGCACTAGACTTGCTGCCAACTTGTACCGTAAACGTTCCGACCAGCTCTCCTACAAATAATTAGACATGTAATTAACAAGTAGTTTAAACAAATGATGATGAAAATTTGTATTTAATTCAAAGAAATTTTTTACCAAAAGGGGTAAATGCCTCCAGGAAGTATTTGTAAACATGTGTTTTATAACATACATCCCGCAATCATACCTGAAAAATGAAAATTGTTAAAATTCTGCAATTAGAAGAATGCATAGAATAGTTATCCATATGTACTAGTACAAATTGGTACCTACCCATTATTTTGTTGAGGATTTGAGACTGGTGATTTCAATTTAAATATGGTAATACTATCAATATACTTGTCTTTCTCCAAAAAACTCAACAACTTATCAAGGCCTGTAACCTATCGCAAAGTTGGATTTTAACATCAGTTATTTTTAGTACAATACCTAACAAAATTACATTAAAAACAATCATTATTGAGTAGAAAGAGTAAGAAACAATACCACAGTTTTAACATTTTTTGTTCGAATGACTTCACTAGTTGCGCTTTGCAAAGAGTCCAGTATATATGTAATTCTTTTTACAAAATCAATGACACATAAGTACCAATGACTATTATCGTCATTCATAGGGATAAAAATCTACAGGTACAAATGAACAATGTATTAGCATGTGTCAATGTAGTATACATGTGTGTGTGTGCGCACTAAGTAAAATTACCTGTTCACACTTCATCAAATTTGACATATACTTGTCATCGTCCCTATATGTCCTTTTAAACCATTCTAGTGTGGGATTGCCATCTTCTTCGAGCATTTTTTGCTGCAAAAATATAAAAAAATTTCAAAAAAGTAAGGTATTAATTAAACACTACAAGCACAATCCAAAACATTTATTCAAGATAGACAACTTGTGTATTAATTAAACACTATAAGCACACAAACCAAAATATTACGAAAACTTACAGCAAAATGCGTTGGCAAATACCACACAAACATGTCTCTATATCTGTTCTCTTCCATCCTCATCTTGCAAACGTACAAATTAATAATCTAAAATACAACATAATTGTTATAATTATTGTATAAATAAACAGCACAAATATTTATTAGTGTATTTAAATTTCATACACTAACCTGACTGCTTATCCATTGGTTAGGGAGCAAGGTATTGAAAGCTGCACGATCACCATACTCATATTTCATGGTCCAACTGGTCTTTTCGGGAGGGGAACTTGGACAGCACCCTGCTCTTCAATATTTTCCACTCTCCCCATACTCCTATCTCAATATAACATGAAATAAAAACAAGGTAAGCAATAACATACATTTGAAAAAAAAAATCACAATTGAAAGCTGTGGGAATTGCAAACTTTTTCCTCGCAAACTTTGTCCTGGACAACATAGATGATCAATGTTTTTTTTTTTGTTTTTTTTTTTTTTTTTATACAAGATAGAAATTCTATTCTAGCCTAACCTAAGTGCATATGTGTGTGAAGCTCCCTCTTGGAAACTTGAACCCTATCCCTTATCCCCCACGCCCCCCAAACACTTACACTTATGGAGTGACTACCGCATAACTTAACATAAAACTTATGTCATAAAAAATTAGAAAGCATATACAAATGTTATAATGGATAATATAATCAATTTTAAAACTAAGATAAATATACCACACTAAGGCTATCTTCATCTTGTGAAAATGACAAAAACACATCAGCTATTGATTTGGGTAAACACATGTTCACCTTGTGATTATGATGAAGATGAAACAACCTATTATGATATACCACCCTAAATCTCTTTCACACCATGCTGCCAGAGCTGCAATGACATTCACCACCCCCAACTCTATCATCATAGCCAAAAAAATAAAGTCTAAGAACTCATTAATCAAAAAAACATTTAGTGAGCAAAGCCATACTCTAGCTTGATGCACTGTAAGTGCCAACTCTGTTTCACTTGGATGAACTGAGCCATGACATTAGGCATCATTTTAAGAGATAAATAAATAATTACATACACTAAGGCAATCTGCTAAGAAAGATTCAATAACTATGTCAAAAGTCTAAAATTTCCTATTGCAGAAAATGAAGTCTAACAACTCATTAACCAAAAAAACATTTAGTGAGCTAAGCCATATTCTAGCCTTATGCACTGTAAGTGCCAGCACTGTTTCACTTGGATGAACTGAGCCATGACATTAAGCATCAATTTATAAGATAAATAAATAATTACATACACTAAGGAAATCTATTGAGAAATTAAGATAAACTTCAACTAAACGTTTTTAACGTGATTATCTTAAGAGATTTTTTGAAAATATCTTGAGTGAAGAAAACATTAAGGCAAATTGTGTAATTGACTTCTATAAATAAACTCTTCACCACCAAATCTACAAAGCATACATGACACTTTTACCAACCACCAAGGAGTAAATAGTCTAATCAATGGAAAATTCATCGGTTGGACAAAACAAAATGAAGCTTTTTTCCTCATGCACTTGTCAATTAGTTGAGACTGAGTACAATTCTTAAAAGGGAAAAATTATAGTACATCAACACATATTTGATCTTAGAAGTGTAATTTTCCTTGGGTTCTAAAAAAACTGCTTCCATAGAATAAATTCGTGAGAAAGCTTTTGAATTCATTTATGCAGCAAATTTATTTTGCAAACAATGACCATTCCAAAATTTATACGAAGAAAAAATATGAAATGGGAGTTCAGGTAGAAAAATAGAATATTCATTTAGAAGAATTGAGGCGGGGCCTTACCTTCACCTTCAATGCCAATTTTTTTCCAGAACAATGTCTACATATATAACTTCATTGTACAATGGAACTTCTGGACCTGTGTGCTAAATTCCAAGACTCGTTGATATAAGGACCAATACCAAGAAAGTGAGCATAACTGGGAAATTAATATGGGGAACATGAAGAGAAAAGATCTAATTAATAGCAATACGGTATTTGAAATTTTACTTGGGGACCTAAACAGTTGAAAGAATACTCATTTGTTCACTTCTGTTCGATAGCTATTGTCATTCAGCATTCTTTCTTTTCTTTTTTTCTTTTTAAGTCATAAACATTTAATTAGAAAGAAAACAGAGAAGCCCTCTAATTTCTAAAGAAAACAGCAATCATGGGTATTGAAATTGTGTTTATCAAATAGGAGGAAACTCCAAATCAACTTTCGAAACAAAGTTAACAAACAACACCCAAATCTCCTATCAAAATAATAAAAATAAAAACCCAAATCAATTAATAGCATTAGGGATTACTAACAATGAATAAAACTAAAGACAAATCATGCGTTGATAGTCAAAGAAACTTTAATAATATGTATATTAGTAGTGAAATCAACTTCATCTGAGAGAAAGAGAAAGAGAAAGAGAAAGACAAAGACAAACCTATTTCAAATTCGTCGCCGGGCAGAGAACGGCCGATACTGTTTCTTCTTTGGGTTTTGTTTAGCTGCCCTGGGTTCTTGTGGTTGATTAGTAAGAGAAGAAGCTACACAGAAGAAACTGAATTCTGCGTTCTTTAGATAAACCGAATCGGAAGCGTGATAAAGCGTGACAGAGACAAATTTGTGTTTGAGAAGGAGAAGCGTACAGTGAATACCGGGTTGTTTTAGATTTTTTATTTTTACTTTTATATATATAACTTGTTTGACCGGTAGCAAATATTTACTCTAAATTACTCAAAATTAAATGAATAGTCCGGATCAAATTTTTATTTATTTAACGGTGTAGATTTAGGTGGGTACCATACCCCCCAAAAAAAGAGGGGGGTATGCTAGCATGACCTTTCAGCTATTTGCATTCTCGTTATTACTGAATTTGAACCTCCCCATTAAAAAATAAAAATAAAATAAAATAAAAAAATTTGTTGAGTGATGCAATAAATGGAATAACTAAGAAAACGGCGTCGTTGCCTCTTAATATTTTGTCCTTCATTTTCGTGTGTTGCTGTGTCCGAGCGTGAGGATTGTCCAAAACCAAAACCTCTTTTTTTTCCAAAGAATGAGAGAGGTTCCATCTTTGATATCCCTATGCATTTATTCACTCAAGAAAGAACTCATCCACGGTTTTAATTTATTTCTTTTACTTTTATTAATTTATTATCATGCTTTAATATATATTTTTTTTATTTTAATTTTAGTTTGATTTTGTTGTCTATGTTGTTTCAAACTTTCAGATGATGATCTTGTACCGGTTGTCTTCGAGCTTCCACACGAGTTATTTGATACCTTAGTTTCAAGTTTGCCCCCGTTGGCCTTGCAAAACGTGCAAACACAAACGTATGTTCACACGATTCTCCTACTTTCTCACCAACACTTTTTTTTTTTTTTTTTTTTTATTAATAGGTTGTGATCACTGTTGTTGGATTTGGATTTTTATTTCTGGGTTTCTCTTTTGAACAATCAAAGAATAGAATTTATCAGAAATGAGAGAAGAATTTTTTTTTTTTTCCTTGCACTTGAATTCAGTGTTATTCTTTTTTCTTACTGTAGGATTTGGGATTTTTTTTGAACATTAAATAAAGGCTAAAATGAGTGTGACTCATGATCAAAAGCAATGGTGGGTGTGTGTAGTTATAAAGTGTAATGATTATTACATTAAATAAAAATTTGAAAAGGGTCATACCCAATGCACGAAGCTTTGTGTTTTCTTAGAGAGGTAATTGGTAGGCAACTTTATCCCCAATTTTTCTTTTTTGGAGAGGCTAATTTGTGAACTCGAACTCACACTTTGTCGCTTTTGGTAAAAGACACTTGACATCACACAGAGGCCCGACCTCTACAACTATAAAAATTTAATGGTTGTAATTATATGGGGCTAGTTGCGCTTCTGTTTAGAACCATTTTCGGGTGGGATCAAATCCGAGGTCCTAGGGACAACACTCATGAGAGTGTACGAGACTTTAGGAGTAGGATACCGGGCACCTTTGTTGATGTAGTTAATTCACGTCTCTTCTACCATAACTAATTACTCACCTTTCATTGACCTTTTCTTTTTTCTCTGTAATTGTTATCCAATTTCTTGTTTGAACAGGCCGTTTGAGGACCGTAAT
This sequence comes from Quercus ilex subsp. ballota, assembly GCA_032727855.1. NCBI lineage: Eukaryota > Viridiplantae > Streptophyta > Magnoliopsida > Fagales > Fagaceae > Quercus > Quercus ilex. The sequence goes on from CM064916.1 coordinate 45,474,942, forward strand.
TACCAGGAGCTTACTGATGATTGCTTTAGAAATGGAAGAAAACGTGGAAGGTTTGGAACAATTGAGTGTTTTATTTATTTATTTTGATAAGAACAATTGAGTGTTTTATTTTCTTTAATGACATACTCATTCATACATTCTGTGGAGTTTTTACTCAATTTAGGGATGATATGTAGAACAGTACAAATGCCCTCTGATTGGAACTTTTTATTTTTTATTTCACAGGCATTGGAAATTTAACACAGCATGGAGGGCATTATGCAAATTGCGTTGGCCCGACCTTGTTGAACAGATCGAACCAGTTGATTGGCAGCAGATGTATTGGGAAATGCATTTGCAAAAGTAGGCCCATTTGTGGACACAAACTTTTAAGTTCGTATTGTTACGTATTCATGGTTTCATCTTATGATTTAGACCTTTTGTTATGTTGAACAAACTTGAACAGTTGCCTAGATGAGGCAACAGAGATAGCTTTGCTTCCATCTTTTAATGGATGTATTGGTGACATACGAATTCCAGGTACTAATTATGATGCTTTCATTATCTTTCAGCAGTATTTGAACATTCTGAGTGAAAATGGCTTCCAGCTTAAATTATAAAGTTTGTCGAGCCTTGTAATAGAAAATTGGGTTTAATTTTCCACCATAGCTGGATGACATCATCACTTGCTTCCTTTCATGTACATACAGAAATGCATCTGTGTTATTTCTTAGTGTAGATCATGATTATGAAACTAATTTTATCACTTTGGACGCATTTCATTGCACTTTTAAAGTAATCCAAGATTCTTTTGTGTTTTAGAAGTATATTCAAGTGAATTCGATGAAATAAATAAACAAGATGATGTAGCTGTTCTTTTAGAACTAAATTTTATTTATTTAATATTTCATGGATGCCCTCTTGTGGAGCTCTAGGGACAGGGAATTGATGATTAAGAACTCCCCCCCTGATTCCATTGTAGAATTGAGCTTTTGAATCTCATTAGTAAGTTTCAAAAACTGCACTTAGTGGGTACACATACATCACAACATTTTCTTTTTCATTGTCTCCTTTTGTGACTATTATAAAGATTCTACATAGAAAAAAAAATAGCAAAACAAGAGCTTTCTACTTCCCTTGGGTGCTAAATCCAAGGATAAAACAATATGGAATCCTATTCTAGAGAAGATAGAACGAAGATTAGCAGGGTGGAAACGTTTGTACCTATCCAAGGGAGGTAGAGTTACTTTAATTAAAAGCACTCTATCTAATTTACCCATGTATTTTCTATCTTATTTCCTATTCCAGTTGCTGTGGCTAACCGAATTGAGAAACTTCAGAGGAATTTCTTATGGGGTGGCATTGGTGATGAACCAAAATTCCATTTGGTTAATTGGGCTACTATCTGCAGTCCCATTGCTTCGGGAGGTTTGGGGATAAGGAAGGTAAGACTTTTTAATGAAGCCTTGCTTGAGAAGTGGTTGTGGAGATTTGGGATGGAGAGGGCTGCCCTTTGGAGGCAAGTGATAGCGGTGAAATATGGCTGTGAATGGGGTGGCTGGTGTACTAGACCTATTAATGGCCCATATGGTGTTAGCTTGTGGAAAACTATTAGTCGAGGATGGCCTTCTTTTTCTCACCACATTCTATATGATATTGGGGATGGGTCTAGGGTGAAATTTTGGCAAGACCATTGGTGTGGCGAAACATCTCTTGCAGTCAACTATCCTGAATTGTTTCGAATTTGCCGAGATCAGGAGGTTAGTGTGGCTGAGATTATGAAGTTTGATAATGGAACCCTATTTTGGGATGTCAATTTCTTTAGGGGTGTGCACGCTCGGGAATTAGAGGCGTTGGCTGGTTTCATGGATACCATATATGGTGCTTTGGTGAGAGGGTTTGGGGATCAGAAGATGTGCTGGAAATCGGATAGAGAGAGGGGTTTCATGGTTAAGGATTATTATAGTCTCTTAGTGGGCTCTAATGGCTATTCCTTTCCTTGGAAAAGCATTTGGAAACAAAAGATTCCTTCTAGAGTAGCTTTCTTTGTTTGGACTGCTGCTTTAGGGAAATGCTTAACGATTGACAATCTATGGAAAAGGAAGGTTTGGATATTGGATTGGTGTTACATGTGCAAGTGTAATGGTGAATCGGTTGATCATCTTTTTCTTCATTGTCCGGTTGCAATGGATCTATGGGCTATGGTGTTCGGTTTGTTTGGAGTGAGTTAGGTTATGCCGTAATCTATAATGGGGCTTCTAGCATGTTGGCAAGGCAGTTTTGGTCGTCATCGAAACGGGTATATATGGTTGATGGTTCCCCATTGCTTATTGTGGTGCCTTTGGAGGGAGAGAAATAGTCGGTGCTTTGAAGATAAGGAGAGATCCATATCTGACTTGAAACTATTTTTCTTTAGAACTTTAATGGATTGGTTGGCTGCATTGCAGAACCAATCATTTTTATCTTTTCTTGATTTCTTAGATTCTTGTAATTTTTGTTCTTGATTGTTTCGACCCTTGTACACTTCCTGTGTACTAGGGTGTTCCCCTTTTTTTGACATCAATAAACTTATTACTTATCAAAAAATTTGTTTCCTCATTTTTTGTTCTGTGCAGATGCTATATTAAAATATATCGGGGTTGATGGACAAGAGAATCATTTAACTTCTGATTATTTGAAGTTATCTTATCATTGCCAAGCTTTTGGTTGCTATGCTAGGTAATGCATTATGCTAGCTTTTACATTATGAGAGCTTATGCCAATGGTCTATAATGATTGGCTGGATTCTAGTTACAATATAACAGGAGTACTTCAGCTATCTATTCCTATGCATTTTTATGCTTCTTTTGCCTGTATTTATTCTTACTGTACTAATAAATTTACTTACGATTTAGACTACACTTTGCATCATCTAGGTTTCTTGCAAATGTGCTAAAATGGAGTCTCCAAAGTTTTTATATCATTAATGTTTTTTTAAACCTAAGTCTTTAATTCTTAGATCATGGTATAAATGGATGCTTGGTTTTGGCTGCATCCATGTTTCTTCTCCTTTAGATTTTATAGGTTGGCTAAATATTGCTTCTAAAATTTTTGTGGAGCCTTTTTCTATTCATCCAGGTGTACATGTGGTCTCTCCTCCTTTTAATAATTTTTTTTTTAATTTTTAGTACTTAGAAAAATTAAAATAAACATCTGTTATTCTTTCTTTGTTGATTTTTTGAGTTATAAGGATTGTTTAGGTTGTTACATGATGTTTGTTTCTTTGTGCAGATGTCTGAGACTGCAACATATACTTTGCACTGCTGAAACTTGTGTATGTTATTCATTTCATAGTAGTAGATGACAGTTACTTGATGAGTTGGCCTTTAATATCTAAATATGTTTTTGTGCCCTGTTTCATTTGGTTTTGGATTATATGCATGTTTTGGATCCCTTCTTTCATTAATGAAAACAATAATAAAAGATTGGGTTCTATTTTGCTTCTCTTAAAGCTGCATTCACTTTTCCATTAAAAAAAAAAGGCTGCACTCACCTTATTTAAAAATTTAAAAAATAAATTTTTACTAACACATTTTTTTCTGCATGGAGGGGCTATGAACTGTCTTACAGACTAGGTTATAAGGTATATTGCTGGTGGCATAAGAATTGGATCTAATTGACTCTGAGAGTGCGTGCACATGTGCATCCATGCACATCTGCTAGTGCTAACATAATAGCTTGACATATGTTGTCACTTTTCTGCCTCTAATATTATTCTTTTGCAGCATTTATTGAGAACTGGCAAATTAAAGAGCTTGGTGCTAAGGTGGATCAGATCCAAAGAGCATGTATGTTCAATTGTTTTTCCAAGTATTCTTAAGTTTATAAGACACTTGTGCTCCTTTGATTTGTGAGACAAATAACTTCATTGGTAAAGAGATGAAACTATTTACATGCATAAGAAAGGACCAATTGAAGCAAACACAACAGAGAAATAGAATAAGTTATTAACAGCCAATGTGCTTTAGCTCAACTAGCACCTCCTCAGCTTTCAAATGCTAGGTGTAGAGTGAGGTTGTGAGTTCAAAACCAACTGGGTGCATGCATAACTTACCAATAAAAAAATTGTTAGCAACTTTTTTCCTTAATTAGTATTTTTTTTCTACCTTGATTAGACTTCCTAGGTCACCAAATATTTTTCCAAGCAACATTGAGTCATGCATGTTCCTAGGCAACTGATTAGGGATAAGGTAGTTTTTTCATTTCAAGTCTCTAGCTAATGTCTTCTCTCTTTTGTCCTCCCTCTCCCCACTCCCCCACCCCCAACCAAAATAAAAATCTCACCTATCAAGGATTCATCACTTTCAACAAGCATTTTCCATGAAAATGCATGCATAATTCTATCCGTTTCCCTGTTAGTTTGGAAAACTGACTAAAAGTGTCAAGAAAATGATTGTTTCCATAACATGGACTGTACGTATCATCCCATACTTGGAGATTGCAAGAAAAATAAAAGATGGAATTTTAGTGTTTCAGTGTCATGTAAACTTCGAAGACTGATTAATGGTCCAATAGGATACCACTTCAAGGAAAAATCATATCAGTTTTCACCGAACAATATGAGTGTACAAATAATTTACTTAGGACAGAGCATTGTTAAAGAAAATATGAATGGAATCTACAAGAAAATCTAATCGTCAATAAAAATTTGGCGAAAAACCACTTTTAGTCTCTACATTTTCACGCGAATCTCATTTTAGTCCCTACATTTTATTTTTACCGCTTTTAGTCCCTATTCTAAAAAACGCTTCCCGTTTTGGTCCTTGTTACATTAGAGACGGAGAAAGCTGACGTGGCAAACGGCAGGAATAAATAATACTAAATTAATGTCCACGTGGCCTAAATTAATAATAATAATAAAAATTTTGGCATTAAAAAATGCCACGTTAGCATCTAAATTAAAAAAAATTAATTTATTAATTTTAACTAAATAAAAAAAATTAAAAACAGAATTAAAAACTAAAAATTATATGAATTGAGATCTAAGTGTATCTTAAACAAGAACAATAAGAACACAAACCCAGATCTAAGAACATAAACCTAGAAATTTAAAAAAAAAAAAAAAAAACATTGAATGCTAAGCAAAGGCTGAGTCAGTGAGCGAGTGAAGGAGTGAGTGAGTGACTCGCCAGGGAGCTTGAGATCAACGAAGGAGGACATCATCTCGGGGCAAGAAACGGGGCGAGAGTAGTGAGCGATGGCCTTGGAAGAGAGGCCATTGAGGGTTCCACAGAGGGAGCAATTCCACGACCATTGCTCGAGCTCGCAGTAGGTGTTGAAGTAGCCCCAGCAGTTCTCGCACCTCGGCAATAGGTCTCCCTCCGATCTATATTCGGGACCCTTACCGTTCTCGTCCTTCTCCGCGAATGGCGTCACCATCACGCCCCATGGCAGACCCGACCTGTCCTGCGCGCCCGGATCTATCGGGAACCGCAACACCGTCGCTCTTACCGCCATGCCTGCGCTTCTTTTCTTTTGGTATTTTCTCAGGAGACAAAAAAACTCAATTTCAATGTTTTTTTTGGGGTTTGTTGAGGATTTGTGGCCAATCTGTGGCTCTTTTTTTTTTTATTTTTTTTTATTTTTTATAAATTTCTGGGTTTGTGTTCTTGTTGTTCTTGTTCAAGACACATTTAGATCTCAATTCATATAATTTTTAGTTTTTAATTCTGTTTTTTTTTTTTTAGTTAAAATTAATAAATTAATTTTTTTTTAATTTAGATGCTGACGTGGCATTTTTTAATGCCAAAAAACATTTTTTATTATTAATTTAGGCCACGTGGACATTAATTTAGTATTATTTATTCTACCGTTTGCCACATCAGTTTTCTTCGTCTCTGATGTAATAGCAGGGACCAAAACGGGAAGCGTTTTTCAAGATAGGGACTAAAAGCGGTAAAAATAAAATGTAAGGACTAAAATGGGAATCGCCTGAAAATGTAGGGACTAAAAGTGACTTTTCGCCTAAAAATTTTGAAGGGAGTAGTCTAAGTTAAACTGCATATGAGATTCTTTGCGGACCTGAAGATAACAATTTGCCCCTTTTCCATTATTCTATTGGGGGGACTGATGAAATATTGACTAATTTGGCAACTCCTTAACAAAATACATTCAGTATGCACCACGGAATGAAAGTAGAAAATTTTTATCTTCATATGGTGTGATTCTGCTGAAGCACCTTCTAGGAAAATGTTTTTGGAATTTGTTACCAGTGCTAGATTCATTAAAAAATATTTTGGTTTACATGATTACTAAATGCTTCCTTCCAATTGCTAATACAATAATTGTCCATGCACCGTTTTTCAGATTGATGGGTTATGCAAACTTCTGAACCAGAACAGTGAAACGTTAACATCACTTGAATTCATTCACTGCAAGCTTTCCCCAAATTTTATCAACGCAATTTGTGGTTCTTTACTCATACAGAGTATGCAAACCCATGGGATACAGCACTTCTCCATCAACACATCTAGCTTTCTTGAACACAACCTTTTTTCATTACCCGATGGACTTTCATCATTTTTATCATCGGGAAGGTACATCCATTCTATTAATGGTTCACTTTTATCAACTTGTATGTATATGTTATCTGTGATTGACTGGGTTGCCTAACATGCTTATGAACTCACAAACCTGTAGATTGTAACTACAAAAACTGCTGTCTGCTGTATTCTAATTATGTTTCCTTCTTATTACAATGTGGTGCTTCAAGGGGTATATGGGGTTGACATCTTATAGAAGCAATTTGTCCTTTTCCCATGGCCAACCATGAGTAGTGGAAATCCTTTTGACTGCCACTTGTTTTATTTTGTTAACTTCTCCTTCCTTTTTTTTCTTTTTCTTTTTTTTTTTTTTTTTAATTCCACTATTTTTTTTTTTTCAATTACAATACATTGTTCCTCTGTATTTTGTGGTGCACTTATGTTGGCATAGCAGTTCGCACTCTCTTATTTTGGACCAATAATGTTGAAGATTTAGAGTTTGATCTGCTTGTAAGGAAATCCCATCTCTTAAGATTTGCAAACTTTTCAAAGAAGTTGCAATCAAGTGATCTATGATACCAGAAAACCCTAGTTCAAATCAAATGGTACTCAATGAAATAGGTGTTTGAAAATGGGATAAAATCAATGTGGCAGACAGTATCAGGCAGAGAAGTCAGTTCTAGGTGAGACTCCATATCTCAGATTAGATAACAGCGACAATCTTTATCCACTTCTGAGTTGGGTGCAATAGAAAGCATACAATCAATTTTCCAGTACCCTTTTGAGTTGATGGAGTTTCAATGCCTGGACTTTTGTAGTGATACTTATTGGGCTTTCTTCTTGGATTTTCAGAGAGCTTGGGATCTAATCTCATTAGGCAAACTTTGTCAAGGCCTAGTTATCTTTAATGCATCACACATTTCATTCTTGCACAGCTATATGTTTATTGCTTTCAATTTTTCTTTTAAAAAAAAAAGAGATCTAATTTGACCAATATTGCAAAATCATATTATACCTGCATGGAAGAATGCAAATATTAATTACTTACCTAAACATTTAATCTCATTTAAGATGAAGTCTGAGACTCTGAAGTATATAAGCATATAATACTATTACAAAACTTAAATGTTTAATTATCTGCCACTTAAAGAAGAATTCAGATGAAGCTTTAAGCTTTCTTAACTGTATGTGTACTTAAGGACTCCAACATATCCAATGGTATATGCCCTGATGTCCCTGTTATTTTGCTATCAGGTCCTTGTGTTCATTAAAATTATGTGACAACCAGCTGGGTCGAAATTTTGCAAAAATGGTCTTTAATACCATTCTCGATGTTTCATCTAGCATATCCATCCTTGATCTTTCAGAAAACAATGTGAGTCATGCATTCTTTTTTAGATAATTTATGTGCTGTGTATTTGATTAGCCAAAGAAAAGAAGAAGAAAAATATATACGTATACTTCGTATCTTTTACTTTAAACCAACATAAAGCTTCATAAACACTTTGCAGATATCTGGATGGCTTTCTGGTTTTAACAAAAGATCCTCTGGTGGACCCTTATCATCCCTAGGAATTGGCAAGTCCTTGCAATCTTTACGTGTTCTCAACCTGAGGTACCACACTAGCAAAGTTATGTCTTATATGCAAAATTATTATCCCCTAGGATCAATTCATGGCAGTTGTGGTATCTTGGAAATTGTAAATTGTACCCCTGGGTTTGTGCCTAGTCTCTTAGAGGATATGAACTACCACAAATCAATGCTGATAATGTTGTAGTGAGTTCTAAATAGTCTTCCATGCAAAGAGAGCTTACTAATCTGATTTTAGGGGTAACAATCTACGCAAAGATGATGCTGAAAGTCTAAGATATGCATTAGTTCATATGCCTAACTTGGAGGACCTGGATATAGGTGACAATTCCATTGAGGATGAAGGAATCAGGTGAGTTGAATTTCCATTCTCCATATGTGTTTTTCGATGCAGTAGCGAATAGGCATTTGTTTTCACACGCTATCTTTGAACTTGCAGGAGTTTAATCCCCTATTTTGTTGAAGCAACTGAAAGATGCTCCTCCTTGGCTGATTTGAATTTGGAGAATTGCAACCTTTCTTGCAATGGAGTAACCCAACTTCTAAATACCCTTTCAAACTTTAAAGGACCACTAAAGTCCCTATCTCTTGCTGATAATTGCCTTGGCAGGTTTGTCTGATTAACACTGGCATGGAAATTACACTTCACCCCATCTTTTTTTTTTCAAATATGTTGAGATTATTTGTACTGTCTTCCAGCCAGGTAGCTGTAGCTTTGGGAAAATTTTTGCAGACATCCATCGAAGTACTGAATATTGGAGGTATTGGACTGGGTTCAACTGGTTTTCAGGAGCTACAAGAAGGCATGACGAAGGAGTTGAAGCTAGTCAAGATTAACATAAGGTTCGAATTGATGCTAATATATGTTCTTTGTAATTTTTTGTGGTTGCTATGGTAACTAATATTTTTTACTTATCAAAAAAAATATGGTAATTAATATTTTAATGAATTTCATACAGCAAAAACCATGGTGGGATTGAAACTGCCAAGTTTTTTTCAAAACTTATGTCATTCGCTCCCAAACTTGGTGAAGTTAATGCAGCATATAATTTTATGCCTGTACAATCCTTAAGCATCATCTGTGCAGCACTGAAAGTTGCAAAAGGTAATTATTTGAAACTGTTAGTAATTTTTGAATGGATAGCTTTTTTATTATAGTAAATTTTCAAATATATATTTGAATATTCACTAAATTATAAGTGCAGCTGGTTTCCTTCTTTTTGTATTGACATTACTAGAGAATTCCAGAATATGAAATTGATTAAATTCTATCATTTGTATTTTGTTGACGTAAATCATGCACTTAAGACTAACTGCATTTGGAGTTGCAAAGATGCAAACAATGTTCTATTTACTCTTTTCTTCTTCATATAGAGATTCAGTACACTATCTGAGGAAAAACCCTCACTCAACCTTACTTTGATTGAGCCAAGAGAGAGTATCATTTGAGTTGCATCTATAATTGCAATCTTGATAGTATTGTTGTACTTGTATCTTTAATCCCATTAAACAACATGCCAGTGTAAGGGAACAGATATCATCTTTTTTCAATTTGATAAAGACTATGCAACTCTAGAAATTTCAAATGCATAAAGCTAAACATGTTATTAATTTGGAATGCTATTTAATACATAATTGAACCATTTTTTTTGCTGATTTTGCTTATGCTAAGACTAATATTTTTTTAATCAAACAACAATAATAGGCTACTACATAAAAATAAATAAATAAATAAATAAGAGGGGGGGGGGGGGGGGGGGGGGTTTAGTGTGTCCACAAGAATTCCTCCCATCAGGAACATTTGGAGAGTTTTACTATATTCTGCTTATGATTTAGGTAATCTTGAGCGTTTGGACTTGACGGAAAATACTTCGGACTATCAGTTGGCTCAAGCTTCAATGCTTAATGGAATTGAATGTAATGGGAGGCCCATTGTAATTCTTCCAATACGATCAGCTGCAGATGCACCTTATGATGATGATCCCTAGATGTTAATACTTTCTTCTGTTTTTACTCAACCAATATATATGGGACTGCACGTTGCTGTTTCCTGAGTTTGTGATCAGTGCATTGAAATTGTGCAAGCATTTTGAATGTAATTTTGTGTGTAATGCATAAGGTTTTTTCCCTTCATAGTTTGTAATAGGTTATGGTTGTTCACTGCTCAATAATTCTGGTGTATACATTAATTTGATTTGAGCTGTATTAGATTCATCAGTCTGTTGTAACCATATTTAATTTCTTTGGCATCATGACTCATTATATTCATGTTGTAATTTTCTTATACATATCTTGCCAATTGGAATATATAACTTTTGTAAAGCACAATGATAGTTAAACTTTATAAGATCTTAGGGCCCTCCATCACAAAATATGTGGGGTCGAGATTTTGCTCTTTGATTATGTTTTCAACCCCTAGTGTCCGGCAGGATTTTATTATTTCTGTCTTTCCGCTTGCTGTCTTTTATCTTTGGATGATGGTTCTACAGTACTGCCTACTTCCCAAGGGAACACAGAACACTTATGGGTTCAAAATCCTGATTGGCCCAATTTTTGGGGTTTCTATTTTTTTTGATGAATGAAAAATGGGTAGAGGGGTGCGACTTGAGTTTGCATTTGGGTTTCTATTTAATCTGAATACTGCTCTGCCGTGTATTTTCTAACGTCCCAAATCAAGCTCCACAGAGGGAGATGCAAGGATTTATTAAGTGAAAACGAAATATTGCTCTCAAGGCCTAGGCATGGATTCGCTTGTATAGAAGAAAACAGACAACATTATTCGATATAAATCATGCAATGACAGTAGGCCAATGTTTTGGACAGGTGGTTCTAATAATTGCTTTTTTCTACGTATCTAAGATTTTCAGTTCTTTTTCAACTTCAACCCTTGTTTGGATATCCCATTAAAACAGGAAGGTTTTATTATGTCTAGAGACATGGGTCACCCATGTCACTGAAAATGAAACAAAATAGGAATTCAAATGGCTGCCAATAAGATAATAACAATGTTACAAACACAACAAAATTCACAATTTTTTCAAAAACTTTTTTAAGGTTGCAGATTGTGATAGTAAAATATCAAGTTTATATGAGATTATTTGTATTGTATACCAAGTACAATTTGCCAACTCAATAATTGTGAAAAATATTGGCAAAATTTGTTGGGTCATTTGATTGATGAGATTACCACCAACATTATTTATATTGTATACCAAGTATAATCTGCCAACTTAATAGTTGTGAAAAATATTGCCGAAATTTATTGGTTCATTTGATTTATTGATAAGATAGTAACTATTATTCTCAATGACGGCTATGCCCACACGTGTTGCTGTTACAAGCTTCTTCTTTTCTTTTTCTTTTTCTTTTTTCCTTTTTGGGAGAAAAGTTTTGCTGTTACAAGCTTCATGGTCTGTATAGTGCAGACTCTCAAAGTCTCAATAAGTAATGAAGCACTCTGTTGTGTGTGTCTTTTTTAGAGTGAGAAGAAGTGTGTGAGTACTTTAATAACTTGTGCATCATATGGAGGAAGAGAGTCGTTTCCATCATAGTTATGAGGAAGGAAAAAGGTGATAAAGACATCCCATCTTTAAGAAGTTGGCCAGGATGGAGTTGTGATGCAATGTAAAAGCTGACTTGTCCATGAAGAATGGTACTAAAATAAAGGCATCACTCTCACAACTTTTTTTTTTTCAATTGGAAGCCCATGGGTTTCAATTAGCTCAACTTGTAAAGTCTCTGATGGTTGAATAAGAGATCTGGGGTTCAATCTTCACTTATGCCAAAAACCGATTGATGTCTTGGTCTGATGATAAAGAGCTATCATTAGGAGCGGACGTCATAGATTGAAATTTTCACTCAAAAAAAAAAAAAAATTAGAAGCCCTCTCTGGGTTATACTGGAGAGACAATGATTTTCCTTTCTTTAAACCCTCTCTCCTCCTAATGTAATGTGAGCCATTTGATTTTAGGTTCATTGTTCAACAACATTCAATTTTAGGTCTATTACTTGTTCAACAACAATGAGAGACTTATCTTTACTAAAATTTATTTAACTAAGCTTATATTTATGAAAACATGTTTGCAAATATCGCATTATCAATATTCAAAAAATAAATTTATAATTGATATTCTAATCTATGAAAACAATAACACGCAAACCTTAACATTTTGTTTGAGAGAAGGAAAAAGAATAGAATGAAATGAATTATTTTGGAATATTTATTTCATTCATTTGCTTTCTATTCTGTTGTTTGGAAGTTTAAGTGAGAGATAATAGAATAGGTAGGAAGAAATACTCATTTCTTTCTAGTTTCTCAAAACATTAAATTTCCATCCAAAAATTAGGAAGAATATGAGGGAATGTAATTAAGTTTAATGACATTTTTACTAAAAATTCCTAAAATACTTCTATATATTCAATCATTTATTGAAAAAAGAGAAGTGCTACATCCACAATATTTTCATAACAAATTATAGGTGATAAGTTGTTAATGGTTATAATTTGAATCCACAACTAAAATTACTTTTTGCCACTCATAATAACCTGTCACTTAAGATTTAATTTATTGTGAAAATGTTATAAAAATGTTGTGAACATAACATTTCTCTTAAAAAAAAAAGTTTTCCTTTTTTTTTTTTTTAAGAAAAAACTTAATACTCATTCAATTCATTTCTATATTTCTTTAGATTAACTCGTTTCATTCCATTCATTTATAAACTATAAAAAAATGAATTGTAACAGTGTTGGGATTGCTAAGAATTGCCCTTGTGCTTAGATGCGCATGTATTCCCAACAAACCTGATCAGCCAAGCTGTAAAGGTCAAACTATTCACAACAAAATGGCAAAACCCACTTAATTATATCTTATGGTATTAGCAAAAACCTAACATGATTTTTTAAAAAAAGAGAGAAAGGGGACAACTTTTTTTCCTTGAGCTATGTCCAAAAGTAGTTGTTGAGTTGGCTTTGTCATGAAGTTAACCTTTTTCCCTCGTCGTGCATTGTCAATCATCTCCCATTGGGAACTTATCCCATCCAAAACCCAATTAACAAACATTTTATTATGAATCTATCATTACTTCAACGACCCGTGAACAAACAATCTGTTAGTAATTTCTGGTGCCTAGAGCTTGTTGTCATTGTTCATTTTGGAGAGACTATGCCTATGCCATCATTTTATTTATGGACCATTGTTTCAATATCCCAAGAAATAGTGGTCCTGCTCCACATCAAGCTTCATCCATTACAGTGGCGGATATATCTAAGACTATCTGAAAGGGTAAAAACTATAACCTTGTATTTTCAGAAAGCAAAAGAGGGCCGGGGGATAAGACGAGAGCAGGGCAAGTCAAGATGGAGTGCGAGGTGGAGGCATTTTGTCATCTCTAATTAGGTGGTTCTACTTCTGTCCTTGATTTGATAGAGATTATAGAGAAATGAGACGGATGAAATGAGAGCGTTGAGAAAGAATTAACAATTATGTTTAAAATATAGTAATATAAAATGTATAAATAAGATTCGTATTAAAAATTAAATTATATATATACACACACACAAAGTGGAGTGGGGACGAGACAAGGCCCGTCCTCATTTCAGAGCAAAGTGAGCTAAAACAAATCGAGCAAAACCAGAAAATTTTGCCATCTCGGCCTCTCAATTCTGGAAAAAAGAAATTGAAAGGAGGGCTGATTAATGTAACATAGATAAATAGACGCCAATTTGATAGGCAAAGCATTCCTTCTTGCATCAAATAGAAAATATGACAATCTGATATACTGCTTTATTATAAAACGAAAAATTAAGGTAATGCGTGATATTCACACATGACTGAATCTCGGCTTTAACGTGATTTTAGAATAAAGAACAGCAAAGCCTTTTAGTAAAGTATTGGAATACTGACAGAATATTTTAGATGAAATCACTATATTAATTAGCAATACTGAGAAAAGCATTGTGGTACGAATGCTAATAGAAAGCATGAATCTATATCTATAAATTCACTACTCTTATCATTAAGGTGTTGAACCTTAAGCCTTCTGCTTATTATATTGATGGTCCAGTGGCAATTAATGTATACTTCAAAATGAAACTTCATTGATAATGAGGCTAAAAGAAAGGGAAAATTCTTCGATACTTAGAAAGACATAAAATTTTATGCGAATGGAAGAAACAATATGTGGAGCCCATGAGAGAGAGAGAGAGAGAGAGATGTTCTGAACATATGTGAGTAAAGAAGATAGATAGAAACAAAGAAACACATAATTTATCAAAAATAGTAGCTAGAATTAACACTTGATTTATATATTATCCTTATGGCACTTTTTTTTTGGTTAATAATTTGATAGTTGAGGGAGGGAACTTTAAACTATACGCATCTTTATTGAAAAGATTATGAGATGTCAATGAAGTCACAAAACACTTGGCTTTGTAGTTTGTTAATTAAGTTATTATTATGAATCTTCTCCCAACATATTTTGTTCATGTATGTTCTAGTCCCTGCCTACATTCATTGAATGTGTTTTCAGTAGAACAGTGTCACCAAAAAAAAGAAAGGTTATGTTAATGGTTAGATTCTTCATTTTTTAGTTTAAAAATGCTCATACACCCCTATATTTAAGTCGGGAAAAAACTAAAAGACAATTCAGTAAAAATGCAACTCTAACTCCCACTAAAACACTGCCTGAAAAAATAGGACCACTTTCCTATTAATTTTCAAATTGATTTATTCACTTATAAATTAGATTTTCAAAATAAAAATTATATATATATATATATATATATAATAATAATAAAAAATGCAGTTTTTTTATACAAAATAGGACCACTAACAAAAAAAAAAAAAAAAAGACTCATCACACTCGCGAAACGCTTGTGATGAGGCTAGTTTTTAATAAATTATATTAAGAAAGTTTTAATACAACTTTTATAAAAAATATAAAAAAAATGTTAACAAAATTAATTGTTTTATCATTTTTTCATAAAAATATTTTAAAAAATAGTTTATAAATTGATGCTCCTAGAAGGCATTTGTTAATATTTCCCAAAAAAAGGATGAAGATAAGGCAATAGCCAGTAAGAGTTTTACTTAGTTCTAGTGTCTGCAGTTGCTGAGGTACGAAGTACGTTACTTCTTTTTTTGGCTTCAAACAATATTTCAGGTTATATGATACATGGATGATAGAGTTACATGGGCACCATTTTGATTACTCGTTGTTAGGGATGCGACATTTATTTATTTTCACAATTATTGACGTACTTTTTTTTTTTTGGGAAAATTACTTTTTTCTGTCTTAAATTATATCATTTTTACAATTACCCCTAAATTTTAAAGATAAATACTTTAACCCCTTAAACTATGTCATTTTTACACTTACCCTTAAATTATGAGAATGCACATATACTTTTTTAAATTATTACCCATTGGATAAGGGGCAAAATGTTACATGAGTAATAGTTTAGAGGAATAAGTGTGCACTTAGTGGTGGCTTCAAAAAAAATTTCTAGAGGGGTCAACAATGGTAAAACTAGGAATTTTTCATGGGGACAAGTAAAAAAATAAAATAATTAATTTTTTTTATATGTACAACTTTTATATTATATACATTATACAATAATTTAAAATATTATTCTAAATATAATTTAGTATAAATATCGGTAAGACAACAACCATTAAATGCATAAACAAATATAATTTAATAACTAATCATACACGTGGTCAGTATCTTGGAGTTGGACTAATGGAAAATGTGAAACTAAGAAAAAAAATAGTAACTAATATAAGTTTTTACTTTTAAAGTGTATGACTTCCTAACCATACACATGGTCAGTCTCTTGGAATTGGAGCAAGTACTAAAAGACTTCTTGGATTTGGAAATCTATATAGCATTTATCAAAATGCTTGATCAAAAAGAGAGAAAAACTAAGAAAACATAGAAGGGGAAAAAAAAATAGAGAAAACGAGGAAATAATCACAAATATAGATGCAAATGTATTGGTTGTAACAATGGTGTGTTTTTTTTTTTTTTTTTTGTTGATAAAGAAGAAAAATGCAGGGAAAAACAACTTTATTCTATTGTTAATGGAAAAGTAAGCCAAAGTCCTAAAAAAAATGTTTTTTTTTTTAACAAATGAGCAAAAATTCCTTTCTTATAAAATTAAATATTTTAAGGGTAGTATTATTGACACAACACTTTTACAATAAAACCTAAAAGACTTCTTGGATTTGGAAATCTATATAGCATTTATCAAAATGCTTGATCAAAAAGAGAGAAAAACTAAGAAAACATAGAAGGGGAAAAAAAAAAAAAGAGAAAACGAGGAAATAATCACAAATATAGATGCAAATCTATTGGTTGTAACAATGGTGTGTTTTTTTTTTTTTTTGGTTGATAAAGAAGAAAAATACAGGGAAAAACAACTTTATTCTACTGTTAATGGAAAAGTAAGCCAAAGTCCTAAAAAAAAATTGTTTTTTTTTTTAACAAATGAGCAAAAATTCCTTTCTTATAAAATTAAATATTTTAAGGGTAGTATTATTGACACAACACTTTCACAATAAAACCTAGGTGACAACCTTTATTATTAAATTATTGTGAAAATATTATGAAAATAGCATTAAGATGATCATATTCAAACTTATATCAACTGGGTTTAAACAAAATTTAGGGTCAAGGGGTTCAAAATTTTATTTTAGAAGCTCAAAAAAATTATGAACATTTGGCCAAGTCAATGGGTTCATTTGAACCCCTTGACCTTAAGGTAACGCCACCCCTATGTACACTCTAATAGTTTAGGAGAGGCAAGTTTTATGTGGCAAGTCAGTGAGTTCATTTGAACCCCCTGACCTTAAGGTAACGGCGCTCTTGTGTGCACTTTAATGGTTTAGAGGAGGCAAATGTTATGCGGGTAATAGTTTAAGGGAGTAAGTGTATTTTTTTTTTCTTTTTTTTTGGGGTTAAAAGTAAGTGTGTATTTTTATTATCTAAGGAGTAAATGTAAAATGACATATAATTTAGGAGGATAAAATGTAATTTTTCCTTTTTATTTTTTATTTTTTAATAATGGGATATGGCTTGTTTTGATTGGTGGATAGTAAAAATGGTATTAGTGATGGACACATCTAAAAAAATGATGTTTCTTTGATTACCAAAAGCTATTATCAACAATCGTATCAAATATCGTGTCCTAGTATTACTCTAGTTTTAAAGGTGATACCGCACAATATAGGAAACAGATAACTTTAAATGTAACTTTTTGGAACTAAGGCAGGAGACAAAACCATGATTTTATCTCTGGGAGAGTTAAAGTATGAAAACAAAATCAGCATTTAAGAATAACAAAGTTTAGTTACAAAATTGGTTGTAGCGTAATATTACAATCTTACTAATATCTCTTTATTGGAGGTAAATTTTGACAAATCCACCATTGGATTACATATTTTTCTTATATCCTCCATACTTACAAAATTTCTAGAAAATTAAAGATCCATAGTTATGTCATCAATAAATTGTTTAAATTGCAAGTTTTTGTAGTTTAAAATTATGCATAAAATATAAGTTTATAGATCACATAGTAAATAATATCCGATTAACACAAAATTTGACGTGTATTAAGAGCATAAAGAACATATAATTTAACGGTTAAATTTTTAAAATATATAGTAACATTTATTTTATTAAGTAAGATTGTAACCTTAAGTTACAACTAATTTTGTAACTAAATTTTGTCATATACTAAAATTTTAAAATAAAGCAATGTATGTTTAGTGTTAACTAACTTAAAAAAAAATACAAAATAACTTTTTTTTTTAATACATTTCACTCAATCATTTATCAAAATGGAACACAAAATTATTTTAAAACCCCATATTCACTAATGGTTAACTATGTACTGAATTTGTAGAAATTTTCCTTTTAAGGTATAAAATTAACGAATCCATCAAAATCATCTTCCCTTTATTGTTAAAGCTTAGATTTGGCTTCTAAATTATTTGAAAAAAAAATTTCTTATAAAAATTGAAAATGTTAAATATTGTAATATGTTTTTCCCACTATCTACAAAATCAAATAAAAATTAACTCTATATATTAAGAGGATTCAGAAAATTAGTTATTGTCTGTTTTACTACAAAAAATACCCCTAATTTAATTAACTTATCATTATTCTATGGGGTTAAAATAGAAAATCGACAAAAAATTACAAATATTCCTATAAAGAAAAACTACCCCACATCCCTTACTCCTATATAAAAAAAAAAAAAAAAAAAAAAAAAAGTTCTATTAAAAAGTTCCTTCCTACTTCCACTACCATAACTTAAAAATTAAAAAAAAAAAAAAAAAAAAAAAAACACTACCCATCCCTATGTTATATCAAAAAAAAAAAAAAAAACTACCTACGTTACATTAAAATAAAATAAATAAATAAATAAATAAAAAGAGCCTCATTGCATGCGCGAAATGTGTGTGATAAGGCTAATATTTATTATTCAATTTTATGTTTAATATTCCTTTTACTAAATAACCATGGAAAAAATACACACCCAAATACAAAAAAAAAAAAAATTCATTAAAAAAAAATACTTAAACAATCTTTTAGAGATAAACAATACGGTATCATATCTGAATTTGAAGGTCCTTTTTTTTTTTTTTTTTTGATAATCTAATCCCAAATAATAAAAGTAACCAAAGGTGTCGTGTCAAACACATAGCCATCGTCAATCATTTGTACTAAAATAAAAAAATACATGCACCATCATTTAATAAGGGGGAAAAGTCAAATACTGAATACCAAAACTCCATGAAAAACACTGTCTACTGAGATTTGAGACAATTATCTAAATAAAATTAATTCTCAAATCAAGAAAATGGGTCAATTTTCAATTTTGGGCATTCATTTCTGACTAAGGCTATATATGAGTATATATAACGCTTTACCAACTTAAGTATATTTTCCTATCAAAAAAAAAAAAAAAAAACTCAAAGTATATGTTGTTCCTTTCCCTCCAATAAAAAAAGAGTATATTTTATTCCTTTCTCTCCAATAAAAAAAAAGAGTATATTTTATTCCTTGTTTCTCAAAAAAAAAAAAAAAAAAAAGACGGTATATTTTATTCCTTTAATTTACAGTAAATGAATTCGATTAATTAATTTTTAAGATTCTTAGAAGTCCATTGCTTAAAGGCTCGAATTATAATTCACTATCATCACCTGAAATTTGATGTTGTACAAAGACTTCAATAGGACTACGAGTAGGAATTAAATGTGGAATTCGTGCAAAGCAAATTCAGATCCTCTATGCTTAGAAGATTACCCAAAAAAAGAAGAAGAAGAGAGAGAGAGTAGGTAGAACAAGTTGCTCGAACCCTACAAAACCAAATGGTTTGTCTATTGATAAAAAAAAACTACATCCCAAAAAGACATTTATTATAAGAGTTATGTTAACGGGTGTACTTAAGGTAAAAGTTAATAAAATGAAAGATTTGACAATATTTTCATTGAAAATATAAGGGTACATTTGGTAACTATTTTTTTCTCTTATTTGTTTGGTAACTGTTTCCCCCCCCCCCCCCCCTTATTTTATGTTTTAAAAAACAATTTTCTATTTTTAAGATTAGAAAACTTGTTTGGCAACCCAAAATGAACACAAAAAAAAAAAAAAAAAAAAAATCTGTTCTAAAAACTCAAGTTGTGAAGGAAATTGAAAACATGCAAAATGTTGTTTTCAATTTCTAGTTTTCAAAAGTCAATAAAAACACGCATTTAATTTAATGAATCCGTCTCATTTAATGAGTTAGCATTAGAGTTCAAATCCTAGTAAGAACATATTTTAGTATTTTCTATTTTTTTTTCTTCAAAGAACTATCTTTTTTAATTTCAACTAACCAAACATGTTTTTTATTTCAAAAATACAAGAAAATTATTTTTTCTTTATATTCCCAAAACAAGTTTTTGAAAATAAAAAACAAAAACTGTTACCAAACATAACCTAAAAAACTTGTCAAAACAATTAATTGTTTTTTTTTTTCCTTTTCTCATAAAGAGTTTCTAAGAATATTTCCTAGACCAATACACTTAGGGCGTCTGTTAACCTTTCTCTTATTATAAATTATAATGCATTAAGTATGATCTTTTTGGGCTATTTGATATCCAGTCTCAACAAAAAGTAACTAGATTGTTAAAATGGTTAAATACTATTTTGGTCCTTTCTCTAATCTTTAAAAAGTTTGTTTTTCTTCCTTAAACTACTGAAAATTTCATTTTTTGCCACTAAACTATTAAAAATGTTTTACTTTCTGTTCTTAAATTTTACCAAAAATTTGTTTTTCATCCCCTAAACTATTAAAAAAAATATTTTTCCATCCCTATTTTTGTCTTTAATTGTTTTACAAAATTTAAAAATGAAAAACAGATTTTTGATAGAGTTTAAAAACTAAAATAGTATATTACGCTTGTTAAAATGTTGATCATAACCATAAACCCACTAAGTTGGCTTGGATGTTACTTGTTAGCATGGAGATGGAGGTCACCTTGAGTTATTAGACATTTAGCAAATTGAGCATCCACCAAAAATATCCAAAAGAATGAAATTTAACTGTTTTCACACTTCACATGAAAAGACATTATATGTCATAACTACTTGGAAGCATATTAAAAAAAAAAAAAAAAAAGATAAATTACAAAGTATTCTCTTAAAGTTTGGGGTTTATTGAATTTTACACTTTGAAAGTTTGGTTATGTTAGCAAAACTTTACCCTTTGTTAGTTTTGGTTGTTAAGTGATACGTTGGCGTGCTTATGTCATTTTTTTAGGGTGCTAAATTAGCCTCCCAAAATGACATTGTTTCACTTAAAACAAAGAGCATTGCTGGTGCTTCCAAAACGATGTCGTTTTGAGATGCTGATTTGGTATTAGAAAAAAATACACATAAGCACAATAGAGAGTCACTTAACAACCATAACTAATGAAGGGAGGAGTTTTCCTAATGGAAACAAACTTCAGAATATAAAATCCAAGCAACTCTTGAAGTGTACTTTGCAATTTATCCAAAAAATAAAAAATATATATATAATTTTTCCCTTTAAACATGTAATATTAAAGTAACTGCATCAGTTGATGTAAAGTTGTGCAAAATAGAAAAAGTTGCTCATTTTACACAATTTGAGAAAAAAATGATATAACCACATCGCACCACAAGTAACATTTGAAGGGAGGAGTTTTAAAGCTTGTATTGTGTATCCAAAAGTTAGGCCATTTTGGATACACATCACTGTAAGTTTCTTTAAAAAATCTTCTCCCCTCTCCTCGTGTGTGTGTATTAAAAAAACACTTAGTATTCTAAAAAAAAAAAAATTCCTGTCCGATACAATAACATTCTTTTTGGGTGAGTAATAGTTATTTTTATTTTTATATTGAGGGGGAAAAACCAGAACTTTATTAATGTAAGCCGACTAACATAATAGTTGATAACATAAATCATACGATTTGAGAGTTGAGAGTATAAATAAAGACATGAATAAGACTTAAAAAGAAGATTAAGTAGAAATTTCAAATGACGCCTTAATGGGAATGAGATTATTAAAATGAAAGTTAGATTTCTTTGATTAGAGGATGTGTTAAAAGTTTTTTTAAAAGTTAAAAGTTAAAACAATGCTCTATTGAATGTTATTATTCATTGTAAAGGTCTTAGACCTGGTGACATTTCTTCTTTTCCTTTTTTTGGGTGCTAATGCCTTGCCATACAAATTGATTTGAGGCAAGGACAGAAAGTTAAGGGTATACAAATTCGTAGAAATGCCCTTGTTGCTAACCACCTTCTAGTTATGGTTGATTATTTATTTTTTCTTTTTTTGGTCTGTTTGGTTGAGGAGAAAAATTGAAAGCAAAAGATGGGAGAAGAAAAAATATGAGAAAAAGTGTGTTTGGTTGAGAGAGAAGAGGGGACTGAAAATAGTGGGGACTAGGAGTGTTTTCCCTGAGTTCACTATTTGAGGTGAAATGGTTTTCTCCCCAGTTTGGGGAGAAAATGAGAGCAAATGAGTGGGTTTGATAGAAAATTATCCATCTGTCCTGTCCCCTTTTCAACAAATTATTTTTTTGCCCTATATCACGTATATTCATTTATTTTTAGTATTTCCTTATATATTATTATTAATTTTCTTAATGCTAGGGGCATTAAGAAAATTAATACAATATACATTTTCTCTCGTGTCATTTTTCTTCTTAATCAAATAAAAAAGTTTTCTAACTCTCCACTATTCGACCACTCCAACTAAATACCATGAGAGAAAATTATAATATCTTCTCCCTTTCCAATTTTTTCACCCTCAACCAAAAGACCCTAAAATTTGATGAGTCTTCGTTCAATTTTTTGCAACTATTTTAAATTGATAACTTTGAAATTTCTAAATAGTTTATCAATTTTTCCAAATCATAAATTTTGTCTCATCTTAACTTACAATACTATTTTCAGCAAGATTTAGCACAAACCCTAGGTATTAAATTAGTATTACACCAAAAAAAAAAAAAAAAAATTAATAACTACACCAAAAAAATATTGGTTGTTCACTTTAACTTCTTTAGAAGGAAGTTGGAGTTTTTATCGAATTTAGTAAATAAGTTTTCTGATTCTTAAAAAAAAAAATAGATAAGTTTTCTAAAAATCACTCAAGTTAGAGAGCTAAACTCAATTTTGCAGTCTTTTCTCTTCAAATTTTTATATGTTTTAAATATCTTAAAGCAAATGTAATATAATTGACTCCCTTATGCCAAGAGTCTTGTAACCTTAATCTAGATTCAAATAAAAAAATAAAAAATAAAAAAAAAACACCTTATTAGTGGGTTTTTGGTGGGGGAGACAGACACAATAAGAGAAGAATTTATACAGTTAGTTAATAAACATTGTGTTTTCTCAAAGGTTAGAGACAACTATGTATACACGTGCGCTTGGTACAACAACCATATAAATGCATGGTTTACTTCATTAATGTCTTCTTCTGAATATTTAGTAATGTTGTACCCTACCTACATTGTACAAAAGTGTTGGATTATATTATTAACAGAGTTGCGGTGTATTAAAAAATTAGGCTATTTTAAATATACATTACTGCTAATTTCTTTAAGATCTTTTTTCCTCTCGACGTATGTGTGTGTATTAAAAATACTTAGTATTTAAAAAAAAAAAGAGTTGCAGTTTTAGTTAGAGAACTGTTTTTTTGTTGTTGTTGTTTTATGTGTTAATAAAAACTCATATTATTATGTTGTGCATGCATTAATAGCTATAGGATTGTTGAATTAAGTAATTTATCCCCATTTTATTCACTAGTATCTTTTTTTTTTTTTTAATATAAGATAGAATTTCTACTCTAACTTAATTTAAGTGCATATGTGTGTAAAGTTCCCTCCTGGAGCTTATTTTACTTATTTTCTGCTTTTAATTGTTTCTTTAATTTGCCATATTACTACCTTAGACATTACAAAAATTAATCTTTAACTTTGTTTTTTTTAAATATTTTTTTTATACTAGATTTACATTATAGAGCATTTCACACTTTCACTTCATTCCGTATTTAATGTTTCCAATAATACCTCATAAATAATCTACTACTCCTACTATTTTTCTAAATAAAATTCCATATTAAAAAAATTTACCTGACAATAAAGAAGACCCCACCACGCTCTAATTTGGCATTCGGAGCCACAAACCCAGGCCTATCACCATCTGGGCCACCACACACGCATCACACCCCGTGTAAATCCGGGCCAACCCACCAGACAATACCATCCTCTTCAAAATTATATGAACAAATAAGTACGTATATTTCTCCTTTAAAATTTGGGGTTATTTTTCTTATTTTGATCCTTAATATTTTAAATTTTTTATTTTGGCTATTTATGGTTTATTCTGTTTTTTCATTTATTTATATTGGCTCTACCATCTATTTGTTGTTAGTAAATTGATTATTCATAATATATTTTTATAAATGCCATAATGAAAAATTCTTACATTACGGCAAATTTTAGATCTAGTATTTGATGAAGTAGTTAAATATGTGAGTTCGAGTTAGCTCAACTGGTAAAGTCTCTGATGGTTGTATAAGAGATCTGGGGTTAATCCCCGCCTACACCAATAACTGATTGGTGTCTTGGTCTGATGATAAAGAGCTATCATTAGGAGCGAACGCCATAGGTTGAAACTCTCTAAAAAAAAAAAAGTAGTTAAATATGAAGTGCACTTGAGGGTTAAATTACTAAGAATAATGGATTATAGAGCCAATATAAAAACAAAATCTAGTAGAAAAGGTCAAAATATTTATTTTTCCCAAATTGTTGTTTCTTTGTTCCATTTTAAGATATCCCGAGAAATGGTCTCCATTAAAAAGTCAATAGATCAATTTCTAGACTTACCATTTAAATTTTAAAAATTGTGAATATCATTTTTTTTTTTGCTAGAGTTTAAATGAAGAACAAAATTTAATTACATACTTGGTGGTAGCATTACACTTCAATTCATAATAGAAATACGATGTGTACCTATCATGTGTATTGAACATGGCTATGATTATATTCAATTATTTATGTGCGAGTCATGTGTAATGTACATGACAATGATACATGACATTGTCTTATTGGAGATTGAAATTATAAAAAAATTGTTGAAATTATAAACAAAACTTGAATATTTTAGCTAATATAAAAGATAACGAATTAAATAATGAGTTTGGTTCAAGTTATATCTGGTGTAATTTTAAGTAATGTTACATCACTTAATATTTTTTAATTGGATATAAATTTTGACTAATTTAGTAATTCACTATTGGTTTACATTATTTTTGTATATTTTTCATAGTTGCAAAATTTCAAATTGATCAAAGATCAACAACCATGCCATTAATTATTGTTTAAATTCAAGTTTTATAGTTTAAAATAATGCAAAGAATTTAATTTATGAATCAAACAATAAATAATATCATTTAATTAGCATAAAAATTTGTTTAGACATTAAGAATATATATTAATTCAACCATAAAATTTTCAAAATTTGAATTTAGTAATAGTATATGAATCCGCATGCTTTAGAATTACAGGTGTATCTTTAACAAACCCAAGGCATAAATAATACTCTTTTCCTAAACAATTGGATTTTAATAAACAACCTCAAATTTTGAAATAAATAAAAAAATTAAAAAGAAAACGAAACAGAGAGAGAGAGAGAGAGAGAGAGAGAGACAGACACAGTGGTATATTGGGTAAATTAGACAGAAACAAGTGTCAATTTGCACAACCACCGCCCCCAACCGCATCAGTCTCATCATCATCTTCTTCCCCGTCAATCTTAGTAAAGCAACAACAACCTTCACTCTCACTCTCACTCTCCTCTCGCTGTCTCTGTCTCTCTCTCTCTCTCTCTTTCTCTCTCCGCTTAATTTAGCGGCAAACTCCTCCACTCTCTCTCTCACTCCCTCACCAACACTCTTGATTTATAAACCACGTCCAGATCTGACCCTAAACACAGCAGATCCAACCAGAACCAAAAAAATAAAATAAAAATGGAGGAGGCATTAGAGCTCGCACGTGCGAAAGACACGAAAGAGAGAATGGCCGGAGTGGAGCGCCTCCACTCGGTTCTAGAAAGTTCTAGAAAAACCCTAACGTCTTCGGAGGTAACTGCTCTAGTCGACTGCTGCTTAGATCTCCTCAAGGACAACAACTTCAGAGTCTCCCAGGGCGCGCTCCAAGCTCTGGACTCCGCCGCCGTCCTCTCCGGCGACCACTTCAAGCTCCACTTCAACACCGCCCTCGTCCCCTCCGTCGTCGAGCGCCTCGGCGACGCCAAGCAGCCCGTCCGCGACGCCGCCCGGCGGTTCCTCCTCACGCTCATGCAGGTCTCTTCTCCGACCATAATTGTCGAGCGAGCGGGGTCTTATGCCTGGAATCACAAGAGCTGGAGAGTGAGAGAAGAGTTCGCTCGGACCGTCACTTCGGCTATCGCGCTCTTCGCCTCCACCGAGCTCCCTCTTCAGCGCGCTATTCTTCCTCCGGTAACTTTATCGTTTTGCTGGATAATTGTTCAATTTTCAACAATTTGAAGAGTGTGATTTTTTTTTTTTAAAATTAATTATAGATTTTTTTTTTTCTTTTTTCATTTTCAGATTTTGCAGATGTTGTCTGATTCCAATCCTGGTGTTAGAGAAGCCGCTATTCTGTGCATTGAGGTTGGTTTATGTTAAATTGAAGATCAGCTACATCCACTGCTTGATTTATTTTATTTTTAGTATCTCTGTAATTTTAATGTCTCGTGAGTTTTTAATTACTATTATTATTTTATTTTATTTATAATTTTTTAGTATATTACTTTACTTTAAAGATCAGACAAGTTCAATACTTGATTTATTAAATTTTTTTTATTTATTTTTTCAATGCACAAATGAATTTAGGATTGCTATGATTTTTAAAAAGAAAGGATTCCAATCATCTTGACAAATTTTTTTTTTTTTGGGGTGATGGAAGATTGGATGAAGGAAGTGTGTTAAGGGATTAAGTAATATGGAAGTAGCACTGATTTTGAAGCTTGCTATTAGTGTATGATAGATTTTGTAGTTTGTCCTTAACCAATAATTTAATTCTGTGAAGAATGAAGATTCGCTATGAGCCTATGAATACCCGATGCGGCTTAAAAGTGTATCAAGATGATTGGAGGATTATTGCCATCAATTTTCAAGCTTTTCATGTCTTTTGTCACCAATTTTCTAAGAGGGGATAGGAGATCTACTGAATATGTTGTCGCTATGGGATATAAATTTTTTATTTTTGATTGGTAAATTATGTATGCGCACTAAGCACTTTAGTTCTTGAATCCGGGGCCGCAGTCTACCTTTTGTGCCATTTGAGCTAGAGCTCATTGGCTGGGATAAAGATCATAAACATGCTTCTGCTACTCCAACTCATATAGGAACTCTCCATCTCCATTTACATCATATTTATGCTTTACACTTGAAACAGAGAAGGGCTAAATCTATGTACTCCCCTTCAAAAATTACCGCTTTTTAATTACACCCCTGATTTTAATTTTTTTAATAACACCCCTCGTACTTCAACATTAGTTTAATATAAACATGTATGTGCTATTTTTTTATTATTATTATTTTAGAAAGCATTGTTAGATGCAAGAGAACCCATATAACCATGTATGTGCTATTTTATTTCAATTGAATCCTTAGCCATTACATAGTAGCATTGCTTAAACCATCTTGATCTCAGATTTCGTATTCTTCACCCCTGCTTGGAGAGTGGGATACAATAAGGAGATTGGGTGAGTATGTGGAAAACTAATAGAAGAGCTATTTGGGTTCTTAGAAATTGGTTAGGAACTTAGGATTCTGTCAACCTTTTGTCACCTCTAAATTTTTTAGTTTTCTCGTCCTTGGTGTTTCCCATGACTTTTGTACTCTGATTTTTACAGTATTTGGGGAAAAAATATATTTTTAGTTAGTTATGTCTAATAGCAATTAGGGGGTCTTACTTGGTCCGTCTCTTGCCTTTTGGGATTTCTATGCTTTTCAAGAATCAGGTGTCCTCCCTCGGGTCCTTAAATTACTGGGATTAGCATTCATTGATAGAAACAAAAGACACTTCTGTAATGTAAATGTAAAGACAGATATCTTGTTACTTGAGTTGTGTTTTATGGTATGGCATGGATTGTGCTAGTTTAAGAGTTTTTTTGTGTGTGTGTGTGTGTCACCTATTGTTCAAATACCTGTTATCTTCTGTATTGACCAACACCTCCCTGTCCCATTTTGTTGGTCCTTTATTTTATTTAGGATGTCCCAAAATATAGTCATCTTTGAAAAGTCAATAAACACATGAGATTCATGAGGTCCTGGGTTCCAAACTTCTAGTCAGCATCTTAGGGCCACCTCCTCACAATAATTATTTGGTGTGTGTGGGAGGGGGGGACTATACATACTTGGGGGAATAATAAGTGCTCGAAGAGCTTTGTAAACTCACGTTAGCAAAAAAAAAGTTTAAATTAATGAAGTTAGTTTTGGAAATTTTTATCTTTTTATTTAAAAGACAATGCATTAAATGATGTTTCTCTGAAAAATTGGTTGTTCTAAATAGGACCAGGACGAAGAGAGTATAAAATTGAGCCATTTATGAACATTGGGACGTGATTTACAATCTTTGGAACTTCTCACTTGATGATTCGCTTATATTTGAAAAAATAGAAACGTTTTTTTTTTTTTGATAAAATAAAAAAGAACCCTTTTTAGTTGATTCAATTTAAATGTAGGACTGATTTGTTGCATTAAACAATTGTTATTGATATTTTTGAAGGAGTGATACAAGTTTTATGGGATTGATATTTTGATTTGATATGTTGCATTGAAGGATTGGAATTTTGGAATTTTAGGTGTATCAAATGCTATGGTAACCGAAGGGACTGTTGCTATGCAACTGGGTGGTCTAGTTATGCTATACTCCTACCTCACATAAGTACTTTTATAGATGGTCTGCTTAATCAGTCATCTGAGTTGCTTGTAGGAGACAAATGAACTTCTAGACAACAAATTGATCTGATATTTTCTCTTTGTTTATTTATAGGAGATGTATGCACAGGCTGGACCTCAATTCCGTGATGAACTTCAGCGCCATAATCTTCCTTCATCCATGGTGAATATCTAACTGATAACATCCCTGTCTCTCTCTCCTATAGTTTTTACATCTTGCAAATGTAGGCTACTGCCTAAATTTCAGATGTTGTCATAAACAATAAAAGCTTATATATAGACCGGTTGGTGATATTAAAATTTCTACATAAAAGGTTGGTATTACTCTTTTTTATTTATTGTTTTTTGATGCAATATATAACTGCAGGTGAAAGATATCAATGCCAGGCTAGAGAGGATAGAACCACAAATTCGCTCTTCAGATGGAGTTACTGGCAATTTTGCTGCAGGAGAGAGTAAACCTGCAAGCCTGAACCCCAAGAAAAGTAGTCCAAAGGCCAAGAGTTCCTCAAGGGAGACATCTCTTTTTGGAGGTCAGGATGCTTTGACCTCAAATTTTATTATTATTCTGATATTTGTTCACATGTGTTTATTTTTGTTTGAAAAATTATTGGCCAACACTTCAACTTATGTACATACTTTTCCCTGCATTTTTTTCTTTTCCAAATCACGGTCTCAAAAGTCCATAATTTTCAAAGTATCATGTCTCAAAGATAGCTTGCTACATCTTTGAAAGTAGTGGTTACATTGTTTTGTTTTATTGAAGATTGTGGAATTCTATACTTTTTTTTGTTCAAAATTATGTAATGCTAGTAAGTGTGATTATTTTCAAATTATCTTTATCTTTTGACTGCATGTGAGATAAATTTAGCCTTGTCTAAAAAGAAAGAAAGAAAAGAGAGAAATTTGGCCTTGGAAAGGTGGGAACTGATATAGTAGCATTGCAAGGTTACTTTGGTTGATTTTGGAGGTTAAATGTCACTGGAATTGTGGCCTTTAGAATAGATACTATATCATATTCGCAAAAATGTAGTAATACACTTATTACTTTTCATTAGTTTTTTCTCTTTTTAATAATCTTTTTTTTATGGCACCTATTAGTTGGAAATAGGAGCTCTTTGTTTCAATTTTTATGGTCATGTTCTATGTTGTTGATCAAAGTTGGCAATTCTACCTAAAGCATTTCTCTTCCATGCAGTAGTTAAATATTTCATTACTGTAATGCACTTGGAACATTATAGGCAGAGATTAACTGTTGAATATTGCTATCTTATTTACTATTAATATAATTTTCTGTGGAAATGTATTTTTCATTTTGTTCTTTTCTTGCTATATGTGACATTTTGAATTATATGTGAAGCACATGGGTTTTGCCGGAAAAATTATTGATGCTGTCAGCACTACATGTGCTAAGTCTAATGTTCATGTTATGGGTGCATTTATTTATTTATTTATAAATATTGGCATTTTAGTCTTTTCACTCTGTAGATTTGGTGACATTTGATAGTGGGTGCAATTTCTTTACAGCAGAAGGAGATATTACTGAGAAACCCGTAGACCCTATTAAAGTATACTCAGAGAAGGAGCTAATACGGGAAATTGAGAAGATTGCTTCTACCCTTGTACCAGAAAAAGATTGGTCTGTCCGGATTACTGCGATGCAGAGAGTTGAAGCCCTTGTTTTTGGAGGTTGGTTTTTGCTCCTGTCTCTGTCTCTACTTGTGCATCTTTGCTTGTGCCTGTCTCTGCATGTGTTTGAAGATTACGGTTTTAAAGTGAATACTTTGAAATTAAGATATGAATTTATTTACTTTTGCCGTTTTGGTAAAAGAGAATCTTGCCTTTGCTAGTGAAAATAAGAAATTATCCAAAGAGCTGGCTAAATGTGGACAAGAACAATAGATGGGTTTGCTTGTAAAATACTGTTTAATGAAAGAGATGATGTGTTAATAAATACTGTTGTCAAGAGTACACATGTTTTCTACTGCTTTGGTCATGAAGTTCAACGTAACTCCTAGATTGTGTGATGATATTGATGAGGTTCCAGTTTTGGTTGATTTAGTGATCATGGAACACATGAGGCATTATTAATTATAGAGTATGTGTAGCTCTCTATACATGAGGCATTATGTGTATATTCTTATTCGTAAACAACTAGAGATGGGGTGTAAGCGTCTGTGCCCATTTTTATAAGGTCTTTTTAGGGTGTTATATCTTGCTTACTCTTTTATTGCTTAATATTTTTATGCATGTTTATTATTTTGGTTGGTGATTGCAAACTAGTGAGGCTGTAGGAGGTTTTGGCTGAATTCATCTTTCCATTGTGCAATCAATCCTCCTCTCCCTCCCCCCCTCCCCCTCTTTTTTTTTTCTTCTCCTCCTCTTCTTGCATATTTTTTTTTTTTGAGATATGGGGCTTCTACTGCTCCTTTGCTTCTAGCAGTTTTCATATACTATTTCTTACCTATCAAAAAAAAAAGTATATAATATAATTGTAATGTTATATGTATGCAAGTTTAAAGTATGCACGTATATGTAAATCAGGTGATTATTTTGGTGCCATTGTCGTCTATGCCCTACTTTACCTCTCCCTGCTTCTCACCTTTTACATTTTAAGTCTGGTTTGAATAGTTTTTGCTAATTTGTAGGGATTGTACTTGAAAAGGTGAATTATTTCCATCTCAATGGAAAGTGTTTCAGATAATTATTTCTTCTTTTAATTGCCAAATGGATGAAACCAGACCGGAGTTTATGACATTCATTGTGTAACTCCAAATCTTTTGATTATAATTTATACCCCTTTCTTCCATGCTTCAATTTGATCATTCAATTTGATTTGTAGCATACTTGTGACGGACCAGATGCTTTGAGACTGGAATAGGCATAATCTTATACATTCTTCTGTCAGTATTGATCTTAGAAGACAATGATTCACCATTAATTAATGATTTTCTAGATTAACTTATGAAAAAAAAATCTACTATTGAACATTAAAATTTGGAGTGTGTGATCACTACTAGAATCTAATATAAAAAGGTCAATTATTTTGAACTTTAGGTTCAGGATCTCACTTTGCCAAGAGCCTTGAATGCTTGAAGCTCAATTGCAACTATAAAATTATCAAAACAAAAAAAAAGGGATCTCACTTTAACTAAAATTAAGATTTAACACTGAATTAAATATGCTTGAGTTGAGTTGTATTAGTTTCATATAAAAAAATTACTTGCATTAAGTGCATTCCAATTCTTTCAATTGACAAAGTCTCTTGTTCTCGAATAAGAGATCTAGGGTTTGAATCCTACCTACACCGAAAGTAATTGGTGTCTTGGCCTAATGATAAAGAGCAATCATGGAGTGGACTCATAGGTTGAAATTCTATTATACTTCTCAAAAAAAAAAAAAAAAAAACTTACATTAAATGAGCGCGACTTCTGTGAAGTAGAGATCATCAATCTAGTTGGATGGGACATCCTCCCACATGAATTCTAACTCTTTAAATGTTGATAACTCGATATTGAATGTTCTAATAGGATAAAACCCACCCCCAAATACTTATCTGCTGACCTTTTTGGGGTGCCTGCTTACGTTTATCAATTGAACAAGAATGCTGGAAGGTAAGGTTATGTTTGATAACAGTTTTTGTTTTCTATTTTCAAAAACTTGTTTTTGGGAATATAATGAAAAAACAATTTTCTTGTATTTTTGAAATAAAAAAACATGTTTGGTTAGTAGAAATTTAAAAGATAGTTTTTTGAAAAAAAAATAGAAAATACTAAAATATTTTGTTACTATGATTTGAACTCTAATACTAACTCATTAAATGAGACAGATTTACTAAATTAAATGCGTGTTTTCATTGACTTTTGAAAATTAGAAATTGAAAATAGCCTTTTGCATGTTTTCAGTTTCCTTCACAAATTGAGTTTTGAGAACAATTTTTGTTTTTTGTCCATCTTGAGTTTCCAAACAAGTTTTTTAGTTTCAAAAATAGAAAATTGTTTTTGGAAACAGAAAAATAAGAGGAAAAAACAGTTACCAAACATACCCTAATATTCCTGTCCTTGCCATTGCCCTTGGTGAGATGAATTAGTAAATTAACCCTACTATTTTTCTGCTTATTACATGTGGGAAGGTGGTGACAGGTTAAACAACACTTGAATTTACATTACTCATGTCATCAATTTGGTTGCAATTTGGTGTCCGCATATTGACAATCAGTGAGGGGCTCATTTTGGGGTTCCATTAGGTTAAGATCACTCTCTCTTGTCTACCTATGCATTCCCTTTGATCTTGTTTTTCCCCCTCCTTAATTCCTCTTTGATGCATCATTTTCCTTTTTTGTTTTTGCTCATATGACTAGTTGTGCATTTTATTTAAAGTAAAGGTAGTTGGGCTTGAGATCAATTCATCTTTTTCCAACTGTAACTTAGGTAACATTTAAAAAAAAAATTGTAATACTATGAAAAAAAAGTAACCTCTTTTATATCTACTTTTTTATTTTTCTTTTCCCCTTTTGTCACACTTAAGTTATTTCAGAGTGTGTGTTCTCAATCAATCGGTTGGCATAGCTTGGATATGAGTTTTTTCAAACTATTTATTCCAAATTTACATCGAGGCATATTTATTATGGTCATTTTTTTTATCAGGTGCTACTGACTATCCATGTTTCCGGGGACTCTTAAAGCAGCTTGTTGGCCCTCTAAGCAATCAATTATCTGATCGGAGATCTAGCATAGTGAAGCAGGTGTGCTTGCGTTTTGTTGTGTTTCCAGCTTCCAGTTGTAGTTCCTTTGTGTAATTCAAATCACAGTAGGGAAAAAAATTATAGTGTAGATTTAAATATGCATTAAGAAGGGAAAGTCTTTGCTAATCCCTGGTTGTAGTCTTGGTGATATTTTGGAAGGAAGAATCTAGGAATATGGTGATATTTGGGTACAATGAAAATGTGTCTCTGATAAATTACACTACTGCAACCCCAAACATTTATCTGTTTTTTTCCTTCCCTCTTGAAATTCTCGTAGTTGTATGTAGCTTTTGATCTTTTTTCCCCTCCCTCTTGTTTGGTTCATTCTTTCTAGGCATGCCATCTATTATGCTTTTTGTCAAAGGAACTGTTGGGAGATTTTGAGGGATGTGCTGAAATGTTCATTCCGGTAAGTTTAACCTTTTCTTATTGACCATAGAAATCTTTAAATTTTGAAATATATAATGATTTTATTACATGATAACCAGGTCCTTTTCAAGCTAGTTGTGATCACTGTACTTGTAATTGCAGAGTCTGCAGATAACTGCATTAAAACGGTAATTCTAACCTTTGTTTGCTTTTTCATTTTTTCCCCCTTCACTTTCTATGTGCTTCCCTTGCCTTATCCTTTTTGCATTCCAGATGTTGCGTAACTGCAAAGTAGCCCGTGTGCTCCCTCGAATAGCAGATTGTGCAAAAAATGATCGTAACGCAGTACTTCGTGCACGGTATGACTATTAATTCTTTTATAGTATATAGCAGTGTGTATCATTGTTTCACTCACTATTTATATTTTATTGTACTTAAGGTGTTGTGAATATGCACTGTTGATATTGGAACATTGGCCTGATGCACCTGAAATACAGCGATCGGCAGACCTATATGAAGATCTTTTAAGGTGCTGTGTTGCAGATGCAATGAGTGAGGTAATTATATTTGGAATTCTTCTAATTTTTTGTGATTGGACTTAAAAATGCATTTTACACTGTTGTTGCATGATAGGTTATACTTGTGCTTGTGAACTAACATGCATGACATTAGAACTGGCCATGCATAAGCTGACAGGTTGTGCTTTTATAGCCGTTGTTTTTCTAGTTTTCTACTTTGAGTTTCTAATCATCATTCATTTTAAGTTATTTTGATCCTCCAATTTGAGGTTTTAATTTGTTCGTTTTCATTGAAGGGCCTCTCTCTCACTCTCTCTCTCTCTCTTCAATATTTTCCTTTTAAAAGAAGGGGAATTTGGGATGAAGAACTCTTCATCATCACCATTATCATCTCTCTCCTTTATTGAGTTCAATAAATAATATGCTTCTCAGACTAATTACTGGTATCTGTGATAAGAAAATGCTAATTTGTTCAACTTGACAGGTGCGATCAACTGCAAGAATGTGCTACAGAATGTTTGCAAAAACTTGGCCAGATCGTTCTCGCCGCTTATTTTCATCCTTTGATCCTGTTATTCAAAGGGTACATGTTTCTTTTCCTCTTGATGTTTCAGTTTTATTTTTGATGATTAATATATTTATAGAAAGCGGGAAAAGGGGTTCAACCCTGGTACATGGGAAGTATACAATGGAAGATCCAAAAGTAAAAGAACAAAAAAAGTACAAAAAATGAATTATCTATCCAGAAACTCTATAAAGTTTGAAGTAGAGAAAGAAATAGAAGCTGAAGCCAACTCATAGGGCCTTAAAAAATATAAAAACTTTAGCTTTCATTATTTTGGTACTAGTCCTCTTGCCGAAGTCCTTTACTAGTTTTCAACAAAGTAGTAAATCCATCATGGAGCTAGGCATTACCCAACTAAAGTCAAACAAACAAAAGAGTAATGGACACATTTCTTGAGCAGTATCACAATGGAGGAAGAGATGTATAACTGACTCCTTTTGGCTCTTACGGATAACATTGATCTATAATAGTTATCCCCCTTTTCCTGAGATTATCTGTTTTCAAAATTTTCCTTAATGCAGCACACCAAGAGAAGAAAGCCACCCTCGGGGATAACAAAAACTTTCCATATGCTTTGCCTTGGAAATTGTTTTCCCCCTTATATAATGCCCTTAAGTAGCTCTTCACTTGCAATCCATTGCCTTTTCAGAGGGTTCCAAACCATCTTATCTTCCTCCTCCTGCCGTAGCTTGCTAGCATAGAAATCATCCAGAAAATGCTTAATTGATTCTAGTTCCCAAAGTATTTATCAAAAATGGTTCTAGTTCCCAATCATGAGTCGCTTTGAAGAATACTAGGGTCCAATGAGGGTATCCATTGCACTAAATCTACCACTCTGGCACCTGTCTCTGGCTATTAGGAATAGCTCAGGATCCTTTTCCTTAAGCATAGTATCACCATTCTGAATATTATGCCGAAAGCAAATTCTGGATCCATTCCCCACATCAAATCTCACAAATTTAAAGAAGCCATCCCAAGATGTTTTTTTCATTTCATTGCTCAAAATCATTGTTGGAGTTAATCCTTTTTTCCACAGATAATAAATGAAGAGGATGGGGGCATACACAGGCGACATGCTTCCCCTTCCGTCCGTGATAGAGGTGCACTGACATCATTTACCTCTCAATCATCTGCTCCCTCAAATCTAGCAGGATATGGAACTTCTGCTATTGTTGCAATGGACAGAAGTTCAAATTTACAGTCAGGGACATCTCTTTCTGTTGGACTGCTGTCACAAACAAAGTCACTTAGTAAAGGTACTGAACGCAGTCTTGAAAGTGTCTTGCACGCGAGTAAACAGAAGGTCAGTGCAATAGAAAGCATGCTTAGAGGTTTGGATCTGTCAGAGAAACATAATTCTTCAACGCTTCGATCATCTAGTTTGGATCTAGGTACCAACTGACTTTGCCTATTAATTATTTTTCCTTCACTGCAAACAATCATTGTTGAGTTTCAGTGCATGAAATCGTTCAGTGATGCTGTGATGATTGCCTTTGAAATAGTTACATTTTGAACAACCTGTGAATGGTAAATTTTTCTCTTATTGCCCCTAGTGCAGGAGTTGACCCTCCATCGTCTCGTGATCCACCATTCCCTCCTGCTGTCCCAGCTTCTAATCATCTTACAAACTCTTTAATGGCAGAATCAACTGCTTCAAGTAACACTAAAGGTAGCAACAGAAATGGTGGCTTAGTTTTGTCTGACATCATCACTCAGATTCAAGCTTCCAAAGATTCTGGGAAATATTCATATCGGGGTAATGTGGCAACGGAGCCTTTGCCAGCATTTTCATCATACCCAGCTAAGAGGTCTTCTGAAGAGAATAATGACATAAGGGAGGCCAGGCGATTTGTGAACCCCAACATTGATAGGCAGTATGTGGATACGCCTTACAGAGATGGGAACTTTAGGGAATCACAGAACAGTTATATTCCCAATTTTCAGAGGCCGCTTTTGAGAAAGCATGTTTCTGGACGGATGTCTGCAGGCAGGAGAAAGAGTTTCGATGACAGCCAGCTGTCACTTGGGGAGATGTCAAATTATGCAGATGGTCCAGCATCTCTAAATGATGCTTTGAGTGAGGGACTCAGTACAAATTCTGACTGGTCTGCTAGGGTTGCTGCTTTCAATTATCTTCGTTCTCTGCTGCAACAAGGCCCAAAAGGTATTCAGGAAGTAAACCAGAATTTTGAGAAGGTAATGAAGTTATTTTTCCAGCACTTGGATGATCCCCACCATAAAGTTGCACAGGCTGCTCTCTCAACACTTGCAGATATTATTCCATCTTGCCGAAAGCCATTTGAGAGTTACATAGAAAGAATATTACCCCATGTTTTCTCACGTTTAATTGACCCAAAGGAATTAGTTAGGCAAGCATGCGCTACAACCTTAGAAATTGTAAGCAAAACTTACAGTACAGATTCTCTTTTACCCGCTTTGCTCCGTTCACTAGATGAGCAGCGATCACCAAAGGCCAAATTAGCAGTTATTGAGTTCGCTATCAGTTCCTTTAACAAGCATGCAATGAATTCCGAAGGCTATGGTAATAGTGGTATTCTTAAGTTATGGCTTGCTAAGTTGACTCCTTTGGTCCACGATAAAAATACCAAGCTTAAGGAAGCAGCTATTACGTGCATTATATCTGTTTACTCCCATTTTGATTCAACAGCTGTTCTGAATTTTATTCTTAGTTTATCGGTTGAAGAACAGAATTCCCTGAGACGAGCCCTTAAACAGCAAACTCCTCGCATTGAAGTGGACCTAATGAACTTTTTTCAGAACAAGAAAGAGCGGCAGCGAACTAAGTCCTCATATGATCCATTAGATATTGTTGGAACATCTTCTGAAGAAGGATATATTAGTGCATCAAAGAAGAGTCATTTCTATGGAAGGTATTCGGCTGGTTCTATTGACAATGATGGTGGGAGGAAGTGGAGTTCTACTCAAGAATCGACGCTGATCTCTGGAAATGTTGGCCAAACAGTTTCTGATGTAGCTCAGGAGAACTTGTATCAGAATTTTGATACTGGTTCTAACACTGAGGGTCTTAATTCCAAAACCCAGGATTTGCCTTACACGGTCAATCCTACAGATCAGAATTTGGGCTCCTGGTCCACCCAGCTAGAAGATGTTGACAATAGCGTGAACTTGGAAGGTTTATCTTCTCCTTGCCTGGACATTAATGGTCTGATGAGCTCGGATCGCTTGGGGGTCTTGGGCCATGTTGATGAAGCTCCAACTGAGTTGGACCTTAGCCATTATAAACCAAAAGCTGTAAATATTAATGCTATGCCGGACTCAGGACCCAGCATTCCTCAAATTCTTCATCTAGTGAGTTCTGTGATATCTGAAGCTTAAATTAGTTTTTTTTCTCAAATTTATGTTGAAAGATTTACTTTATACACCTTTAATGTTGAGGACATAACTTCTAAGATAATTACACAGAGGGTTTACCTTTGTTTTTCTTTAGATATGCAATGGGAATAATGACAGCCCTGCTTCAAGTAAGCGTGGTGCACTTCAGCAGTTAATCGAAGCTTCCACGGCTAATGATCACTCTATTTGGACTAAGGTATGTTCAGTTTCCATATTTGCTAGCAACCATGGTGCACTTCAGCTGTTAATAAATGCAAATGTATGTACCCACTTGTTACTAGAATGAAAATGCTAGATTTTCTTGTGATGTGGAAGAAAATCATATGTGACCTTCTGATCTGTGTTGAGTTAATCCACTTTCTTGATCTAATAAATTGTTTGGAATCCCTGGGAGTATTTGAAGGTTTGATATTAGTTTGATTGCAGTAGGCACTTATGTATACAACTAATTTACATTTCAGCTCTCTTGTTCTGTGTTATAATGATTATGGTGTTCTGTTCGGTATCGCTGCCCTGATAAAACCTGGTTTATTGGTCACAATTGAGCAACCAAGTTCATTAAGCATCTTTTGTTGAGTACCGTGTTCTTCAGAAATCATCTTACAAGGGCAGTGAATTCAATGATTTTAGCAGTGAACAAGTGGAAAATTATAGAATAAGGATTATTCTATTAATACAATCTAGATACACTATTATGGAATATTTGTTGGAGTCTACTTGTTATCTGTTAATTAGAGAAATAAATAATGTGTCAACTGTCAAGTGCCTTCCGACTCTGGCACACAACCAAGCACGTGGCATTATTACTTGACTCTGTTCTGTATTTGTTTTATTTTTAAGAAAATGATATAAATTATTAATTAAAATTTGATCTGTTGCTGCTGTGTTTTCCTTTATCTAAGCAGTAAATTTTGAATAGTTGAGGAGTTGGTTGTAAGTTTATAAATGAATCCCTTCAAAACATTTTCAGTAAATGTGTATGTTAATGAAATCTACTTTAAAACATTTTTGTCTACATGTGTATGCTAATGGGGTTTCATGGTATATTTGCAGTACTTCAATCAAATATTGACAGTTGTACTTGAGGTGTTGGATGATTCTGATTCCTTAATTTGGGACCTTGCGCTTTCATTGATTATTGAAATGCTCAAAAACCAGGTTTGTTTTTGATACACTTTTGTATATCATCCTGTATATATATATATATATATATATTTTTTTTTTTTTTCGCTGAGGGGCATTTCATGCTTAACAACTATCTTCATTTTTCTCCACCCCCCTCTCCTCTCCTTTCCTCTATGTGGTTTCATGTTTCCAGAAAGATGCAATGGAAGATTCTGTTGAGATAGTAATTGAGAAGCTGCTTCATGTTACGAAGGATATTGATTCCAAGGTAATTTATTCTGTTGAAATATCTTAGTTGCTGTCTACTTGCTTTCCCCTTCCATGTCTTATTCTATTTTACTTCGTATTTAGGTTTCAAATGAGGCAGAGCACTGCTTGACTATTGTTTTGTCTCTGTATGATCCTTTCAGATGTTTAAGTGTATGTTCCGAAATACTCTCTCTCTCTCTCTCTCTCCAGGAATATCTCCTTCCCTTACCATCTCCACCACACCTCAAAAAATCATATACAGAAAGAGTGTTTGCTTTGTTCACCCTGTGCTTTATCAAAATATAACAAAGATGCTCTCAATTAATGATACTGCAGGTTATTGTCCCTTTATTGGTTACTGAAGATGAGAAAACTCTTGTTACTTGCATAAACTGTTTGACCAAGGTAATTTCCTTGGAACAGCCATTCATTTGAGGTGTAACAACTATCAATATCATGCATCTAGTCTCTCAGTAGGAGGTTACTTCTTATTGTAGCATCATGGATATTTTTTTAAGCATATTGAACTCTTATGTTTAAATGAGGAATCTGGATGACCTATTTTCTGAAGCATCCTAAACTCTGTTTATAATTAAAAAATCAAGTTACCTATTTTATGCAGCATGTTTATCTTTCAATTCTCATGCTATTTTTATCTACACTAATTTTTAAGCCAATTTTTATCAGCTTGTGGGCCGGCTCTCGCAGGAGGAACTGATGGCTCAGTTACCCTCCTTTTTACCTGCTCTTTTTGAAGCATTTGGAAATCAGAGTGCAGATGTTCGTAAGGTACTAATTTTTTAATCCGCACTTAATAATGTGTTTCTGAGCACTAAAACAGTTTTTTGTTAATGGTAGAAGTGGAGAGAATAGATGCAGTTAAAAATTTTAATAACTTATTTTTGGTATTTAATTTCTTAGGCCTGATAATCATCCCCATTAACTAGAATGAGAAATGAAGTGTTGATGTACAACATTTATATTACAGTGTACGGCTAATCACTGCATGACCTCAGTTGGCCATATTATTATTTTTTTCTATACTTGCTGCACTCCTTTACATTACCAAGTAAGAGTAAAAGCTATAAACTTCACATCCTCTTCTCATCACTTCTTTTCTCTAACCAGATTGCCACACTCGCCAATTTCTTTACGAAAATTTAAACAACAGAGTTTTTTATTTTATAAAAACAGTTTTATTCTTTGACAGGTGATTTGAGACCAAAGTAATGGATTAAAAGATCTGTTTTGTCCTTGTCTCGGCCTCTCACTAGATTATTCTTAAAACATTGTTTTCATAATAGTTTGTTTGTACAGGTTTTTGTTGTTGTTGTTGTTGTTGTTTTTGGGTGAAATATTGTTGTTGAGAAGTATTAACTTGGTGCAGAAATGAGAAAATAACTTGGAACCTAGTAGACATGTTTCTGTTGTTCCCCCTAATAACCTAATAGATGCGATGACAAATTAGATAAAAAAAAGGGAAGGAATAAGAAGCTTACTTGCACGCTTTCCCCCTTTCCTGCCCCCTTTTTTGTGGAATATAACTGATAGGAATGAACGATACGATACGACACTATGTTTCGATAATGTGCTCAACATGTTTTTATGGATGTAATTCTATACCCATCTCGTCTAATCTGTTCTATTTCTAATTTTGTGTTACTGTGTGTCAATTTTGGGATGTACAGACTGTTGTTTTCTGTCTAGTGGATATTTATATCATGCTTGGAAAATCATTCTTGCCTTACTTGGAGGGGCTTAACAGCACACAATTGCGGCTGGTTACGATTTATGCTAATCGAATCTCACAGGCTCGGACAGGCACTGCAGTAGATGCTAATCATGATTAGCCAGTTGATTCAGAAGGATGTTGTTGGTATGGGGTGTTGGCTTATTCATTGTTGTGTATTTTGTATATTGTGTGAATGCATTGCAGAGGCAGGTTTTCTTCTCTCCCCCACTCTTAATTTTTAATATATATTTTTATCTACCATTTTTCCCCCGGTTTGGTTGGTTTGTGGAAGTAGTGTTTTTGGTGGAAGCAAATATTGAATTGTACTATTATGTCAATATTGTAATCTACATTTTTAGAACATTATCATTTATATGGAAGGTTTTGGAAATTTTTTTTTTCCTTCTTTATTGCAAAAGTTGAACACATTCACATTTTGTATTGTTTGATTTCATTCACGTCACGCCCATGCATACCTGCACACACAAGGAAATGAAAACGATACACTAATCTCACAAGGTGGCTGGTGAAATGCCTTGCTGAAATACTCAACGATATATCATGCAGGGGAAAAAAAAAAAAAAAAAAACTCAAATCCCCATTTTTGTTATGATTCTTAAATAATTTTATAAGAGAAAAAAATTCAAGCCTTATTTATTTTAAAATGTAAAACAAACACACGATCCCTAAGCCTTTAAAAATACTGAAAAACACTCCTTCCATAAATAGGAGAGGTATCCCAAGTTCCCGGCTGAAAGAGGACTAAAATTTCTTCCTATGGTAGTTATAAAAGCTCTAATACATAGTTAATGAACTAAACATTGAAACCCATGAATTTGCTCACATAAATCCTCTAGGAAACCATAGAATGTACTCACCAGCACAAAATTCGAGCAAACTTTTTCAACTAATAAAGAAAAATGTTGGCGACATCTACGCTTACGCTACAAGGCTAAGTTACAGCTTACGCTAGAAGGTTAAGTTGTATTTGGATTCCTCGTAATTACTTATAAATCTAAGATTTACTTAGT
This sequence comes from Quercus ilex subsp. ballota, assembly GCA_032727855.1. Lineage (NCBI taxonomy): Eukaryota > Viridiplantae > Streptophyta > Magnoliopsida > Fagales > Fagaceae > Quercus > Quercus ilex. The sequence goes on from CM064916.1 coordinate 45,517,246, forward strand.
AAACACCTAATGTGGAACTTAGTACTTCTCATAATTTATATCTACATATATTTAAATGCTAAAGTGTAGTATTTAAGGTTGTTGTGCTCTCATTGAGTCACATCAACAACTATGTCATTACTATTTTTTTTCTTATTTTTTTCCTATAATTTTAAAATACTTTTCCTAAATTTTAAAATACTATTAATTCCAGCCTTATTTTCACCATAAAGCCCAATCTTTATAGCTTTAATTATATATATGCATTTCATGTTAATGTTGTCCACCATAAAGCTCAATCTATATGCATGTATATTATGTAATATTGTCCACCATAAAGCCCAATCTATATGCGTGGATATTATGTCAATGTTGTCCACCATAAAGCCCAAACCCAATCCGAATAGTCCTTACTCTTTATGCCAACCATTTTTGTCTCCCCTCCTTTTGCTTTACTTGTGTTTAACGGTTTCAAAACTTCACCCCTTCAACTTGCTAATGCCAACCTCTGTCTCTCTCTCTTCCCTCCATCTCTTCCTCTCCTCATTTAAGGGAATCACTCCTTCATACCTCCTCTCTTTCCCCTCTTTTTGCTCTTCCTGTCTTTCATGGTTTCAAAGAATCAGAAAACAGTATATTTGATGATTCACTTCAAGTATCCACATAAAAAATTGCACTTTAAAACTTGAACGCAACAGTAGGTGCTTATTAAATATTTCAATAACATCACATCAGTAATGTAGCCATTCCTTAGAGAAACAATGGTGCTTACTTTATTGCTATGCAATCTTTCTGATTTTAATTCACTCAGACTTCAGGTACTTTCTTTTTAAAACACATGCCATACCTTCTTGCTTATTTATTTACTTATTTAAATGTTAAATTTTGTATAATGGGTTTTATTTATTTTGATCGTTATGATATTTGCTGCTGAACATCTTTGCAGTTTTTGCAGTCACAATTTTTTATTCCTCTTCATCCCCCCATGAAGTTTGTGAGTTTTTTCTGCATAATTAACATATATGAACATAGCTAGCTATGTACCCATGTCTCTATTTATATGATTGAATTCCTGTTTCGGGTGATTCAATTAATTTCGTATTTTTTCAGACATGTTTTGACTAAAGATGTGGGTTTTATCTTTTTCACTGTGTTATATAGTCCATGTATCTATTTCCCACCATGTCTCATAGTCATTGTATGGGAATTTTTTAGGATCTCACTCTACTGTCCCATGGACCCTCTTTGCTTTTGCAATCTTCTCTCCTAATTAGGTGGATGTAAAAGTTTCCCACTTTCAATAATGTACTTCTTCGGGTTTGGAATTTGTTGCTAGAAAAAAAACACAAAAAATCAAGAAGCCCTTCGATGCAAATAATTTAATTTATGCAGTTCCTTGTTACAAAACTGATAATAACTTGCACATGTGGAATGTGTCTTTTATAGATATTGTATTAATCTCAAGCCCAATGTGTATTTTAAAATTATCATTTCTTACTCGAATGAAGGATTTTTCTGCTAAGGTATGAAGAAAATTGGGTGATGATATTAATTACTAAATTAGTCTTTCCCACTAAAGTTGATATGATTCCTTAATTACTAAATTAGTCTTGCCCACCCTTTTTGTGGAATAAATGGTTTCTAGGTAATCTCAATTTGAAAAAACCTCCCTTTTTTTATTTGTGTTTTAAACAATAGTTTTTTCAAAGACTTTTCTTTGCTTTTGGAAAGCAAAAGGATTTTTTCTTTTTATTCTGACACAAAGCAATAATCCTCTGATATTGAATTGGTAAATTTTGAATTTTCCTATTTATTTTCTTATTAAACACCATATGACTTTGTTCACTCTTATATGATCTTCTACTCTGTGCATAGCATGTGCTCGTGTTGTTGTGCAAGTGCAAATGTTTTTCTTGATTTAGTAACCTAATATACTAAGTTATAAAAGTAGCAGAAGTTTTTGGGTAAACTGTTTAAGAAGGTTCATATTTTTTTGATTCTCATTGGGGTGCAGAGGCAGATCTATGTGTTTTATTTTATTTTTTGTTTTAAATTTTTTTATTTATGTTTTTTTGCTTTGTTTCCTAGGTTTAGATGGTTTATATTTGTTCACTGTTAAAAGTTGTAGTTAAAGCTTGAATGTTGTAGTTTAGTCATTTGACTAATGGAAATTAATTGTTTGTTTTAATTTTTTTGCTTTTAAACAGAGAAATAGGTGTTAAAGTTTGTTGAAAAGGTTGATGATGGTCATTGCAATGGAATAATTTTTCAAAATCTAAAGCAAACGAGTGGAGTAGACCTAATTGGATTGAATAGAAACTCTTTAGTTTTTTGGAAGAACAAATTATCTTCAACACATTTTAGAGAAAAAAAATTATAAATAATATTATAATTACAAAATAATTATTTATTGCCACGTATCTCGCGGGTCTGCGACCAGTTGCTTATAAACCAAGATTCACCTAGTAAACACCTAATGTGGACATTAGCACAAGCCTACAAAACACTCATTCGTTGGAATTATAAGGTATGATTAATAACTTATGTGTTATGTACCTTTATTTTATTTAATTTTATCATTTTAAAAATTAATTTTTTTATTAGGAGTTGGAATACTTAGATAAGGATATGATAGATTATTAGGTTAGCTTTTGAATAAATCTTATCTACTTATAGTAATAGATATTAGGTTTCATTGGAATTTGAATGCTACTTTATCTTGTAAAACCATTTATATATGGCTTGATGTTGATTAATAAAGGAGAGTGAATAATATTATTATTGAGTGAGATTTCCACTTTGGAGGTATGGGCTCCTTCGAAGTAGTTCATTTATCAAATTAGGACTTAATTCCCTTGAAGTAACCAACAAAACAATTGGGTTCATAACAATTGGTATTAGAGCTAGTTATGGTGGGCCATTGCATGGAGAGTGTTAAGAATATAAAGTAAGAGAGAGAAAGACTGAATAGTCAGTATATTCTGTGTGAATAACATTGTACAATAGAGAACCTTATATATGCTAAGTACATGTGAAGTATAAGTAATATGAGTGTATTATAAGTACAGTATACTGGGCTAGGCCCGATGGGCTAGACTAAACTAAGCTATATACTAACATCCCCCCTCAAACTCGAGGTGGCAAGGAGGAAGCGAACTGGAGTTTGGATATCAGATCTCAAAGAAGACTAGGCGAGTGAGTTTTGGTGAAAATATCAGCAGGTTGGTCGGCAGAGGAGATGGAGAATAACTGGAGATTGCCTTTCTTGAGATGTTGGCGAGTGATGTGGCAATCGATCTCAATGTGCTTGGTGTGTTTATGGAAGACATCATTATGAGCAATATAGATAGCACTACGATTATCACAATAAAGAGGAGTGGAAATGGGCTGTGGAGCATCCATGTCAGCCAAGAGCCATCGAAGCCAGACAAGCTTGTAGGTGGTGTCAGCAAGAACACGATACTCAGCCTCAGTACTGGAACGGGAAACCATTTCCTGCTTCTTGCTACGCCATGAGACAAGAGAAGTACCCAATAGGAAACAAAAACCTGTGATGGAGCATCGACCAGTCAGATCACTTGCCTAATTCGCATCTGAATAAGCATGGAGCTCAAGAGAAGACCGAGAGGAGTAGTGAAGACCATGATAAAGTGTGCCCTTGACGTATCAGAGAATCTAAAGAGCAGCAGCATAATGGATAGAATGAAGGGTGCCCATGAACTTACTAACCATACTGATGGCATGTGAAATATTCGGGCGAGTGATAGTGAGATAGATCAGACTACCAACTAGCTGACGATAACGAGTAGCATCTGAGATAGGTTCACCATCGAACGGTATGAGCTTGGTATTGTATTCCAAGGGAGTGGAAACAGTTTTGTTGTTTGTGATACCGGCCTTGGAGAGAAGGTCAGAAGTATATTTAGCTTGGGAAAGATAGTATCCATCAGAGGATGAGGTAACCTTAAGCCCAAGAAAATAGCTGAGAGTGCCCAAACCTTTCATCTCAAAATGCTGACTAAGGAAGTGCTGAAGAGAATGGATACCTGCAAAATCATCTCTAGTAATAATCATGTCATCAACATAAAGAAGAATAAGAGTGATACTAGCAGAGGATCTTCGAATGAAGAGAGTAGTGTCATGAGGACTCGAAGTGAAACCCTGCTGAGCAACAACTAAGCTAAAATTTTCAAACCAAGCCCAAGGAGCCTGCTTAAGGCCACAAAGAGCACGACAAAGGTGACAAACTTGACGGCCTGAGTGAGTATAGCCAGGGGGTGGTTGTATGTACACTTTTTCTTGGAGGTCTCCATTGAGGAAAGCATTCTTCACATCCATCTGATAAAGAAGCCAACGGTGAACGGTAGCCACAACAATGAGACATTTGACGGATGTAAGGCGAGCAACAGGAGCACAAGTTTCCTCATAGTCAATGCCATATTCCTGAGTAAAGCCTTTCACAACGAGGCGAGCCGTGTATCGTTCAATAGATCCATCAGCCTTGGTCTTGAGCTTGTAAACCCACCTACCTTACTACAGACTGACTAGGAGGCAAATCAACCATATCCCAAGTGTGATTTTTGTGAAGGACATCTAGTTCTTCGGACATAGCTTGCTGCCAAAGAGGGCCAATATGTGCCTCACAATAGGTGTGAGGCTCATAGAGGGTGTCAAGAGCAAAAGAGCAGTGATAATCAGTGAGATAAGGAGGGGGAACGCTTACCCTAGTAGAGCGACAAAGGTTAGGACCAACAAGAGGCTCAAGGGACAGTGGTGCCACAAGATCCAAGACAGGCGGATCATGTGCCAGGGACAAAATTGGAGATGAGTGGTTTGGAGAGGCAACCGATGTTGAAGAATCTTCCACAAATTCAGGATAAAGAGGCAGGAAAAGATTAGTAAAAATGGGAGACTTTGAGGAAGAGGACACAGGAAACTACTGAAGACTCGTGAAAAGACGTGTTCCTAGAACTCAACATGACGGGAGACACGAAGGTGATGAGTGATGGGGTCATAGCTGCGAAAACCCTTTTGGGATACATCATATCCAAGGAAGCAATAGAGACGAGCATGAGCATAAGGCTGGAGTTTTGTTTGTTCATGAGGAGGAAGAGAGACAAAACAAGCACAACCAAAAGCCTGAATAGATGAGTAGTTAGGGGTTTGACTATAAAGGAGCTCAAAGGGTGATTTGTTATCGGTGATGGAACACGATTAATGGTGTAAACAACAGTAAGTGCTACCTCACTCCAAAAGCACTTAGGAATAAGGGCAGACAACATCAAGAATGTGATAGTGTTTCGTTTTGCATGACCATTTTATTGAGAGGTGTAAGGACAAGTCTGGTGGGGGAGAGTACCTTCGCTATCTAAAAAGGACAAGAAAGATTTATCATTATATTTTTGAGCATTATCTGACCGAAAGATCTTAATAGTGCGATTGAACTGTGTTTCAATCATTTTATGAAATGGTTGGTAAATGGACACAAGTTCAGACCTATGGTGAAGCAGATAAATTCAAGTATATTGAGAAAAATCATCCACAAATATGACAAAATATCGAGATCTCCCCTCAGTGGGAATCGGTGTCGGACCCCAAATATCAAAATGTATAAGATCAAAAGGTGCAGAAGAAAAAGAGTCACTATTATTAAAGGGCAATTTTGTTTGTTTGCCAAAATGACAGGAAGTACAATCCAATTTTGGAAACTGAATTGAACCTAAATGACCTTGAGAAGCTAACAACTGAAGATGAGATAAAGATGTATGACCAAGACGAGCATGCCATAAATCAGGCGAAAGGGTGGTAGCAGCAACAGCAGCAGAAACAACTTGTGAAGGAATTTTCAAGTCGTGAACCTCAAACATACGTCCAACCTTACGACCTGTCCTAAGCACTTGACTCGTTTGGGGATCCTGCACGTCCACACCATGATTAGTAAATATAATATCTACTCCTAATTCACAGAGTTGACCAACAAAAAGCAAATTGAGGGACAATTTTGGAATATGAAAAATGTCACTAAGGGATAAACTAGGAGTAGAGATTTTTCCTTTATGACTAACAGGCATAAGAGTTCCATCAGCAGTGTAAATAGAGATAGGATGTGCTAAGGGTGCCTTATCAGAGAATTGTGATTCATCAGGGGTCATATGGTTACAACATGCAGTATCAAAAAACCAAGAATGGTTACTTGAAGGGATAGAAAGGGCAGTGGAAATTTGGGATAAAACCTTTTGAACTACTGCCTCGATATCAGCTGTAGTAAGTGAGGAAGTTGAAGATGGACCTGTAGGAACCGATAGATCTGAGGGACACATAGCAGCTGCTCGAGGAAGAGGAGCTTTATTCTGCTCTTGCATGAATTTCTGCAGTTTGTGACAAACAGAGATATCATGGCCCTTGGTAGTGATAGCAGCAATGATAGCAGCAATGGAAGGCTGTGGAGGAAGAGAGGGTGTAGCCAACACATGGTCAGAGGATGACATGTGATAAGTATGCCGATGATTCTCCTCAGACATGAGCTCCTTGACTGCAGCATCAAGTTAAGGAGTAGGAGACCGGCTAAGTCGAGAAGCTCTAGTAGGCTCAAAATCCTCACGTAAACCTATCATGAAATGCATAAATCGACGACGATCCCGATATTTGGTAAAGAGCTTAATGTCCTTAGGATACTGTAATGGAGGATCTGCAGTAGAAAGTTGTTCTCACATAGAAGAAGTTTGAGAATAATAATTAGAAATAGACTAGCCTGTCTCTTGGTGCATTTGATAAAGCTTTGATTCAATGTGAAACTCCAGGCTTGAATCATTAGTGCAATTGTAGTGATTGGACAAAAATATCCAAGCAGCCGCAGCAGTACCAAGATGAGGAAGAAGACTATGAATGGAAGGTACAGAGGTATTGATAAACCAAGACAAAATCTTACTCTGAATAGTTTCCCATTCCTCTAGGCGTGCTTCATAATCATCTTCTGTAACAGTAGTTTTGGAGGCATCGACATCAGTTGCAGCTTTGGACTTAGGTATTGGCACTGGCTTGAGAATCTAACTAGTTACATAATGCCATTGTAACACCCTAGCCTTTTACAAAATAAATAAACAAATAAAAGGGTTGTTTTGAAAATTATTTAAGTGGGGGCATTTTTGTGATAAGACCCAAGCCTAGCCCTAGCCTTATATGCAACCCACGTTGGCTTTCTCCTCTATTTTTCTAGAGTGCCGCCTCCCATCACCTTTCCCTCTTTCCTCTGGTGTTCCCATTCCCCATGGCCGAAAATCCTCTCTCTCATCCTCATGTGAAGTTTATTCACTTTTGCCTCTTAAATTTCTATCTTGGCTGACTCATGGAAGGTTCTTTTCCAATCAAAATCAACCATCAAGAGTTCTAGTGGCTATATTGGCAGACCCATTTGAAAGACCATTCCTCTAAGTTTGGTTAATTCAATAGATGAGGTAAAAATCTAAGTTTTCTGTCATTTTCTTCTATGAAATCCTTTGGGCTTTGTTAGTTTATGATGTTTATGGTATATACTTAATGGGTTTGGTGAGTATTCGAAGTTTAGAGGGTTATGAGGATTTGGGTAGCAAGAGTTTTTATTAAATCCGAAAATTTCAAACTATTTGGGGGTGTTTGCTTTGATGACGTGTTTTGGCTGTCTATTTTACTAATGGGTATTTGGTTTCCCAGAGCTTATATATGGGTTTTGTTGTTGCATGAATTGATTCCAAACTGTTTCCTTTGCATTTGATTGGCTTTGACATATGTGAATGTGGGCATGTGCTTATTGCATGCCAAGTGTTTGGTAAATTGCCTATATGAGTTAGATGATCGAATTTCTTGACTCGTGTTGTGATGACTATTATATGAGGTTATTGGTTGCATTCATAGTTGTTATCATGTGCTAAAACATTTAGCTTTGAGGTTAATCAAATTTGAAAGTTTTTGGCATAGTATTAAGATTATAGTAATTTTATTTTGGAATTGTAAATCTGTCCCTGACAGATTTGAGTCAACTGCAATACATGATTTTTAATAAATTACAAAAAAATTTTTTTCAGCTAAATTTTTGATGGTACATACTAAATATATAAGAGCTTATTCCTATTTAATTTCAAGTTAATCGGATAACTTTTCGTGGACCAAACTTTTTTTACAAAATAGCTGACCTGCTGTGTATTGAATATAAAAGTGCGATGAAAATGCTAGGATTTGTGGAATTTACTTCAAATCTTTGTTGAATGGATTGGTTTGTAAATTTATGTGCTTTCTTCGACATGTGTTTTACTTAGTTAAGTCTAATAATGGTTTGGTTTAATCATTTAGTGCTCTAAAGGGAAACCCATGAGATATGCTACCCTTATTATGAATTGATGTGTTTTATGTTATGTTTATATGTGCACATTGCTTGCAGTGGAGAATTAAAATGCTTTGGTTTTGTGCTATGGCACTATGAGTCTGTATGCTTGTTTGGTTCCCATTTGGGAATGGGTACTTGTCTTAGGTTGGGCAAGCTAGGCTTTAGTGCATTTGATTTGTTTTAGGGGATCCTATTCGATTTTGGAGACAAATGTGATGATAAACTTTGCGATAGGTCTTGTTATTAATAGGCTTGTTCCTTATGTTTCTAGGTTTTGAGATTCTTGGTGATGGACCTAGTGACAGGATTGGTTGATTTTTTTTATTTTTGCAACTAAGAGGTAAGTGGTGTTTATTAATTTTGGGGGTTTTCCCAAAACAATGTTGATTATTAAACTATTTTATATCAAAGAAATATGTTGATATTCTATATATTAATTGATATTTTATAAATGTTTGATGTGCACATTGACTATTCGTTTTATGAAAAACTTGTGGGACAACCTAAATTTATTGAAACTTGCATGTGTGAATATATCTTTATATTTAAGAGAATTATGAATGAATTATTTTTCTGAGCATATTAAATATGTTTTGAAAACCTATGGCAAGTCGTGATTAAAAGCTCAGTATTGTATTTAGTTCTTAGCAAGGGACAGTTATGCTGTAGCTAGTCCTTAGCAAGGGACGGTCCCAAAAAAAGGGGACAGTGCACATTTGATAGCTCCTTAGCAAGGGAGTATACTATTGAGGATCCAAAAAGGAAGCTCCTTTAGGTTCCAAAGGAGCCATCCTTAAGAAAGGGGATGAAAAGGAGGTTCCAGTTCCAAAAAGGGGACAACACAACCCTGTCAACGGGGCGTAAATATTGACCATGAGAAAAGCCTAGGAAATCACTTATATGATGGTATTGATATATATATATATTATAATGGCTCACAATATAAAGATATATTTTCTTTTATATGAAATATTTGATGATAAAATATTGATGAGTTATAAGTTATGAATTTGTTGTAAGAATTATTTATTTGAAAGGTTTGTTCCCACACCCCAATGTTAGTGAATTCCACTTATTGAGTTATCTCACCCCCCTCCTTTATTTTTCCCCTTATAGATACATTAGAGGAATTATTGGAGTAGAGATTCTTGGAAGGCAATAGTTACGAATTATTTTGTGGAACTGAGGATATTATTGTTATTTTTATGGCGTTAAACAATGTACTGGAGAATTATTTTGAGGATGTTTTGTATTTGGTGGATTAGAGCTCTGACATTTGTAATGAGATTTTAGGTTGCTGGTTTCTTTTATTTAATATTTTTTATGGATTATTTAGATTAAATAGACTTTTATTATTTATGATTTTGGGGCGTTACAGCCATAATTTGTGACCCTTGAGAAAGACAGTCATATTTTGAGACCATGCATGATAGGTAGTAGGACCATCTAGGATAACGGTGATAGGACGTACAATGTCTCATTCGTTTTCTTGAGCCATAATGAAGAAAATGCCCAAAAAGAGGGATTTAGAGACCTCAAACAAAGAAACGGAACTCAAAATCGGAATCTACACGAAAAACTGAGCAAGATAAGCCTTGTTGAAAAATATTGACTTTGGTAAAAAGTCAACGGTCAATTGCAGAAAAGTCAACGGCTGACGTGTGCTGATGACGCGAGGTGCTGATGTAAGCTGATGATGCAGATGCTAGCTTGTGCAGGATGATGTTACCCTAGGGCTGATATGGAGTGACGCTGACAGGCTCAGGCGTGTGGAGGCATGTGGCGGTGTAGTAACTGGTGTGTGTAGTGCGTGTGAGTTGCTAGTGGCACGTGGGCACGTGTTAGGTCCTTTCTGGCTGTTCCTGGTTGGGTTTTGCTCGGGATTGGCTGTTCTATCACGCTATGCCTTTGCTTTGGCAGTTTGATGAACAGAACGATGAGATCCGAGAGTTGCAGGGACTGTGGATGTGACGACAGTAACTTGCTTCTGACAGTGGCTACTGGATGAAGGTGAGGGTAGTGGAAGAGCGCCGAAGATGACCACAGGAACCAAAATGTTAGAGCAATGACTCCGATACCATGTTAAGAATATAAAGTAAGAGAGAGAAAGACTGAGTAGTTTGTATATTATGTGTAAATAACACTGTACAATAGAGAGCCTTATATAGACTATGTGTGAAGTACAAGTAATATGAGTGTACTACAAGTACAGTATACTGGACTAGGCCCGATGGGCTAGACTAAACTAAGCTATATTCTAACAGAGAGATTGGAAGCTAGAGTGAGTAACTTGGCTTCTATGAACACGAGACAACAATAAATGTTCAAAGAAATGCTATAGATGCAGTTGCGACGCTTGACTGCCTTGATCAAATTGTGGGAAATCAAAATTGCGATCATGCAAAAAGCTCCCATAAAAAAGGTGAGATGAGAGGATCCAATCAAGGACTAACAAATTCGAGTTGTGTTATCTTTCCAAAGGTAGCTATACTCGAGTCTTCATGTTTCAATGGCATTGGAGGGCTCACAAAGTATTGGCAAAGATTACAAGTCTGTGCAACCAAAAAGTAGTAAAGATGCGTAAGGGTGGAAAACTGCGGTCACAAAACAATAAAAAGGTTTTGGCCTTCATAAACTCTACATTGTTCACCACTTCGCCCACGAAAACTACACATTTTTTTAGGTTGATATGTAAAAAACTAAAGAGAAGTACTTCGTAGAGGAGGAGGAAGAAGAAGACCTTCGAAGACCCTTGGGCCCTTGGGGACGAGTATTTTCTAGAGTCAAAGAATGTTATGTAGCTTTATTTTATTTTATTTTTCATTTTAGGATTGAATTTTTGTTCATTCTCAAAAGGATTGAATTTTTGTTATTAAGAGTTGGATAATTAAATAAAGATACAATAAAATGAGGTTTCATTTGTTAATATATATATATATATATATAAAAGGTTTCATTTGAATTTGAATGTTACTTTATTAAATTAATAAAAGAATGTTGAAAAAAAATATTATTGAGCGAGGTTTTCACTTTGGAGGTCTGAAATCCATGAAAGTAGTATATTTATCAAATTAGGAGGTCTTGGTTCACATGAAGTAACCAACAAAATAATTGTGTCCATAACACTATGTTGCACCACATTTTCACCAATTCTTAGGTGACCAATGACATGTAGTGTGGTTGATCACCTATGTCTTCACCACATTAAAATATTTCCTCTTGTGGGCGTGGGTGGGGGTTGGGGTATAAGAGTCGGGATTCAAGTCTCCTAAATGGAGTTTTACACACATACACTTAGATTAGAGATTAAAGTAAGATTTCTATACCAGATAAAAAAGAAGAAGTAAAAAACTAAGATCATACCACATCATCAATCCACCCACCTAACCTTAGAATAAGGTTTTCCAAATTAATATTATTAGACTTGAAAGCTCAGATTTGTGCTAAAACACAAGAGCTTGTTCAGATTCCTAATTAAAAATTATGGCTAGATTGCTTTTACTCTAACTTAAACAAAGTGCGGAACAAGAGTAAATAAACACAATGAACCGATAACACTACCCTAAGCCATATTCATCCATCATCAACAATAAAATAAAAGGTTAAAGAGTAGGGAAGAGAGATGCTAACACAAGATAACACCAAGACGTGTTATCGAAGAGGAAACTGAAGAACTCGGCGAAAAACCTCTCCGCGACCCTCTAAGTTGAAATTGATTCACTAGAGAATAAAGTTGGAGTACACAAATAACAAAAGACCCTCCAAGCCTAGTCTACCCCATGTACTTGAGCCTTCCAAGCTCCTGCTACCGATGGACTTCTCGGAGTCTTGTCTTCTCTAGCTTTTCGGATCTCACAATTCAACCCGATTGCATCCACCAATGAATGGCTCTTTCCAATACTTCCCAACTGCACCATATTCTCACTTAACACTCAGAATGGGTGTGGTAAGTGTTTGGGTTAACAACCTCTTAAGGATCTAGAGATGGAGAGATAGGAGTTTGAGGAAAACCACAAGGAAATGTGTAGATGATTGTGGGTATAACAATCTCTAACTCTCAAGTGTATTTGCTAGGGTTTTCTCTCTGAAAAACACTCAATTCAATTCGTGGGTAATGAGGGTATATATAATGTGGGTAAAGAATTTGGTAAAGAAATAAACTTTTTGCCAAACAGAGAGTTTCGTGGGTACTTCGCGGGATGGCCCTTCTCACAAAACACTCGCAAACTTGACAGCCTGGCATGACTCTTCAGCTTCCAGTCATGTGCTTCACACGTGGCTTTTTCGCAGGTTGCTTCTCGCGAGCTACTCGCAAGCTAGTCGCAAATTCCACTGATTCATCTTTTGAAACTTGATTCTTCACCAATCTCTCACATTCATCCTTTACAAATAAACCCACATACATACAGGGAAATAATTGAGGAAATTACAATCAAATTTGGCACCACAAGATAGTTGGAAATCACAACTTTACAAGACTCATTCATGTTAATTACTACTGCACACCCTTTGCGCATGATGATCATTCCACAAGTATAAGTGATGGTCACTCTACAAGTATAAATGCTAATGATTGAACCTTGTAGGAAAATATCGTATTCACCTAACGATTGAACCTTCTTTTTTCTCTTTGTGAGACTGTTGTTTCACGGTGGATGAAGGGTTTTTACTTTTTAGTGAGATTAACTTTAGAAGCTCAGCACCATTTTCAAAAGAAGAAATGTTTTCCTCTTTTGAAAATAGAACCATCACTTTGTCTTGTTTCCATGATCCTTTAATTTATTACTTGGAGAATCATATATAATTTTACTGTATGCTTATTCTTTTTTTTTTTTTGGCTAAGTACTTTATGCGTTTTCAAATCAAGGTGGAGAAAACACTCTTATTACTACTAATAATATATTTGAGCTCATATAGAAGCATTTTATTTAGAAGGTTATTTCAATACTATAACAAATTAGTTCAAAGAATTAAAGTAGTCAAAGCAAGCGTGCAATTATCTTATTTTTTACAAAAGTTTCTGCAAATGAAACATTAATGGTGCAAAAATCAGTTGTCTTAAGCATTACCATATATGAAAGAAGTCTGGATCCATTTGGTCAATTATCCAAGTTAGGCAAAATTTGCCCAATAGTACATTTTTTGGAAAAAATTTGGTGGCTAGCACGCGTTTGAAGTTATTTAGTAAGTTGGACTGTTTTTTGAAAATTGAGTTTGTGAAACTCGAGTTCCAACCCAAAATCGAGTTTCTCAAACTTGATTTACGATTGACTTTGATTTAAAAAAGAAAAAAAAAAGGTGGAACTCGAGTTTAGTAAACTCGAGTTCCATGCTTTAAAAAAAAAAAAAAAAAACCCAAATGGAACTCAAGTTTCCTACACTTGCGTTCCATTTGGGTTTTTTTTTTTTTTTTTTAAAGCATGGAACTCGAGTTTACTAAACTCAAGTTTACTAAACTCGAGTTCCACCTTTTAAAAAAAAAAAAAAAAAAAATCAAAGTCAGTCGTAAATTTCTCTATTTTGGGTTGGAACTCGAGTTTCACAAACTCAATTTTCAAAAAACAGTCCAACTTACTAAATAACTTCAAACGCGTGCTGTCTATCTAATATTTTCCTGAAAAAATGCTGCTGAGCAAATTTTGCCATCAAAGTTATGTTCCTGTGTTGTTCAACAAGACAACAAAATTAATACTGAAGACTGCAACATAGGAAACACTAAAGTGTGAAGTTATGCAACTTGTTTTTGAAAATGAACTACAACTGATCAATTTTATGTCACTCAACATAAGGATAGTTCAAAGCTAAGTTGGTGAGAAGAAATTTTTTACTGAAATTTATTTTGACCCAAAGCAAAAAGCCAGTCTCATGCTTTATGTCACCATTAAATGTAAGGCAGCTTGCAAAGTTTTAAGTTCATTTGTCCATCGACATTGAATTATATGTATGCCATTGTATAAATAAATGGACAAATATCTACAGGAAAACTTAATTTTCCCGTTGGTCCCTAAAAATATATGAGATCCTAGAAAATGAGAAATTTCATTTTTAATTTTAAAAAATGTGAAATTTTGAATTGGTGAAGTTCTAAATTTATTTATTACATTTATAAAAATAGAAAAAAAAATTATCATGTTTAGCACGTGTCGATCATTAGTATTTTGTTCTCGTGTCATAAAAATGCCCAGATGTATGAAAATCATGGATATTAACTTCATAAAGAAAAAGTTTGGCTGTCAGATTACAATGCATCTTTTACTACAGCTACGTTACCTCGAATCTCGGGTTTCTTCACTCTCTTTTTGTCAAATTCTGTACATTTTATGCCCACTGGATATGGTAGTTGTAAGGTTGAATTTTATCAACCATCTTGTTGGCTTTATTCCGTGCCAATTTGCTTGTAATTTAGTACTTAGTAACCCTGTATTTAGGTGGGATTCATGTAAGGGTAGTGTGTGAGAGAGTGTGAAGAATTGCTCAACAATGTGCAAAGAAGCAGGGACTCGCGGCTGACTCGTGACTTGCAAGCCGCCAACTTCAGCACAGGTGAAAAGCATGCGGGGAGGTGAAAGGTCACGCCAGCTGTCGCACTACAGGACAGAAGTCCCAGGCTGGCCAGGCCGTTAGCTCGCGACTTGAACTCGCGACTTAGACCAGTCGTGAGGCCAAGCCGCCAACTTGCCCTGTTTGGGAAAAACTGTCTCTTCGTATTCCAAACACACCACTATATATAGACCCTTATACCCACGAAATATAGAGAGCTTCCAGAGAGAATTTTGAGAGAGAAACCCTAGAGAAAAACAAGATTGCCTCATCCCCAATCTTCACTAAGAGACTCTTCAAATTCCTCTACTCTCTTCCTCTCCATTGATACATCCTTGAGAGGTTCTTGACCAAATCCTTTTCTCACCATACCCACGTCTGCGAGAAGGTCTTTTGGTACTAAGGGAAGCAGTTTGGAAGGGACCATTGGTTATTGGTTGATGCTATGGGTTATAGTAGAATTCGGTAAGTTAGAGAAGAAAAAGGTTCGGCGCAACCTCGTTGGAGCAGAAAGTTTGGAGGGCTTAGGTACCTAGGTAGATTAGGCTTGGAGGGTCTATTGCTGTTCATGTATCCTAACTACATTTTCTAGTGGATTATTGACCGCTTGGAGGGCAGTGGAGAGGTTTTACGTTGAGGGCTTCGGTTTCCTCTTTGATAACACATCGAGTGTTGTCCTTGTGTTTGCATCTCTCTTCCTTTATCTTTGCCATTTATTTTTTGTTGTAGATGTGATTATAATTGGGTTAGATTATTTATCAATTCTGTGTTTGGCTTATGTTCATGTTTCGTACATTAATTGTTTGATAATAAGCTTGAATTGATAATTTGTAATTTGGGGTCTAAACGTTCAAGGGTGTTTTACACACATATTGAACATTCAATTGATATCAGAGCGGGTGCACTTGTTGTGGTTTAAATACCTTAGTGCGGTCCTTGACCCCATTTTGAGATGGATAGGTCTCAATCTCTTACTGTGCCACCATTTTTTGATGGTAATAATTATGCATTTTGGAAAGTTCGAATGAGAGCATTTTTGTGTTCTATTAATGATGCTGTGTGGGATGCAGTTGAAGTTGGTTGGACTAGATTGGAGGCTGCCAAATCCACTTGGGATAAGGCAGCTCTCGCGGTGGCTAATGCAAATAGCAAAGCTTTGAATGCCATTTTCTGTGGTGTCTCTTCAGAAGAATTTCACAGGATTTCACATATCACTATTGTTAAGGAAGCATGGGAAATTCTGGAGACAACTTATGAAGGGACTAAGAAGGTGAAGGACACCAAACTCCAAATGCTGATCACTCAATTTGAGGAGATAAAGATGAGTGAGGATGAGTCCTTTGACTCTTTTTACAGTAAGCTGAACGAGGTGGTCGTCGGCAAATTCAATTTAGGGGAAAAGATGGAGGATTCTAAAGTTGTAAGGAAGATCCTTCGATCACTGCCAGAAAGTTTTTGTGCCAAAGTAATGGCCATTGAAGAAAGCAAGGATCTTGACGACATTAAAGTTCAAGAGCTGGTCGGTTCATTGCATATGTATGAATTGTCACTGCCCACGCAGAAGAAGAGCAAATCTCTTGCACTTAAAAGAATTGATGAGAGTTTGGCATCTCATGACTCTTCGGAAGAGGATGCAGTAGATAAAGATGTGGCGTACCTTGTAAAGAACTTCCGAAAATTCTTAAAACTCAAGAACGGTGGGAAATTTGGTGACAAGGGAAAATTTCAGAGTTCCGGGAAGGAGAAGAAAGAATTCCGAAGAAAAGATGGTAAAGATTCCCAATCTTCTCAAGGAATTACTTGCTTTGAGTGTAATGGACATGGACACTTCAAAAAGGAATGTCCCAACTATTTGAAGTCAAAAGGAAAGGTCTATGCTACTACTTTGAGTGACATTGATTCATCAAAATTTGACTCTGAAGATAGTTGTGACGGAGAAGGAAATTACTCTGCATTCATGACCATTGCACAAGTGGAATCCTCAGATGATTTGGCTTCACTTGTGAAGGAGCTTGGTGAGCATTCTGATTTGGAGTCTATTGGGGTTGTTGAAGAATCGGAGGCTGAAGAGGATGAAGATACATCTGGTCTTCAAGAGAATTACGCCTTACTTCTTGAGAAATCGGGTGAGTATGCAAAGGTGGCAAAGGCGGTAAAGGCGGCTGCGAAGAAGATGAAGAATGCTGAGGAAGATTACAAAAGTTTGCTGGTATGATATAAGGAGGCAAAGTGTGAGATTGAAACACTTACTGGTGAGCTATCAGAAGCTTACACAAAAGTGAGATTTCTTGAGTAAGAGGTAGTGCAAGCTCATGCCAAGATAGATGCCAAGATAGATAGGGTCTCCTCCAAGAAGCTAGATGATGTTATTTCATCTCAAAAACATGCCTCAGAGAAGTCCGGGTTGGGATATACCGGAAGGAGTAGCTCATCAGCCAATGTCACCAAAGAAGTGAAGTTTGTGAAGGCCAAAGAGACGACTGTGGATAAGTCTATTCCTGAGAAAATTAAGGCTGAGAAGAAGAAGAATGTGGCTGATCAACGGGTGTTTAACAAGTCCCGTAATCAATCAGAAGCCAGATTTGGAGCTAGAGGAAGATCACTTCCAAGATCATAACAGGGTCCTAGAACGAGTCATTTCTGTCACTTCTGCGGATTGTAAGGACATACAAAACCCAACTGTCACAAGCTGAGAGCATTGAACAACGCTAGTGCTCCTCGGTCACGAGGAAGGAGAAATGACGAGAGGTCTTGGGGTGGTGAGCAACCAAGAAGTCAGAATCGTGATCCAGGAATGATGGACGTGATGAAGGTGATCGATGCCTTCACAAATTGCTTGGAAAGCTTCACAAGAAGGTTTAAAAGTCCTAACTCTCGTACCCAATTCGTCAAGGATATCACCCCAAACACATGTGACGTGTGGGTGACGAAGGGTACTTATGCATAAGAATTACAACATGTCCATGCATTAATACTTCCCATGTTTATGAATATGCTTGGTTGTGTGCTTCTTGCAAGTTTTTTTTTGGTTGATATATTGTTTGTGTTTGTCTTTGGTTCAAATGTTTTTACATTGTTATTTAAGTTGCTTTTGTTAAATCTTTTACTGATTTTGTGTCAAAAATCCAAAAACACATAAAAAGTAGAAAATCCTAAAAAGTTTGATCGGCTTTGTTGAGTCTTGTCTCAAAGCATGTTTTGCCTTGTACCTTTGTACTAATGGCTTTGTGCATTTTCGAGCTGAACTTGTTTCTTATGTACTCATATCATTGTGGAAGAAATTCTGAAATCTATGTGACTGTTGTAAATAGATCTTCAACCTTGCCATGAATGATTAGTGAATGATTTTGTTGATCTTGAGACATGCATAGACTTGTGCCTATATATCTTCCCACTTTTATTTTATTGCTTTATTCAAAGAGCTCACCAAATGTAAATCTCAAAATGAAAAGAGATATTGAGCTGCAAAAGTCTGTCGCACATACTAGTATTTGACTAGGAAAAAGGGAAAGCGACCAAAATAAAATGTGTGATGCCCAAAAAGCCAAAGGCTAACTCATCAAATTGAAATATTAAAAATTTCAGGCATTGATCTCACAATGAGATATGTTGATTCAAAAAGATCAAATGATATGTTGGAAATGGAGCCAAATGAAAAGCTTCAAAGAAATGTACTCAAGTTTATGTGGGAGGTCATATATGCATACTTCTCTAATTGAGATGGGTCACATTATCTAGTGCTAGTTGTGTATGCCTTGATTGAATTGATCATTGAAGCTTCACATTAGACTAAGGACTATCTCATTTTTGATACCCACACACAACACACAAGTCTATGTTCAATAAATGCCATATTCATTTGTGTGATTGTACTTGTTTAAATGTGTTTTCACAAGCTCAATCTTTATTGATCAAACACAAAAATATTTTTGAGTGTTTTAGCTTGTTTTTGGAAAGTATTTTGTTTTTACAAAAATGTCAAAAATTTCAAAAACAGTGTTGCCCTGTTTTGGCGACTCAGTCACGGGTTGTCCTAGTCGTATGTTCCAGTGCGAGCTCACTCCGAGATTTTTCGCTGCTTACTGGCGAGTCAAGGTCTTAGTTGCGAAAAATACTTAGAAAATTTTTCAAAATTTGTGTTTTGGTGACTTTCACGGCTCAGTGTGGTGACTTGTTCGCGGGTGGAGGGTCCAATCGCGAGGGTACTTAGAAATTTTCGCGGCTCACCTCACAACTCTCTCGCGGGTAGACCTTCCAGTCGCGAAAAACACTTAGAAGAGTTTTTGAGAATCTTGGTTTCACAGTGTTTCGTGGCTTAACCTGGCGACTTTATGGCAACTTGATCCAGTCGCGAAAAATGCGTGTTTTGCATTTTAAAGTCAGTTTTAAAAACTTTTTCAGTTTTTCCCTCGTACTTTTGTGACAGTTCATTGTCTTCCCCATTTCACTCCTACATACACTTCGAGTATTTCTTCAAAAATCCTCCATTTTTGCATCATTTCTTCTCAAATCTTCAATAAAAAGGTATGGGCTTTCCTTCCCTTACTTCATATTTCATGATTTGAACATTATTTTCTTGATTTGGGCTGTTGACATTATGTTCTGAGATATTTCATGCTCATATGGGGGTTTGTTTTTTTTTTTTGAGTGTTCTTTGTTTGAGTGTTATTGTTTTTGATGGACATTTGATTATTTTTCTATTGTCTATAGAGAGACTGTGCTCTGTGATGTGTTTCATGAATGTGTTGCTCCATTCATATCATGTTCTTGGTATTTTTTCACTTGTGACTTTGTGATGCACATTGCCCACTTGACTCTGAGTTGTTACTGTTCTTTATCATATTTGTTTGCCTATTTCACTTATTATGTCAGTATTGCTTATGTCTTCTTGGTGTGTTTAAGTGAAATCTCTCTGTTTCACACTCTTATATCTGAATCTAATCAAACTAATGTTTGTACCCTGTGGTATTGCATTTGGTTCTCTGCTGTGTGTTTGACTTTTTTTTTTTTTCAGATGACTCGTCGTTCCTCCAAAGGCAAAGACATTGTAACCGATGACCCGTCAACCCTGATGTAGAACAGACAGCACATGCCTTCCTTGAGTACCAGGGGCGCAGAAAGTCACAACGCAAGATCAAAGGGGGGTGCCAGTAGGGACCATCGGGGTAACAGTGTCAGAATTGCATGAAATTTGGTAGGCTGAAGGAAAACAACATTCTGATCCAGATACATGACAAATGTCATGATTGTCGCCAAAATTTAGGCGAATTCTTTCTTTAAGACCCCGATAACAGTGTTTTTGCTATTTATAGTAAAATTTGTTTTTCCTTAATAACTTTTAGTTTAAAAGTCAGAATAAGGTCCCTTCTGTTTTGGGACGACTTTTAAGGTCAGTAGTTTATGATTCTGCATTTAACTCAATTTTGCCATTTTTGGTAAAATTCGGTAATTTTGTCACCTAATCGCTTAATTAGTGCGAATTAGGGTTTTAAACGTTTTTTCTCAGTATTTATATGTTTTGTAGCCGTCAGAGGCAAATTAGACTATTATCAATAAACACAGACATTTGTCAAATTTTCTTCTGGTGGATTCCAGTTTTATTCTCCTTGTGGATTCAGTGAAACCCCTCGTGGATTCGAGGTTTACTACCATGAACTAATAGTTTAGTTTCTGTTCCATCAAGAGAGCATCGTGTGTGCTTTTCTTCAGGCTTCCGCTACATCAGTTGGTGTTAGAGCCTTGACTTACCCTGGTCTGATGGCTAACCGGCGAGACGGTAACCACCACAACAATGACGGCGGTGATGACGTCAACAACCTAGTCCTTACTAAGGCTGAGTTCCTTGATTTTTGTGATGAAAATCAACAATTTCGTGATGAACATCAACAATTTTGTGATTCAACCCAGCAGACTCTGGACCAGATTCAAGAAGCGCTTGCCACCTTGCTTAACCGAAACCCTAATCGTGATGACGGAGAGCGACGTGATAACCGAGCGCGTGGCCCTCCCTATCGTGGTCTAAACCGGAATAGATAACAATACTACAATGAAGAAGACAGTGAAGACGAGGAGTATGCAGAGAGAGTCCTTGGAAATCATCGTGGCCCTGTAAGGGATAATGGCCGAGATTATCAGGAGCAAAGGGACTATTGGATGAAAGTAGAGTTACCATCCTTTAATGGTAATGTCTCCATTGAAGAGTATCTGGATTGGGTCAGTGAGGTGGAAAAGTTTTTCGATTATATGGGTATAGCAGATGACAAGCAGGTGTGTTTGGTGGACTACAAATTGAAAGGAGGAGCATTTGCCTGGTGGGATCGTGTTCAATTAAACCGTACCTGTGAACGGAAGCTTCCAATACAATCATGGAGGAGAATGAAAAGACTAATGGCAGATCGGTTCTTACCACCAGATTACCAGCAGGAGTTGTTCAGATAGTACCAGGATTGCAGGCAGGGTACGCGGACAATTAATGAGTACATGGAGGAGTTTGATAGGTTGGCGAATCGCAATGATTTGGAGGAAACTGAAGATCAACGGATATCCAGATTTGTACACGGGTTACGAGTTTCCATCCGAGATCAGGTATCCTTACAAACCCTATATACTTTGAATGAGGCTGTAACCTTATCCAAGAAAATAGAGTATCAGCATCTCAGGGTAGGTTGGAAGTTTTCCAATCGCAATTCGGAGTCCTCTAGTTCCACTGCAAACAAAGGTAAACAGCCAATGTTTACACCACGATCACAACCTGTGGTTAGGGAGAATAGTGGTGTGAACCAATCCACAGTGGCAGTAGCAGGTTCCGCAGCCTAGCCGATAGCAAATGCCAACCCCTATGCTAGGCCAACTGGGAATAAGTGCTACAGGTGCGGAGAACCAGGACATCGATCTAGTACTTGCCCTAAGCAAGCCGCAGTGAATTTGGTGGTGGCAGAAGAGGGCGAGGTAGAAGGTGAACGGGAGGGTGAAGAGGTGTATAATGAAGCAGATCCGTATGCCTATGATCCCAATGAGGTCCAAGAGGATGAGGAAGGCGTGCCACTAGGGCGGTCTTTGGTGATTCAGAGGTTGTTGCTCACACCAAGGGTGGAATATGGTGATCAGCGGAATGAGATCTTCCGAGCACGATGCACCATCAGTAAGAGGGTCTGTGATTTGATCATTGACAGTGGCAGTGTAGAGAACATTGCGTCAAAGAGTTTGGTTACCAAGCTAGGACTGAAAACAGAAAAGCATCCCTCTCCGTACAAGATAGGTTGGATCAAGAAAGGTACGGAAACTCTTGTTACTCAACAATGTCGTGTTACATTTTCTATGGGTAAATGTTATGTAGATGAAGTAGATTGTGATGTTGTTGAAATGGATGCATGTCATTTAATACTGGGTAGACCTTGGCAGTATGATGTAGATGCTACTCATAGGTGTAAGGATAATGTGTATGTGTTTTTTAAGAATGGCAGAAAAATTGTCCTTGGTCCTATTAAGGAAGGCAGTATACCCAAAACTTCTAAAGTGGAGGGGAAGCCAGCACTCCTCATAGTGAACAATGAAGATGAGTTTGACAGGGAGTATAAGGAGTTGAAATAGGTATATGCTGTAGTGGTGACAGATGGTGAGCCAAAGAAGGTTACTGAGATACCTGAGGCAATTCAACCATTGATCAAGGAGTTTGAAGAGCTTTTTCTAGAAGAGCTGCCTACAGGTTTACCACCAATGCGTGACATCCAGCATTGCATTGATTTAGTTCTTGGAGTTAGTTTACCTAATCTGCCACATTACAGGATGAATCCTCAAGAGGGTCAGATTCTACAAGGGCAGGTGGATGAGCTCTTGAGCAAGGGGCAGATCAGGGAGAGTATGAGTCCATGTGCAGTACCGGCACTGCTAACACCAAAGAAGGATGGGAGCTGGCGTATGTATGTGGATAGTCGAGCCATCAACAAGATCACAGTCAGGTATCGATTTCCTATTCCCCGACTAGATGACATGTTTGATATGCTGAGTGGGTCCAAGTGTTACACTAAGCTGGATCTCAAGAGTGGGTATCACCAGATTCGGATCCGACCTGGAGATGAGTGGAAGACAGCTTTTAAGTCAAATGAGGGGTTGTATGAATGAATGGTAATGCCTTTCGGATTGTCCAATGCTTCCAACACTTTCATGAGACTTATGAATTAGGTATTGAAACCATTTATTGGAAAGTTTGTGGTAGTTTATTTTGACGATATCCTGATTTACAGTAAGACGGAAGCAACCCACTATAATCATGTGCAAGAAGTATTAGCGGTGTTGCAGGCCAATGAGTTGTATATCAACTTGAAGAAGTACAGCTTCTTGACTAATAAGTTGCTGTTCTTAGGGTATGTGGTTAGTGCAGATGGGATTCATGTTGATGAGGACAAGGTTCGTGCAGTCAGGGAATGGCCAACCCCAAAGACAGTTAGTGATGTGCGAAGCTTCCATAGGCTAGCAACCTTCTATCGGAGGTTTGTTCGAGATTTCAGTAGCATAGTAGCCCCTATCACTGAGTGTTTGAAGAAGGGGAAGTTCTCATGGGGAAAAGAGGCAGAACAAAGCTTTGCCTTGATCAAGGAAAAGCTGAGCACAGCCCCAGTTTTAGCATTGCCCAACTTTGATAAGGTGTTTCAGGTGGAGTGTGATGCATCTGTGGTCGGGATAGGCGCTGTTCTTTCACAAGACAACAGACCAGTAGCATTCTTCAGTGAGAAAGTTTGTGAAGCTCGAAGTAAATGGTCAGCCTATGAACTGGAGTTCTTTGCTGTAGTACGGACTCTTAAGCATTGGGAGCACTACCTGATTCAGAGGGAGTTTGTATTATACACGGATCATTAGGCATTAAAGCACATCAACAGTCAAGTTAGCATTAACAGGATGCATGCTCGGTGGGTAGCTTATATACAGCGCTTTCATTTCACTTTGAAGCACAAGTCTGGTGTCACCAATAAGGTGGCTGATGCACTCAGCAGGCGAGCATCGTTGTTGACCACCCTACGTACTGAAGTTGTAGGGTTTGATTGCCTCAAGGAGCTGTACGAGCATGATGAGGATTTTGGTGATATTTGGGGTAAGTGTCAACAAACTCATACTGCTATCAATAGTATGTACATCCAGGATGGTTTCCTTTTTCGGGGTAACCAATTATGCATCCCTAAAAGTTCATTGAGGGAGTAGATTATTAGGGAGCTGTATGGTGGAGGTTTGGGTGGACATATGGGCAGAGATAAGACTATTGCACTGGTGGAAGAGATGTATTATTGGCCACAACTCAAGAGGGATGTTGGCAATCATGTGAGGAAGTGTCCAATCTGCCAAACTGCTAAGGGTCAATTTCAGAATACTGGTTTATATATGCCTTTGCTAGTTCCACAAGCACCATGGGAAGATTTGTCTATGGACTTTATATTGGGTCTTCCTCGAACCCAGCAAGGTATGGATTCTGTTTTTGTTGTGGTTGACAAGTACTCGAAGATGTCCCATTTTATAGCATGCAAGAAGACTTCAGATGCTACTCGAGTGGCCAATCTGTTCTTTAAAGAAGTGGTGCGTTTGCATGGAGTGCCAAAGTCCATCACCTCTGACCGGGATACCAAGTTCATTAGTCACTTCTGGCGGACTTTATGGAAGCGTTTTGACACTTCCTTGAATTACAGCAGCACTAGTCATCCACAAACTGATGGCCAGACAGAAGTGGTTAATCGCACTTCAGGGAATCTGATCCGGTGTATCTCAGGCGAGAAGCCCAAGCAGTGGGATCTTGCATTGTCCCAAGCAGAGTTTGCGTACAATAGCTCAGTCAATAGAAGCACTGGTAAGTCTCCGTTTGCCATCGTCTACTGCGTGCCCCCAAAACACGCTTTGGACTTGGTACCTTTACCTGAGCTTCCAGGAGTGAGTCAAGCAGCAGAGAATATGGCTGACCGTATTCAGGCCATGCAAGAGGAGGTGAGGCAGAAACTTGAAGCTACAAATGCCAAGTATAAGGAAGCTGCTGATAAGAAGAGGCATGAGAAGATCTTCAATGTTGGGGATTTAGTGCTGGTCTATCTTAGAAAGGAGAGATTTCCTGTTGGTACCTATAACAAATCGAAGGACAAGAAGTATGGACCATTTCAGATTACTAAGAAGATCAACAACAATGCTTATGTGGTTGCTCTTCCTCTAGACATGAGCATTTCTTCTACCTTCAATGTTGCTGACTTGTATAATTATCATCCTCCTGATGAACCAGATAGTGGGAACTCGGGGTCGAGTTCTTTTCAAGTGGGGGGGATTGATGTAGAACAGACAACACATGCCTTCCTTAAGCAGCAGGGGCACAAAAAGTCACAACGCAAGATCAAAGGGGGGTGCCAGTAGGGACCATCAGGGTAACAGTGTCGGAATTGTATGAAATTTGGCAGGCTAAAGGGAAACCATATTCTGATCCAGATTCATGTACCATGAATGTCGCCAAAATTTAGGCGAATTCCTTCATTAAGGCCCCTATAACAGTGTTTTTGCCATTTATAGTAAAATTTGTTTTCCCTTAATAACTTTCAGTTTAAAAGTCAGGATAAGGTCCCGTCTGTTTTGGGATGACCCTTAAGGTCAGTTGTTTATGATTCTGCATTTAACTCAATTTTGCCATTTTTGGTAAAATTCGGTAATTTTGTCACCTAATCGCTTAATTAGTGCGAATTAGAGTTTTAAACGTTTTTTCTCAGTATTTATATGTTTTGTAGCTGTCAGAGGCAAATTAGACTATTATCAATAAACACAGACATTTGTCAAATTTTTTTCTGGTGGATTCCAGTTTTATTCTCCCTGTGGATTCAGGGAAACCCCTCGTGGATTCGAGGTTTACTACCAGGAACTAACAGTTTATTTTCTGTTCCATCAAGAGAGCATTGTGTGTGCTTTTCTTCAGGCTTCCGCTACATCAAACCCCGGTTGCTAAACGGACACGACTATCGTCTAAGTCATCTAGAGACTTTACCATTGAGAGATTCAGGACACCTATTGACTCAAAGACTTACACAGACACTTTTAAAAAGGCTTCTCCCATTGTGGAACGAATTGTCAAGTTTGATACCCTAGGGACAACGTTTATCCATAAGATTTTTGAAGAAAGAGATTGGGCTAACCTTTTTGGGAATTTTGAGGATCCAATTGAAGAATTGGTTAAGGAATTCTACTCTAATACCAGATACACAGGGTAGAGTTGAAATGCTGGGTACGAGGAACATAATTTTCCATCAATGCAGACTACATTGCTCAGGTACTTCGCATCACCAGACCAGAAAATGTGGATCGAACTCCATATGATGACAGAGTACTTCAGGCACAAGACATCCTTCAAGTTCTTGGGAATGAACATGAAGTGGGAAGCACAGGATCATCTATAGGCACAGGATCAA
Source organism: Quercus ilex subsp. ballota (assembly GCA_032727855.1). Classification (NCBI taxonomy): domain Eukaryota; kingdom Viridiplantae; phylum Streptophyta; class Magnoliopsida; order Fagales; family Fagaceae; genus Quercus; species Quercus ilex. The sequence continues at coordinate 45,543,544 of CM064916.1, forward strand.
CTCTAAAGCTGATCATGTTCTCCAACCTCTACCCACTATCAAACATTGCCTTCATCAGTCTTGGAATGGCTAAATTCCTGTGTGACCTCATTTTCGGTGTCCCGATTGACATCTGTGCTCACATATTTCAGATAATTGGGAAAACAGCGGCTCGATTAGCAACACGAACAATTCTTTCATTCTGTAGTCTAATCATGAAGATTATCCTTCGTGAAGGTGTTAGTCCTTCATCAGATGAAAAAATTGTGCCTCATCCTCGACCAATATCCATATACACTCTCCAAGCAAGCAAGAGTCACTCTTCCAAGAAACCTAAGAGTGAGCCATCCACACATGCATCTCCATCTGCTCATGCTACAGTTACTCCTGTACAATCAACTGGGACTCCATCTGTTCCCCCTGGATTTCAAACACCCAAGCAAAATTACTTTATTGAAAATGTGCTTCATCGGATTTCTGATTTGGAACGGCTCCTTCACTCCTTTCACAATCAAACTCAAATGCGTCTCGGAACCATTGAGTTACAACTAGATACTATTCAACAGAAGCTAGAAGAAAGCCTTAAGCTATTCGTGCCAAAAAGGGGGAGAGCAGCACACAGTAAGGGGGAGAGAAGCATAAGAATGAAAAGGAGTGTGTATACTGAAAGGGGGAGTTATTATAGTTGTTATATACTCTTGTTTATTCTAATGTGTTTATTGTTATCTGTCTGCTAGTTTTTATCCTGTGTTGATATGGTTTTAATACTTTTGGAAAACTTGTGGTTCATTGGTATAGTTATTTATTTCAAAAGTTATTCAGTATATAATATGATGTTATTCAGCATATTTTACTTTATGAGTTTTTGTTTGTACCTGGTACCTTTGTAGGTTTTTGAGGTTCTTGTTTATGTTTTGTACCTGTTGCTTTTGTAAGCTTTTAAGGTTTTAAGTACTTGCTACTAAATGTTATGCATTTTTCTTTAAGTACTCTCACTCTTGTGCCCTTGTAGGATTTTATTCCTAGATGCATATACTTCCTGTACTGTGCATTGGTTGAGTGTTGGTCATTCAAGTGATTTGCTTTGTGTTTATCAGCTTGAATGTCCGGATATTCATTCCAAGTGTGAATGAGCATTGTGATCACTTGTATGTAGTGATTGCCTGTTTAGGTCTTGCCATGGTCTATTGCTATATTCCATTTTGCTTGATCGCATTGTGCTTGCTCCATATGCATCACAAGTTTTCTGCATACAATGAACTTATTGGGTTGTTGTGTTTTAGGAGATACTTGTTCTTATGGTTCAAGAGTTACATAGATTCTAGAGTTAGGTGTGAGTGAGTTTTCCAACTGTTCCTAACTCACGCGTTAAGTCTAGAGTTTGTTATAGGGTTTTGTCACAGAATAGCCAAATGGGGAGATTGTAAGGTTGAATTTTATCAACCATCTTGTTGGATTTATTTTGTGCCAATTTGCTTGTAATTTAGCACTTAGTGAACTTGTATTTAGGTGGGATTTGTGTAAGGGTAGTGTGTGAGAGAGTGTGAAGAATTGCTTAACAATGTGCAAAGAAGCAAGGACTTGCTACTAGGACTCGCGGCTGACTCGCGGCTAACAAGCCGCCAACTTTAGCACACGTGAGAAGCATGTGGGGAGGTGAAGGGTCACGCCAGCTGTCGCACTATAGGACAAGAGTCCCAGGCTGGCTAGGCCATTAGCTTGCGACTTAGACCAGTCGCGAGGCCAAGCCGCCAACTTGCCCTGTTTGGGAAAAACTGTCTCTTCGTATTCCAAACACACACCACTATATATAAACCCTTATACCCATGAAATGTAGAGAGCTTCCAGAGAGAATTTTGAGAGAGAAACCCTAGAGAAAAACAAGATTGCCTCATCCCCAATCTTCACTAAGAGGCTCTTCAAATTCCTCTACTCTCTTCCTCTCCATTGATACATCTTTGAGAGGTTCTTGACCAAATCCTTTTCTCACGACACCCATGTCTGTGAGAAGGTCTTTTGGTGTTAAGGGACGCAGTTTAGAAGGGACCAATGGTTATTAGTTGATGCTATGGGTTATAGCGGAATCCGGTAAGTTAGAGAAGAAAAAGGTTCGGCGCAACCTCGTTGGAGCAGTAAGCTTGGAGGGTTTATTGCTGTTCATGTATCCCAATTACATTTTCTAGTGGATTATTGACCGCTTGGAGGGCGGCGGAGAGGTTTTACGCCGAGGGCTTCGGTTTCCTCTTCGATAACACATCGAGTATTGTCCTTGTGTTTGTATCTCTCTTCCTTTATCTTTGCCATTTATTTTCTGTTGTGGATGTGATTATAATTGGCTTAGATTGTTTATCAATTCTGTGTTTGGCTTATGTTCATGTTCCGCACATTAATTGTTTGATAATAAGCTTGAATTGATAATTTGTAATTTAGGGTCTAAACGTTCAAAGGTGTTTGACACACATATTGAACATTCAAGTACACATAGAAATGTTAGTTGCTTCATCTATATAAGCTGATTTAGAGGTACTTGCATTATCATCAGCACTGAGCTTTGAAGAGTATAGTGGTAAGTCACAATATTACCTAGAGTTATTCTGAAACAGTGCTGTTGGTTTCTTTTTAAAAATATAATTTTCCCCTTTCTAGACAGAAGATGTTGCTATTTGCAGTTGGGCCAAAAAGAGCTTTGGCCCTGCTTGACTAAACAGAGTAGCTGCAACTGAATTCTTATTAGTTTCATAGCTATAAACTATAATTGTGTTTACCTATGAAGCCTTTGCAAGTATTTATCTCAAAAATGAAGCTCGAGTTCGTATTAAAAAAAAATGAAGCTCGACTTTGTTGAGGAAGAAAAAAATGTGTAGGAACAGAGATGTATTTTTCATTTTTTGGATAATTTCAGTTTTGATATCACTTAATTATATGACCTATTGTTTGATGTAATTATGTCTAAATTAGTTCATTTTCATTCCCATCTTATTGTGCAAAAGTTATTAGTTGGATTTAAGAAGGAATGGGAGTAGAAGTTGATCATATTTCCCCCATTGGAATGAGTTGAGGCTCAGCTGAAGGGAATGACAAGAGTGAGGGGCAGCGCTTTTCCTGCAAAAACAAGCTGACAGAACTTGTGGTGGATTGCTAGCGCTTTTCCTGCAAAAACAAGCCGCCTTTCCCATTTTTAAGCCTCTGAAACGCTTTGGCCGGCCTTATCATAATGGAGGAGTATGCCAAATCATGCAGATGGGACTCCTACGTTCCTATCAGTGGCGACTCCAGAAAATTTTTTCATGATGTTCCTCAATAAGCATAAATTACACAATCTAATAAAAAGAAAATTTTATATAGAGACAACAACAACAATAAAAAAATATGCAAATACATAAAATTTACAGTTGCCTTCTACGAGTTTTCATATTTTGAAATCATTGCATAATAGTCTCATTATCAATGCTACAAGCTACATCTTTTTCAATATACACAACCAAGCAATAATTCATCCATTGATCTCCCATTCGATTTCGCAGTTCATTCTTTATATATTTCATTGCTGAAAAACTTCTTTCTACTGTTGTAGTAGCAACTGGAAGGATCAAAGCTAGCTTTACAAGCAAATAGACTAATGGATAAGTCTCGTGCTTCCTTGTACTCACTAACTTTTCAGCAAGTTCACTAACTCCTTGAAGCTTTAAAAAGAAGTCATTGTTGCGCATATCAAAAATGTAATTCTGCAGTTGAGAGTTAAGTGCCAAAATATCTGTCCCAAGAAAATTAAAGGGATAGAACTTAGCTAGACGTATCAACTTTTCCTTGTCGAAAGCCACAAATGAATTACTTGGATTCAAGCAAGCCATACAAAGTAGCAAATCGGTATTCGCCTCAGAAAAGCAGTTGTTAAGCTGTTGAAGTTGCATATCTATGACTGGGTAGAATAGCTCAACACGATAATGATGCAAATTTGTATTTTGTTGGGTGTTGCGTCGCGGCCTCCCACTAACTACAAATATCGCTTCCATGTCCAAGATAGGAATATCATGTGAGGTACAAAATAAAGATACTTCAGCCAATAAAGATGCCAATCCATCATCTCTCATCACTTGCAACCGTTGCTTAGACACTTTAACAATATCCATAGCATTCACTATATCTTGATTTTTTTTTTTTGCAATGCTATTGACAACTCATTTGTGATCCCTAAAATATTTTTCATCAAGTGTAGAGCAAAGACAAATTCAAAAAGACAGAATTGACCTCATAATAGATCGAGCTTCAACTTTTTGGTCGGAGAGGCCATCTTCTTCAATAATCTTTAGTACATCAACAACAGTAGAGAACATCAAAATCAAATTGAGAATAGTCCCATAATATGATCCCTAACGTGTATCACCAGGACGTTTAAGATTTGTCTCTTGATTCAAACCTTGCCCACTTCTACATACCCCATTCTCTTAATCTTCTTTAATTTTGGCAAATTGTGTATCTCGAAGAGCATCTCGTCTCTTACAAGAGCCTCCAACAACAGTTACTAAATTACTAACCACATAAAAAAATTCAGCAATGTTAATGTGATTTTTAGCAACAGCAACAAGTGTCAATTGAAGTTGATGAGCAAAACAATGGACATAAAATGTTGACTTGTTCTCTTTCAAAATTAAAGTTTTGAAACCATTGATATCACCTTGCATATTACTAGCCCCGTCATAACCTTGCCCACGTAGGTTCGATAAACTCAAATTATATTCACAAAGTAAACATTCATTAGCATGTTTGAGTGACAAAGCGGTAGTACTTGCTACATGTACAATACCAAGGAATCGCTCTATAATAATTCCTTCTTTGTTCACATAACGAAGAACGAGGGCTATTTTTTCTTTCACTGAGATATCACGTGACTCATCAACTAATATTGAAAAGAACCCATTGTCAAGATCCTTGATGATGGCTTTGGATGTTTCACGTGCAATTGCATTCACAATGTCTTTTTGAATATCAGGGTGGGTAAGCTTGCAATTTTTCGGAGCTTTTTGCAACACTTCATTGATAGATTCATTGTGATCCCCCAAAAATTGTAGAAGCTCAAGAAAATTTCCTTTATCACTTGAACCTTGAGATTCATCGTGACCACGAAAAGCTAATCCCCGGCATAAAAGGAATCTTATGCAATTAACTATTGCATTTAATTGAACCTGATATTCAGTTTTATCTTGATTTGATTGCTTAACAAAAACACTTTGAATGTGTTGCTTTTCCTTCAATAGATCTTCACTCTTCTGAACAGCTTGGTTATGAGCACTATTAACTCCTCCAACATGGGAATTTAACTTGTCTTTCTGATTCCAAAGTTTGAATCCCTTCGTTACAAAAGTGTCACCTCCTCCTTGCTTACCAACATCTTGCCCAAATAGGTAGCAATAAAAACAAAATACTGTATCCTTGTCTATACTATATTCCAACCATTTTCTATTTTTATACCATTTGGATATAAATCGACGAGACTTTCCAGAAAAATATGATATAGGGTAATCATCATTGTGTAAAACAGGTTGACGAGGGCCTTTTGTTAAATAATATCTTCTTATTTCATCATGATGATTAGGATGATATGATATTTTTTCTTGTAGCCCAGGATCTGAAGGAAGATTCTCTAAGTTAAAGTCAACACGAATTCACTTAGAAGATGAAGATGAATCTTGCGCAGGAGCTGAATCTTGGGTACATGGTTTTCTTATCAAATATTTTTCCATAATTCTAGAAAAAGAATAAGCAATAAACTATAAGTTTATTTGAAATATTAATAAAATTATTAATTATTATAGTTTAGTTGTTTCATTAATTTGTTTGTCTTTTATAAACTATAATTTGTTATATTATTGTTTCATTAATTATAAAATTATTAATTATTATTTAGCCTAACATAATTTAATTTATTTGTCTTTTATAATGTATTGGTTAATTATACTGCTTTAATTATTGTTGTTTAGCATAATAATAAACTATATTGCTTTAATTTGTTTGTCATTAATTATTTTACTTTAATTTGTTATATTGTTTGTGCACATTACACTAAAAGAGCCAAACATTATACATCCCATGTGCAGCATAATAATTTAAGCAGTGTAATGTGCAGCACATTACACAACTTTAATATTACACCACTTTAATTATTATTTACTACCCAGCCCCGTGTGCCCATCAGCCCATCTACCCCCACCCCACTCAACAGACAAGCACAAGCCGTCCCCCAATCACAACCTGCCAATCAGAAAATTTCACAATCACAATATACATTACACTAAATGACAATCAATATCTCACCAACACCAACACCAACACACACTGACCAACATCATTGGATAAGATAAAGCCAAAAAACAGACGAAAAGCAAAATAAAGTTAAAAGTAAAGATTGGTTCTCAAAAAAAAGAAAAGAAAAGAAAAAGTAAAGATTCGGCAGCCAATCAGAGTCTTACAGTTCAAAAGAGAGAGAGAGAGAGAGAGTTAATGAGTTAGACAATTAGACTAGAATAAAGAGAGAGAGAGACATCAGACATTCATATTTTTCATTTCAGTGAGAGAGAGAGAGAGAGAGTGAGAGAGAGTTAGAGAGAGTCAGAGAGAAAAAGAGAGAGAAATACCTTGAGGCTGAGCACTGGAGCAGTCGAGTCGCCGAGACCGATCTGTGATCTGCGACGAGGAGCAACTGGCAAGCGACGAGCGATGACGAGGGGCAAGCGACGAGTGACGAGCGACGACGACAATTGAGCTACGGTGACGACGAGTGACGGAGCGAGCTGCGCCTGCAACCGACGTGACCGTCTCACTGTGGGTTTGGTTTGCTCTGGGGTTTGGTTTGCACTTTGCTCTGTATTGGTTTTTTTTTTTTTTGATAAACACCTTTGTATTGCATTATTGGGTAATGGGGTTTGGTTTGCTTTTGCTTTGTATAGAATGTATTGGGGTTTGGTTTTCTCTGCCAACGACATGACTGTGAGTTTGATTTCTGATTTGTTCTGTACTGTTTTTTTTTTTTTTTTGGGTGAGAATCCATGGGTTTGCAACCTCCGTATTATGTTTGGCTTGCCGTGGGCAGTGGGCTTGGCTCTGTTACAATTTTTTTTTTTTTTGCTTGAAAGTAGAACATATATATATATATATATATATATATATATATTTTTTTTTTTTTTTAATTTGAGGGTGTTCCAAATTTTTTGATTGAGGGTATTCCTAATTTTGTGATTGAGGGTATTCCTAATATGGATTAAATATAATTTTTTTTTAAATTTTTTTTAGGTCAGGGTGTTCCTGGGAACACCCTGACCTGTATGTGGCGCCACCACCGGTTCCTATGGTGTGGAAACAGAAGCTGTAGAGACTGGGGAGGCTGTAGTGGAGCTCATTGCTTTTGGAGCAACTTTCAATCTCATTATCATTGAGATGCTTTTGCCTGTCCTGAATGGCCCTGAGGTATATATTACATCTTTCTATTTTATCTTATTAGCTAAAGGGCCAAGCTTAATTAATTATCTAGTTATTCATAATCAACTTGTTATAATAAGTATCTTTTGATATGTCAAGAGTTTTGTAACTCAATTAGATCCCTTGGTATTTTTAATGCAGTAGTCCAGGTTCAAATGCTCCCTCCCATGTTGTTCTAAAAAAAATAATATAGTGTGATACTTATGCTACTTCATTCTTCACGTACAATTTAACTTTCAATTTATTGTACTTTAGCCAAAAGATAATAATATCTTGTTCCATCTTATATGTTAGACTGCTAGGCAGATTCGTGCCATGGGTACCCAAAGCAAGATTTTGGGGATCACTGCATTTTTTGATGAAAGGAACCAACAAGAATTTCTTGCTACTGGAGCAGATGAGTTCATTGAAAAGCCATTGTCACTAGAAATTGTGATCCCAATCATAAGGGGGCTCGACAACTAGATGTGAAAGTGCACATCAAAATAGCTATAGGACTTATTGCAATGCTCATGGTTGTCAAAATCTCGAACTGGATCTTACAATCCTACGATTTTACGATCCCATCTACCCAAAATGATCTGAATCTTTTAAGGATCTTTGCGATCATTCAGGATCGGTATGATCGTATGATTCTGATAATCCCAAACGACCTTAGTTTCTTGTAATCTTCTTTAACTTGACAAAAGGCTCAGTTGGACCCAAATAAAAAATAAAATCTAAGTTTTTCCACTCTAATATAGAGAGAGTGTTACTTGGACCCAAATAAAAAATATCCTAATAGAGTGTCACGTTTTGAGGGTTTTAGCCTCTTTAAATGATGCTTACAAATGGATGTAGTGATGTATGGTAATTATATCAATGAATCTATAATTTGTGTGATTATTTAACTTATCAATGTGTATTTTTTGTTTTTTTCTCAAATAATGTAGGATCTTACGATCCACGATCCAACCTACCTCCCACGATCTTACGTAGGATCCCAATTTTGACAGCCTTGGCAATGCTAATTCCTATCATATCATATTGTACCGTTATCTTATTCTATTTTATGTTCTTCATTTGGATTGACGTACTCATATGTCATAGGCACTTGAAGTAGACATTTGTCCGTGTCCTTATCTTTTAAAATCTATCTATCTATCTATCTATATATATATATATATATATATATCTAAAAGCTGAAGCGTAGCATTTACTGTTGCCATGCTCTAGTTAAGCCACATCAGCATCCACGTCATTATCTTTTTTCTTTCCAATTTTACTATAATTTTTTTTAACATTCACTTAATTTTTAAATATTTACACTTTCTCCAACCTTTCTTCTTTCTTTACTTTTTCATCTCCTTACTACCCTCTACTTTAATATCTTTATTCATTTTTCCCTTCATCTTCCTTTATTTGTCTCTTCTTATTCACTTCTTCTTACTATAAATTTGTCACTCTCTGTTAAGACATATGTGAATCATGTTAGGAACATATGTGAACATAGAATTGGCTAATTCTTTCACAAAATGCACTTTACTTATAATTGGGTAGATCTAGGATGTGTTTAATGCTTCAAGGAATAAGGTTTCAAGTTCAAGTGTTAAAGCCATGCAAGTCTGTCCAAGAATCAAGTGAAGAAGTGCTGAATTTTAAAACTCGACAGCTAGTATCTATCGAGGTTTAAAAGGCTGTTTAAACCCAATGCTCGACAATTGCTCGATAGATAGGGTATTTATCGAGATTTATGAAAATCAGTTTTTCAGATCAGATTTCACTTCAGTCCGTGAATAGATGTTTGGGCTTTCTTTTCTCACAACCCTATACATATATAAGGATTTTTTTAAGGGCCGTCACAGCTTTTGTACCTCAATGCAAAAGTTTTTCACAAGCATATTGTGAACCGGAGACAAATGCCCTAGTTCGTCTTTCTCTTCAAGAAGCTGTTGTGTTTGTACACCGTAGGGTTTTGTAACCAAGGAGCTTCGTGATCTTCATTGTGTGGATGAACTGAAAAACTTTACAGCCAACATCCTTCTCAAGTTGGTGAGAAAGCTGCGTACTGGGATCCGCGCATCGAATTGGTTAGACACGTACTGGAAGCCGTGCATTGAAAGGGGAGATTGTCACTACAGAACAAGTCCAATCGGGTATTGGGGTAAAAGTTCAATTGTAGGTTGGTATAAGGTACTGGAATTCCTTTACTTATAACCGCTTGTTGTGATAATAGTGAATTCTCGAGAGTGGTGACCTTAAAATCACCCGTTGGGGTTTTTGCTGTGTAGGTTTTCTTCATTCGTAGACAAATCACCGTGTCAATTTATTTTTCGCTGCATTTTAACTTAGTTGGTGATTTGTTTGTGCTACCACGCCTATTACATGCTAATTGAATTAATTAATTAACTTGGCTAATTAATTGGTTCATTCATCATAAGGGGTCAATACATTCTTGGTCTGTCACTCTCTTTCATTCTTTGCATAGTTTTTCCTCATAAAAAGGTTATCTCTCTCTCTCTCTCTCTCTCTCTCTCTCTCTCAATTTTTTGATGGATTTTTATTTTTCTTGCGTCTCTGCTTTAGGTTTATATTTTTTGTGTTTTTTGGATATTTAATTTAGGTTGATACAATTTAGTTTTGTGTTTTAAGTTATTATTATTATTTATTGTTCTCTTTGATTGTTAAATATTATCCGATTACATTATAAAGAATTAAAGATAGTAGATAAGAATATAGTATTATTCTATTACGTAACATGATTTGGATAATTTAGTATTTATTGTTATATCTTTTAATTAATTAATTTTTTCTTCTCATCTTATTTTTTTCAATATTGAAATTCAACCACATCCTCCTTATCATTAAATTATTTATATTCTCTCACTTTTTGTTAAAAAAATAAAAAATGTAATATTTTACTTACATTCAAATAAAAAAAATTTGTTCTCATCAAATTGTACTCATTTTTTAAACATTTACACTTTCTCCAACCTTTCTCCTTACCTTTACCTTTTCATCTCCCCAAACCTTCTACCTTAATATCATTATTTCTCTTTCCTTTTATATTCCTTCATTTTGTTTCTTTTTATTATCTTCCTCTTAGTATAAATTTGCCATTCACTCTTCCATTATTTGCATAATTTACCCTCACAAAAAAAGGCTTATTTCCCTCTCTTTCTCTCTCAATTTTTTGGTGGATTTTTTTATTTTTATTGCATCTCTACTTTAGCTTGATCAAGTTTTGCGTTCTTTAGAACTCTATTTTGGATTGATGTGATTTAGTTTTGTGTTTTATATAAGTTTTTTTTTTTTTTGGTTCACTTTGATTGTTAAATGTTATCCTATTGCATTATAAAGAATTAAAGATAATATATAAGAATATAATATTATTATATTACATAGAATGATTTGGATAAGTTAGTGTTTATTGTTATATATATATATATATATTTTTTTTTTTCATCTCATATTATTTTATTCAACATTTGAATTCAGCCACATCCCCCACATATATCATTAAATTATTTAAATTTCCTCTTCTTTTTTACATTAAACATATAATATTTTTCTTAAATTCAATAAATAGAATTGTTCTCATAAAGTGGAGTAATGCTAGGGAAACACTCATTCTCGCACCCAATACATCAAAGGAAAAATGGAATACAAAACAAATGTCAATTTAGAAACACTAAATTAAAATAAAAAACTAATAATGCAAATTAAATGTCATAGAATCATCCTCAAATTTTGGAAAACGATAGGTTGCCAATGGGGGGGGGGGGGGGGGAGGGAGAGAGAGAGAGAGATGGAAAAGAAAAGAAAAAATACAAAGTAATAAAGAGTAGATAAAAAAAAAAAAAATCAAATGTCAATTAGTAACCACTAATTGGAAAACAAAGAGGTTGTAAGGAGAAGTATAAAACAAAACAAAAATGACCATACGAAGATAATTAAAAACTTTATATTGTAGTAAAATAAACCGTTAAATCCACTTAAAAAATTAAATCAATAATCAACAATTAAATACAATCATATTACTAAATTTAAACTTAAACCAAATCAAACTCTAACTATGGAAACCATATTTCTAATCATAACTAAAAAAGAGATGTTCTCTGGTAATAGTAGAAATTATATAAGAAATAAAGTTATAAAATTTTTAAATCCCTTTTTTGACATTTCATTTAACCTTATATATATATATATATATATATATATATGTAAAGGGGACAAAATGGGCTTTTGCCCTTTTTGGGCAAATTAATTAGCTTTATACATAATTTCTCAAATTAAGTAGGGAAATGCCTATCTTTTAAAACTCGATTTATGATAAATCGAGTTAGAAAAAAAAAAAATTCTGAAGTCCTATAGTGGCGTTTTAATGAGCCTATAGTGACGTTTTTAAGGCCTATAGTGACGTTTTTTAACTCGACTTCAATGAAATTGAGTTATAGGCAATTTTTTTTTTACTTATAACTCGATTTCATTGAGGTAGAGTTAAAAAACGTCACTATATGTCTTAAAAAACGTCACTAAAGGGCCTAACTCGATTGATCATAAATCGAGTTTTAAAATAGGGGCATTTCCCTACTTAGTTTAGGAAAGGGGGTATAAAGCTAATTAATTTGCCCGAAAAGGGCAAAAGCCCATTTTGTCCTCGTAAAGGTTAAAAAAAAAGGTATATTTAAGGTTTTTATTAACTTAAAAACTAATGAAAAATCAATGGCTAATAACTAAAATTATAGTATTAAAATATTTAATGAGATCATCCTAAAAAATTTATCCCGCGCAACGCGTGGGTATGCGACTAGTTTAAATAAAATTGTGTCCTCTAGGTTTCTTGCAAATTTTTGTATCACATGTACTGTTTATCCTCTATTTTATGCTCTTTTCCTTCTCATTATTATCATTACTACAATACAAAAATGACAATTCTCTATTGCATTTGATGTCAGACTACATGCGACTGCTGTTAGTTGATCAATCGAGGGACGGAACCATGATTTCATCTTTAGGGGATCAAAGTGTGAACAGAAAGGCTTTAACAGCTAAAGAATGGAGAATATATATATTCAGTTGTAAATAAATACAAGAAAAATAAAACTAGCAGTTATTTAGTGTTATCCAAATATAAATAAAAGATAAGATTCAATAAGAGTTTCTTTATACATTTCAACTTAATATTTATCAAGATGTAATTCGAATTTTTTTATTAAAAAAAACAAAAAATCATCTTTGATGGATTTTGTACTAAATTTTGCAATAATTCCTTTTACTCTAAAATAATGGCTATACTGAATTATTTTACATAAAAAAAATTATTTTGTCATCTTCAATTTGAAACCTGATTTGTAGCCTCCAAATTTTTTTTTTTTATATTTAAACAGTTTTGAAAACAAAAAAGAAATGATAAATTGTTGAGTTCAGTGAAAGAAAAAAAATATAAATTTGAGAAAATGAAAAAACCAAACTATCACAGCCTCAACCCAACAAATGAACTAGGCTTATGACAAGGGCCAATGCTGCTGCACAATTATAAAGGTTTCACCTTGTAAGTATGCAAGACCTTGCTAAAGTGTGACCTCAAATAAAAATTAAGGAAGAATGGATTTGCATAAAATATTAAATACTATAAGTCTGATCTTATTGTGAAATTATTCTTAAACTCTCTCATATGCCCCTACTTTAGTGAAAACCCCAAAACTTCATATTCCTCTCAATTTGAAACAGAAAAGAGAATAAATGAGGTGAAATTGTCCACTCAATAAAAACAATGGATTTCCATGAAGTAATAAATAACACATTTCTTTGGATTCAAAAGTCATGCATGCGAGATATTTCCACATCATTAAATCACTTACCTAACCTTAGAATAAGGTTTTCCAAATCATCTTATTAGACTCATTCACGTTAATTACTACCTCGCACCCTTGGCATGTGATGATCATTCTGTAAGTATAGGCGTATGTGGGGTGTGGCGGGTAAGGACTGGGTTCAAGCCTCTAAAAGGAAGCTTCACGCACATGCACATAGATTATGGTAGTGTAGAATTCTATCTTAGATTAAAAAAAAAAAAAAAAAACATTAATCTCAATAAATAGAGGTGAAAACAAACTCTAACTCTATTAAAATAAAAATACTACAAGTTTTATCACATGAAGTTTACAAACTAATATAGTAATGAATGTAATATGTGCAATTCAATCACTTCGTAACTGAATATTTGAATTGACTCTTTATAATTGATAACATATGAATTTGTAAACTCAATGTACTAAAATTTGCAGTTCTACATTCAAAAGACTGGTCATCTCACCCCTCAGACAGCCAACCTTTGGCGTTATACACCATTTTCACACACTCACACTTCCATTGATCACCCAAGACATTCAATCCAACCAAAACCCACAATAATCCAAACCACTGTCTCATGTTTGGCACTCTTTGGAGGAAAAGGCAAGGGTCGAGATCAAGGGAGGGAGGACTGTATCAATGGCAAAGTTGGACAAACAGAGAAATAAAAATATGAAAGTGACAGATTGATAAGAAAAGGAATATTGAGAGCTGGGTTTTGGCTGTTAGATTTATTTTCGGTGGAAATTACTCTTAGAAACTGAAAAAACGCAGGAGATTGGCCACGATATGAAAGAGGAGAGCAGCCTTTTGGACACTTTTACCTGGATTAATTAAGAGTTTCCTGTAAACTAAAATTTTTTCTTTGAAAAGCTTTATTTTATGGTTACGATAGTGGATTGATGGTTACCAAAAAAAAGATAGTGGATTGATGATGTGGCTTAATCTATTTGCCTTTTATTATAAAGGAAAATTCATAGTTTACATTGTACTAGGCTACAAGATTTACATTGCCAGTACAATATAAACCTATAAATATAATTGGGTAATTAATTACCCAATTACAAAAAGAATGTGAGAATTTAAAGAACTCTACATGGTTAAGTACATAGGAAATCTAGATAATTTTGATATTAGGTTCCGTTTGAGAACAACTTATTTAGCTCCTGAAACTGAAAGAGTGTAGGAAAAAAATTAAAAATTAGCTGAATAGTACAATGAGACCATAAATAGAATTAAAAAGTGCAATAGAACTCATGAATAATACTAAAAGGAAACTAAAAACTCAAATAAGCTGAAGCAAATAAGCAAATTTCAAACACACTGTAAGAACAGAATTATGAAATAATAAAATAAAGGTACGTAACAAAAGAACTGAGAACATGATAGAACGTTTTTAAGATGATCCTAATCCCATTTGTAGGAATGCAATACGAGGTACGTACTGCATTGATGCAGCCTATGCATCGTTGTTCCGATGGTCAGAGAGAATTTTGCACTCAGCTAGCTTGCATGAGTGCCAGGAATTTACGGAAATCCTTCATTGTCGTCATTGCAATGGAAAAATGACTTCACCTAGTTAGAAAGACTATCTCGACATGTTTCTCTTGAAGGAGAAATATATAGCCATTATTCTTGAAATATTCCCATTGACTATTCACTTCTAGGAGGTTGTAGGAAAATTTCGTATTAGCCTAATAATGATTGAACCTTCTTAATTTTTTCTCTTTTGTGAGACTGTTGTTGCATGGTGGATGAAGGGTTTTTACTTTTTCGTGAAATAAACATTAAAAGCTCATCACCATTATCAAAAGAAGAAATGTTTTCCTCTCTTGATAATAGAACCATCACTTTGTCTTGTTTCCAAGATCTTTTAATTTATTACTTGGAGAATCATATATAAATTTACTGTATGCGTATTCCCCTCTTTTTTTTGCTAAGTACTGTATACGTATTCAAATCAAGGTGGAGAAAACAATGTTATTACAACTAATAATATATTTGAACTCATTTAGAAGCATTTTAGTTAGAAGGTTATTTAAATACTACAACAAATTAGTTCAAAAAATTAAAGTAGTCAAAGCAAGCGTGCAATTATCTTATATTCTACAAAAGTTTCTGAAAATGTAATATTAATGGTCTTAAAATCAGTTGTCTTATTAAGCTTTACCATAAATGAAAGCAGCCTGGATCCTTTTAGTCAATTATCGTAGTTATGTTCCTGTGTTGTGAGTATTGTTCAACAAGATAACAAAAATGCTACTAAAGACTATATGCAACATAGAAAACACTAAAGCGTGAAGTTATGCAACTTGTTTTTGAAAATGAACTAAAACTGGTTAATATTATGTCACTCAACATATGGATAGTTCAAAGCTAATTAAGTTGGCGAGAAGAAATTTTTCACTGAAATTTATTTTGACCACAAGCAAAAACCAGTCTCATGTGTTGGGAAATTTAGACCCAAGTTGCTAGAATTAACAAGTTTTAAACTCAAGTTGTTAATTAGATTTATTATGAATAAAACTTGTTAAAACAAACAAACATCAATATCATGTGCAGCGGAAAAAGAAATAAGACAAGATATGATGACCCAGGAAAACTAATGAAACAAACTAGTTTCATAGTAAAAAACCTGGGAGAAAACCTTCTCAAAAAGCAATCCACTAAAGTAAAGAGAAGTTTTAGATCTAGTACAAAACTTTCGTCCCTAAACTCTACAATCTCCATAGATGAACTCATAGTAGAAACCTTCTACCGCTTCAGAACCTCTGAACTCTTCAATATATGAACGCCACCCTTTGATGCACGAATCCCAGTATGTGACTAACCAATTGCGCGGATCCCAGTACGCGACTTAAATCACCAACTAGAAGAAGATTGTTGGCTGCAAAGTTCTTCACTTCATCAACAATGAAGATTAAGAAGAACTTGATTACAAAACCCTAAGGGGCAAAGACGCAATAACTTCTTTTAGAGAGAATAAGGCATCAGTCAACTTTTGCATATGTTATCCTTGTATTCTCTTATGTGACGGCCTCTAAAATAAGCCTTATATAGGTCTAGGGTTGTGAGAAAAGAAACCCTACACATACATGTCATCATGGGTCGAAAATAAGAGCTGAAAATCTGAATTCTTGTAACCTCGTTCGATATAGAGGTGTCGAGGAGGTGTCGAGTTTTAAACTTCGAAAAATACAGCTATCGAGAAGCCATCGAGGAGTTGTCGAGGAGTTGTCGAGGAGACAGGAGATTTCTCGATCGATCCACCTAGCTATCAAGAAGCTATCGAGATTGCGATAAGAAGAAGTTGAAAATCTCGATAGATAGCCTAGCTGTCGAGAGGTGTCAAGCAGCTATAGAGCTATCTGTCTGCAGGTGTTGAGCTATCTGTCCAGTTTTAATGAACAACTTTTCTTCACTTGTTTCTTGGTCAAATCTTCATAGTTTTAATACTAGACTTGAACAATATGTTTCTTGAAGTATTAAGAATACCTAGATCTACCAAATTACAAATAAAGTGCATTTTGTTAAAGGATTAGTTAGTTTCATAAAATATTGACATATGTTCCTAACATGATTCATATATGTCCTAACATCATGCTTTATGTCCCCATTAAATGTAAGGTAGCTTGCAAAGTTTTAAGTTCATTTGTCCAACGACAACGAATTATATGTATGCCATTGTATAAATAAATTGACTTATATCTACTGGAAAACTTAATTTTCGGTTGGTCCTTAAAATATATATAAAATGAGATCCTAGTAAATGAGAAATTTCATTGTTAATTTTGAAAAATGCGAAATTTTGAATGGGGTGAAGTTTTTAATTTATGTATGCACATCAATATCAATATATATATATATATATATATAAAAGCAGAGACCTCATGCGGAAGTGCATGAGGTCATGCCATGTGGCGCTCTAATTTTGCTTTTAGTTTCTTTTACCTCTTTTTATTAAGTATTTTTTACTTTTACCCAAAATATCACATTAACTTATTTTTACTGTTATCTCATTAATTGACTAAGTTTACACCACAATTTTCTTTTTTCTTCATGTCTTTTACCACACCCACCATTTTAGTATTTAAAACAAAAGCACAAAAATAAATAAATAAATAAGGTACTAACCCAATAACTAAGGGCTAATATAACTAATCCAATAAGGTACTAGGGAGAGATAGAGAGACACAAAAATATTTTTGATTGTTAAATGAAATGCATTGTTCCACAATTACCAAAATAAAAAATTTGAGATTGACAAAGCATTTGTAAGAGAGAGAAAGAAAGGAATTTGAGGGGCCACCACCATTGTCATGCTGGCTAGCCTCCCCCCACCACCATGCTAGCCGGCCTCCCACCACCATCAAGCCGGCGAAACCTCTACGGGTATTTTTTTTTTGGTTAATTCTTACTATGAACTCATTACTACCAAAATTCTATAACAATTATGCTATAATATATATATATATATATATATATATATAAAACATTCTCAAAACCATCAGTAGAATGTGATGTTTATTAGAATTGTAGCAAAAGTGCATTACCTGAACTATGCTAATCTTATTTAAATGGTTAAAAATTAACTTTTTTTTTATTGAGATCATAGTCCTAGAGACAAAATTCCAAGGTTAAGTTCTTTTGTTTTTGTGATAAATTGCCAATAGTAGAGCGTAATGCTCTAAGAGCCTGTTTGGATTGAGAGGGGAAAAAGGAGAAATGGCGGAGAGTAGAGTAGAGTTGGCTGAAAATAGGCTAATTTTGGGCCAAATCTACTTTATTCACTCTTCCTCTCCTTCAATCCAAACGGAGTATAAAGTAGAGACCTCATACGAGAGTGCATGAGGTCATGTCATGTGGCGCTCTAATTTTGCTTTTAGTTTCTTTTACCTCTTTTCATTAAGTATTTTTTACTTTTACCCAAAATATCACATTAACTTATTTTTACTGTTATCTCATTAATTGACTAAGTTTACACCACAATTTTCTTTTTTCTTCATGTCTTTTACCACACCCACCATTTTAGTATTAAAAACAAAAGCACAAAAATAAATAAATAAATAAATAAGGTACTAACCCAATAACTAAGGGCTAATATAACTAATCCAATAAGGTACTAGGGAGAGATAGAGAGACACAAAAATATTTTTGATTGTTAAATGAAATGCATTGTTCCACAATTACCAAAATAAAAAAATTTGAGATTGACAAAGCATTAAGAGAGAGAAAGAAAGGGATTTAAGGGGCCACCACAATTGTCATGCTGGCTAGCCTCCCACCACCACCATGCTAGCCGGCCTCCCACCACCATCAAGCCGGCGAAACCTCTACGGGTATTTTTTTTTTTTTTTTTGTTAATTCTTACTATGAACTCATTACTACCAAAATTCTATAACAATTATGCTATAATATATATATATATATATATATATATATATAACATTCTCAAAACCATCAATAGAATGTGATGTTTATTAGAATTGTAGCAAAAATGCATTACCTGAACTATGCTAATCTTATTTAAATGGTTAAAAATTAACTTTTTCCATTGAGATCATAGTCCTAGAGACAAAATTCCAAGGTTAAGTTCTTTTGTTTTTGTGATAAATTGCCAATAGTAGAGCGTAATGCTCTAAGAGCCCGTTTGGATTGAGAGGGGAAAAAGGAGAAGTGGAGGAGAGTAGAGTAGGGTTGGCTAAAAATAGGTTAATTTTGGGCCAAATCTACTTTATTCACTCTTCCTCTCCTTCAATCCAAACGGACTATAAAGTAGAGACCTCATACGAGAGTGCATGAGGTCATGTCATGTGGCGCTCTAATTTTTTTTTTTACTGTTACCCAAAATATCACATTAACTTATTTTTACTGTTACCTCATTAATTGACTAAGCTTACACCACACCTTCCTCTTTTCTTCATGTCTTTTAGGCTTTAGCATACCTAACCCAATAAGGTACTAGAGAGAGATAGAGAGACAAAAATATTTTTGATTGTTAAATGGAACGCATTGTTTCACAATTACCAAAATAAAAAAAAAAAAAAAATTTTGAGATTAACAAAACATTTGTAAGAGAGAGAAAGAAAGGAATCTAAGGGGCCACCACCATCGTCATGCTGGCTGGCCTTCCACCACCATCAGGCCAGCGAAACCTCTACATGTTTTGTTTTGTTTTTTTTTTTGTTGACTCTTACCATGAACTCATTACGACCAAAATTCTATAACAATTATGCTATAATATATGTATAACATTCTCAAAACTATTAGTAGGATATGATGTTTATAAGAACTGTAGCAAAAGTGCATTACCTAAACTATGCTAACCTTATTTAAATGGTTAAAAATGAACTCTTTTTATCGAGATCATACTCCTAGAGACAAAAGTCTAGGGTTAAGTTCTTTCGTTTTTGTACAGATAAATTGCCAGTGGTGGAGCGTAATGCTCTAAAGGCCCTGTTTGGATTGAGAGGGGAAGGAGGGAGAGTGGAGGAGAGTAGAGTAGAGTTGGCTAAAAATAAACTAATTTTTGATCAAATCCGCTCTACTCCCCCTCAATCCAAACGGCCATAAAATATTGAAAGATAATCTCAAGCAGCATATGCAATTAGTGCTTTCCTAAGTCCAACACATTCTTTCTTCTATTTTTGCCCAATCAAAATAAGTGATTCCCCTATTTAACTTCAAGTGAGTTAGTGCTTCTTTTTTGTTTTATTGTAGTCATTCATAATTTGCAGTGTTAAAGATAAAAATTATGTTAATGAAAAAAAAAAAAAAAAAAAAAACAGAGACCTCATGCAAGAGTGCATGAGGTCTTGCCATCTGTGCTCTAATTTTACATTTAACATTTTTTTACCTCTTTTTATTAAGTATTTTTTTACTGTTATCCAAAAGTTTACATTAACTTATATTTTACTGTTATCTCATTAATCTCCCAATATTGATTGCCTTAGCTTATACCACATATTTTCTCTCTTCTTCAATTCTTTTAGCATACCCACCATTTTAGAATTAAAAACAAAAGAAAAAAATAATAATTAAGGACTACTACTAATAACTAACCATGTTCTCTAAAAAAAAAAAAAAAAAAAAAAAAAAAAAAAAAAAAAAAAACCCTAACAATGTAAGGCACTAGGTAGAGATAGAGAAACACGAAAATATTGTGGACAGTTAAATGAAACGCATTGTTTCACTATTACCAAAATAAAATACTTGAGTTTGACAAAGCATTTGTAAGAGGAATCTGAGGGGCTGCCACCTCTTTCATATTGGTCTCTCCCCACCATCAAGCCATCAAAATCTCTACGGGTAATTTTTTTTACCATAGTTTTAAATCATTTATATGACACATGCATATACACTTGTTCACACTATTTATTAATGTCGCATTATCGATGAGTGGAAGGCAGCGAGAGAGTTGGACGTATTTTCATTTCATGGTATGCAATATGTGAACACAATATAGATTAGTTGATTTTCATGGTCTTATTACTCTTTTGTATTTATTTTTGGTTTCATGATTTAAAAATAAAAATTAAACTTACATTGAGAAGGCTACAAATGTGCAGTGAAGTTACTAATATAATTTTTTATATCTCAAAATGTATATGTTTCTTTACTCAAATTTAGATTATTTTTTCATTTAAATATATGTATAATATTCTCCAGGAACGTCTTACATAAAATATTACAAAATTATCCGTGCATCGCACGGGAAACTTACTAGTTTATAAAAATAGAAAAAAAAAATTAGCATGTTTGGCACGTGTCGATCATTAGTATTTTGTTCTTATGTCATAAAAATGCCCAGATGTATGAAAATCTTGGACATTAACTTCATAAAAAAAAAATCTGGCTATCAGATTACAAAGCATCTTTTACTACAGCTACGTTACCGTGAATCTCGGGTTTCTGCACTCTCTTTTTGTGACCTTCTGTGCATTTTATGCCCACTGGATATGATAGTACACAGAAAAATGTTAGCTGCTTCATCTATATAAGCTAATTTAGAGGTACTTGCATTATCATCAGCATTGAGCTTTGAAGAGTCTAGTGGTAAGTCACAATATTACCTAGAGTTGTCCTAAAACAGTGCTGATGGTTTCTTTTTAAAAATATAAATTTCCCCTTTCTAATTTAAATTATAATAGTTGTGTCCTCAAAATATAAGTGCACGTACATAGTTGTTCCTGAATTCCTTAATTTCATAAAGTTCTTGCATTTCTAGACAGATGATGTTGCTATTAGCAGTTGGAACGAAAAGAGCTTTGGCCCTACTTTACCAAACGTAGTGGATACAATTGAATTCTTATTAGTTTTATAGCTCTAAATTATAATTGTGTTGGCCGATGAAGTCTTTGCAAGTATTTATCTCAAAAATGAAGCTCAAGTTGCTATAAAAAAAAATGAAGCACGAGTTTGTTGAGGAAGAAAAAAATGTGTAGTAACAAAGATGTATTTTTCATTTTTTGGATAATTTCAGTTTTGATTTCACTTAATTATATGACCTATTGTTTGATGTAATTGTGTCCAAATTAGTTAATTTTCATTCCCATCTTATTGTGCAGAAGTTATTAGTGGGATTTAAGAAGGAATGGGAGCAGAAGTTGATCATGTTTCCCCCATGGGAATGAGTGGGGGCTCAGCTGAAGGGAATGACAAGAGCGAAGGGCTGCGCTTTTCCTGCAAAAACAAGCTGACAGCACTTGTGGTGGATAATGGAGAAGTATACCGAGTCATACAGACGGCACTCCTACGTTCCTATGGTGTGGAAACAGAAGCTGTAGAGACTGGGGAGGCTGCAGTGGAGCTCATTGCCTCTGGAGCAACTTTCAATCTCATTATCATTGAGATGCTTCTGCCTGTCCTGAATGGCCCTGAGGTATATATTACAACTTTCTATTTTATCCTACTAGCTGAAGGGCCAAGCTCAGTTAATTATCTAGTTATTTATCAACTTGCTAGAATAAGTATCTTCTGATATGTCAAGAGTTTTGCAACTCAATTGGTTCCCCTGGTATTTTCAATGGAGGAGTCCAGGTTCAAATGCTCCCTCCCATGTTATTCTTTAAAAAAATAAAAATAGTGTGATACTCATGCTACTTCAGTCTTCATGTACAATTTAACTTTCGATTTATTGTACATTAGCCAAAAGATAATAATCTCCTGTTCTATCTCATATGTTAGACTGCTAGGCAGATTTGTGGCATGGGTGCCCAAAGCAAGATTTTGGGGATCACTGCATTTTTTGATGAAAGGGACCAACAAGAATTTCTTGCTGCTGAAGCGGATGAGTTCATTGAAAAGCCATTGTCACCAGAAATTGTGATCCCAATCATAAGGGAGCTCGACAACTAGATGTGAAAGCACATATCAAAATAGTTAGAGGACTTATTGCAGTGCTAATCCCTATCATATCATATCGTACCGTTATCTTTTTCTATGTTATGTTCTTCATTTGGACTGATGTACTCATTTGTCATAGGCACTTGAAGTTGACATTTGTCCGCGTCCTTATCCTTTAGAATTTAAATAAAACTGTGTCCTCTTTAAGTTTCTTGAGAATTCTTGTATCACATGTTTATCCTCTATTTTATGCTCTTTTCCTTCTCATTATTATCGTTACTACATACAAAAATGCCAATTCTCTATTGCATTCGATGTCAGACTACCTATATGCCATTGTTGTTAGTTGATCAATCGAGGGACGGAACCATGATTTCATCTTTAGGGGACCAAAGTGTGAACAAAAAGGCTTTAACCACTTAAGAATGGGGAATATATATATTCAGTCGCAAATAAATACAAGAAAAATAAAACTAGCAGTTATTTAGTGTTATCCAAATATAAATCAAAGACAAGATTCAATAAGAGTTTCTTTATACATTTCAACTTAAATATTTATCAAGATGTAATTCGAATTAAAAAAAAAAAAAAACAAAAATCTTCTATGATGGATTTTATACTAAATTTTGCAATTGTAAAGTTGTGATTTACAACTATGTTTTATGTTGACTTTATTCCATGACAAAAAGTATTGTAATTGCTTTAATTTTGTTCCTTGTATTTTGTGGGATTTTATTGTATTGGGTTTACTATTAAGTTGGTGAAGAATCGAGCATGAAATGAATATTAGTGCAGTTTTGCGACTAGCTCGCTAGAAGTTCTCGAGAAGAGTAACCCGCGAAAAAGGGCACGTGAGAAGTACATGCTGGAAGTTGAAGAGTCAAGTGCCAGCTGCATTTCACGAGTGCTTCGCGCGATAGGCCATCTCGTGAGGTACCCTCGAAATGCTCTGCCTGAAGGATTTTAAGTGTGACTTTCTTACCTTTCACTCATACTATATATACCCTCATTAACTACAAAAGTAAGAGAGCCTATTCAGAGAGAAAAACTCTAGATAGGTTTTCTACAACACAACACACCCATCTTTTAGAGAGAGAGTTACTCATTCTTAGTGAAAAATCATTGTAGCTTCTTCTCCTTCCCTCTCCCATTTTCATACTTTGAGAGGATATTTGTACCCAAATACAACCCACACTTATTCAGAGTGTAGAGAGTGTTTTGGAGCTTGGAAAGCTTTGGAGATTTGCCAAAAGAAGCCAGTGAGGCTTGGCGGTTGCAATAGGGCGTATTGTGGGATCCAGAAAGTTAGAGAAGACATGACTCCGAGAAGTCAGTTGGTAGCAGGAGCTTGGAGGGCTCAAGTGCATTGGGTAGACTAGTCTTGGAGGGTCTTTTGTTATTCGTGCACTCCAACTTTATTCTCTAGTGGATCGATTTCGACTTGGAGGGTCGCAGATAGGTTTTTTGCCGAGTTCTTTGGTTTCCTCTTTGATAACACATCTTGGTGTTATCTTGAGTTTGCATCTCTCTTCCCTTACTCTTGTGCACTACAGTTATTGCTTATTGTTCATGTTTGTGCACTAGAGTAGTTTCGGTGATTGCGCTTCATTTATTCTTGTTCCGGACTTAGATAAGTTAGAGTAAAAGCAATCTAACCGTAATTTTTATTTTGGGGTCTAAACAAGCTCTTGTGTTTTAGCACAAATCTGAGCTTTCAGCAATAATTCCCTTTACTCTAAGATAATGGCTATACCAAATGATTTGACATAAATTTTTTTTTTTGTCATCTTCAATTTGAAACATAATTTGTAGCTGCAATTTTTTTATTTATTTAAAGAGTTTTGAAAACAAAAAGAAATGATGAATTGATGAGTTCAATGAAAGAAAAAAAAAATTTGAGAAAAAAAAAAAAAAAAAAAACCAAACTATCACACCCCCAACCCAACAAATGAACTAGGCTTATGACAAGGGCCATAGCTGCTGCACAATTATTTCACCTTATAAGTATGCAAGACCTTGCTAAAGTGCGACCTCAAATAAAAAGGAATAATGGAGTTGCTTAAAATACTAAATACTATAAGTCTGATCTTATTGTGAAATTAATCTTAAACTCATCTCATGCCCCTACTTTACTAAAATCCCCAAAACGTCATATTCCTCTCAATTTGAAACAGAAAAGAGAATAAATGAGGTGAAGTTTTCCACTTAGTAATTTTTTTTTTGATACAAGATAGAATTTCTATTCTAGCCTAATCTTTTTTTTATTTTTTTTTTATTTTTTTTATACAAGATAGAATTTATTATACTCTAACCTAATCTAAGTGTATATATCTGTGAAACTCCCTCCTGGAGAGTTGAACTCCAGCCCTTGCCCCCCACACCCCACAAGCATTTATACTTATGGAGTGACCATCACACCAAGGGTGCACGGTGGTGTCCACTCAGTAAATTTATAGGCTTTGCATCATATCAATAAAATCACTGGATTTCAATGAAGTAATAAATAACGCATTTGTTTGGATTCAAAAGTCATGCATATGAGATCTTTCTACATCATCAATCCACTTACCTAACCTTAGAATAAGGTTTTCCAAATCAATCTTATTAGACTCATTCACGTTTATCTTGTACCCTTGGCGTGTGATAACCACTCCACAAGTATAAATATTTGTAGGATATAGGTGGGAAGGGTTGGGTTCAAGTTTCTAAGAGGGAGCTTCACGCATATACTCATAGATTAGGGCAGTGTAGATATAAATAGAGGCAAAAACAAACTCAAACTCTATTAAAAAAAAAAAATGATAAAGGCACTACAAGTTTTATCATATGAAGTTTACAAACTAATGTAGCAGTAATGAATTAATATAATTGGTGCGATTCAATTACTTCATAACTGAATATTTGAATTGACTTTATATAATTGATAACACGAGTTTGTAAACTCAATGTACTAAAATTTGCAGTTCTACATTCAAAAGACCGGTCATCTCACCCCTCGGACAGCCAACCTCTGGTGTTATACACCCTCCACACACACTCACACTTCTATTAACCCAAGACATTCAGTCCAACCAAAACCCACAATAATCCAAACCACTGTCTCATGTTTGGCACTCTTTGGAGGAAAAGGCAGGGGTCGAGATTAAGGGAGGAGAGGACTGAATCAATGGCAAAGTTGGACAAACAGAGAAATAAAAATAAGAAAGTGACAGATTGATAAGAAAAGGAATATTGAGAGCTGGGTTTTCAGTATTGGCTGTTAGATTTATTTATTTATTTTCGGTGGAAATTGCTCTTAGAAACTGAAAAATGCAGGAAATTAGCCATGATATGAGAGATAGGGGAGCAGCCTTTTGGATTCTTTTACCGGGATTAAGAGTTTCCTGTAAACTAAAATTTTTTCTTTGAAAAGCTTTATTTTATGGTTACGATAGTGGATTGATGATGTGGCTTAATATATTTGTCTTTTATTATAAAGGAAAATGTTTGTTTGTTTAGACCCTTAAAATCAGATTGTTTAACCTAATTAATTAATCTATTAGTTACTTAGGTTGATTATTCAGATCTAAGTTAAACATATACAATCATATCACTAAGTGAGGAAAAATAAAGAAGACAAGTGATATGATGATCAAAGAAAACCAATGAAATTGTTCAGTTTCATGGTAAAAAACTTGGAGAGGATTTAACCTAGCTATCTTTAACGTAAACAAATCCACTAAGATAAAATGGAAGTTTACAATAGGTTTTCTCTCTAAAATCTAAAACTACCTCTTGTAGAACTTACTCACATGATTATGTGTAGCTTTGAATCCATGGATTCTTCTATCTTGAATCTACAGCACATAAACTCCCTGTTTGTGACTTTGAGATCCCCCTCAAAGGTTTTAGATCACTGTCAGTAGTTGATCTTTATGCAGCAACTTGTTTCCATCAGTTCATGATTGTAGATCTCATTCCGGTAGATATTTGTTGAGTTAGAAGGTTATAGAAACCTCTCAGATCTTATAGGAGTAATGCACAAGACTTCCAAGAACTTCTAAAATGTAATTAGGGTTTCCCTCTTATGCCAAGTATTGTTTAACTCAAACCCTAAACGTTTTCGCAGGCTTTGGGCCTGAATTAAAATCTGCAGAACACGACTTTTGATCGGTTGAGCCTGTCTTTCAATCGATCGAGTTTAACAGATTTTGAACCCTTCATTCTATAGCTTGACTGTTCTTGAAATTTGACTTGAACCATCATGATCAATGTCTAACACCTAATCTAGACAAGTTTTATTCTCAATTTGCCAACATACATAAATTTGAAATCTAAATATTTAGAACCTAACAGAAAATTCATAGTTTACATTGTACTAGGCTATAAGATTTACATTGTCAGTACAATGTAAACCTATAATTACCCAATTAGAAAAAGAATGTGAGAATTTAAAGAACTCTACATGGTCAAGTACATAGGAAATCTAGAGAATCTTGATACTAGGGTCTGTTTGTAAACATCTTATTTAGCTAAAACTGAAAACTTTTTAGTGAAAGTGTAAAAAAATAAAATTAAAAGTTAGCTGAATAGTATAATAGGACCTATGAATAGTACTAAAAAGTACAATAAGACCCATGAATAGTATAAAAAAGAAGTTAAAAAGTCAAATAAGCTGAAGCAAATAAGCAAATCCCAAACACACTATAAGAATACAATTTTGAAGTTATAAAATAAAGGTATGTAACAAAAGAACTGAGAACATGATAGAACGTTTTTAAGATGATCCTAATCCCATTTGTAGGAATGCAACATGAGGTATTGCATTGATGCAGCCTATGCATCGTTGTTTTGATTGTTAGGGAGAATTTTGCACCTAGCTAGCTTGAATGAGTGCCAGGAATTTATGGAAATCCTTCATTGTCGTCATTCCAATTGAAAAATGACTTCACCTAGTTTGAAAGACTATCTCGACATGTTTCTCTTGAAGGAGAAATATATAGCCATTATTCTTGAAATATTCCCATTCACTATTCACTTCTAGGAGGTTGTAGGAAAATTTCGTATTAGGCTAATGATTGAACCTCCTTTTTTCTCTTTTGTGAGACTGTTGTTGCTTGGTGGATGAAGGGTTTTTTTTTTTTTTTTGCTAGTTAAATGCAGGGGCTTGAACCCCTGAGCAATAGGTCACTTACATAACCGGGTACCAACTCGCC
Source organism: Quercus ilex subsp. ballota (assembly GCA_032727855.1). Taxonomy (NCBI): domain Eukaryota; kingdom Viridiplantae; phylum Streptophyta; class Magnoliopsida; order Fagales; family Fagaceae; genus Quercus; species Quercus ilex. The sequence continues at coordinate 45,571,371 of CM064916.1, forward strand.
TAGAAGTGGCGGTGGTGGTGGATGAAGGGTTTTTACATTTTTGTGAAATTAACTTTAAAAGCTCATCACCATTATCAAAAGAAGAAATGTTTTCCTCTCTTGATAATAGAACCATCACTTTGTCTTGTTTCCATGATCCCTTAATTTATTACTTGGAGAATCATATATAAATTTACTGTATGCGTATTCCCTTTTTTTTTTTTTGGCTAGGTACTGTATGCGTATTCAAATCAAGGTGGAGAAAACACTCTTATTACAATTAATAATATATTTGAACTCATTTAGAAGCATTTTATTTAGAAGGTTATTTTAATACCATAACAAATTAGTTTGAAGAATTAAAGAGCAAGCGTGCAATTATCTTATATTTTTACAAAAGTTTCTGCAAATGAAATATTAATGGTGCCAAAATCAGTTGTCTTAAGCTTTACCATATATGAAAGCAGTCTGGATCCTTTTAGTCAATTATCATAGTTATGTTCCTGTGTTGTGAGCATTGTTCAACAAGACAACAAAATTACTACTAAAGACCATATGCAATATAGGAAACACTAAAGTGTGAAGTTATGCAACTTGTTTCTAAAAATAAACTAAAACTGGTTAATATTATGTCACTCAACATATGGATAGTTCAAAGCTAAGTTGGTGAGAAGAAAATTTTCACTGAAATTTATTTTGACCTCAAGCAAAAAGGCAGTCTCATGCTTTATGTCACCATTAAGTGTAAGGTAGCTTGCAAAGTTGTAAGTTCATCATTGAATTATATGTATGCCATTGTATAAATAAATTGGCTTATATCTACAGGAAAACTTAATTTTCGGTTGGTCCTTAAAATATATATGAAATGAGATCCTAGTAAATGAGAAATTTCATTGTTAATTTTGAAAATTGCGAAATTTTGAATGGGGTGACGTTTTTAATTTATGTATGCACATTTATAAAAATAGAAAGAAAAAAAAAATTAGCATGTTTGGCACGTGTCGATCATTAGTATTTTGTTCTTGTGTCATAAAAATGCCCAGATGTATGAAAATCTTGGATATTAACTTCATAAAGAAAAAATCTGGCTATCAGATTACAAAGCATCTTTTACTACAGCTATGTTACCGCGAATCTCGGGTTTTTGCACTCTCTTTTTGTCACCTTCTGCACATTTTATGCCCACTGGATATGATAGTACACAGAAAAATGTTAGCTGCTTCATCTATATAAGCTGATTTAGAGGTAACTGCATTATCATCAGCATTGAGCTTTGAAGAGTCTAGTGGTAAGTCACAATATTACCTAGAGTTGTCCTAAAACAGTGCTGTTGGTTTCTTTTAAAAAATATAATTTTCCACTTTCTAATTTGAATTATTATAGTTGTATCCTCACAATATAAGTGCACGTACATTGTTGTTCCTGAATTCCTTAATTTCATAAAGTTCTTGCATTTCTAGACAGATGATGTTGTTATTCAGAGTTGGAATGAAAAGAGCTTTGGCCCTACTTTACTAAACAGAGTAGCTACAATTGAATTCTTACTAGTTTTATAGCTCTAAATTATAATTGTTCTGGCCCATGAAGCCTTTGCTAGTATTTATCTCTAAATTGAAGCTTGAGTTCCTATAAAAAAAAAAAAAAAAAATTGAAGATTGAGTTTGTTGAGGTAGAAAAAAATTTGTAGAAACAGAGATGTATGTTTCATTTCTTGGGTAATATCAATTTGATTTCACTTAATTATATGAGCTATTGCTTGATGTAATTGTGTCTAAATTAGTTTATTTTCATTCCCATCTTATTGTGCAGAAGTAATTAGTTGATTTAAGAAGAAATGGGAGCAGAAGTTGATCATGTTTCCCCCATGGGCATGAGTGGAGGCTCAGCTGAAGGGAATGACAAGAGTGAAGGGCAGCGCTTTTCCTGCAAAAACAAGTTGACAGCTCTTGTGGTGGATAATGGAGGTGTATGCCGAGTCATTCAGACAGCACTCCTACGTTCCTATGGTGTGGAAACAGAAGCCGTAGAGACTGGGGAGGCTGCAGTTCAGCTCATTGCCTCTGGAGCAACTTTCAATCTCATTATCATTGAGATGCTTCTGCCTGTCCTGAATGGCCCTGAGGTATATATTACATGCTTCTACTTCATGTTATTAGCTAATGGCCAAGCTCAATTAATTATCTAGTTATTCATGATTGTATCGTTTGATACATCAAAAGTTTTATAACTCAATTGGTACCTCTAGTATTTCCAATGGAGGAGTCCTGGTTCAAATGCTCCCTCCCTTGTTATTTTTAAAAAATAATATAGTAGTGTGATACTTATGCTACTTCAGTCTTAGTGTACAATTTAACTTTCAATTTATTGTACTTTAACCAAAAGATAATGATATCCTGTTCCATCTTATATGTTAGACTACTAGGCAGATTCGTGCCATGGGTGCCCAAAGCAAAATTTTGGGGATCACCGCATTTTTTGATGAAAGGCACCAACAAGAATTTCTTGCTGCTGGAGCGGATGGGTTCATTGAAAAGCCATTGTCACCAGAAATTGTGATCCCAATCATATGGGAGCTCGACAACTATATGTGAAAGCGCACATCAAAATAGCTAGAGGACTTATTGCAATGCTAATACCTATCATATCATATCGTACCATTATCTTTTTCTATGTTATGTTCTTCATTGGGACTGATGTACTCATTTGTCATAGGCACTTGAAGTAGACATTTGTCCGCATCCTTATCCTTTAAAATTTAAATAAAACTGCGTCCTCTAAGTTTCTTGCAAATTCATGAATCATATGTTTATGCTCTGTTTTGTGTTATTTTCCTTGTCATTATTATTGTTACTACATACAAAAATGCCAATTCTCTATTGCATTCGACGTCAGACTACCTATGCGATCGCTATTAGTTGATCAATTGAGGGAAGGAACCATGATTTCATCTTTCGGGGACCAATGTTAATAAAAAAGCTTTGACCACTTACGAATGGGGAATATATACCTTCAGTTGTAAATAAATACAAGAAAAATAATACTACCATTTATTTAGTGTTATCAAATTATAAATAAAAGATAAGATCCCATAACGTTTTCTATATACATTTCAAATTATTTATTTATCAATATGTAATTTTTTTTTTTTTTTAACTCCCAAAAATCATCTATGATGGATTTTATACTAAATTTTGCAATAATTCCCTTTACCCTAAAATAGTGGCTATACCGAATTATTTTACATAAACAAAATTATTTTGTCGTCTTCAATTTGAAACTTAATTTCTAGCCCCAATTATTTATTTATTTAAAGAACTTTGAGAACAAAAAATAAATGATGAATTGATGAGAAAGAAAAAAAGAAAAAACACTTTGAGAAAATGCAAAAAACGAAACTATCACACCCCAACCCAACAAATGAACTGGGCTTATGACAAGGGCCATAACTGCCTCACAACTATTAAAGGTTTCACCTTATAAGTGTGCAAGACCTAGCTAAAATGCGACCTCAAATAAAAGGGAAGAATGGAGTTGCATAAAATGCTAAATAAAATAAATACTAAATACTATAAGTCTGATCTTATTATGAAATTTATTTTAAACTCATCTCATGTGCCTACTTTAGTGAAAGCCGCAAAACTTAATATTCCTCTCAATTTGAAACAGAAAAGAGAATAAATAAGGTGAGCTTGTCCACTCAATAGATATCGAAACATTTTACTAGTAAGTAAGCCATTTCCGAACTAGCCGAATCAAGCATGATAGAAATTGCAAACAATTTTCCAATACATTATAAAGTTTATAGGCTTTGCATCATATCAATAAAACCAATGGAATTCAATGAAGTAGAAAATAGCACTTTTATTTGGATTCAAAAGTCACGCATATGCTAAGATCATATACTAATAATCTACGTGACTATGGACACAACCTCTCCCTATGACTAGGTTTAGAATCACAAATTGGGTAAAAAAAATGTTCCAAAAGCAACAAGTTCTTGAGCCACCTTTTGATTTACCCCATTGGCAAGATTCTAAGCATATTTAGATTGTATATTTAATATCATTCAATTCATAGTCAATATCGCATTTGTCAAGGCTCAGAAAATGATTTCATTTAGGATGAAGTACACTATTGGCCACATGGAACCATGCGGCTATGTGGGGTTCTGGCAACACCACCATATTGTTCCCTACTTGGTCCTTAAGTTTTCCTATTTCGTCTTTTTTCTTGGTTCTGATCCAATTTTCATGCTGTTGTTTGGATGCCTTTCTGAGCTCCAATTGCTTCAAAATTGATATCACTGGAAAGCTCTGGATGTCTAGTTCCATAGGCTCTGGCCTTGTTCTATTTGGAGTTACGGTTGCCAAGATATGGCGTCTGGAAGATAGGTAATGTAGTTCAAAAAATTCTGCAACACTTTTCTTGAAAAATTCATTTATCTAAATCCATGGTAGATATCGTCAAGCTCTTTTTGTGGGAGGTAGTCTAGACGTTATACTTCAATCTTATTTAGATGGATCACCCCAATTGTTGCTCAGTTGGTACAGTTTTTTGTGTGAAAACAGCCCAAAAACAGCTCTTTTTGATATGAAAATAGTTAAACATATAATTAGGGTTTTTGAATTTTATTGATATCTCATATGTTTTAACTCTGATTTTGGCACGTAAACTGTCGTTTCAAAGGGAAAAATATGACTTACAAGATGGTCCAAAATTTAGCCCGATTGAATGGTTGGATGAAAAAGTCAATTTTTTGATTGTCATTGGTTAGGGTTTTTGGTCTTAATTCTTGTTAGAAGTGACTAAATTGGTTGCAACTTTTTGCTTCACTGTCCGATCATTTTGCATTTATTTATTCCCCTCTTTTGGCATTAAAAATCATGATTTTCACAATTTTTTGAATTTTAAATATTATTTTGACGTGTTAATTAGGATTGGACAAAATACAGTATCAACAATTATTGGTTTGAATTTTTAGTTATGTTAGACATTTAAATACTAGATAATTCCAAGTGGGTATTGTCAAAATTTTTAAAATTTTTAATCTTGTTTTATTATAATATAATTATCTTGATTAATTGAAGAAGAATTTTAATTGTGGAAGAATGAAATTAAGGAAGAATCCTAAAAATTGAAAGCATTGATTTTTTTTAATCTTAAAATTTTCAAAAAATTGGAATAAAATGGAAAAATTAGAAAAGTAGGGCCCTCAATTCTAGGTCCACATAATATGAGGAGTGTTACAACTTACAATATTAATTAAATAATAAATAAATTCATTCTCAAAGAAATTTTTAGACAATGAAAACATGCCTATAGAAAGAAAATTTTGAGAGCTAAGGATGTACAAGGGATTCAGGTTTCAGAACATGTTTCTTTATAGTGATTTTCATCACTCTTCACTTAATTTCCATCACCCATAACTCATTTTTTGTGGACATGATTTTTTTTCTCAGTTTCCATCACTCATAACTCAAAAAAAAAAAAAAAAAATGAGAACATGTTTTTTTTTTTTTTTTTTTTTTTTTTTTTTTTTTTCAGATTTTGAAAATAGATTTACAATGGTAATCTTGTAATTTTGCTCAACTAAATGGGTCCCACTCATATGTATTGTCACCATCAATTGACCCCTTGATCTGACCCAATTTTTTTGTGGGTCAACTCGACCCGTCCTGAATAACCCGTGACCCGACCTGTTAAAAAAAATTCGCTAAAAAAATATTTAAACTACGTCCTAATACTAGGTGCATAAAGCACAAAGTACCAGAACCAAACCAATAGAAATAGTCAATAAATTACAAGACAAGACAATAGCTTCAGCCTTCACATGCAATTTGACTATTTAAGGGCTTCACAACCAATAAAGCTTCAGCTCCACTGCCTCCATAGACATGACAAGAGAGAATGAGACAAGACTTAGACAACACAACACAACCATTAAAAAAAAGAAAAAAAAATCTAATTCAATTGACTAGCTTAGCTGTAGTCCAAAGCCAAAGGCACAATTCACAAACATGAAAGAGTGAAACATTGAAACTTGACAACCACATCCATAAGGGCCAAAGCGGCAAATCTTCCTCAGTGAGTCAGTTCCTCATTTCCTGTACTCTTGTCTCTTGCGTTGTGCCTTTGCCCTTCTTTTCACACTTCCACACTGTTTCAATTTCAAGCTTGTGCCTCTCTACCTCTACACTTTCAGCTTTTCTCTGCCTCTGCCCTCTACTCTTTTCTCTCTGTGACTGTGCCTCTACTTTTTATTTATTTATTTATTTATTTTTATCTTCTCTTCTTAGTTCTTTCAATCCTTAAATCTTCAGACCAATCTTTCTCTTTCTCGGCATATATGCTTTCTCACTTCTCTGTCTCTTGCCACCCACAGGTCACACAGCCTAGATCTCGCCACCTGCTGACCCATTTAAGAGAAGCACAACCACAAATCATCAACTATGATGAAGGTAAGTTAAATCATTTTCATCATTCTCTTAAACCCCTAAATGTTTTTAGTTTTTGGATTGATTTTGTAATATCATGATTTAGTAATAGTATTATATATACTGCTCCACTAACATTATATTTAATTGTTTGTGTGTTTGATTGTTGAAAAAATTGAAAATGTCATTAACTCATTGTCATTTGGATGAATGTCTTATGTAGTTATGTTCACAGTTTCTTTAGATGTTTTAAATAGACTAGAATTTTAACTATATATTTTGCTTTGATAATTAGAGTACAATGGCTTCTCCGGCAGTAAATTTGGAATGTGATGATGATGTTGTAATTATGGATACTTCTACTAATCCTTCACCATCTTTAAGAGTTAATTCAAAACCAAATTTTAAGAAACCAAAAAGAGTTTCAGGGGGGGGGGGGGGGGGGGGAACAAGAAAAACAACACACTTCTTCAGTTTAGACTGAATTTGTGAAATTGCCTATTGATGAAGAAGGGTTAAGTAAGGCTACTTGTCAATGGTGTGAGAAATTTTTTTTGGTGGATAGTCATAATGGAATATCAAACTTGCATTGCCATCTTCTCAAATTCTTAAGATGAAATGAAGTAAAACAAGATGGTGAAGAACAGGGTAGGGTGTTACAAAACAAGATAACTCAAGAAGAGTTTCGTGAGATGTTAGCCGAGGCTATTATTAAACATAATTTACCATTTAGCTTTGTTGAGTATGAGGGCGTTAGAAAAGTTTTTAGCTATCTAAATTCAGACGTTAAACATATTTCTAGGAATACTTCAAAAGCTGATGTTCTAAAACTTTACAAGAAAGAGAAGGATGACGTAAAAAATAAGTTGAAATCAATTTCTGGTAGAATATGTTTGACTTCAGATTTATGGACCTCTGTTACAAGTGAGGGATATATTTGTCTTACCGCACATTATGTGAATGAGAATTGGGAATTGAAAAACATCATCTTGAATTTTTGTCATATGCCACCTCCACACATGGGAACTCTTTTATCGGAGAAAATTTTAAGTTTCTTGGAAGAATGGGGTATCGAGAAGAAAATATTTTCCATTACTTTAGATAATGCATCTAATAATGATAATTGCTAAGATTTCATAAAGAAAAAGCTTAATGTGAACCACATAAAATCATGACATATGTTCTTAACATGTGATAATAGTGGAATTTCTAGAGTGGTGACCTGAAAATCACCTGGTGGGGTTTTTGCTGTCAGGTTTTTCCCATTCATAAACAAATCACCGTGTTATTTATTTTTCGCTGCATAATTAGTTTATTGGTGATTTGTTTGTGCTACCACGCATTTGTATGTTAATTTGATTAATTAATAACTTGGTTAATTAATCAATTAATTTAATCACAAGTGGTCAATACGTTTTTGGCTTATCAGTTTGGTATATATTGTGCTATGTTTTTTTAATACTGAAGATTGTAATGTTGTCTGGTATTATTTTTCATTGCAATTTTTTTTAATGATTAGGAATTTGATCATTATGAAAGTGCTCCTGGTGCCAAAACAAAAAAATTTCAGTTGGACTTGTATTTAGAAGAGCCTAAACTTAACAAAAAGAAAAATTCAAAGTTGGAAGTTCTCTTTTGGTGGAAAGAGCGCATTACAATCAGTTTCCAGAGCTCTCTTTAATGACACGGGATCTCATGAGCATTCCGATAACCACTGTTGCTTCTGAATCAAGTTTTAGCATTGGGAAAAAAATCTTTACTCCGTATCGATCACATCTTTTACCTGAGAATTGGAAGCTACATTGTGTACTAAAAGTTGGCTATATGGATTTGAAGGTAATTTAATTTTTTTATAGTCAAAATTATACAATTTTAATTCTTTATTGATTTGCTTTCATGGCATATTAAGTTATATTAAAATATTGTATTGCAGATGAAGATACTAACGAAATTGGCCAACTTGAGCTACAATTTGCAAGTATGAATATTTGCAGTGCTGAATCTGCTACCAATGTTGAGTAGATTGAGATTGAGATTGAGATGTAATTCTTATAAAATATTTACTTATTCTTATTTACTTAATATGTTATGTTTATTTTTAAATTTTTTTGTTTAGTTTATCTTTCTAAGTAATCTAACTTTACTATTATTTTAAATGCAATAAGAACATGTGCACTTAAGAAGACCGATAACTTGCTACTTTGCTGGCTTACTTGTTTTGTTTGTTTTAAGATCTATCTCTTTTTGAAGTTGTAAACTTGTAATTATATACATTTTGACAGTGAACTATTAACATTGAAGACTTTTTCCATCATGAATTTATGACTATAAATAATTTTTGTCATGCTTAAAACTGTAAGAATTGGAAGGATATTAACAAGTGGCATTAAGTACAATCATTTGCTTAATTGATTTTATTCATTCTCTCTAAACATGTTGTCATTGATTTGCTTTTGTAATTGAAAAAAAAAAATGTTTGAAAAATACGGGTCGACTTGACCCAACCTGCAACTCGGTTGACCTGTTTTGACCGGCGACTTGAAAACCCGATTAACCCGACCCGAACCCGATCCGACCCATCCGTTTTGCCACGTCTAGTTTAAACAGATGAAGATGTGTGAATAGGGTCTGAAGTGGAGAGAGAGTGTCTATGCGAGTACTCAATGTAGCTGTTCTGTGCATTTTGCAAAGTAATAATTTTCGTGGGTCCCACAACTTTGCTTAAAGTTGAGTTTTTGAATTGAAATATCTATTGAGAATTTCAATCCAAACACACACTGCAAATAGAGTTATAGGAAAATTTTGAGTGAGAAATATGAGAATTGGATAATGAGTTTGAGTGTTGAGATATGAAAATTGAGTATCCTCCAAACCAAATATTACCTAAGTCATTGAGGGAGCAATGTTCTCATAAACATGTGGGAAAAGGGATTTGAAAAGTTGAAGTCACTAGGGTGCAACTGGGAATTGGCATAAATTGATTGAGGCCATAGGTTTCACCATTTTAAAGTTTGCCTGGTTTACAACTCTATATGAATGAATTTAAAGTTATTGCGAAAGATATAGGTACAGTATAGGTTGACCTTTATCTTTACTTAACCGTTAACTTTATTTTATTTTATTTATTAAAAATGCTTTTTTAAAATTGATGTTTCTCCTTGTCATTTCTTTCTTTCTTCTTTTATCACTTGACTTGACTGAGCAATTCCCTTCTTCTTTCCTAACAATCTGTGAGCTCACATTTCAAGAAACGAATAAAATTCTTGAGCTTTTCATTTACCGCTGCAAATTCCTTGTCCTAAATCTCTGAATTCCCTTTTCCACTATGTGTAAAATTCTTCTTCTACTACGATGCCTAGAATGAAACACGAGGTGTTTATCAGTTTCAGAGGATTTGACACCTGCAGAAACTTTACACACTACGTTGGTTCGGAAAGGTCCATGAGTACATAAATCTCTTCTTGCAAGTTGGGTCCAAAGATGTCCTCATTCTAGGCATATGTTGTCGGCCAAGCAAAATGGGAAAGACAGCAATTGCAAAAGCTATCTATAACCAGATTAAAAAAAAAAAAAAAAAAACTTTCGAAGGTTACAGCTTCTTCACAAATGTTACACAAATTTCAACGCAGCCCAATGGTCTATGTTAGGTTCTAAAGACTTAGGATTTAATGTATTTAGAACTCTAATATGTATTGTTAGCAAACCATGATCAAAACAGGTTGATTAGTCTTGTTTAGACTTGCTCAAAGTTGGTTCTTTTATGTAAAGTTGGAATTGAGCTGATGCAGAATTAATAGTGCATTTTGGCCTGACTCGATTGATCGAAATTTAGGCTCGATCAATCAAATCTCGAGCAAAATGCGTTTTTGCTGCATAATTCCAACTCAGCCCTAACTTTTAAAACGTTTAGGGTTTTATGTTTTTGCCCTAAGTATATAAGACAAACTCTAGCCACGTTTTAGATGTTGCTCATATTGTTGTTTGTGTGAATCTCTTGTGAGATCTGTGAGGAATTTTCCTTCACACAAATTTAGGATTATCAAGGAGGAGATTTCTTCAAGAACTTGATCATCATTCAGTTGATGCCATAAAAGCTTAAAGATACACAAGTGGGTGTGCTTGTACTTGCTGGAGAATCCAAGAAAGAAGGAGTCCGTGGATTCGGAGCTTGCATGTGGTCGTGTCAGTAAGTTCTACTGGTGGGTAGCAATAAGAAGTCGAGCGTGGGGGCTTGTAAGTCTTATTGTATGAACTTCGATTCTTTCAAGATAGTGGATTCAAGTTTACCTTGAGGATAGCTAGGTCAAATCCTCCCCAGGTTTTTACCGGTGTGGTTTCCTGGGTCATTATATCTTTGTGTTATTTATATTTCCACTGCTACATACTTGATATGATTGTTTGATTGTGATAACCTAGATGTGCATAATTTGACTAAGTTAATCACTTGGTTAATTAACTAGGTTAATCCTGTTGTTGTTTAAGGGGTCTAAAAACCAAACAGTCTACTCTACCTACAACCAAAGCTTCTTTCTGATATTCTGTTCACCTTTTCTTTAAACGGGTTTTAATTGTTCTCTATGATGTGGATGATTTGGACCAATTGTATGCTCTATTAGGAAATAAAATCATCATAACGACATCGACTACAAATGTTCAACTGCTGGATTTGCTTGGAGTGGATCAGATACTTATGGCTCTATTACCAAACATTGAAGTAAGCATGTGTTTTTACAGAAATCTATATTTTGTCGCATGTCGGAAAAAATCTAGTTGAATTATGATGTATAAGACATTTGGGAGCAATACCAGCTAAGTTTTCACATAGTTACAGGGCTTAAAAGGGTATATCTTGGTACACTAATAACACAATCTCAACTTTTAATTTGAAAAAATAGCAAATCATATTTGATTTCTTGTTGATTTATCCCTTTATTCTTATATTGTTTTCCTGCTCGGTTTGTAGAGCAATGACAGAGTGAAGTCTCTTGAAAATTGTTTAATCAGAGCACGTCAGGAGAATGCTGTTCAGGTACTATTATCTTACAATAAGTCCACAGTCACAAAAAAAAAAAAAAAAAAAAAAAAAATTCAGAGCTCATCAATACGATACCTAGCATTCATATGAAGATATTATGCTTTTAAATTCAAGACATAGCTTTATTATGTTTAAAAATGTGAAAGAAAAAGAACGCATTGAATTAATGTGCTCGGTCATGGAAGCACATGCCTTGTTGGGCCAAATAATTATTTTATTAATGGCTTACATGGCAAAATAGGGAAAAGCCAATTAAAAAGTGAAGATTATGTGAATGTCCAGGTAGGATTTAATTAAGATAAAAATTAAGGCCTGGGAGAATGACAAGTGGTGTTAGATCAGATTACAAAGCAATTCTATAAGATAGGGGCAATTACCTCGAGAAAGTTATGGGCAGTTACCTCGTGCAGTTATAGTCTTATAGAAGACTAACGTGAATAAAGCGGTTATGAGAGGTTACCAAACCCTCTTATCTTAACATCGAGACAGTTGGCATTGGAAAATCATTAGGAAGAAACACATGAAAAGTTTAATTGGGCATAACCGTCAAGGCTTCAAGTATAAATAGAGGCTCATTCTGCAAGAAGGGGATGCCACACATAACCGAGAACATACCAGAGCAATTCTGAGATCATATGTATTTAGTTTCTTGGGAGATTTAGTAGTTTTAGGCAAGATATGGTACTCTTTAGGCTTTATAGAAGACTTTATGCTTGTAATTTGCTTGCTTTGTATTTATGATCTTATTCAATCAAGTATTAGTGAAGTTTGATGCAATATTTAATTGTTGATCTATGTTTAATCTGATTTCTTGCTTGTTTAGAATTAATTTGATGTTAGAATAATGACTTAGGCTTGAATATGTTACAATTGCTGCAATTTACCTTACTTCGAGATGATCTGCTCTGGATTTAGTTTACTTTGAGATGATCTGCTCTAGATTAGTTCACTTCAAGATGATTTTCATCGAAATGGTTCACTTTGAGATGACACGCTCAAATCAAACCAACTTGTGCAAAATGTTTCTGAATACGAGAAGGATTGTTTCCTTGTTCAAATCCTCTACTCTCTTTAGCTCCAAACCTCCCCACTCCATGTCACACATTGAATTGAAAGCTACTTAGTACATAAGTATTCACTTCCAGTCCGGTGGGAACCTGCTTAATTACTGATCAATCAACTTAATGGCTATCTTAGGTGGTATGAAGATGTTAGAATAGTATAACTGTAGGCTATAAAGCACTAAGGATAGCAATTGCAGCCTCCCATAAAAGGACAATTTCTTAGTTCACCAGGACAATCCTTGCATCTTAGACATTGCTTGCATTGTTTGATTTATATATATATATATATATATATCTCATTTTCTTTAACAAGAAGTAGTGGTTCTGGCTTAGTCAATATGCATTTGAGTTTAACCTGCAAAGACTGTCATTGGATTGAATCGACGCAAAGAAAGCTTTGTCATTGATTTATGAACTTCTATCCCTATAGTTTTACAAGTATACTTTAGTCAGTTGGAATGGACCGAGGTAAATGTACTGTGATGTAGGTTGTATTTTTCTTCTGTTAGCTGTTATATGCATTCCAATTATTAAATCACATGAGAGAGTTGCATAATCTATCTTGAGCAGATATTTCCAACCCTTTACCACGTTGATTTCTTTAAGGGGAAAGTTGTAAGCAAAGAGTTTTATACTTCTTTAGAACACTTCACTGGCCTTAGTCTTATCTGTTCTTTATTAGATTTTTTGCTTTTTTCTGTAGGATAACAGAAGCTGCATTCCAATCAGTGATGATATAATTATTTCCAATTCTTCTAGGACCACACTTTTGTGTAACAACTCTGATGTGGTTGCTTATGAGTAGTATACAATCACTTTTACATGGACCTATCACTTTTTTTTACCACTCATTATTCACAGTAAAGTTTTGGAAAACTTTGTGTTGCTAGACCTTCTCTGTTATTTCACTGAACTTTTTAGTGTGGTGAGCTCATTATGAAAGCAATCTTACAGGAAGAAGCCCTTTAATCACATTCTTAAAGATGAGGGAAAACAAGTTTTAAGTTTTAGAATAACCTCTCCACTACTTGCACAATAGCCTACATTACTTCTGTGCACTTCCTTCTATCATAAAACTGTATAAAAGATACTCATTTATTTGTTCTTTTCTGTGTGATTTGGTGAGATCTGACTTTTCCATGACAACTATTACTCACATTTTCACTGCCTCACTTTTAAAAATATTCCTTTATGAAATATGTATGGTGATGGCCTGATGGGCTTTTATATCACAGGAAATTTATAGCGTGTAGAAGAATTTTCCCTCTTTTGATAATGGGCAATGTCTATTACATACTTATGTGCATCCACACGAGTGTGTAACAAGTTTTTCCCTTTGATAATATTTTCATCACTTTGGGATATGAACATAATCCTTTAATTTATTAATAGAAGAGTAACATAAAAAGTTAATGTATGCGTATTCCATTTTTGCTGAGTATTGTCTGTGTATTTAGTTCAAGCTGGAGAGACACTCTTATTACTACTAATGATAGATATAACTCATTTAGAAAAATTTTAATTAGAAATGTTATTTTGATGCTATAATAAATTAGTTCGAAGAATTAAAGTTGTCAAAAAAAGTGTGCAATTATCTAATTTTTCACGAAAGTTTCTGCAAATGAAATATTAATTGTGCTAAAATCAGTTGTCTTAAGCTTTACTATATATGAAAGCAGTCTGAACCCTTGTAGTCAATTATCACAGTTATGTTCCTGTGTGAAGTTATTCAATTTGTTTCTGAAAATGAACTAAAACTGGTTAAATTTTTGTTACTCAACAGTCAACATAATGATAGTTCAAAGCTAAGTTAGTGAGAAGAAATCTTTTACTGAAATTTATTTTGACCTCAAGCAAAAAGCTAGACTCATGCTTTATATCACCATTAAATGTAAGGTAGCTTGCAAAATGTTTAAGTTCGTTTTTCCATAGACATTTATTTATATGTATGCCATTGTATAAATAAATCAGCTTATATCTACAGGAAAACTTAACTTTTGGTTGGTCCTTAAAAACATGTAAAATGAGTTCCTAGAAAATGAGAAATTTCATTGTTAATTTTGAAAAATGTGAAATTTTGAATGGGGTGAAGTTTTTAATTTATGTATGCACATTTATAAAATAGAAAAAAAAAAAAATAGCATGTTTGGCACGTGTCGATCATTAGTATTTTGTTCTTGTGTCATAAAAATGCCTAGATGTATTAAAATCTTGGATATTAACTTCTTAAAGAAAAAATCTGGCTATCAGATTACAAAGCATCTTTTACAACAGCTACGTTACCGCGAATCTCGGGTTTATGCACTCTCTTTTTGTTACCTTCTGCACATTTTATGCCCACTGGATATGGTAGTACACAGAGAAATGTTAGCTGCTTCATCTATATAAGCTGATTTAGAGGTACTTGCATTATCATCAGCATTGAGCTTTCAAGAGTCAAGTGGTAAGTCACAATATTACCGAGAGATGTCCTAAAACAGTGCAGTGGGATTCTTTTTAAAAATATAATTTTCCCCTTTCTAATTTGAATTCTTATCATTGTATCCTCACAATATTAGAGCAGTTACATAGTTGTTCCTGAGTTCCTTAATTTCTTAAAGTTCTTGTATTTCTAGACAGAAGATATTGCTGTTTGCAGTTGGGCCAAAAAGTGCTTTGGCCCTACGTTACTAAACGGAGTAGCTACAATTGAATTCTTATTAGTTTTATAGCTATAAATTATAATTGTGTTTACCTATGAAGCCTTTGCAAGTATTTATCTATAAAATGAAGCTAGAGTTCCTATAAAAAAAAATGAAGCTCTAGTTTGTTGCGGAAGAAACAAATGTGTAGGAACAGAGATGTATGTTTCATTTTTTTTGGATAATATCAGTTTGATTTCACTTAATTATATGAGCTATTGCTTGATGTAATTGTGTCTAAATTATTTTATTTTCATTCCCATCTTATTGTGCAGAAGTTATTAGTTGGATTTTAGAAGGAATGGGAGCAGCAGTTGATCATGTTACCTCCATGGGCATGAGTGGAGGCTCAGCTAAGGGAATGACAAGAGTGAAGGGCAGCGCTTTTCCTGCAAAAGCAAGCTGACTGCGCTTGTGGTGGATAATGGATGTGTATGCCGAGCCATACAGACTGCACTCCTCCGTTCTTATGGTGTTGAAACAGAAGCTGTAGAGACTGGGGAGGCTGCAGTGGGGCTCATTGCCTCTGGAGCAACTTTCAGTCTCATTATCATTGAGATGCTTCTGCCTTTCATGAATGGCCCTGATTACATCCTTGTATTTCATCTTATAAGTTGTTGTAATAAATATCTTTTGATACGTCAAAAGTTTTTTTAAACTCAATTGGTACCTCTGGTATTTCCAATTGAGGAGTCCAGGTTCAAATGCTCCATCCCATGTTATTCTAAAAAACAATATATATATATATATATATATATATATATATATATACTCACACACACACTTATGGTACTTCAGTCTTCATGTACAATTTAACTTTCGATTTATTGTACTTTTTCCAAAAGATAATAATATCCTGTTCCATCTTTTATGTTAGACTGCTAAGCAGATTCATGCCATGGGTGCCCAAAGCAAGATTTTGGGGATCACTGCATTTTTTGATGAAAGTGACCAACAAGAATTTCTTGCTGCTGGAGCGGACGATTTCATTGAAAAGCCATTGTCACCAGAAATTGTGATCCCAATCATAAGGGTTCTCGACAACTAGATGTGAAATAGCACATCAAAATAGCTAGAGGACCTATATATTGCAATGCTAATCCCTATCATATCATATCATATTGTACCGTTAACTTTTTCTATGTTCTTTGTGTGGACTGATATAGTCATTTGCCATCTGTGCTTGAAGTACATCTTTAGTATTTGTGGCAATTGGAGACATGTCCATATCCTTGTCCTTTAAAATTTAAATAAAACCGTGTGCTCTAAGCTTCTTGCAAATTCTTGTATTATTTGTTTCTCTTTTGTTTTATGCTCTTTTCCTGCTCATTATTATTGTAAGGAAAAAACTTGTTTTATACTGTGTAAAACTTGATTTTAGTCACATTTTCAAGTTATAAAAACACTGCGAACACACTATGTAAAACAAACGCCACACCTTTTGTTACTACATACAAAAATGCCAATTCTCTATTGGACTTTAGATTGCCTATATGCGATCACTATTAATTGATCACTAGTCACTAATTCGTGCGATACACAGGAAAATTCCAAAAATTAAATATTTATAAAACATCCTAAATAGGTTTTTTTTTTTAATAATAAATAAAAAAAATTCAAAAGCGATAGAACTCCAACACTTACACCTACTTATTACATAGTCTAGAACTATCCTATAGGATATATGTCTTGCCTATTTCACAGAAAGCATGAATTTGTTTTAACACATGAAATTTCCTTCAACCATGGTTCCTGCAACCCAATTGATGCCAACATCTGTGAGTTAGCAAACTTCACAATTAAATCTCTGATCCACAGTTCATGGCAGGAGTGTAACACTCAATAGAGCATGGCAGCCATTAACAATGAGTTTCCTTGGCAAGGAATTAATTTAATATGGACTATAATAGGAGAACTATGACTATCTTTAAAAATAGTGCTCAAACCTTCATAATAGGTGGTTTTGAAAAAAGGCCATTGTCATGTCTAATTTTGAGATGAGGAGAAATTGGAGCTACAGTTGTTGGGCTCACTTATTATTTAAGCTTATATTTTTTAGCACAGTAAAGTTTAAAGATATTTTAGGCTAGTAAACAGTTAAAGTTATTTTGGTAATTAGTGGGGTAAGAATAAGTTGTTATTGGGGAAAAAAGAAAAAAAGAAAAGAGAAATGCTATGTCTACAATATTAACACTTTTACAACAAATCTTAAGTGTTAGGTTGTTATGAATGGGTAAAAACGTAATTTAAGTTGTAGATTCAAATTAGAACTAATAACAACTTATTATATGTGATTTGTTATGAAAATATTATGAATATAACACTAAAAAAAAAAAAGAGTGTTTTGAAAGCAAACAAATTTGAACCACATCAAGTAAAATGCAATTGTCCACCAGAACTAATGAAACAGAAAAATGAACATATAAAAATAGTATATGTATTTTAGTGGTATATTAATTTGTGGGAAGGAGTAACCTAGTAGTGACATGAGACAACATAAATTAAAAAAGAAAAAGAAAAAAGAAAAGCAGTGGGTGGTGGCTATTAACCAATGGACAAAATGAGGTCAATATTTGAAACTAATCTTTTATATGTGTGTGTGTGTGTATATATATATATATATATATATAAAAGATGTAATAGGTAAAGTGAAGAAGAAAATTCATAGCTGAGTTAAACTTTGTTTTCACTTTTGGACACTTGAATTGTGAACCATACACGTGGTAGGACAGGACTTGAAGCAAACCAATAAACTATAACTTGTAAAGGAAGCATTATCTTGGACTTATAGATTCAAAAATGAAGAAGACAAAGAAGTAAAGAAGAAGAGGAAAGAAGAAGGAAAGGAATACCAAACTAATTATTATCTTGGTAAGTAAGTTCACACAAGTAACCTGAAAAGCATTTTTCTAAGACTATTTGGAGATTTCCGCCTTTATGCAGTTCCATTAAAAATGAATATATCACAGGGTAAGACCCAACCCAAATACTTAAACCAACCTCCATTTTTAGACCAACCTCCTTTTTTTTAATCTCCCTTTGTTTTTGCTTTTAACTTCACTCTGTTTTTAATCTCCCACTTTGTGTTAAAAGCTTCCACTGCCTATTTTAGCACTGCCTCGAATTCTTACTTACATGCTCTATATGCCTTTCTTTTTCTTTTACAGTTCAAATTTTATGAACCCAAGAAAGACAACTTGAGGAACCTTATCTTTTGCACTATTTTATTCCCCTTAACTTTTATTCTCTCCTAAGCTGTCCATTTCACTGAGCAATGACATACATTCAACCTCATAAAAATTCAAGCTCTGATTGGTATCTTTGAAACAATTCTAGAAGTAGCAATATCTCTTGCATGAAATGTTTTGGCTTAATTCTCATTTCTCAATCAAATTATAGAAAACCATTGGATTACACCCACCTAAAAATCACTTCAAATAACTGGTGGATAATATGAACACACTACGCTACCAAAAATAATATGAGGACAATTTTAGTAGAACATTTCATTTTATTTACAACTGACATTTAGAGATACTTGAAGAAATATTCCAGCTTTTGAACTGAACACCCTACATAACCAATAGATAATATAAAATTATTCAAGCATACCAAAAGATAATATAAAAATATTTTAGCATAGCCTTTTCATTTTATTTATAATTGAGTGTTGGACATACTTGAAGAAACATTCCAGCTTTATTTACAATGGAATTTCCCAGCAAAGCAACTCATTAAACAATACACTGCAGAAAAGTAGAAGTAATATGTTCTGACTATGTGCAACTGTATCAAGCTCTGACCGCACGCATATTTGTTTTTTTTATCTAGATAGACTACTACCTCTTCCTCCATAGTGGTAATAGCTTTGAATCTATCTATGACACTTGTGGACTAAGGAGGCACATGGCTGATCTAATTCGGTTATTTATTGTGCATTACAAAAGAGAATTTGCAAAATCATATCCCAAAAGGCATATGGGATACTATGGAAGGTGATGATGTGTCTCTTGCATCACAGCTTGTGGCAAGAGACAATGGTTCAGATGAAAGTTTACATGTATAAATGCTGTATTGAGAAATTTTCTTCAGCTGCTACAATATTGCCTGATTTTGCACTACATGATTGTCACACTATTTTTGGCTTATCCCTACCTAGATCTTCTCCACACGTTAACCAAACCAAATTGAACCAAATCAACAAATTAAGCTCCAACCCAACTCAAGTTAATAAAACCAATATCAAGTTACTTAAAGCAGTTATACAATTAACTCTTAACAATAAACCGTAATTAGTTCCAAAAAAGCTAACTACCAAAGCAGGAAAATGGTGTGCAACAGATTTTTACATGTACAAAATTACTTTAATGTCTTTATAAATACATTATCATAAAAGTAAATATCTTTGAGACATGGTCCAGGCATTACAATCCAGTCAAACATACTAAGCACCTAGCAAATATGGGAATCGATGGAATCCATATCAATTAAATTTCTAATGCCCGCAACCACCAAGCTCTCTAAACAACTTGGATATCCAACCAACCTTGTCACCTTCTGGACAACTTCAATTAGTACCACCACACTGAAAACTTAGTTTTCATAATCAATGAAGTTGCTCATTAAATGAGACTGAAACTGTGAGGGTAAGGGTAATTCAAAACTTACAAACCAATGTTGAGTAGCCTAGTTGTTTTCCTAGCAATTTCTAAAATAATTTTAATTACTTTTAACTGAGCTTCCTCTTCCTTCAATCACTTTTAAGGCATGCTGTTCTGTCCTTCAGAGTTGGGTTTCCAAAAAGTTTATGACTGGATGGTAATAAGCCTAGTCATTGCTTTTGAAGCACTTATTGCTTATTTATTTCTTACCTTCAAGCCTAATGTTGCATTGAATTGTGAAGTTCCAAAAGAACTTCAAAATATGAGCACCTGATGATGCAAAGAAGATTTTTTTTTTTTTTTTGAAAGATGCAGTGGATCACTTAAAACTTGATATGCTTCCCCTAATACCTACAAACATCATAAATAATAAATGAACTTGGACTCTTAAAAATAATCTCTTTGCGTGGTTTTAATATTGGGAACAATGTTATAAGAATGAAAAAAAAAAAAAAAAAAAATGAAGTAATAGATGACAGTGCAGGACACTTTGCATCAAGCATATGAACTTTTAATTCTACTTTAAATAACACCTAAATTTGTAAGCAACTTTTGGAGTTCCATTGAAGCAAATTTAATATAAATTATCTATGAAGACAGTTGGTTGCCCCATTGAATAAAAATCTAACAAAAGCATTGTTATGCTAAGTAAAGGTTCAATTCCCCAATTCACTCTATAATAATATTAAATCAATCACAAGAACCAATCAATACTAGGGAAAATATAAGATCAATTAAGTAGAGGATAGAGTGGGAACCTGTAGGTAGATCACTTTTGGAAATATAAAACCACAAAGAAAATTTCAAACAACAATGAGTAGCCCCTTTCTCATTAAAAAATAGTAATAAGCAATATACTAGTCAACACAGACTCAACAATATACCAATCTTTGCTAAGTTACTGTTATCTATCAAATCGTAAAAGAATAAAAAAACATTTGAGAGGAAATTAACATGGTCAAAATTACACTGGTTGTGAACATATTTATCACCTCCAAATTTGTTCCTTCTTTTAATCAGTCATGGATAAAAGCAATCTGATTTCTTTTCTCCACCATGCTTTCCTCTTCCAGCTTCAATTTTTTACCAAAAACGGATGCACTTCATCTGCCATATACAATACCCAACAATACGTAGAAGATTTTCATAGGATAAGACCTAGTCAAAAAACTCAAAATGAACAGACCCAAAAGAGGTAGAGCTCCAATTAAAAAACCCACCAATAAAAAATTCAACACCCTAAGAAAAACGATTTAGAAAGTAAAAGGAAAAAAAAAAAAATCAAGCAAAAGAACAAAGCACAAAAGAAACTAGGATTTAGAAATACCTCTACTGAATCATCCAGGTTCTATCAATATTTATATACTGTGAGGAGAGTAAGACAGGAAGGAAGGGAGACAGAGAGGCTGCTCGTTAGAAGGGAGAGAGGCTAGCGTGAAATAAGTGTGAAATCGTAGAATAGAAGGTGGGGAAGGGGAAGGAACAAAATGTGAAACGGTGAAACTGAAATAGAGCGTGGGGTGAGAGGAATCTAAAATCGTGCAACAAGAGGAAAAGAAAAATAGAAAGTTGTATCCGTGAAAACGTAGTTTCAGAAAGGGTTTTAGTTGAAAAGGTTTTGGGTTTGGATTTCATGGTAGAATTAAATTTATAAGAAGTGGACTTTATGGTGGAGATAGGGCTGGAAAATATTTTATATTTATTAGTATTTTAAAATTGTCAAAAACTATTTTAAAATCTATATAAAAGAGGATGGAAATGACATGGCTGTTGATGTGGCTCCATGTGAGCATTGCATTAAATACTACACTTCAGTTTTTAGTATTACTAGTGTTTAACCTGCGCAATGCGCGGGATCATTTTACATATTAATGATCTTTACATCCAACATAAACTTAGCTCTCATACTTCCACTACATTCATTTAAACCTACATAATTTAGTATATTTAAGCATATAGTATCCAATATCCCCTAAAATTTTTAAACATTAGTCTTTTGCAAAACATTTTTTTTTAACAAAATGATAATGGTATTTATTGAGAATTTATAAAACTTGTACATCAGTAACTATTGAATTTGAAATACATTCTGGAGTATCGTACATAGATTTGAGTATGCTATATTGCCTCAAAAGAAAGCAATGCACTTGAAAGCATGACCAACAGTTTAAGCATATTAAGTGCTTGAATGATGGAGCTATCTTCATACTCTACCTCCAGGTCTCATGTTGACAAATGCTTGGCAAATTCCAAGGCTTTATGCATCCCAATAGCTAGCACTTCAATCAATCATTATTAGTATCCAACAAATCCGGTAGTCCCCAAATAATGTTAATATACCACATAGAAAAGCCTTGCCAAGGTTTTTTTTTGTGGGATTCTATATATCGCACAAAGTTGAGATATACAAAAATGGTTCTCCAACATCACTTGGCTAATCTGGTACTCTTTTCTCTCTTCTTTAAAGCAATTTGATGGTTTTTGAATCTTTCTTTCTCGAGTTATTTGGCTTTGACAGTCATAAAACTGCAAAGATTGAAGGAAGGGATTGGCTCGCAGATTAACAGTCTAAAGAGAATTAGAAAGAGGACAATTGGAAATAGCAAAAATAAGGAAAAAAAAAAGAAAGAAAAAGAAAAAAGAAAGACATTTATAATAGGAAAAACTCAGAGATTTGTGTAAAATCATGTCTTGATAGTCACAAATTTACAATTAATATTGTGGCATCCAAAACCATTATCAGCGTCCCATATGCTAACACAGAAAACAGTAAGAGCTTTTAGGTCCACATGGTTTTTTTGCATTACATAACATGGTCTTTCATTTTTCATCCTCTCATGACTAACACGACTTAAAAGAATTAAAATCTTCTTCAATTTTCATCCAATTATGACTGCTAAGCCTTAATAAATGATTTTTTTTTTAATTATAAAAAGGATTAATATGCAAATATTTTCTACATTAGATACCATATCCATATGCTTAGCTTAAATTTAGAAATACCCTTTCCTTGAGTAGATCTTATATATACAATTCAAGTTTAATTACTTCAAATTCGTTAGACTGCAAAGAGGCCAAACACAAATATAAATAAGGATCTCCTCAAAATCTACACCACAAAACACAATACCACTTCCAAAATGACAATAAAATGTGACATGTAGGTCAAGAATTTAAAAAATAATAATAATCAACATTTTAATTTCTAGTTCTTAGCATCAACACACAAATAAAACCCATGATGATAAAACTTCAACTGTTCATTACCTAACTACTAACTTCAAGTAAAAGAAGAGGACTGTTTCCATCAATTCTATTTTTCCTAATTTACATTGGTAAAAAAATAGAGAGTTTGAGTCCTTGAATCTGTAGACAACTTACACAATCTAATAAAATCATTTAAATATATATCCTGAGTTATTTAATATAATATATAAAGCCATGGTCAGTTTGTTTAGCAAATATGACTTTCTACCATGAGTACTACAAAGTTTAGCATAATGCATTCTCGTCATTCCTTCTAGTAATTAATATATATGCTTTTCCGAAAATGAAGGAAAGCCAATGAAAGAAAAGATTCCCCATATTTTCTTTCATTCCATGAACTTACAGGTAGTTCTTAAGGAGGGTAATTCTTCTAATTCTCGGCCTAAAAAATTTGCTTCAAATGTTTCTAGATCCTGCCTTTGGATTTGCTCGAAACAAAGGTGGGTTGGCAACACTAATTCTACTTTCACCACTTCTATCTCCTCCTTATTTATGGAAACTGGATATCACTGAAAACAGTGGCTTTTGTGAGAAATATACAATTTTAAGTGTAAGTTTGAAATTTATCAACCATCTTGTTGGCTTTATTCTGTGCCAATTTGCTTGTAATTTAAGCACTTAGTAACCCTATATTTAGGTGGGATTTTTGTAAGGGTAGTGTGTGAGAAGATGTGAAGAAAAGCTCAAGTATGTGCAAAGAAGCGACTTGCGGGTGGCTCGCGGCTGCAAGTCACCAACTTCAGGCACGTGAGATGCACACAGGGAAGCTGAAGGGTCGCGCCAGCTGTCGCACTACAGGACAAAAGTCCCAGGCTGGCCAGGCCGTTACGTTGCGACTTGATTTTGCGACTTGGACAAGCTGCGAGACCAAGCCGCCAATTTACCCTGTTTGGCAAAAACTGTCTCTTCGTATTTTTTTCTCACCTCACTATATATAGACCCTTATACCCACTAAATTGAAAGAGTTTCCGGAGAGAATTTTGTGAGAGAAAACCTTAGAGAAAAACAAAATTGCCTCATCCCCAATCTTCATCTAAGAGACTCTACAAATTCCTCTACTCTTTTCCTTTCCATTGTCATACCCTTGAGAGGTCTTTTACCAAATCCTTATCTCACCACACCCACGTCTGTGAGAAGGTTCATTTGGTGCTAAGGGAAGCAGTTTGGAAGGAACCAATATACATTGGTTGATGCTATGGTCTAGTAGCGGAATCCGGGAAACTAAAGAAGAAATAGGTTCGGCGTAACCTCGTTGGAGCAAGAAGCTTGGAGGGCTTAGATACTTGGGTAGAATAGGCTTGGAGGGTCTTCTGCTGTTCATGTATTCCAACTATATTCTTTAGTGGATTTTATCACCGCTTGGAGGACGGCGGAGAGGTTTTATGCCGAGGACTTCGGTTTCCTCTTCGATAACACATCGTGTGTTGTACGTATATTTGCATCTTTCTCCCTTTTATCTTTGCCTTATATTTACTGCTGTGGATGCGTTTATATTTGGCTTAGATTGTTTATCAATTCTGTTATAAGCTTACTATCTTGTTCCGTACATTAATTGTTTGATATAAAAGCTTGAATTGGTAATTTTGTAATTTGGGGTCTAAATGTTCAAGGGTGTTTCATACCCATATTGAACTTTCAATTGGTATCAGAGCGAGTACACTTGTTGTGGTTTTAATACCTGAGTGTGATCCTTGACCCCTTGTTGAGATGGATAGGTCTCAATCTTTCACTGTTCCACCATTTTTTTATGGTAATAATTATGCCTTCTGGAAAGTTAGAATGAGGGCATTTCTATGCTCTATTGATGACACCGTTTGGGATGCGGTTGAAGTCGGTTGGACTAGGTCGGAGGCTACTAAATCTACTTGGGATAAGGTAGCTCTTGCTGCAGCCAATGCTAACAGTGAAGCGTTAAATGCTATTTTCTGTGGTGTGTCTCCAGATGAATTCTACAGGATATCTCACATGACAGTGGCCAAGGAAGCTTGGGAGATTTTGGAGACAACTTATGAGGGGACTAAGAAGGTGAAGGACACAAAGCTCCAAATGCTTACCACCAAATTTGAAGAGCTCAAGATGGGTGAAGATGAATCGTTTGATTCATTCTATGGGAAGCTCAACGAAATTGTCATTGCTAAGCTCAATCTTGGTGAAAAGATTGAAGATACTAAAGTGGTGAGAAAAATTTTGAGGTCCTTACCGGAGAGCTTTTGAGCAAAAGTCACCGCCATAGAGGAAAGCAAGGATTTGGATGAAATTAAGATCCAAGAGCTCATTGGGTCACTTCAAACGTATGAGCTTGGACTGCCTTCCCACAAGACGAGTAAATCGCTTGCTCTTAAAACCATCACCGAAAGAATGGATAATCCTTCCGAAGAAGATGGAGTGGAGAAGGAAGTAGCATATCTTGCGAAAAACTTCCGAAAATTCCTGAAGATGAAGAACAGTGGGAAACCATTCAACAGAGGAAAATTTTCATCTTCAAGAGGTGATAGGAAAGAGTTTACGAGGAAAGAAGGGAAGGAGTCTCAATCTTCTTCGGACATTGTGTGTTTCGAGTGTAATGGACATGGATACTTCAAAAAGGAATGTCCTAATTATTTGAAGACAAAAGGAAAGGTCTATGCCACTGCCTTGAGTGATGCTGATTCATCAAATTCTGACTCTGAAGATAGCTGTGACGGAGAAGGAAATTACTTTGCTTTCATGACCATTGCGCATGTGGAGACCTCGGATGATTTGGGTACACTTGTGAAGGAGCTTGGGGAATATTCTGATTTGGAGTCTATTGGAATAGTTGAGGAGTCAGAAGATGAGAAAGTTAGAGAAGCAGTGGGATTGCAAGAGACTTACAACTCACTCCTTGAGAAGACCGGTGAATATGCTAAGGTGGCTAATGCAGCCATTAAGAAGATGAAGAGGGCTGAGGAAGATTACAAAAGTCTCCTAGCACGATACAAGGAGGCAAAATGTGAGATTGAAGCACTTAATGGTGAGCTATCAGAAACTTACACAAAAGTGAGATTCCTTGAGCAAGAGGTAGTGGAAGCTCATGCCAAGATAGATAGGGTCTCTTCCAAGAAGTTAGATGACGTTATTTCATCTAAAAAACATGCCTCAGACAAGTCCGGATTGAGATACGCCTGAGGAGGTAGCTCATCAGGAAATGTCACCAAAGAAGTGAAGTTTGTAAAGGCTAAGAAGATGACTGTGGATAGGTCCAGTCCTGATAAAATTAAGGCTGAGAAGAAGAAGAATGTGGCTGATCAATGGGTATTACATAAGTCCAGTAATCAATCAGAATCCAGATATGGAGCTAGAGGAAGATCACTCCTAAGATAGCAGCAGGGTCTTAGAACGGAGTATGTTTGTCACTATTGCGGATTGCAAGGACATACCAGACCCAACTGTCAAAAGCTGAGAGCAGACAACAATGCAAGTGCACCCCGATCACGAGGAAGAAGAAATGATATGAGGACTTGGGGTGGTGAGCAACCAATAAGCCAAAACCGTGATCCAGGAATGATGGACGTGATGAAGATGATCGGTGCACTCACAAATTGCTTGGAAAGCTTCACACGAAGGTTTGACAGTCCCAACTCTCGTACCCGATCCGTCAAGGATATCGCCCCAAACGCACGTGACGTGTGGGTGACAAAGGGTACTCATGCATAAGCATTACAACATGTCCATGCATCAATACTTCCCATGTTTGTGTATATGCTTGGTTGTGTGCTTCTTGCTAGTTTTTAGATTTTTTTGTGTATGTTTGTCTTTGGTTCAAATGTTTTTACATTGTTCTTTATGTTATGTTTTTGATCATTCTTTTACTGTTTTTGTGTCAAAAATCCAAAAACACATAAAAAGTAGAAAATTCAAAAAGTTTGATCACTTTGTTGAGTTTTTGTCTCAAAGCATATTTTGCCTTGTATCTTTGTACTTATGGCTTTGTGCATTTAACGAGCTTAGCTTGTCTCTTATGCACTCATAACATTGTGGAAGAAATTTTGAAATCTATGTGACTGTTGTAAATAGATCTTCAACCTTGTCATGAATGACTAGTAAATGATTTTGTTGATCTTGAGACATGCATAGACTCATGCCTATGTATCTTCCCACTTTTTATTTTATGCTTAAAGGGCTCTCTGAATGTAAATCTCCGAATGAAAAGAGATATAGAGCTACAAAAGCCCGTCGCACATACTAGTATTTGACTAGGAAAAAGGGAAAGTGACCAAAATAAATTGTATGATGCTCAAAAAGCCAAAGGCTAACTCATCAATTGAAATATCAAAAATTTCAGGCATCCATCTCTCAATGAGATTTTCTTTGCTCAAAAATTGCAAATGAAATGTTGAATTTGGAGCCAAATGAAAAGCTTCTAAGAATTGTTATCAAGTACTTGTGGGAGGTCATATATGCATGTTTCTATAATTGAGATAGGTCACATTATCTAGTGCTAGTTGTGTATGCCTTGATTGAATTGATCATTGAAGCTTCACATTGGACTAAGGATTATCTCATTTTTGATATCCACACACAACACACAAGTCTATGTTCAATGAATGTCATATTCATTTGTGTGATTGTACTTGATTAAATGTGTTTTCACAAGCTCAATCTTTGTTGATCAAACACAAAAAGATTTTTGAGTGTTTTGTTTTGTTTTTGGAAAGTACTTTGTTTTTGCAAAAATGTCAAAAATTTCAAAAACAATGTTGCCCTGTTTTGGCGACTAAGTTGCGGGTTGGCCCAGTTGCATGCCCCAGTCGGGAGCTCACTCAGAGATTTTTCGCAGTTCACTGGCGAGTAAATGCTCTAATCGCGAAAAAGACTTAGAAAATTTTTCCAAAATTTGAGTTTCTTGTTTTTCCCGGCTCAGTGTGGTGACTTGTTCGCGGGTGGAAGGTCCAGTCGCGAGGGGTACTCAGGGATTTTCGCGGCTCATATCTCGACTATCTCGCGGTTAGACCTTCTAGTCGCGAAAAACACTTAGAGAAATTTTTTAGATTTCTTTTCTTCACAGTGTTTCGCGGCTTACCCTGACGACTTACTGGCGACTTGATCCAGTCGCGAAAAACGCGTGTTTTGCATTTTAAAATTAGTTTTCAAAAACTTTTACAGTTTTTCCCTCGTATTTTGTGACTATTCAGTGTCTTCTCCATTTCTCTCTCTAAAACTCACCGTGTTCTTTCGTGTAAAACCCCCCCATTTCTGCACCATTTTCACTTCTATCTTCAAGAAAAAGGTATGGGTTTTCTTTTCCTCTATTCAAATTTTTTTTATGAGAATGTGTTGTTGATATTATGCTCTGTGAAATGTTGGGTTCAATCATAGTTTTTGTTTAAATATGTTGGGTTTGTTGAATGTTCCTTTGTTGCCAATGACGTGTTCAGTGTGGCTTCTCATAATGTTTTTGACTTATCTGAATGTTCTTACTTTGATTGACTCTATCTGTGCATATTTATTTCATGATATTGTGTTGAGCTGCTTGTTGTCTGTGACACATTGCTACTCATTTTTGACAGAATGTGCTGTAATGCCTATTATTCTTTGTGTGTTTGGAATCTTTTCCATATTTCGTCTGTTTTTGGTCTTCGGCAATGCTTACTTTGACGCCTTATTGACTTTGTTCTCATGAGCCTATTGTCTAAATCTGTTTGGTCTCTGCATTCTCATCTTTTGACTAGATCTAACAAAATCAGTGGTTTGTGGATTTGGTACTTTGCTGTGTGTTTGCTCTTTTACAGATGTCTCGTTGATCCTCCAAAGGTAAAGAGGTTATGACAGAAGAGGACACATTACCTGTTGCAAAAAGAACACGGTCTTCCTCACAGCCATCTACTGAACTCAATATTGAGTTGTTCAGAACTCCTCAGCACCTAGATGCTTACTCAAGCATTTTTGACCGGGGAACTCCTATGGTGGAACGGGAGGTCAAATTTGACACTTTGGACACCACTTTTATTCCTCGGATCTTTGAGGCAAAAGATTGGGCAGCATTATTTGGAAATTTTGTTGATCCGATGATTGAACTAGTGAAGGAGTGTTTCGCCAACACAGTTGATCTTGAGAGTGAACTACATTGTCTGGTAAGAGGAACGAAGTTCATCATTAGTCCAGACACCATAGCTGAACTTCTCCAAATCACACAACCTGCGGATGCCGACCTAACTCCGTATGATGATCGTACTCCAGTGATTTAGGACATTCTCCAAGTTCTTGGTCCTGACCATGACATTTCTAGTGCCGGCACATCCATTAGTACTACCAAGTTTTCACTTGATTTGACAACATTGAAGCTTATTATGTTTTCAAACCTCTATCCATTGACCAACTCGGTGTATATAAACCTTGGAAGGGCACAATTTCTATGTGATCTCATCACAGACACCACCATTGACATCTGTGCCCATATTTTTCACATCATAAGAAGGATAGCAACCCGAACAGTAGCACGAGGGTGCCTTCCATTCTGTAGTCTTATTATGAAGTTCATTCTAAGTGAAGGTGTTACTCCTCCCTTAGTTGGGAATATGATTGCTCGTCCTCGACCAATCTCTATGTTCACTCTACAAGCCAGCAGGAGTCATTCATCCAAAACTCCAAAGAGTGCACATCTATTTTCTGCTACTTCTTCTACTCCTGAGTCAGATTCACCTGTACATGCCACCCATGCTTCACAGCAACCAAGCACTACACAACCACAGTCTGCTCCTCAGCCTGACAAGTTGGAAATGTTCTTTGATAACCTCCACAAACGTCTTAAGGAAGTGGAAAAGACCCTCAGAGATGGCCAGAGAGAGCAGTCGGAGAGATTGGCCGTTATACAGGACCAAATTGATGTATTGGCAGCTCAAGTTGATGGCATTTTCACAAAGTTACAACACTGACCCTTTGGCCATTCCGGTCAAAAAGGGGGAGAACTTTTGGGGCAGCTCTTGAGGGGGAGTGCTTGTTTTGAGGGGGAGATTTCTTTATCATCTCTCTATCACTTGATTTTTTTTTTGTGTATAACTTTGATAATTCAAAATACTGTGGTGTTAGTTGTTTATTTCAGCATATATAATATGATGTTACTCAGCATATTTTTCTTTTTATGTTCTGGTTTGTACCCATGTTGCTTCTGTAAGCTTTAAGGGTTTGTTTCAATGCACGTTTGTAGGCCTTTGTGGTTTGTGCCGTGCTTTATGCAGCCTTTGTGCTTTGTTAAAATCAGTACTTTCAACTAAATGTCTTGCATTTTCTTCTAAGTACTGTCACTCTTGTGCCCTTGTAGGATTTTTCCTAGATGCACATACTTCATGTACTGTGCATTGGTTAAGTGTTGGTCATTCAAGCGATTTACCTCGTGTTTATCATCTTGAATGTCCGAATGTTCATTCCAAGTGTGAATGAGCATTGTGATCACTTGGTTATAGTGATTACTTGTTTTGGTCTTACCATGGTTTATTACTTTATTCCATTGTGCATGATCGCATTGTGCTTTCTCTATATGCATTACAAGTTTCTGTGTACAATGAACTTATTGTGTTGTTGTGTTTCAGGAGTTACTTGTTCTTATGGTCCTAAGCTTCATAGATTCTAGAGTTAGGTGTGAGTGAGTTTTCCAACTGTTCCCAACTCACGCGTTAAGTCTAGAGTTTGTTTTAGGGTTTTGTCATGAAATAGCCAAAGGGGGAGATTGTAAGGTTGAAATTTATCAATCATCTTGTTGGCTTTATTCCGTGCCAATTTGCTTATAATTTAAGCACTTAGTAACCTTGTATTTAGGTGGAATTTTTGTAAGGGTAGTGTGTGAGAAGATGTGAAGAAAAGCTCAAGTATGTGCAAAGAAGCAGAGCTTCGCGGCTAGAACTCGCGGGTGGCTCGCTGCTGCAAGTCGCCAACTTCAGGCACGTGAGATGCACACAGGGAAGCTGAAGGGTCGCGCCAGCTGTCGCACTACAGGACAAAAGTCCCAGGCTGGCTAGGCTGTTACGTCGTGACTTGATTTCGCGACTTGGACAAGCCGCGAGACCAAGCCGCCAATTTACCCTGTTTGGCAAAAACTGTCTCTTCATATTCTTTTCTCACCTCACTATATATAGACCCTTATACCCACTAAATTGAGAGAGCTTCTAGAGAGAATTTTGTGAGAGAAAACCCTAGAGAAAAACAAGATTGCCTCATCCCCAATCTTCATCTAAGAGACTCTACAAATTCTTCTACTCTTCCTCTCCATTGTCATACCCTTGAGAGGTCTTTTACCAAATCCTTATCTCACCACACCCACATCTGTGAGAAGGTTCATTTGGTGCTAAGGGAAGCAGTTTGGAAGGAACCAATATACATTGGTTGATGCTATGGTCTAGTAGCGGAATCCGGGAAACTAAAGAAGAAATAGGTTCGGCGTAACCTCGTTGGAGCAAGAAACTTGGAGGGCTTAGGTACTTGGGTAGATTAGGCTTGAAGGGTTTTCTGCTGTTCATGTATCCCAACTATATTCTTTAGTGGATTTTATCACCGCTTAGAGGGTGGCGGAGAGGTTTTACGCCGAGGACTTCGGTTTCCTTGTCGATAACACATCGTGTGTTGTCCGTGTGTTTGCATCTTTCTCCCCTTTATCTTTGCCTTATATTTACTGCTGTGGATGTGTTTATATTTGGCTTAGATTGTTTATCAATTCTGTTATAAGCTTACTATCTTGTTCCGCACATTAATTGTTTGATATAAAAGCTTGAATTGGTAATTTTGTAATTTGGGGTCTAAACGTTCAAGGGTGTTTCATACCCATATTGAACTTTCATTAAGTAAACCGCAACACAATCTAGATTAATTATGAGTGCAACACTTTGTACAAAAGCCTCAACACAGAGTCCATTATAGAAACAAAAAACCAATAATTAAAGATGCATAACATAACCCAAAAAAAAAAAAAAAAAAAAAAACCTAAAATAAAATTTTAAAACAAAGCTTATTTGATCCAAAAGATATCTTAAGATTTCTATTTTGAACTCTTTAGGGTGAATCTTTTTTAGTAATTTCTGTAATCTATAAAAATATAAGACGGTGTTGTAAATAATATTTAGAAATCCAAAACAAAACCAAATCTTACCAAATGCAAAAAATCTAATCTAATTCAACCAAAATACCCAAAGCTAATTTAAATTTCATACCTAATTAAAAAAATGGAAGCGAAAAAAACTTTATCAGTGCTGGTGGTAGATATATGGCCTGATGGTGGATGATCAAGTGACGGTGTTGATGGCCCTTAGATTTCTCTTTCTCTATCTCTGTTTATGTGTGTCATACGGACTATAATCTGTATCTTTGTGTGCCTGTGGTTGCGATGGTCTGATTGTATAGACGGAGGGTGGTTGGCCTGTGTTTCTATCCTTTTCTCTTTATCCTTGATCGGACTCTCTATCCTTATGTTTGTATGTTAAACGGTTAATTTTAGGATTAGGCTTTTGCAAAAAGATAAAATTTTAACTATTCGTATGTTAAACGTTTAAAGAACTTCTAAACCGGTGTAACGATCAGTTTTGAACCTTTTTTCCCTGGATACGTGGCAGGATTTTAAGTGGCTTTTTTTCCTATGTGGCAACACTGGCAGCATATGCCTAAGCTCTGAAACCAACTTAAGTAGATAGACATTTGTCTAAACCTACAATAGAATGTTAATAATTCAATAGCCGAAATAACAAAAGGCTTAGAAAGAGTACTTGGCTATTGAGGATCACACCACACCCCCACTTTAAATCACTGAAAGCAGAATCCTAGGTTAGTTGTTCTAATTTTTCCTCTTTTTCACACACTAAATCTGCACTTCAATTTTGGTCATCAGGGAAAAAAAATAGCAATGTTGTAGTGCTTAAAATTTTCATATGACATTGACAAACACTAAAAAATTAGGACACTGAGAAAGCATTGGTTTCATAAGTAATCTAGCTTCTTTTATATAAAGACATGCCTCCCACATAATGCAAAGATCAAACAACATGCAGAGAAAAAGCACCATTGACATTATATTGGTAAATAAGATTCAGTTAACCAACTCCAAATTTCAAGCACCACAAAACAGATTCCAAAAAAATAACAAATTGCTATATAATGTCATAAATACAATTGATACAGAAAAGGATTCTTTTGCACAAAGAAATAACCATTGATTAAAATGCACTGGAGAAATGAACAAACAAAACCTGAAATTACTAAAGGATCAAACGTCATCCAATCAACCAAAACTAAATCAAGAAAAAAAAAAGAGTCAAGTAGGTATCTAACTGGAAAATAGTGTTCATGATAAATATTGATTTTGTACCAGATAAAAATTTTATTCTTTGTAATAGATGCAGATTTTTAAACCTGTCAAAAGATCTTACACATAATATTAATAAGTTGTAGATTCTTACATGTTTTCTCAAGGTTGTTCAGCACCATCTTGACTTGTCATCTTGCTCTAGTATGCTCCTGAGTCAGATTGAATACCTCCAACTCAAGCCTCATCACACCCATCAATGACATTCTTCACATTCCCATAGGCAGCTCTCATACCAACAAAATACTCACCAAAGACTATAAAACTCAATTAAAAATTCCAAAAGAAGAATGAAAATGTATAACACAAAATGAGGAAATTGGCAGAGATGAAAAAAAATTACAGCAAATAAACTAATTTATGAAATTTACAAATGACAAATTTCTCTAATGAGTCCAAATAGAAATTCTCCGTCAAATGAATAATACCCTTCATTCTTCCTCACACCTACACTGAAATTAGAATTCAGAAGCAAATGATGACATGGCATGAATTTATTTTGTTTCAAAAAGCCTTAAAAAAAAAATTTTCTTTGATAAGTGCGTCACATTAAGAATATTGATGAAGATAAATACATTAATCAAATTAATAAAAGAAATTTCTTTTTTTATTTTCCTCAAGAAACAAAGTAGAAACAGAATTTGACTAATAACATAGATGCTTCTGATATAATTGAAGATCGAGAGGCAGGCTTTTTTGTTAAAAACAGGAAGGGCAAAGTCTACTAAAGTTTTGTAATACCGTCAATAACTGGTGGTAATTGTTTTCATTACTAAATTCTAAATCAAATTGTAAAGCAATCTTCAAAATGTTATTTTAAACTTTCTACAATAGAATATTAAACATATAAATACAACACAGTGCTATAAATGTCATAAGGACTTCACTTTCAGCCAAATAGAAAGAATGCCTTTGTTACCAAAGAATTGTAGGGCTGTTATATTCTAAATATTAATTACAAAGGCAGGTATCAATTATACAGAGGATTCAAGGAATAGCATTAACAACTTAAACAATTATTTATTTTAATCCACATACTCATCTATGAATTTCTCATTTGGAAAGCTACACCATCAAACTAAAGTTTAATGTAAACAGTGTGTGTGTTTTCTTTAAGCAGCATTCATGTTCCTTTAGTTATCTAATCAAAAGTTTCAAAAGTGTGAACTTTTATAAAGCATTGAGTTTAAAGTGACTAACAATAAGCCTAGTGGTATGGATCTTGATTTGGAAAGATTTTGTTTCAAAGGTGGCAAAAAAAAAAAAAATTGGAAATCTAGAAACAGTGAAACTGAAATTCTAGGCACCAGAATCCAATTTTAAAAACCGTTTAGATCTTGAAATGAGTAATTACAAAAGCATCAGTATGTAACATTTAAATGTCCTTTTTTTTCCTATTTTGTCTTTAGTACCAACCTTCATAATTGTTCCTTTTTTTTTTTTTTGGCGAACAAAAATGAAGTTAATTATTGGACCTGAAATGTGCATAATTCTGATGGAAGCCTAACTCAAAACCAAATCTAACTATAACTGAATCCAAACCAATCCAACCAAGAAATTCAAACCTAAATCATATTCAATCCCAAATTTGAAAACGAAAAGAAAAAAAAAATAAACAATAACTTTACTAGTTACTGATATATAGCGTGTCTCTGTGTGCCTTAACTCTATCTGGTGCATGCTATTCCGGCAGGAAAAGCCTAAAATAAGATTGAAAAAGGAAAACAAATGTTAGAAATGGAAATACCCAATGATTTCAATCTTACACTTATTTAATTTCAATGATTTAGTGATTTCAGTAATCTTTAAACCAAAAAAAAAACAATAAAAAAACAAAAGCAAATATCTAAAATTGAGGAAACAAACATTTTGATATAAAACCCAAAAACCCAAAACAAAAACTAATCAAATCTAAACCCATTCAACAAAAAAAAATAAAAGAACTCAATTAAAGTAACATTTCATACCCAAATCTAAAAAATGGAAATAAAAAATACCGAAGCCGGTTTCCACCATCTGGGTGGTGGATGTATGGCCTAACGATCATAGTTATTGCAGAAATCAATCCAATTTTAAAAACCGTTTAGATCTTGAAATGAGTGATCTGCCATCCGACGATCTGGGTGGCGACCCAAATTGCAGTAAACATAAATCATAGTTATCTTAAGATTTAGGTTTTTACTTATAAAAATTTATAAAAAAATCAAAAAACAAAGAAAGCAAAAAAAAGAAAACTCACTCTGTAACAGTGCATTGCCGGTTAAGGGAAGCAAGAATTTTGGTGGTCAAAGTCCGACGGTTGTACTGGCCTGAGATGTCTCTAACTCTGCCTCTTTCTCTATTTCTTGCTTCTATTGGTCTCCACAGCCTCATTCTGGGTCTTCCTGGACCGGGTCCGACCCAAGGACCCACAGATCTCTGTTTGCACCTTCATTGCGAAGGCAAACTCGCGCTTGTGACCCGTCCAAACCCGAGATAGCAATATGAACTCCTCCAAATCCGTACCATTCGCCATACACACACACACACACACAAAGATCGATTCAAATATGATTTTTCAAAAAAATTTAAAAATTTGAGGAATTCAATAATATAGAGAGCAAGAAACAAATACGTGAATCTTGAATTGGAAAAAGATTGAATTAAAGAACAAACCTGTAGCCTGGACTGAAGGGATTGAATATTCTTGAAGAAAAAGATTAGGGTTTATGAGAAGAGAGAAAGAGAGTTTGGGGATATTGGAAGAGACTGTACGACTCTTCTTCATCTTGATTGGTGTCTGATGTTTTGGGTTTCAGTTTTTGATCTCTCGATCTCTCTCTCCTTCTCCGTTCTCAGTATCGCAAGTATTTTTTGGCCCTTTTAATGGTATTTTAACCGGTTAGTTTTCCTTTTATACCCCGAGCCTTTTAAACGGTGTTGTAGCGTTACCAAATAATGTAATGTATTGCTTTTTTAAGTGAAATGTGTCTGAGTTATCCTATTTGTCACCACCTCCTTAATTGTAGAAATCCACTTTCTCTTAACTTCTGCTATTATATATAGTATATAATATAGATAGATTTGAGAGGTGAAACCATGATTTCATTGTTAGGAGACCAAAGTATGAACATAAAAGTTTCACTACTTAAGACTGGGAAATTTATAATATATATATACACACACACACACACATGAAAAATAAAAATAGTAGTTATTTAGTGTTATCAAAATATAATTAAAATAAGTTTCTCAAAAATAAATAAAATAAAAGATTCAATAGGAGTTTCTTAACGTTTATTTAGTGTTAACTTAATTATTTATTATGATGTAATTCAATTTTTTTTTTCTTTTTAAAGAGCTCTGCGAACCAAAAAGATATGACAAATTGATGTGTATGGCAGTAAAAGAAGAAAAAAAATTGAGAAAATACAAAACCAAGCTATCACACTCCCAACCCAACAAATGAACTAGGCACACAACAAGGGCTATACAACTATAAAGTTTTTACATTTTAGGCCTTTTTGTATATACATCATTGTTAGTTCCTTTAAAACATTCTTCCCTCTCCCCGCGTGTGTGTGTTAAAAATACTTAGTATTCTAAAAAAAAAAAAAAAGCATTGGAAGACCTTGCTAAAGCAACTAACCTCAAAGAGAGGTAAGGACGGAGGTTCATAAGATACTAATTAAAATGTTATAAGTTTGATCTTATTGTGAAATTACTCTTAATTAAACTCATCTCATGTGCTGAGCTTAGCCAAAGCCCCAAAACTTGATATTCCTCTCAATTTGAAAGGCAAAAGGGAAGAAATGAGGCGAGCTTGTCCACTCAATATATATTGAAACATTTTAGTAGTAAGTAACCAAATTCTTAACCAGCCGAATTAAGCTTAATACAAATTGCAAACAAATTTCCAATGCATTATAAAATTCTTAGGCTTTGCATCATGTCAATGAAATTGATGGTTCTCAATGAAGTAACAAATAGCACATTTATTTGGAATTCAAAAGTCATGCACATGCTAAGGTCATCTACTAATCTATGTGAATATGGTCACACTCTATCCACATGACTAGGTTTAGAATCATGAATCGGGTTGAAAAATTTCTAGAAGCAACTAGTGCCTTAGTCACCATTTACCCTACTATCCTAAGCATATTTAGATTGTATAATATATTTAACATTGTTCAATTCATAGTCAATCTCGCATATGTCAAGGCTCAAAAAAAGAGATTTCATTTAGGATAAGATTCACTATAGGTTCCTAAAGTTTATCTATTAAGTTGTTTTGCTCCCCAAAATTTCAAGTGAGCATAGGTCCTTATATTTACCTCTATTAGTTTCTTTACCTATGTATCTAATGAAACAATGATACATCATTTTTAAATGACGTGTCAACTTTTTAATTATTAAAAAGTTATAAACACCTTAAACAATGTGTTTCTATTACCCACCCAATTCAAACGCATTTCTAATTGGATATCTGTATTCCTAAATCAAACCCCAACTATCTTGCTTCTCTTGGAGGAATTGGTGATGGAAGCCACCAAAGAAGATTTAAGTAGTTGAAGTGAAGAGAGAAGAACTTGATCTGTTGATGCCTCTGCTAGATTGCCATTGGACCCAAAAGTGGGTGGTGGTTTTATGGTCTATGTTGATGGTTTTCCGATGAGAGGCCCGAGGCTAATATATAACAATATAATGTTTGAACTTTGAGCACTTAAACTCCATTTAAATCTTTAAAATTTAAACGGACAAAGTTTGACTACAAATTTGGTTGTAGCTAATCACTACAACGTCTCTCCACTCTCATTAAAAAAGATTAACATGGTTATATATTTTGAAAATGTAACAATTGGATTGCGTGTTTTTTTTTTTTCCTTAGCATGCATATATAATTTCATGCTAATAAAATGTTATTTACTATTTTTTTAACTTATTTCTTATGCATAACTTTAGATTACAAAAAACTTAAAATTTAAACATTTGATTAATAAGAAAGTATTAGTTTTTAATCTTTTGGAAATTTTACAAGTATGAGAGATATAAGAAGAAAATATAATCTAATAGTAAATTTGTCAAAATTCATATCCAATAAAAAGATATTGAATAGAGTTGTAGTCAGTGGCGGAGCCAGAATTTCAGTTTAGGGGGGGCAAGATTGAAAAACAATACTAAAAACAAAATTAATCTAAAAATATTAATCGATAATAATAACAAAATAAATAGACAATTGTAAATATATATATATATATATATATATATATATATATTTCATATTATTAAAACAAAGAAACAAAAATAATCAATCATAGTTACCAACAACCAAAGTGAGAAATTAATTTAAATACATAAAACTTAGAAATAATTTAATTGCTTAAAATAAATAAATCAATCTACAAAATTTAACTATAGAACCTACTAATTGAATTGTCATACAAACACAATTTTTTCACAATAAATTTTACAATTGTTATAATAGTGGACTGTGAGTTGTGAAGGAAATAAAGTGGTGGGTTCATCAATGTAAGTTGTTCACCTTTTACAGTTAACCATTTTCACAATTGTGAAATTTTTTGTGAAAAATGTTATGTTTATAGTATTATAATTATAAAAAAAAAAAAGAAAAAAAAAAGAAAAATTAGAATAGGGAAGAAAAGTAATGTAAACAGTATAATGGATGGGACAAGATGAAAACTATTTGAAATAAATACTATTTAAGAATAATAAAATAGGTGAATTGAGAAGCATTTTTTTTCCATTCTTTCTTTCCTATGTCAGAGCTGTTTCATAATAGCTGGAGTGTTTTTTTTTTTTTTTTTCCACTTACAGGGGGCAGACTACTTAAATGCACATCACATAGTAGGTATCAAGCATTTTTTAAAGGAGTCAGGGGGGGCAATTGCCCCCTCTCGCCCCCCCTTGGCTCCGCCCCTGGTTGTAGTCATTGGTTATAACTAAGTTTGTAACCAAACTTTATCCAATTTAAATGCCAAAACTCTAAGTTCCTGTTGAAAAATTCCAATCTTTCAATGTCTTAGCGGGGTCAGTTACCCATCATTGCTTAAATCGTGAATCTAAGTTGAAAATTGTGAGTTTGTCACTATTGAAGTTGTTGTTGGTTTTTTTTTTTTTTTTGGCATGTGTTTAACAAACATTGCTCATTCTGAAAAGTGAAAACCATTATATCTATGTACTAAACAAGACGTACTAGATCTTATTTGGAGGAAAAGAGAAAAACACCCTTATCATTTGACTTAATTAGCAACTACACCAAAATCCAAATAAAAAAAAAATAATAATAAGATCTTATTCTAGAAAATTTATAAAATAGAAAATATAATAATTCTTCCAAAGACATCTCACTTCACTCTAGGACTCTAACAGTTCACAGTCTATCCGTTCCATGGAAACTGAGTTCCCAGCAAGATCATAGGCAATATTATAATTTTGTTGAGCCATTACTCCAATAATAGTCATGTCATTTGCTATACTCGGAAGCACAGCCATGCAAAATTGGTTTGGACTTGTTTCAATAAACAAGCTCTCCACGTCCAACGCCAAATCAACCCCATTTGCAAAGTTAAAGGTTACTACTGGAAACCCAACAAGGTCACGATTGATGACCCCATTGAAGCATGGAGCTGCATAGCTAGGTCTTGACACGAGTTGTACCAAGCCATCCATCAATCTCCGAACTTCGGTGTTAAGTGGATCGAACGCTCCTGTTGGAAGATAAGTAAGTGTTGTACCTGAGTCAATCACTACTCCACCTTTGCCTGCTGGAGTCATAGTAAACACTTCAGGCAAAATGTCTAGCTTTTTCTCTCCCACGCTGATGCTTTCTAAAGTTAGAAAGTAAAGGCCAGCCAAAATTTCAATTGGGGTAGAAGAGCCTTGTATTATTGCTCCATCCCCAAAAATCAACTGATTATGACTATATTGAGGATCCCTAATAGGGCCAAAGCAATAAGAGAATTTAGAACCCACTTGATTCACCAAAGATATTTTGTCAGCGGCTAGACCAAGTATTCCGCTACTTTGGCCACCAAAACCACCCACGCTATTTGCACAACCCAAAACTAAATTGGGTATTGATGTTATTCCTTCATCAGAAGTCTCAAAGGTGAACTTTTCAGTGCCCAAAAACCCAGATACAGAGGTGCCATCGATGTATCCTTGTTTGAAGGCGCAATGTGAAGCTTGACAATTGCTACCGGGAGCTCGATAGCAAGAAGGAGACGTACAAGGGAGCGTACTATATGTGGAAGACTCGGAAGGATTAAAAATTGGAAGAGCTTGGGTAAAACAGTGAATGCAAGGCTGACATTGAGTCCATAATAGACTACTGCCTGTGTCCATAACCAGGAGCTGTGGAACAGGAGGCGAACCAATGGATATATTTGCCATAAACCCTTCATGCTTAGTCTCTGCAATAACACCAGCGCGCACATCATCTGTGTCTAGAGGAACCCCTTGAATCTTCTTCCATATGTAGTCTGAACGAGCATTTGAACTGTCTATTGCATGTCTAGCTCGGTCTGCTATGGTGTCCTTAGGGTTGTAGTATGGAGAGTAAACCGAATTATGGTGAATGAGTTTGGTGACCAACCGCTTAGGTTTTGTGATGGTGGGACTAGTGGTGGCTAAGGATGTAGTACTAGTAGTGAAGCACAGCAAAGTGAAGCAAGAAAGAAGAAAGAGATTGAAAAGAACGGCCATGGCTACAACGATATTGCTCTGCTCTCAACTATGTATTATGAATATGTTTTCTCCTTTGTGGCTACTAGGGTTTCTTGTATAGTGTTCTTACATTATATAGAGACACAAATATTCTAGATTCATCCACGTACTCCCAAAACTTTTAGGATTACTTAATTTTCTTCCCACGGAAAATTAAAAAAAGAAACGTGGAAAAGACTCAAGGTTTCCTTCTGGTATATGGATCAGTGCGGTTCTTACAAGAGCTTGTCCTTCTAGTTAACGGAGAACAAAAGACTAAAGGTTTTATCGTGTTGGTCGGGCTTTTCCTTAGTGGAACAAAGATTGGTACATGGTTACATTCCTTTACTCGTAGTATTTATCAAATTATCAAAAAAAAAAAAAAAAAAAAAAAAAACAAATGGTTACATTTTATGAGGATGGAAAATACTGACCC
This sequence comes from Quercus ilex subsp. ballota, assembly GCA_032727855.1. Lineage (NCBI taxonomy): Eukaryota > Viridiplantae > Streptophyta > Magnoliopsida > Fagales > Fagaceae > Quercus > Quercus ilex. The sequence continues at coordinate 45,612,935 of CM064916.1, forward strand.
ATGGGGAAGAGAGTTTGTTTGGGGAAAGGGTAAATTAAATGCATGAGTGGACATTTTGTTTAATGCATTTATTTTTATATTTAATTTTAAATATTAAACTTTTTAAACGTTAAATTTTTTAATTTAATATATTAGGATAAACTTTAAAGTAATATTTTAAACTTGAAAGTGCTGCATCTTTATATTTATTTGTACTATTTTAATAAAATATTCTATTTGTAATAATTTTATACATTTATTTATATTTAAAATAATTAATAATTTAATTATGGTGTCATCACGGTTCGACCTCAATTCGACTTCAAAAACTTTAAACTTTTCCTTTTTACAGTTCAATGAACGGTCCGGATATGAAAATCTTGATTTTCATTTCTTATCTTTTCATTTTGAAAATTTGATACTACACTTGATCTTAGCCAAAAGGCCAAGAAAGGTATACATAGTTGAAATCAAATGGTTACCTAACTTATGGTGACAACTTGCACTTATATAAGTGACTAGTCTTAGTTCGAATTTTACTAAATTTTATATTCTTTTTTTTTTTTTTTGATAATTTGATAAATACTATGAGTAAAGGAATGTAATGTAATTGGGGCTTTTATTCTCTCACTCATGCATTTAATTTACCCTTTCCCCAAACAAACTCTCTTCCCCATGGGTCAGTATTTAAACCATCAGACCCTTGCCCACTAGTACACTACCACTAGGCTAGTCTTTTCTTTCTTTCTCTCACACACTTCTTGTTTTCTTCCTCTCTCACCCATCTCTCTTCCAGAACTGATTTGAGCAAACTCTTCTCCCTCTCTTCCAAAACAGATCCGAGCAAAATCTCTCCCAAAACATCAATTTAGCGAACAAGATCTGCTACTTTTCGCTTCTAGCGAACAAGATGACCCTCTCGACGATGAAAGATTGCTTCGCCCAGGAGAACGATCTTCTCCTCCCGCTTTAGT